>OX424435.1:60183870-61433870 GCA_949152465.1 Cantharis flavilabris
GCACACATTTAACGATATAGAATTTGACACTGAGTACAACAAGAAATATAATTCTACCAATTGTTTTGGTGTTACATATAAATAAAATGTTTGTCTTGCCTTCTGCTAACAGAGCTGTTAAATCAAAGTAAAAACAAAAATAAATTATAGAATCAATTTTTTTATAAGAAATAAATGATATATAAAACTGTGCACGATATTACCATTAAATACAACAAATTTTAAATAAAATCCAAGTTAGTGCATCTCTTTATTTTTGATCGAAATTTATTTTTAGCACACTTTGCCACCGTTCCTATTTACATTTATTTGATTGTAGAAATATTAACATCAAACAAAAAATTTGACTAAAATTAAATTTAGATCAAAACAACCAATAGATATTGTATATTTGTTGGAAGCACCATTATTATTAAAACATTGGTTACTTCAGTTTTAAATAATTCACCATACTTTGAAAACTTAAAATTACTGACAAACATAATAATAACGCAATAAAAATCGAAATTATGGCGAACCGTCTTGACAAATGTTTATTACAATTCATTATGCAAGGCAACAAAATAATTTGTTGACTAGAATACACAAAAACAAACTCTTTAAACTAAACAATAATTTAATGATACAAGTAATTGTAAGTATATAATAATAATAATAATTGTGTATCACTTAGAAAAAATTTGTTTAAAAGTAAATGGGTTTAAAAAAAAACATTTTTAAAATATGGAAAAACATTAACTTAAGAGCAAATCCTCTCGTTTAAAAAATAACTTCTTTTCTATATAAGAACAATCAGGATATAATTAACAGGAAAGTATATAGTATAGAAAAAAAGTGCAGAGATGGACAAAAAGTGGCGATTAGCTTGACAAATTATATAAATAAACTTCAGTTTATAATAAACCCCAATATTTATAAAAATGATGTGCAAGATTAATTATGTATAAAATGATTGTGTCGAAAGAACTTAAAATCAAAATAATAAGAAAAATATGCAACCATCGTCCATTAATTAATGCACTAAACAAAGGTGGATTAAAATAAACCACTGTCGTGGGGTGGTGGGATATGCAATACTACAACACTAATATTTTTTTTAATAGCCTCCTAATCTTACCTACTCTAAATTGATTTTTCATAGCGATTAATTTAAGATAATTTTATTGCAAAATTTATATTTACAAGATGAATTTTTATTTTCACTAACAGAACAGTCAGTTGCCATGTCTTAAAAAATACATTTATCACTTTTAAATATATTCTAATACTGAGATGTGATGTTTCTGGTTTAAAATTGATTTAAAAGGTATGCAACATTTTTAATATAAATTAATATGAAAATACAATAGCAAAAACCTTAAAATTAAACGACCAATGTAAAATGACCAGATGTACCTACTACAACAATTTTTACTGGGCTAGTGACATTATTACAAAAATAATTAGTGTGTTCTTAAATTTGGTTTAAATAATCAAAATATAAAATATCTAAGAATTAAATTTAAAAATATTAGTCTTTTGCTAAATATATTATACAAACTTACAATGGGGTTTATTAAAAACTGCCTTCGTTCAATAATCGCCAATCTTTTTTAAAAAATTACTAAAACTAAAAAGTAAGAAGAATTGTTTTAATGAAAACTTGACGCGTCAATAATGGAGCAGGCCAGAAGTTCAAGAGACCAAAATGTTTTATAACCAGACAAACACGAATTTAAAAAAAATTAGCAACGTCAATTAATAAATAATTTATACATTCTAAAATTGTACATACAAATCAAAAGTGAAGTCATAACTATTAAAAAATTTTGTTTTGATATTCTACAAAGTTTCAAATTTAAGCCAAAACTTTGTTTGCCATCTCTGTTGCAGAAAATTGGAACTTATGTTGAATTAAATTTTCAAGTGCATAAAAATAAAATAGAAATGCCTTGGGCGTATAAATCAATAGTGTTGCAGTGTTGCATCAATATTGATTTGCACAAAAATAAACATTTTCAATTTTAATTGTCGACAACACAAAAATGTGTTATTTAAAAACACATGCTAACTTAATACAAACATAAAATTGTATATGAAAGTACTATTACTTATATAAAATACATTACTTACAAGTTTGACCAAATGATGCACATTGTTGAGTACGCGTGTAACTCATCTGATATGTGCGCCAAATCATGCAAGAAATTTAGAACAACAAACCAAATAACAACCTTAATTAATCAACTAACAGTCTTAAAATAACTTATACAATAATTCAAAATATCTTTACATCATTAGGTGTTCAGGTTGACCTTAGTTTTTAATACTTATTTACAAAATCCTATCTGATAATTCAATGCATTAAAGTACTAATTTTAAAAGACCAAATTAAAAACAATTTCTTCTATGTACATACACAGCCCTTATATGTAATCAACCCTCTTTTTTTATTTTTTTTATTATTAATTGTTTAAATCTATTTCAAAAAGGAACTACATCATCTGTCAAAATTTAAATTGAAGACGAAAAAGAAATATAATTTTGCAATAATTTAATTACACCTGAACAGCTAGTGACATGCGACTTACTTAAAAACCCAACATTGTATATACTAACCTAGTTTTCCCTATACATCTTATATAATATGGTAATTGTCAAAAATAACTTTTATTACATTAGTTTTTTTTTTATAATTAGAAGATGTGCTACCCAATAGCAAATGTTCAGCGCATGACCTCACGAGACGATTTTAAACGAGGACACGCTCAAATACACCAACGAAACCAATATAGCACAAAACAATCTTCTCGAGCACCAATGACAATATTAGTTTTGACATACAATGGCAGTACGATAACTGTCGACCATAGGCTAAAAAAGTTGCGTTAATCAATGCTGTCATTGAAACAGTGAGTCGTGTTGTCGGGCTCTATCACAGTTTCACGCACGAGATACATCCTACAACACCTACTATGTTGTTGCCCAATCATAATCAGAACTGTAAGTGTTACATTTAAACATTTAAAATATTAACAGTATATCTCGAGCTAGGAACAAGACTCACACAAAATTATATAATATGCATACAAGTAAATGCCAAAATAATTTAAAAATTTAGTTTTTAGTTAAAGGAAGGAAGTGTTGCACCGATTTAGTTATGATCAACAACAGCATTTCATAATTTTCAGTTTCTTAAAACGATTACAATCACTATGCACATGTAAACACTCTCCCTTTTAGTATCGCACCAATTAAAGACCAATGCTACTTGGGCGAACGTGATGGGACAAAATCACGTAGTTGTGATGTACGCTGATCGGATCTCCTACGTTGAGCTCCCGATCTGTGTCCATTCCTTGATTGACCATGTCGATTTTGACCGGATCCTTCTCTAGTATGATTTGAATCTCGAGGATGATTAACTTCTTTTGATTGATTTCCATCTGAAATACCAAACATAAATAATTGTGTACCTTAATTATATTGAAATATAATATTATTTAGAAATGCCTTGCAAAATCATTAACACACCAATTCAATTTAATAATAAATCACAATACACTTATTACTGGTATGCTCACCCGCAGGTTAGCTCTATCCTTCTCGCACTATGTAACGTCAGCTTGGAGCTGGAAATGTCAAATTTGCAATATTTCTTACGTTTTTCAACCACTTCTAGGATTATTATGTTAATGAGGTATAACATAATTGAAATTGATAAAATAAAGATTTATAATTAAAATTCAAGCGTATTTAATAAATATCTCCAACGTGAAGAACGAGTTTTAATTTCTTACTGAGCATACCGGTATAAGTGTATCGTGTAATAAATATCCTTTTATTTCAACAATATGATTAGTAGGTATATTGGATATTTCCAAATAAAAGCAGATTTTGACAAAACTACTTACTAATATCAATATTTGTTCATATTATACTAAACATTTGCTTGTTTTAAATTTCAGAGAAAATAAATCTAAAACTGATCAAGATAATTTCATCATTCTGAATAAAAAAAACCTTATAAATAGAATTTATTTGCAGCAAACTTGATGATTTAATTTAAAAATACAAATATACAAATAATGAACAGCAATAATAATATTTTATTAAATTTTTTTATTTTGTGGTGCATTTTGACTTTACACAGCGAAAGTGGCAAAATTATGACTATATGGGTTTCAAAATTACAAAACTGCCTTTGTTCAATAATCGCCAATAATAAATGTAATGTGAATAAATGTAAATATTTCATTTTTATTAATTTCAGAATAAATCTCTTTCAAATTTAAATTACCCTTTATTTTAGCATTGAGAATACTGTTATTTTACTATTACCATTTAAGCATTATAACGTAGGTAATCAATCTGTCTACCTACGTGCTCATCTCCGAGTCGTGGCGAGATAAGCTCACAACTTGTGAGTCATAAGCTCATAAGCATCCGTCCAACAACAAGAGAAATTCTCAAAATTGTCCAGATAGACAGGGTCGAGCTATAGAGGTTCTACTGTACTGTTATTTGCCCTGGTAAAATAATTATTTATAGATGGCACCAATTATTTGTAGTTACTCGAAAATGAAGATATAATTAGGTTGTTTACAAAAAAAATCACTTTAAATTGGAAAATAGGAAATAAAATTGATGAAGATTTATATTCTAGTGATAACCACCGGTTTTCAAATTTGAAGAAAGTATATTAACCCTTCCTTTCATAATTTTTTCTTCGATATCTATGCGAACCAGGCATAGTATTACAAAAAATGAATTACAATAATTCGATACCCCCAAGGAACAACGTCGTAACTCATTTTTACCTATTTTTCAGGAAAGTGATTTTAAAGCTTTGAAAAGTACATACATACATAGGTGATGTCCATTAATTACGTGAGGTCAAAATGGAGGGGGGAGGGATCCGGCAAAATCTCACCAAATCTCATTTGAGGGGAGGGGGGTCTAAATTTTAAGAAAAACGCCTCACGTAATTTATGGACGTCCCCATAGGAGATACAACTTTTCTCCACTGATTACCTCTGGAGCTATTGGTCGTAAAGTAACGATTTTTTTTACCAAAAAAGTTAGTTTTTTTCTCAGGATTACAGCGGTAATCATAACTCAAATTTGTCGTAAGTCGAGTTACGACGTTGTTCTTTGGGGGTATCAAATTGATAAATAATGAAAGAAGAGACAAACACTAGATTAGTTGGAAATTTTGGAAATAAAGAAAACCCAAAAAAACTTGATAACCCATGTTTAAACAAGCAACAAAATTTAAATTACTCTCCCATATTCGAAATTTTGTGGACTGTCTCATATAACGAGATATAAAATAATTCTACTCATGTATAAAATAATGCATAAGAAACGTCAAACTTGAAAGTTTGCTAGCTGATAAAAATTCTACTTAAGAAGGAACAGAAATGCAAGTGCATTTTGCGGATATTTTTTTGTTTACATTTTTGGAAATGACAACCAAAGTGAATTTTTAAGTTTAAATAGTTTTATGCGTATTTATCACAGAACATATTATTTATTTATGCACCATTTGCGGAATCGATCCCAGATACTAAAAATGTAGGTGGCAGGTCAAATGCAAAACCACATTCACACAGGGAAATGTCATTTTAAACATTCAAATTGAATGCGTTATATGTGTTGCCTAACTAAGAATGTTTAAAAATTACGGCATAATTTTAAGAAACTTATTTTCACAAATTTACTTCAATTTCAATACGATTTTGATGAAATAAATAAAGAAATACTGCATAGGAACAATTTAATGTAATACAAAAAATTAAATGTTATCTGTCACCAACACGTAAATTTCGCTATTGTGAAGCCGCCTAATTTCTAACCAATTTCATTGGTTAACATTTCGAGGTCATCGTTTTAGTACAAATTCTTACTTTTTTCTTAAATGAAATGGACTATAGCTTTGATTTCTATCCTGGTAACATTTAATTTCTGAAGACTCATATCGTCGGCTTACTGCAAGAACCAGATAAGTAACATAAAAATAGTTAGCATTTAACTTGTTTTGGCAAGTATCAATAGTCATCCAAGAGTACTTATCTTATTTTAACCACTTGATATCCCTCATTTACACCTGTCTTGCAGTACATTTTTAACCAATTTTTAAGCAAGTAGGCGCACATATCTAAAAAATTCCAAAAATGGACTTATCTTGTTTTTGCAGTAAGCGGACGATATGTGCTTTTAAAATTTAGCTTGAGAAAATTGTTGGTCAGACAAAACCACTCGATCACTCTGATTTGGATAAAATTGATGGTAAGTAGTAATATGTTATTAAATAAATATAATATAAAATAAAAATAATTTGAAAACTTTCAGTTTTATTTAAATAAATGTACTTCAAATAAATATATTTCGAAAGTGGTTATGTAAAATCATTATTAAGTTCTAAAATATAAATACAAGTTACAATTAATTTAAAAGATTTAAGGCCATTTTTTCAATGTCGAGGACTTTATTAAAGCTCACCAACAATAATTGGTCACCCACTTACACTGTAAATGTAAATAAAATTGTACTAAGCAGACCAACGGTTTAAACAACTTAAATTTACCAAATGATATTAAAAATTACTTACAAAGCGAAGAAGACTTTGGATGATGACATAATAAGCAAGGGTAATAAGGTTGATTAAGAGGAGAAGATTTGAAGGAAACTGAAAAGGCAATGATAATAAAGATTATCAAGCTGGCAATAATAATGTAAATGAACTCATAGAAAACAATAATGATAATAGTGATCAGAACTGGGATAAACTTGGGCAAAAACAAGGATAAAATTTTTAAATATTAAATGACCAATACAAAAAATTTAAATAATAAAAACCTGAAAAATAGTACATATAAAAATATATTACGAATAGTATTTTAGAAGAAAATAATTCCATCAACTAGTTTTCTATATGTATATTCTAAATTTCAATTTTACCTTATAGAAATATTACTAGTCGCGAGAGCTGTTAATTTCTAGAGGGTTGTTTTATGATAATCACTAATGCCTGGTTTCATAAAACTTTTAACAAGCTGTTAAAACTAAACCATAATTTCTATTTTATTTTATATTTATTTTTTTTTATATATTTTATATATATTTAACAATAAAACTTGAAATAACAGGTTAAATTCAATAATATAATGAAATTATATTTTTAAGCTTTCGGCGACTGTTATCGGCTTCGTCAGAAATTTATTTATTATAAACAAAATAAAATACATGGAAACCGGGAACAAAACACATTGTCATTTAATACGACCTAAGATCCAAAATGATCGTGAGTTAAGAAACAACCTATGAGTTTCCGTCAAATAGGAAAAACTAAAAAAGTTTGGTCAAAATCGCTTACATTAACCTAAATCTGCAAAGTTATTTACCATTATACTATTCGCGCATAAAAGTGATACGCGTCAGTAAACATCCTGTTAGACTTGGTTCAGTTGTACAAGATAAATTTAGTAACAAGATAAAATTTCAAGCTAAGGAAGTATTACCAATCAAATAACCACTAAACTGATTATTTTCAAACTCTTAGTGCTTGTTCACAATGTACGTAAAACGTAAGACTAACATAAGATTTAAAAATATAAATTCAAATAAAAGCATAATGGAGTATCGAATAATATTAAAATCTTCAAGTACACGACGTAGAATGTTCCTTTGCATATACCAAAATAATATTTTTAATATAAGTATATAAATAAGTATTTTTCAATATTCGATTAAGGTCTTATTTCTATTTGTAATTCTTACGTTTTATGTATTTCTTATGTCTTACGTACATTGTGAACAAGCACTTACTTGATTTGCACTATATTATTGAATTCTCCTTGAAAGTACTAATTTCAAAATTAGGTTTAAATAAGTTACCATAATATTATGTACTCTATTTACTAATCAATGATGTCCAAAATTGAATAGTTATGATTATTAATATATTTTATTAATTTAAAAAAAAAACTAGAATTTTACAGTGTTATGATTCGAATTTATATAATCACCATAATGGAATTAAAAATTACAATTATTAAATATTAAAACTCATACTACAAAAATTCCCGCAATGCATCTTTATTAAATTAAAATAAAAAGGTCTTAGAGAAAGAATATTATATTTCTTATAATTATTATGAATTACGGTTGCCTTTTTCCCATATTATCATTACCTAAGATTTAATTTTTCCTATTTATTACCTCTATTGCCACTATACCTACATGATTTTAGAAGACCATTGTAAAATAAAAAGCAACAAGTTACAAGAAACATTTTGTAATTAATTATTATTAAGAATGACAAGCCTGATCTGTTCCTTTCCTTTGTTATTTAGTTCTGATTGGTAAAAGCAATAACTTCTTATGTAAAGCTATCGTTATATCAATAAGTCTTGTAGAAAGATCAAATTTCACTTACTTTTAGACGATTCTTTGTCATTTTGTATGCGTCCAATTGCAACATTGTTCTTATCGATGACGGCCTGCTTGTTATTCTGAGTAGTCTGTTCGCCTACTAGTTTCTCTTTATTTTGTTTTTCTTTTTGTGCTCTTAATTCTTTTTGATGTTGGGCAACCTGTGCATAACTCATTCGTGGTGGATTATTCACAAACTCCTAAAAATTATAAATTTATGCAACAACTCTCAAGGGTGTTCAACACTTCAACAACTTACCAGTGGTGGAGTTGATGCTTGTTTATAATTATCTTGACAAAGATTTTCTTGCTTACTAGGCGCTACATTTTGAGCACGTACAGATGTATTTTGCACCACCTGAGCCTGTACTGGTTTTGTTGGTGCTTCAGTCACTATCGAATTTGTCATTGTAGCAGCATTTGTAGTTGTGGGACAATTGGAGTCCAATTCTCCATTAACAAAGGCATCATCAGTTTTTGTTGACTTATCACTCATGGTGCATTTCGAAGCAACCTGAGATGTTAATCTAAAAATTGTAATAATAAATTTAATAACTATTTAAAACAAATATTTAAATTGAAAGAAAATAGTGAGGTATTACTTACTTTTCTATTGAAAGTGGCGTTGAATTTTTCAATACCGGAACCTGGGTTAATGCAATATTCGAAGGTTCTTTTGAATCTGATTTATTACTAATTAGTGGAGTAGAATTCTGCGGAGAACCAGTTCTAGGCGAATCACTATCAGGTCCACTACTAACTTCCCTTGTATTATGTTTTGATTTAACTGTGCCTTTAACTACATCTGCCAGTCTATTGTCACCCCAAAGATTTTGACTTTGAGCATCGGACGAATTATTGGGTAAAAAGGGTAGAGATTGTTGCTGTACTGCATCCAACCCCAAGTTTCCTACTTGACCAGATTTAACTAAGGTCTCTTAAATAAAAGAAATATGTGTTATAAAATAAGCAAATAAACAATAAAAAATATTTACCTTTCCGTTGTAAAGGAGGAAAAGCTGCACCTACAAATTCAAATTGTCCCCTTGATCCTGTGTGATCACGTGGCTGAGTTGCATGATTGACATTTATGTTATCATCTTCTTTTCTTTTACGCCGATGACGTGGGGGCAGTATATCCTTATTTTGGTGTATAGACGTTGTAGGCAAAGATCTGTAAGCGTTATCTTCTATGTCCGAGGATACTGTTAAAGGTAGTTGAATATTATTTGATAAATGTGGGTCTTCCACTTCGGAAATCACATTTTGCAAAATATTTCTTATTCTATCGTTCCCCACTGCAGATCTTGTTCCGTTACTTGCAGAAACTCTTGAAGTTCCTTGTGGAGAAACCGAAGGAGGTGCATTTGCTTGTTGAGAACTATTACCCTGATTAGTTACTGATGAAGAGTTACTACTCTCCGTGTTGCTTGTCCGATTTTGTTTTCTTGGCCTAGTATTAGAGCGAAAAGGCTGTGATTTAAACTGTTGGGGTGCTAAACCATTTATTTGAAAAACTTGATTGATATCATAAAATGGAGCGGCACTCGGTGGCCATTGCACAAAATACTGATGTTGTTGGTATGCCGGCTAAAATAACATTTAGGAATTGAAATATACAATTTGTAGTAAAAAATGTGTCTAAGGTTCACTTTTACAATAGTAAGTTAAATATGATTTATCCGGGATGTAACGTTATGCGGAACTTCATTGGTTTATTGTTTAGTGTGTTTGTCACTTATTGGTTTGTCGCTATAGGTTAGTTATACTCATACTTAACCAACTATTGTAAAAGCAGACCTAAGTGGAAATAACACATTTTTTCTTGCAGTTAGTTCCTTCCTTTAGGAGAACTCACTAATTGGTCATTACATAGAATTCCTGATGTATATCAGGCTCAAATTGTCAAAGAAGATATGAAAAATTATAAGGTATGATGATAATTATTAGAATTATTATTTCTAAATGATAATTGGCAGTTTCATATGGTGTTGTAATTTAATATCAAGATTTAAGATAAAATTGCAAAGAAAAAGTAAAAATATTTTATTGTAGCACCCTATAGTTTCAGAAATTCAGCTATCCAAAGAACCTGAGTTTAATGTGAAAATTAATCATTAAGATAAGTTTTTAAAACAATTTTGAATTGTCCGACGCTTCAAGCCATTTAATGGTCTATTTTCAAAGCTAGTGCTATTCTCAATAATTAGATTTCAATTAGTATTAACCCTTACTTGCCACACTTCTATGGAGTGATGTACTTGACACACTGGGGTGTATTGCACCCCAGCAATAAAATGTGTTATTTCAAATAATTGATTGAATATTTTAAGTTGCCAATTTTTTTATTACTTCTCAAGAGCTAATGTCTTGTAGTGATAAGGGTTATATGGCAAAAAAATAAAATTAAATACTATTAAAAAACCGAATTATCGAAAAAGTGATAAAATGACAACTTTTCCAAAAAAATAACATAACTAACAAATGATGCCATAAACCCGCTTTTCTCAGGTATACATTATACACAGATATACAATTTAAAATTAACGAAAAGTGGGCTTGGGCTATTCTACATCCCAGTGTGGCAAGTAAGGATTAAAAAGGTCAACTATACTAATTTTTAATTTTTTTCTTTTATATTCAGATCCCTTGCAGAAATTGCACAATTGTTTTTTCTAGACTTTTCTACATTAAGGGGGTCAACCCCGTGTGATTGTAGCTTTTCTTTGGGACTTTTTTTGACAAACAATAAAAATATAGAAGCTTCAACTTTTTACTATATATTCTGTTTGTTTTACTATATATTTATTGACATTTCACCAGGAAGTCAGAATATTTTCAAACCAAAATCTTCATCACAACGTGTGTTGCGCTACTCTAAAGGCACCCATGTCGAAAAAAACTGGCCTCCATAATTGCGGCTGATCGGCTTATCTTAAATCAAAAAACCAAACATTTTAATTAGTGAAGCTGTGGCTATCAAATGAACTAGAATCATTTCAAAATATTGAAAATTGAATAATTGACGAATAATTAATTAAATAAAATTTATGAATGAAAAATAATTAATTTTCAAAATCATGTCAATTATTCAATTTTCAACATTTTGAAATGGTTCTAGTTTATTCGATAGCCACAGCTTCATTGACTAAAATGGCGTTTGGTTTTTTTTGATTTAAGATAAACCAATCAGCCGGAATCACGGAAGCCAGTTCTTTCGACACGGGTGCCTTTGGAATAGCGCAACACATGTTGTGATGAAGATTTTGGTCTGAAAATATTCTGACTTACTGTTGAAATGTCAATAAATATATAGTATAAAAAATTACGTTATAGTTTAATTTTGCACATACCTAATTTGGTTAGTGTGACAACAAATTTGACTATGGTTAGTGTGACAACAAATTTACTATGGTTTGCTCCAAACCTAAAGTTTTGAAATGTCAAAATGCTTTAAGCAAAAATTTATATTTCGGTGTTATTTCCACGCAAAACTAATATTTAAAAAAAGTACTCACCCCATATAATGGAATAGGATTGTTAAAATTAGTAGTTGATCCGTTTGCGAATATAAATCGTTGCTGCCCAGGAGGATAAGGAGCGGAGGCAGCACCATTAGCATCATATGTACTAGGGGTAGCAGGCGGTTGTGGTGGTGCTCTAAAACCATTCTTTATTTGCGGTATATTTGGTAATCTATTCATAGGTTTCGCTTTAATCCGGGCCATAATTGGTTTATTTAGGAACTCTTTAACTTCCTCTCGTAAATAACTATATGCCCGTTGAGCATCGTCATCTGTATCGAATGTAACAAACCAAGAGTTGTTGTGAGCAAACTCACACGAAACAAACTTCGGACAGTTCTCATTCAGGAATAAGTTCTAAATAATTTGCACATTGTTAATATATTATAATTTAAAACCAAAAGCAATAAATACCTCGATATCTTCTTTTGGCGTTTGAGCAGGTATTTCTCTTAAAATCACTATACATCTTTTATGATTTGGCCGCACTTTTACACCCTCAGAATCAACCTGTAAATTTGGGGACTCTCGTAGAACATCGGTAATTAAATTTATGTCCGTGGTCAACTTTTTAACCTGATTAAAATTAGCCACAGTCCATATAGGTACATATTGGTCAGAATCCATTTGGGAGAGCAAATATGCATCGTTTGTCAAATTTTCCCTGATAACAAATTAATAAACACATAAATGTTAAATGTAAATTTAAATTGACAAATAATAATTGATTATATTGCAAAACTTTTGTGAATTTTTAACGAGTAATCTTAAGTTACCTATTCGTTAAAATCGAAGCTTATCGTAATGTATCTTATCAAAATATAAAGTAAAACAATCTTTAGATTATGGTTTGAAAAGGTACCTAACAATAAAGCAAACACTTATAATTTTTTAAATACTGCACATAAATATTTTATAGACTTTCAAGTGTGGGTACAATAATTATATTACTGTATTTGGCAACTTATTTTATGTTCCAACAACAAACTAACATGTATTATTTTCTTTAATTAAATTCATACACAATCAAAGAGAAGTTTTGTCTTCTTAAAATACCTTGGTTGTAAGGTGTCAGCTTGTTAGGCCGGTCAAGTGATAAAAAAAAGTATTTGTTGAAATAGCCTTTGGAATTTTTAAAACAAATACAGGAGTGAAAAAATGACAATGGTAGATTATATGATTAGTCGTTATTGATAAATCAATAAATATAGAAAATCTCGCACAAATATGATAGGCATTATAAACAACAAGACGATCAGGTTAGAAATAATAACAGAATTTAAAGCTTACCTCGAAAAATAATATTCCAATTGTTGAGACAACTGACGCTTTAATGTGTTTATTGACGAGTCTTCATTTTCGGGAGGTCCTGGAGGATTGTTCAGTACCTCCGCTCCCTCAGCTACTCCATTAATACCTGGAACATATTCAGGTATGGAGCCTCCCGAGGCAACGGAATCAGGGATGGATGACAACATCGCCCCTGAAGGCAGGTTACTGTCAACCCCATTCATGTACACTAATCCTTAAAAATAACAACAAATTAAAAGGTTTCTAGAATGAACACATTTATACAATTTTTATCTTAAAACAGTAATTTGACAGCCAATTTAAAAATAGAATCTTAATAATTGTAACATATGTCTCTCCCACAATACAATAGTTTAAATTATAAAAAAGAAATCAAATTTTGTAATATTCGGTTAAGATCTCACAAGAATTTTGAACAAATAATGCCTTTAGCACGTTTCAAAAACGTAATGACAAAACGTACGTACCATACATTATCAAATATGGTGACTTTTCAGACACTAGGAAACCTAACCTTATTTTAAAATAGTGATGGGTGTAATATTTGAACCAAGGTCATTAAGACATCATAATTAAGGCCCTTATTTAATTTTCAAAAGCTTGATTACAAATTCCGATCGAAATGTATACACGCAATCGTCACAATATTAGTAAAAGGCCATAGATTTAGTGGAATCCGCGACTTGCGTTATCGATATTTTGTCCCGAATAAAACTGTCAAGTAAACGTAAGTAACAAATAAGATCTTTGAACAAATTATTTATATCGTGATTGTGCAATATTTAAAGTAAAATTCTCGATTGTTACGTACACAATACAAAATCGAAGCACAAACTATGCACACGAAAATACAAAGCACCGTAAAATTAAATAAAAGATTCGCAACAGATGAACTTGGCAAAAATTTAATAACAATTTAAGACGTAAGCGAAAGTGACTCGAAAATTTTTTCAACAAAGTACCGATATGTAAATAATGCGAAACTCGGCGAAAAACGTCTTAAAACCATGTGCATCAGATTTGGCATCGGTGCTGGTACACATTAACGGGTGGCACTTTTCTTGAACACGAACCGAACACTGCGTGAATGCTGTGTAAATATGATCCGATTACAGTTAAAATTTTACTTACTAGTTTACGCCGACTCACAAAAATAATTTGCAAATTCCTAGCAAAGTCACAAAAAAAATCGCTTACCACTATTTTTTACTGGGCACAAATTAAATCTATTACTCGCGGATACTTGCAAAATGGCCGTCGCTGGGCACATGCCACAGTAAACTGGTTTCAATGGGGAAAGAGTGAGAAAATGATATTATTGGTTGCTGCCACAACTTAAGCAACAAATACACTGACATTTCATTTAAATTCAAACAAGACTTAAATTTTGAAAATAAAAATATTGGAAGCTATTATTTATAATGGAAATTTTTTTAAAGCTAATACGTAACGGAAAACGTTTTTAATTTAAAAAGTTTTGAAAAATATTATGAAAGATGACATAACAACAAATTTGAAAACAACAAGTTTGCATATGATTTGCACAGTACCGTAACGCAAAATTTAGGACTCGGCAGCAAAAAATCAAATGGGCCCTCATCAGGAGCTTGCCTTGCCCAATAGTGAGGATTTATTTTTAATAATATTAAATTACAAATTTAAGAAATAGAATAAAAAATATTAAAATTAGTTTTAAAAATGTGTTCTTCTCATAAAAGTGTTGTTTATATTAAAATACGTTAACTGAAAATTGTATTACTTTTTACATAGTAGGTCCCCCACGTTTTACATTAGTTTAAAAAATTAAATAAATTCTAAACAGGATGTCCCCGGATACACTTTACATAATATGCATAAGCAAAATATTTAACAATATTTTTTAATTTCCACATTCACATGACCATAGCCCCAAAAATATTGATTTTTTCGGTATAAATGGTTTAATGCGTTTTTAAAGAGCGTGAAATAATCTACAAAGTAGATTGAAACCTTTTATTGTCTAAAGTGAACGGCTTTCGAGATATGAATTAAAGTAAAATAAAAAGAAGTTTAAAATTTTGTGCTTCCTTTTTGAAGCATAAAGTGAAGCATATCCTGAAAAATAGATCGGAAGAACTATTAATTGATCGGTAAGATTCCCAGATCTGCTCTTGATTATTTTTTATGGGGTTCTGTTAGGAATTAATGGAGAGAGTTCGAATGCAATAGTAGCTTATAACGAAAGAGGAAATGTTATAAATAATATTATACAATATCTTTTAAAACTATCACGACTGTGTATTGAAAATGAGGGTGATCATTTTGAACATATGAATACTTAAATAATATAATAGTTCAACCTTAATTAATAAAATAATTTTTCAATAAAAAGAAAATTTTGTGAATTTAATTTGTTGTTTTGTAGCTGCCCAGGGTTCCCACTAAATTTTAGTGTTCATTACTATCTGATTTTCTGTGAAATGAATTGGTTAAAATGGATTGGATTGGTTAAAAAAGTTTACTACATAGAGCATAGACAAAAGTTGTAGTCCGTTACATTTTCTATTCGGAGTGGGGCGTCAGATTTTTTATAATGTTTCTTTTAAAAGATATATGGTTTTGAAAAAACAACATAAAAACAAAATGATCGCATTTTTCAACATTTTTTTACTTATTTTAATTCATAACTCGAATGCCGTTGATTTTAGACAAAAAAAGGTTTGAATTTGAATCTAGTTTGTAGATTATTTCACACTCTTTAAAAAAGCATTAACCAATTTTTACTAAAAAATCAATATTTTCGGGACTATGGCCACGTGAAGGTGGAAATTAAAAAAATTCTTTAAAGATGCCTAACTCTCGAGGGGTTGAATTAAAAAAAATTTTATTAACTATTTTACTTACAAAAGTGTCGTCTATCATCACCTAAGTTATGTAAAGTGCATTGGGGGCACCCTGTATATTGCACTTAAAGCAAGTTGAATAAAACTCAGGTAAGAGTTAATTCAGGATCCAATCAGAGTGCTCCAAGTTAACAATGGTTTAATTCTGGTCGAAGATTGATCTTTTGTTTACAATTGGCTTTCAGAATTGGATACTTGCAGCTTAAATCTCGTACCGCAACGTCAGTTTATTATTTTATAGTTAAAATTTATGCTGGAAGATGGTTACCAAAACTTCATAACTTTCTACAGTGGGAAGAGAGGGTCGAAAATTAAAAAATAAATTTTGACAAATTTTTTGTGGTTTATTGGCAAAAAAGCTTAAGTCAATATTAATTTGTCAAACTGAGATAATCGCTAAAATAAATTTACGGGGTAAAACGAGTTAAGTGTATGTTATTTAATTCGGTTTAAAAGTACAATATGCTGGTGCACAATATAATATTACCTAGACTTTATTACCTTATTACCTAGTAAAAAGAAACCTACATAAGTAGAAATAGCATATTTTATACAATTATAAGTTAGTTATTTAGGATTTGGGCGAAATTTTATCTATTATAATTCTAGCTTAATATGCACTGTGTCTTAAATTTACTCTTTCAAAATAATATAGCCAAATTCCCAATTTCGTAAAACCATGTCTTTTTTGTTTACATATTGCATTGTTAAAAATTATTAGTAGTTTATCTGCCCAGGGTAGAAAGTAAGTAATTATCACACGCGCATGATAATGATACTTGCAAAACGACTCGTTAACCGAAACTTTGATAAAATTAATTTATTGTTGTTATATACATTATGTATTCTACGAAAATTGACATTTATCACTTTGCTTGTTTTTGTTACTTTAATTGTTTTCCACAGCACTTGAAAAAAAATCAACTTAATAATACGGGTTCTTTTAACAAATTTGCACAAAAAATAGTTTGTTAGACACAATTAAATTTTGACAAAAATTGTCTAAGAAAATACAATAAAGAATATTCTGACCCTGACTCTACCTGACAATACATAATAATTATTAATAATCAGACGTAAAAAATTTTGTTTCTTAAACCAAAATTTGACCTTTTATTAGTAATTATTGATTACTGATCGAAATTTAATATTTCAATTAATATGTAATTTAAACTTGGTGTAACTAAAATTATCGGTATACAATAATATAGAGACGGTTACAGCTTAATGATTGAATGCCAGTGGCGTGCCGAGTATTTCCAGAGTGAAATTGGCAGAGCGCACAACAAAAACTTCTTTTTCCAATTTAAAAACAACTTATTTTCAATAATTCTTTTAAAGCAAACACAAATTTTGTTTAATTTACACGCAACTAAAATATTTAGTTAATTCAGTTAATTTTTTCTTATTTAAACAAATTTTCGGTTGCCCAAAAATATTTTATTTAAATTTAAAAAAATTCTCTATTTTAAATAAAAATAAAAATATTTCAATAAAATCATTTATCATCAATACATTGTGATTATAAAGAAATAATTAAAAATAAGTAAATTGGTTTCCTTCATTCAAAGAAAATCGTTTTTTTTGCATTCTCGGGAAACAATTGAGTCCCGTACCCAAACGAAAAATTAAACATTAAATTATAAGTTTTTAATAATACTAGAATATTCTACATACCTTCAGAATTTGGTTCCATATTTTGAATTAAATTTATTTCCATAATATATTTTATTCTTTAAATTTTTTACGGCGAGACTTGCAGTAATATTTTCTCTTTCACTGATTGCTTACTTGCATACTCACACAAGTAGGTATTTTGAATAAATAAAGATTCTCGATGTTTACCAACATAATGTATAAGTACCAACCCCTAAATATTAAATTTTGTTTAAATCAAAACAGTGGCGTTCACGTATTTACCAAGAGGTTGGTTACAATTTCGTTTAATCAATGTCGGCTATTTCTGAAAAATAATCAAAATATTGAAAAATATATAAGTATTTAGTAACGATACTAAATAGTTTAAAATTCTGTAATACCGAGATTTGGAGGGTATAATGATCTTTATCGCTTCACTTATGACCGCCCTATTATTGCAATTTAAAAACCGAAGGGATTCGGTGTTGTCAGATATATGATAATAATTATCGGTTTTGCACGAGAAATTCTTAATGAGTACAATGTGCGATAACGCCAGGGGCGGAACTACCGGGGTGCGGTGGGTGCGACGCACGCGGGCCCCCGGCTAAAAGGGCCCCCAGTTGTACTGTGATCTTTTCAATCATTCAAAAAAAAAAAGTAAACAAAGTGGGTATCAATTATCATCAATAATTCAATGTTCCCACTAAATTTTCAAAATTAAATCCTGACATTTCCAGGTTTTCCCTGACAAAGAATAAAAATTTTCCATGACATTTCAATAAATCAGAAAATATACATTTAATTTTAAAATTTAAAAACAAATTTATTTTAAAATTAAAAAGCAATTTTAAATTAAAGGTCGAAAACAAAAACGTCGAAAATGAAAACTTTGAAGTTTTTAATATATCAAGTTTTATAAGTATCAGATTGGCTAATATATTTAGTGCTATCTATTATTCGTAATTGAATAAAAAGTTTTATTAAATTTTTTTAAATTAAATTATATACAAGGGTGAGCAAAAAAAGAACATTTTTGGGCCGAATTTTTAAAATACATGTATTTTAATAAGCCGAGCCGTCCCAAAAATGTATTTTATATTTTTTTATCCCACCCCTGATTATAAAATGTAAACGTTAAAATCAATTTATGAATTAAACATGATTTTTTCAAAGAGTTCGAAGATATAGATGATGCTAAGCCTATGGAAGATGAAAATTCGGTCGGATACATTGAAATAAAGAAATTCAACACTACAAAATATTGCATGTTCAGTTTTTATTTTGATTTAGCAGTAACGGATCTAGGGGGGGGGGACCTTATGACACTGTATACTTGTGTATTTGTGAAATACTAGCCTAATATTTCGTGTATTTTTTTAATTAACGAAAATGCTAATAATATGTATGGAGAGTATGGAGTGTAAAAGCCCTCCTTTTGATGTATAATACTATATATAAACAAAATGTTTACTCACCAAATACTATCCCTAAAAGTCAAACATTTAAACTTACTAGTGAATATGAAATATATTAAAAGCCAAAAGAAAAATAACCAACTTCTTCATGAAGGTTTTCTCTACAAACGAGATGGTAGTAATAAAGACAGAACCTACTACAAGTGCGTGGAATACTCGAAATTTTTTCGCGACGTTGCTGTCAGAATTAAGGCCATAGTTTTGTCGTATGGTGAACGTAACCTGGATGACTATCTGACTGGTATCTTGTGACTGGTAACTTTGAATTCCAAAACAGTTGACGAAATCGTGTTTAAAAAAAACCTTTTGACTTTTTTTTGTGATATAATTTATTTACAAAATGTAATAAAATTAAAATTAAAAGTAAAAAAAACTTTTTTATTTTCGACCTTTTCACTTCGACGTTTTTGACTTCGATGTTTTTGTTTTTCGACGTTATTGTTTTCGTCGTTTATGACTTTCGACGTTTTTGTTTTCGGCGTTTTGACGTGCTACCCAAGAAACAGATTCTTAGAAAATTTGTAGAAATATAGAAAATCTCAAGAAATCCATAAAAATGTTAATAAAATGTCAGGAAACGCTAGAAAATTTTAATAAATAGGAAATCGAGAAAAATGCAGAAAACTCGAGAAAATCTTAGGAAATTCTAGGAAATGGAAAATTCTAAGGTATCTTAAGATATCTCGAAAAATCCAAAAAAAATTAAAGCCAATGAAAAAAATTATAGTCCATAATATATTCTAGATTTCCGAAAGTTTCCCCTGATTTCCTTTTAGTTTCAGATATGACAATTTTTACATCATTTTTCTACTTAGTAAAAAACGAGGGGAAAATTTGAAGAAATCCGGAAGAATTTTAAGAAATCTCAGAAAATTTTAGGAAATCCAAGAAAATCTCATTAATTTTACAAATAGGAAATGTAGAAAATTAGAGGAAATAGAAAATTCTAGAAAAACATCTAAAAAATCTTGTGGGGAATCACAGAAAATTTTAGGATATTTTATGAAATCTAGACTATCTTGGAAAAATATTGAAAAATAAAAAAACTCATCTATACGCTAGTTGGATATCCCAAAAAGGCGTACGCCGCGCCATCTTCTGGTCAATTATGGCCAGATTCTCACCTAATTTATGCACTAAATCACCGCCTAGGTGGCGGCACCATAGCTGTCCAACTAGCGTATATATTTTTGATAAGAATTAAGGTATAATTTTCAAATTTTAATAAAATTAAATAAGGGGGGGGGGTAATTATGCGTCTCTATATCCGCCCTTGTTTGGAATAAATTTTTTGAAAATCAGTGGAATTGCATGGAAATCTTCGAAATTCCTAGTCCTATATACAAAATTGTTTTTTTTTATCTTTTATAAAAGCAGGGCCCCCGTTAACAACTTTGCACACGGATCTCTCATCTGCTTGTTACGCCACTCGATAACGCGTTTACGGTAATGTATCGATGTACGATAATGTAATGTATGTTTTGCAAGCAACTGCACTAGCAGCTCAGGACCGTAGCTAGGGGGGGGGGGGGCATTGTGGGGCAATGCCCTACCTTAAAATCTCAATGCTCCACCTTAAAATTCCAATTTCCTACCCGGTGTTGGTCTTATTTGCTTTTAATTTACACTTCTGCTCTACTTGTAACCACCGCTGCCCTACCTTAAATTCAACTCTAGCTACGGCTGTGCTAGCAGCACGAGCAGCACCATATAATCTTAGGTAATTGCTCATGTGCAATATCTGTTCTGTGGCTTAACAGACGTTACAATTAAAGAGAATCACCGCCCATTAGGTATTGCACTTGCAGCTGATGCCGGCTGTAACTGCTTTGCTGCTACTGCTTCTAGCAAACCGCAGCTTTACACATCTTGGCCCTTCAAGAGCGGGGTTGGGCCCTTCAAGATTAACAATGAATTAATTTGAAGATGATATTGAAAAAATGATATGGTAATGCTCTGGTGCTTAAGTATGTCGACTGATAAGTCAAGGTGCCTGATTATCAAGAAAGATACGAAAAAGAGAAGAGATGTTGCAAGGTGGACAGCAATTTAGTCCTCTAGCGTTACCGACAGTGAGTAGTGAGCACTACACAGAGGTAGTATATAGGTTACTTGTGTAAAAGAAAAAAAAAGTTTAGTTGATAGTTAGAATAGTTTGATGTTATCTCGAAAACCAAACATGATAGAATAATAAATTTTTCTTTAAAGTATAAAATGGTCTTCTATAATCGTGACATACAAAATTGACGCTATTAAACTCCGAAATTCTGGTCTCAAAATCACTATATTTTCTCTTTTTTTTTGATGGTGCGTCAGAGATTTGTTTTATGTCTTATATTTTATGTCTTATTATGTATTATATTATATTTTAAAAATATAATTAAAATTCACACATCATGTCAGAACTCAAAAGAATTCATTTCAACATTAAAACATATGGGGTTAGCTACCCCCTTATTAAAACTACAATAAATAAAATCATAAATAACAAAATGATATTAAATCTAACAAACAAATTAGTTGATGTAAAGAAAACTTTTGTTATATCAACGAAAGAAACTTTGTTTTTCTTTAACAAAACTGATATAATTATTTTACTTTGGGCAATTCCTAACCGGTTTCACAAAAGCTTGTTAAAATTTCATCTATGATTAAAAATTTTCAATAATTAGGCCGTATTTATAAAAACAAAGTATTTCCTTCAAAGGAAAAGGTAAAAGTAAGAGGTAGAGATCATAAGCAGAAGGTTAAAGGAAAAGGTTTTGCTTTATTTCCTATTCATAATCTTTTCCTTTTCCTTGCAAGCAATTCCTCGCAAAAAACGTAAAAGGTAGGCATGCACGAGAGTACATAGAAACTTTTGACAGTTGTTGTACTTGTTCTCGAAGTTTTGAAGATGGCAAGTGACGAAGAGGTGTCAGACGATCATTAGTCACAAGCCACCGGCGATGAGCAATCTGAATGTAAATTTATTGCCAAAGGGAAAAAACGATACCCGGAAATATTGGAAAAATCTCAACTCCCCGCGAAAAAAACGAAGAAACAAGCGGCTATTAGACGCGGCTTTTCAATTTTAACGTGCATTCAGTCGATAACTCCTATTGCAGTCGGGAATCTCTTTTTTACTGCCCATTTGACTTTGGCTTCCATAATTTCATTTTCGGTCGATGGGAACTTGATTTACTCGTTCACCTTGTCTATAATGAGACCGAGAATGGTATTGACAATTCTAGAG
The DNA here is from genome assembly GCA_949152465.1 of Cantharis flavilabris. Classification (NCBI taxonomy): domain Eukaryota; kingdom Metazoa; phylum Arthropoda; class Insecta; order Coleoptera; family Cantharidae; genus Cantharis; species Cantharis flavilabris. The sequence goes on from OX424435.1 coordinate 60,206,354, forward strand.
ACTGTAGCAGTGGCGGAACTTCAAAATTTGTACCCCCCGCAAAAATAATTTCTGGGCCCCCAATAAAATTGTATTTTTTATTTAAAAAAATGTTTTTTAAAACTATTTAATTCTTTCTAATTATTCACATACTCGTAATGACTGCAATTTGGTCATCAGTTAAGTATACTTTATTTCCTAGTCGATTTTATATTTCATTTTGCTGCTTTTAAATTTTGCGTTATAATAATAATGGATACTTATGTCCGTAAAGAATTTGTGCAAAGTAACAAAAAACTTTTTGAAAAATAAATTTTTGTCAAGTTGCAGAATATTTTTAATATTAAACTTGAAAAAAGTTATTTAAGTAAATCTAAAACTATAATTAGTTTATATTGGAGTTGATCGCAAAAAGGTGCCGTTGTACTAAATAAATTATAAGTCCTTAATCAACTAATTTTCGACGTTTAAAATGTATTTGGTTAAAATATCTTTTTAGTTTTTACAAAGAATTTATGAATACAGAAGCAAATATTTGTGTAAAACAAAATTTCAAAATTACTTAAAAATTGTACGTAATTTATCTCAAAATAAATCCAAATTTTATAAGATGTCTAGATGTTATTTAAGTTTTAAATAAAAACTGGACTGTATTAGGCTGTGAACATCCTAGTTCTTCACCGATACCGCTCTGGAAACCCGGATCTGCCATGTACCGTAAAAACACTTTCGTTTTTTATACTGGCGAAAGCGCACCTCCCCTAGTTTCCAGATTTTTGCCAATGAAGAAGTCGGCTAACCACTGCACATTTCTTTCGTCAAACCGAAATAGGGTTGACCGTAACTTGCGCCAGCGGTTGAGGGTTTTTCTGATCCTACCCGTAAATTGCGCCAAACATTTTTAGGGTTGACCGTAAATTTGGGTCTAAAAAAGGTTGTTATATTATAATCCTTTGCTTGTTTGATAATAGGATTAGCATGGCCTATAAAAGTTATTTTTATTTTATACAGGGGTGCATTTAGCCCGAATTTTCACACTGTCGAGTTTCACTGATTTATAAAGTAATTTATTAATCTTTTTAATCTATTAATTACCAACTAACAAATTTTATTATATATAAGTCTCAACAACACTTACCAGAAACCAGGTTAGAGAGAGAATAGAAGCGAATTAGATAATTTAAAAACGGCTAGAATTATGCAAGAAATTGTGAGCGAACGTGGACATGTGATTTTGGTAGTTGGTGGTTTTAAGTTTCGTCAAAGTAACACTTTACAATCAGGTGAAATAAGATGGCGATGTACTGATAAAAAATGTAGTGCAACATTGCACACTACAGGAGAAGCTGGGAGTCGTATTCAAACTAGAGAAAACTTAAATCACAATCATGTGGAAGATGAAGGTAAGTTAAATCGACAAATAATAAGTGTAGCTACAAAACGGAAAGTTCAAGAAGATGGTTGGAGGCATGCACCGCCAGCTTAAAGTTGTCAATGCTGTTTTAAAGGAAAATCCGTCTGTTTCGATAAACGTTGCTGATATTTCAAATATAAAGCGCAATGCCTACAATGAAGTTAGAAAACAACGACCCCCCCTGCCAACTTCTATTGATGACGTTCATTCTGCATTAGACTCCATAGACATCAGAACACACCGCGGCGAGAACTTTTTGATGGTTAATGATAGCGTTCAACATTTAGTTATATTTTCATCTGAAATCAATTTGAAGTGTTTATGCGATGTAGAAAGTATATATGTGGACGGTACTTTTAATTCTTGTACGAAATACTTTAAAGAGTTATTTACAATTCACGGATTCAAAAATGGTCATTATATTTCTTTAGCATTTTGTCTCCTACCGAACAAATTAGAAAATACATATATCAATTGTTTTCAAATGTTGGTAAATATCTGCAATGAAAATTATAATTTACGTTTTCAATCTACATCGATTGTTGCCGATTTTGAACAAGCTATTCAAAATAGTATAAAGAAAGTTTGGCAAAATGTAGAAATTATAGGGTGTCGTTTTCACGTAAGTCAAGCTTGGTACCGAAAACTTAAGGAATTTGGACTTGCAACTGACTATCAAGATAAAAATTCACTTATTGGAAATTGGTTGAAATGGACATTTGGACTGCAGTATTTACATCCCACAGAAGTTTACTAGTTGTCCTTAAGCTACCGACCAAGAAAATATTGACCGCTGGCGCAGTTCACATACGTCCAATAATACTACCCTAATACTACCCTAGGGCCTATAGGCTAAAAAGGTTAAAGCCTAAGGCGCTAAATTCTCAGAAGCGCCAAAAATTGAAATCATTCCAGGAATTTTTAGCCCCCGCCGCGATCTGCTATCCGGAAAAGTTCGAAAACTTTAAAAATCCTATAATTTAAAATACCACATGTTCGAACATTGATTAAATATGTAATAAGCGTAGCTAATCAATACACAGACGGGGGAGGGGGGGGAATGCCGATTGATTTTTAGCCTAAGGCGCTTTAAAGCCTAAAAACGTCCCTGTTGTTTACATCAACCGCATGTGCTAAATGAATAGAGTATTACATCCAAAAATCTCATCCTAAATTCATTGTGCTACCCTTTCGGCAGTTTCGCCAACATGTTAAATCGCCGGTGTTGAATTAATATGCGCGCGCATTGCCTTATACCTATTTTATACGCAAAGCCTCACGCGCGGCTGCCCTTCGCAATGTCGCAAAATTTAAATTCCTGTCAAGGAAGTCATGTCAAGTGTTAACTGCTTTTATTTTTAATTTGTAGGTTATGGTATATATAAATATAGTCTTTTTACTTGTTTAAAAAAAAAACATTAACCATAGAATCCGAGGACGGCAAATGTAGTCAACGGATATCAGCAAAATAACATGGAATGTGAAAAATCTTACAAATTATAGGAGTATTATGTTATTTTGTAATTTACTGTAGAAACCTGGATCGTGAATCACCGATTATTGCTTTGACACGGTTTCAAATACTATTCAGGAATGACGAATACAACCTCTTTTCTTATTAATCTGCATAATTTAATTCATTAATTATTAATGAATTAAATTTTTTCATAATTTGAGAAGATAATTATTAAACTCCTAAAATTTAGATTATAAAACGGCGAAAAACCTTTTTCTTAACCTCGTTTTTATCGAATTTAAAATTAAATATTTCTTCTTATTTAACTAATAACAAATTTATATTATTTTACAAACTAAAATATCGGTTCAGGCGAATACAATATTTTATGTTACCAAAATATTCTGTAGTGGTGCGGAAACGCCGCATAACTTTAACCCCGACGACTATCATCTGTTCCCGGCGATTTCAATATGCCGCGAAAGAAGAATTTCTTTAGCTTCGCTTTGTTTCGGCCAATGAAATCCAATCGTACCATACCAAATTGTACCGATAAACGACGATGGCGAGTAAATTCAGAATATGTATAGCTACGCCATCTACTTAAATAATTCCTAGTCCAAATGGTAAATCATGACTTCATACTAGATACCTATCTCTTTATTGTATCAAGGTATCGATTAGTGATTTTCTATATTTTATATCTATCACTGATTTGGACACTCACTCAAATTTTTAAAACTGGGTTTTTAATGCGTAGAAAGTCAGTGAGAGAAAATGAAATGTAAAATTTATTTAACTACCACACGGATAGATGGCGGATATTCTAATAACACGCCTACTGGAAATCAAAATAACCTAAAATTTAGAAGTAGTTTTTTTTTTAAATTAACTATTCTGTAATAATATGTGCCATATATTGAAGGATTTCTTGTAGGCCCTCAGTGTTGGCAGAGTGTAAAGTCTCTTTAACCCCTTAACAATAAATAGTCATAGCTCCGGTTTTAATAAATTATACATCACTGGATATACAGGGTGCTGAATGAGTTAGCCGAACAGAAGAAATTAACATAAAAAACTTATTTATGCAAATTCCTGCTTCCCTAATTATTTTAGAGAAAAAATGAAAGATATAAAAATAATGCATAAATATAAACTACGAAAGATAAGAGCATTAGATTTCGTTAAGCTTTTAATTAAAAATCAAAAAATGCGTTTGAAATTGTTAAAAGTTCCATTTATCAGACTGGCCATATACGTTTCCAATGTATAATTACTAATTATTTATGAAAATAAAAATTAAATTGAATTTATTACATGACCAGTTCGATAAATGAAAATTTTAACAATTTCAAAGGCATTTTTTGACTTTTTAAGTAATAGGTAGATGAAATCTAATAGGTACTCTCATCATTCGTAGTTTATATTTCTCAATTATTTTTGTATCTTTTATTTTTTTTCTAAAATAAATTAGGAAAGCAGATGCATAAATAAGTATTTGCATGTTTTCTTATTTAATTTCTTATGTTCGGCTACTCATTCAGCACCCGGTATAATTTTATCCTTAACAAATTCACTTCTACTACTTTTTACATGAAGTGTACAGTTTTTGACTAAAATTATCAATAATTATCAAAAATGAACGAAAATATTAAAATTAGTGTAGCTCTCTGAATATTTTAACTTACGTTAAAATACGGCAAAAAGTTTCCGAAGAAACTTCACGCTGTATGAAAAAAAATAAAAATGTCTGTATTGAAGGATGCTGCAAGCTACTATAGAAACACCTAATAGAATTTCATCATTTTTTTTTCAACACTTAATTATACCCTAACCTTAATTAGATTTTACTAGTAGGTAGAGATTCGAGATTGAGGAACGGGAATTGCACGAGAACAAATTCCTTTTACTTTTTCGTCCTCTCGTGGTGCGAGAATAAAGTGGTCAAAAGTTGTTGTTACTATTAACTATTAGTAAATATTGGCACACTAACCGTACCAATCTGTAAGCTGTAACAGTCTCAGTAATAAGATTCTAGGCGAGAGTATAATTATTGAATTTAAAAAACTTGAAAGAAAAAAGGGTACCTATTCTCCAAATCTTTCGACACCTCTCTCCCAATTACTATTATTAATAAAAAATATAGTATTGCAATGTAAAGTAGATAAATTAACAAACCAATTAACTTGCTTAATTAAATTTTTGCATTAAATAAAAATATTTTTAAATTAATCTGTTCTTCTTACATTAGGTCTGCAACCTAATGCTTTTCTACAAAAATGTATTTTCACCGGTGATTATCTATTCACCTTTCACCAACATCAACAGTAACATCAGAGTATAATAGGTGATGGTTACACATTACAATAATTATTATGTAATCCGAAGTTTTGCATTTGATTTTTTTTAATTCTGAAAGTGCTTGATAGGCTGACATCAGATGTATCCGTGACTTTGTTTTATTGTTAATGATGGGAATTTATCAACCCAGGGAGACCAAGTTAATTTCTTCTAGATCCGAACCCGGTACCGTAGCATTAGCAGTTAGTCTCACCATTGTTTATCTATATATCTAGATATAGATAAACAATGGTCTCACTAACTACTTCGGCAATGACAGTCTCATAAAAAAAAACTTAAAATCTCAGTTATAAAAAATTGTCTTTCTTCATATTATCTTAACAATTCCCAAATACCCATATTATGTTTAATGTACTAAAACTTACCATTTTCTCCTTCAGGAAAACTACCATCATTAGTCAAGGAATTCAACTAAAAATAAAAAAAAGTATATTATTATTCCGAAATACTATTAAGTAGGTAGATATTTCGTTTATTTACTTGATGAGTGCAGAAAGTAAGTCATTATCGAAAAGCCTTGTTTTGTAACCAAACAAAATTTGATCTTCTATTACATTTTTTTGAAAATCGATAATCTTTATTTGAATTGACGTTTCCCACATTATATTTAAATAATACAATAATGTGATTGAGCTATTTAAATATTAAAATATTTATTTTTCTATTGATTTAGGTTTGATAAGTAATGGAAACAAACATCAGTTTCTTCAATTAAAAAAAAAAAAAATTAAAACGCTGCAATTTACTTTCAATATCTTTCTGTATTATTATTGAAAGTATTATTATTATATATTATATTATTCGAGTTATTATATTATATTAAAATCGATAATTTTATAACTTTTATATTATTATTAGAACAAAACTTTGCAATTAATTGATTTATAGGTTAGTTTATGTTGATATCATCTGTTTCAAATTTTGGATTCCCATCAGGCAAACCTGATAAGACTTAATCAAAAGTCAAATTAATTTGAATTTTTTTCTTTAATTACAGTGAAACTTCCCTAACTCGGACTGCTCTAACTCGAATTATTCTATAAGTCCAATTTTTTTTTGAAAAACTATTTAGGTTGGTCAGATACTTACGTGTAATTTTATCTCCTTAACTCGAAGTTTCTCTAATTCAAACTTTTTTGGTGGTCTCTTGAGATTCGAGTTAGGGAAGTTTGACTGTAATTTGATGTTAAATTTTTCGAATATTATTTAAATTTTAATTGCATAACTTTTCAGATTAGTTTATAAACTATTCCAGGTTTGCCTGATGAGAAACCAAAATTCTAAATACCTGATGTTACCGTGTAGCAAACTATAAAAACCAGGAGTATACACTGAAAAAAATCCACTATGAAAATTTCTTACAAAATTGTAGTAGATGTTTCGTAAAACTTATTTAGACAATTTGTTGGAAGTTTTAGAAGACCTTGAAGTAAAATTCTATTAAAATTTGTAGGAAATAAATGTAGCATTTATTACTACAATATTTAAAATTTGTATTACAATAATATAGTAAATACACTGAAAAAAATTTGTAGCAATTTTTTTCTTCAATTGTAGTACAAATTACTACAATTTCTAAATAGAATAGTGACATATACAAATTGTAGTAATATTCTATAAAATTTTCTAGTAAATTTTTGTGATACCACATTCCACAAGATTGTTGAAGATTCATTAATAAATATGTAGGGCGATGGTTCACAAATTTGTAGGAAATTTTCTAAAAAATTTGGAAGAAAATTTTTGTAAATATACTTTTTGGCAAAGTTATACAAAGTTTTGTTTTGTCAACTTGAACTACATAATCAGTGCTGTTCACGACAATCTTGGTAATTGTCAATTTTTGACTATTATCAATCGTTGTCAATTTTTCGTTGTCAATGTTTGTCAATATTTATAAATTTTCTTATTCACGAACTAACCTTGACAACACTGTGTAGCTATTTTTCTTGATTCGCAATATTAATAATATTGAATCAATTTTTGTTGTATAATTTATTGAATTATTATTGTTTAATTACAGATTGAACTAAGTAAAGCCTTTCATGTTTTTTAAACAATCAGAATACTTCCTTTTCACGTGCCGCTAGATGGCGATTATATTTTTTCCCGAGTTTTAATACATATAAATTTGTATTAATATAAAAATTAATTAAAAAAGAAAACTTTATATTTCATATAACCAGGAACTCAATATAACCGTAAGCCGGTTATTCCGCGAAGCCACTCCATTAGTTTGGTTAAATTCCGTCGAGGAGGTTTGTGTTTTTAAAATTAAATAAAAAAATTTCTGAAAAATTAATTTATTTAAATTAAATTTATGTATTTTTTAAGTAAATATTTTATATAGAAACGAAAAGTACTCTTGTGAATTTATTTTGAAGGTTTGTGACTATTCAAGTTTTATGGTAAAAATATTTATAATAAAATAGTTATTTTCGATACAAGGTAGGAAAAAGATAGTTTTCCACGAGTATCGAACAATATTTTTTTAAATTATTTTTCAAAAAGAACCAATAACATATTCTTTATACCCAAATTAAAATAAATTTACTAAATATTTACTCAATTTACTAAAATATACTTTGTGAAAATATGGGATTTCCTGGGATTTTGCGTTGCGCTCAAGGTTTTTCATATTGTTTTCAAAAACGGCTGAATGGATTTGTTTGAAATTTTGGAATTATATTTGTGATACCACTATAAAAAGAATCTCCTATTTTTTATGGCTCTAATTTTTTATTTGTTACTTTAATTGTTTAAATATCCCATTCGCAAATTTTTTAGCGAAAATCAAATTAGTAAAAATAATTAATAATAAAAAATTATTAAATACAAATTTTAAAAATTTTTAAATAAGTAAAAAATAAAAAATCTGAAAAAGTTATTCATAGTTAATTGAAAAACTGATGGACGTATAAATTTGAAATTTTGACACGATATTTGTGATATTATAAGAAATGGTACCTTCTATTTTTAAACATCTAATTTTTTTTTATAACGGTGTAATTAAATTTAAAATTGTTGATAATTATCAATTATTAAAGTTTCGTTTACTTAAATAATATATGTACATAAAAGAATGCATGTGCAAAATTTTGTGAATTTATTTCATCTAAAACATAATTAAACTTTAGTTACAAAAAATACAAAAATTTTGACATTCCTTGTATATTTTTATAATGTTTAGTTCAGTCGTTGTAACGCAGATGGATCTACAACAGGGTGTTGAAGCTTGGTGGGAGAAAGTGAAATAGTATAATTTATTAGACGACCACACGGATAGATGGCGTTATTCTGAAATCTACTTTAAAACACGCCTACTGGAAATCAAAATAACCTATAAATTTATAAGTTGTTTTTTTCTGTCCATATGTGGTTGTGTTGAAGGTGTTTAAGTAAATAATTATAATTAGTGGACATAAGAAAATCATGAAAAATTTGATCGTCGTTTCTTTAACAAAAATGTTATTATTTTTGAACATTAAATACTTCAAATCATTTTGTCTTGGGAAAAACAATACAATGTAAAAGTTAAATTAATGTAAACAATAAGATTATATTAAATTTTTATATATTTTTTAAAGATTTTTATTAAATATTGTTAGTTGGTAATTATTAATGTTTTGTGGATTCATTATTGTATGAATTCGTAAAACATTAGTGGTTATAAAATAATAACTTGAAATTAAATTAATTTATTAAGCGATTTTGGGATTCTGATTCTATAGAATGCCATCTATTATTGGTTTCTGAACTATTTTACTTGGCGACCATGCGGTATGGCGGCGCTGAAAGCTGATTTTTAATTTTAACATGGGAGTTTCCCTTCTATTGTAAATAATATGTTCTGTGATCTACAATCGTAGAAGAAGTTTTCTACTTTCTCTGTTGGTTTTAGAAGAATTAGCGGAAGGTAAATCTGGATGATCCAGGTATGACCATAAAACGTCGATTTATGATTACTGGGAAAACTACCTGAGTATTTTAAAAGAGGTAACGAATACCAAAAATTTAGGTACCTTCGTTAGTTTTTTTCAGTCTAGCCTGGTGTAATTTCAATATTATTAAAACAAACTCGGCATATAAGACTTTTTGTTACTAGCAAAAATATTACCGTTTTATATAAATACTATAAACTAGAGAGGTACTATTTAAAAAAAAGGTCTATTTTAATTTTTATTATATTACTCGTTTTAAATTTATTAATTAAGTAAAGAAAAGGCGGTGTTATTCACTGTTGTTTTTTTTCTGCTCTTCTAAAATATAATCGGGATCTCTACACCGTAGTCCTCTTTTGAGATTGCCTCTTACAACTTCAGGAAGAATGCCTGAAGTATAAAATTTAACTAATTTTCTAAGCATCTGATTTTCCCAAAATTCATCATTTTTTATTATTTCTTCCTCATTTTTACTAATTAAAATATTTCATTTTACTAGCTTTCTATTATCATGTTTGCACACATAATCAAGCTCAAAGATCATCTAATCAATTTCTATATGGTAAAAGAAATCGGTGCCGTACTTATCCACGGTTTCATAAAACTTAACGGGCTGTTAAATTTAACTAACCAATAGAAATTATTTCTTTGTGGTAACAAACCAATAGAAACCGTCCTTAACTTTAAAGGCTTGTTAAAATTTTTATGAAAAAGTTTTTAATCCCCCCCTGTCTCTTATCTCTTTCATTATGCTCGGTTTTTACGTGAAATCAGGGCCGTATCTCGGATTTTTGTTCGGGGAGGGGGGGGGGGGGGTGAACGATAAATAACTAATGTGTTTAGCCCCAGGATTAAGCACCGCAGGCAAGTTTTTTTAAAATTTTCAAGGTCAAACGTTGTAATCCAAAGTTATAAAATTGCAATACAAAGATATTTTCCCCTAATGAACCCTCAAAAGCCCCCCTCAAACACGGCCCTGCGTGAAATGAATTAGTTTTTCCAAAATTTCTTGCAATAGCTATTTACAGGTAAGCAGGTAAGCTACCGAAACATATTAGCCCCTGAGCTGCGAGTAATGATTTGCTTACAAATTACGTAAAGATTGAATTGGTGCGAACCACGTATGCACTAGCGGATTTAAGGAGTGAGGTGGGCTGACAAATAGTTTTATCTCCCCCATCAATAGTAATTGAAAGTATTGTATTGTCTAAAAATTCGAATATAATTATCGATATGCATTAGGCCTGCCAGACGTCCGGTTTTTCCCGGACAAGTCCTTTTTTTGGCGGCTGACTTTTTGTCCGGTATATATTTCGATCTTTGAAGGAAGATGTCCTCTATTTGGCCAACCCGCGGCCATTTAAAAAAAAAGCTCGCAAAAAATATTTTTTTGCTCGAAATTTTTCTCCGAATATTTATGCAAAATTCAACCTTATTAATTTTTTTAAATTATTTTCCTTGTTTTTGGTGGGAAAAAGCTAAAAAAAAAAATTCGGCGGCGTGTCCTCTTTTTGCTCAGAAAAAATCTGGTAACCCTTATATGCATCCGCCACTGCACGTGTGACGCTTTTGACGAAAAAGTAAACTAATAAGCAGTGAAAATCCCACTTTAGTATTGGAAATATATAAATGTAACCTGAATTTAGTTGTACAGTAAAGAATTTCATTACTGTAGGTAATTATTCTTTAATTAATCTTTTAAAACCACGAGGTCTATATCGATTATTTGGACACCCTGTATATAGCAATCTATAGTAGTCTTTTAGAAAATTTCAAAGTGAAGTAGATTTGTTACATCATATGAGACATCTCATTACCTGAATGCTTACCTACAGACTGCCTATCTGTTTGATTGCGTTGACGGTCTATATGTTAAAGTTATCATTCTATTATTGCCTGATCAAAATTGAAAAATTACTCGAAATGCAAAAATGAAAAAAATGGTTTATAAGAGAGATAAAAAATCCTTTATATCTCAAAATCGAAAGATAATTCTTTTTTTGAACTATTTTACGTATTTAATGCTTATAATATATTAATTATTAGTAATTAAACCTTTTTTGTATAATTATGAAACCAAATTTCACCAGTTCAAAAATTACATTCATCTTTATTTAAATACTACCTGCTTCACTATTATAACGGTACATAAAAAGAATTAACACAGCAGCAGGTAAAATTTTTAACAACTTCAAATCGCCCCAAATAGAGAGAGAAAATTGATTTTTTTATTTAAACAGCGCCACATATTGTCTAACAACCAAATTACATTTTATGTTAAACGTGTTGCCTACCAATAAATAATAAAATATACTCGTGTCGTAAGCCCTCTCGCGTTCATGAATCAACACTGCCGCCTTGGAGCCGATCCTTAAAATTTAAATTTAAATTTAACAGTTGGTAGCCCATTGGTTGCCAACTATACTTTTGGTTATTTAAGGTGTCAGTTACAAAGGAAACAGGTAATTGATTATACGTTTTTTTTTAATTTATGATTTTACAATTTGTGTTTTAAATTATGGTAAAAATATTTATAGTAAAAATATATAAGTATCTATTACTATAATTATGTATTATTTCTTATTTCACTTTTATATTTTAGAAGAAATGATCAATTTAGAAGTTTTCATTAACTTCACGGAAACAGACATTAAAGAACTAATACGTGAAATTAGGTTAAGACCCAAGCTAGTAATGAAATTAACTGAATATAAAAATCTGGATATACCGGAAATAACTCAAACCCATTTGAGCGATTTGAATAATTTAAAATTGTAACCTGCCAAAATAAAATTATATGTAAAAAAATATTTTGTTTTATGTCAGTACGACAATTTTGCAGTATTAGGTACCTCCTTATATATATAAAATTTTAGAAAAATTCCTTTTAGAAAATTTCCTACAAATTTTTTAGAAAATTTCCTACAAATTTTTTAGAAAATTTTCTACAATTTTTTTAGAAATTTTTCTACAATTTTTTTAGAAATTTTCCTACAAATTTTTTTAGAAATTTCCCTACAAATTTTTTAGAAAATTTCCTACAATTTTTTTAGAAATTTTCCTACAAATTTTTAGAAAATTTCCTACAAATTTGTCAACCAGTGTCGTACATATTTATTAGTGAATCTTCAACAATTTTGTTGAAAATGGTATCACAAAAATTTACTACAAAATTTTATAGTATATTTTATATTACTACAACTTGTTTATGTCACTATTCTATTTAGAAATTGTATTAATTTGTACTACAATAATTGCTTTTCAGTGATAGCGTAAAGCCTACTATACCGGATAGCCGCGGTTCAAATGCTTTTCGCGTCTTATACACTGCTGTAATCTAACTTTCTTTGAAGTGAAAAAAACTACGGGTCTGGTAAGTTCTGGAACAGAACCCACAAGTCTTTGTGGGTGCTTAAGTATTTGGGATTAAATTTTTTCTTACCATTGCTGACAAAGGGAACGGGGGGGGATATTATAAATCTTTCGAAATATAAAAAATTACAAAATGTTTATTATTTCAATCAATAATACTATTTTTATTGTGGTACAGAGCCGTATCTGAGGGGGGGGGGTTTGGGGGTTCACCCCCCCTCCGAAATAAAGCGCAAGATAAAATCCTAGAATATAAAATATAATAAAAGACTATACGCTTGTTCGACAGCTATGGTGCTTTTTTGCATAAATTAGGTGAGAATCTGGTCATAATTTTGGGATATCCAACTAGCGATATACCGGTTATACGCTAGTTGGACAGCTATTATCGCTGTCCAACTAGCGTTATTGGTTGGATATCCTAAAAAGCGTACGCCGCGCCATTTTCTGGTCAATTATGGCCAGCGACCACGGATTTATGAATAAATCCGTGCCAGCGACTCACCTAATTTATGCACAAAATCACCGCCTAGGTGGCGGCACCATAGCTGGCCAACTAGCGTATAGTGTATTTTTATTTTTCATTAAAATGCATTCTAAAATTATTGTTCTTTTCATAAATCCTTAAAAAAATTTTTAAACAATAAAAATAGAAAGTTGCAGTTTATTATATTAAAAATAAGTTGAATAAAAAATATTTTTTTGTATGCAGTGTATTTCTTTCTAGTAGATTTCAGTGCACATTTATTTACAGCTAAGTATAGGTAATTACAGTTTTACAATGAAAAACGCCGTATTTGAAGCGGTGTTGAACAGGAGAAAATATTTTTGTGTCACGGTTTTCTAACTTTGCATTAGAGCGCTTGACTTTGAAAATTTCATAAATTTTTGCCTGCGGCGTTTCATCCTGGGGGGGTGTTGCCAGATCCCCCCAAGTATTCAGGCTGACGCAACACATTATTTATTTATCGTTAAACCCCCCCCCCCTCTTCGAACAAAAGTCTGAGATACGGCCCTGTTATGGTATACAAAATTTCTTTTCATATTTTATATTAGAAATAAATTTAGAAAACCCCAGACATACTACGACATTATACGACTTGAATCAAGTAAATATACGTCCATTGTTATCTTTTAGCTTAAATAAAAATTCTTACGTCTTATGATTTAGGAGGGGGGTTTCACAATTTTCTGATTTTCTCTTATAGATAGAAAGTGGGGGGGTCTAAAATCACTAAATGTTTGCTTACATAATACTTGAATGCCCCCTTTGATGATTACAAACATACTAAAATTATTATTGCTATAACACCGGATAGACATATTCTATATATGTAGATGTCCTTGTGTTTTTATAACGATTATTAATACTTACCTACTCATCGTTGTTTACAGCATTTAATAATGTATTATACCAAACGTTTTTTATTTTTTGTTTTTTTTAATTTAAAAAAAAAATTTTAAATAAAAAATTAAATATTAAATATTGGAATACAAGGAATAAATACAAGGAAATGGAAACGGCGGGGGCGAAACGGTGGGGGCTAAACGGCGGGGGCGAAACGTCATATAACCGATGACACTATCTGACGAAGAGATCGGTTTCTGATTTAACGCTTGTATTCCATTTCCTTGGGTTATATGACGTTTCGCCCCCGCCGTTTAGCCCCCACCGTTTCGCCCCCGCCGTTTCGCCCCGGGATGTTTCGCCCCCGTACCGTTTCGCCCCCGACCGTGTCGCCCCGACCTTTTAGCCCCCACCGTTTCGCCCCCGCTGTTTCGCCCCTGGATGTTTCGCCCCGGGATGTTTCGCCCCCGTACCGTTTCGCCCCCGCCGTTTTGCCCTGGGATATTTCGTCCCCGACCGTTTCACCCCCACCTTTTAGTCCCCACCGTTTTTAATTAATTCATACGTAAAATGAGGGGGGGGCCAAAATATTACGTACCTACACAGGGGAGGGGGAGCTACAAAATTAGAAGAATCGTCCTTACGTAAATAATGGAGTCCATTATGGACTCCACTTAAGTAATAGACGGTTCTCCAGAATGAGTCAATTGTGTATTTATTGAAATTTGGACAGGACGTCTTGTCGGGCCATCTAGTATTAAATAAATTGAAAGTCAGATAATTTAAAATTAATATTTATTAAAATATATTACAAAATATTTCAAAACTCAAAATTATGGGCAATTCCATACAAATAATCCATAGTATATATCCTACCATAACTTTCCACAATGGTTTTGATTCGTTGATTGCAACGGCGTCTTTGGAATGGCGTTTTGACGTGATACCAATTTCTCAGCCACTCGCACCCCCCTCCGACATACCGTTAGATCGTGACGTTTTAAAATAGTAAATTCTTTATAGCCCACTCTGTATTTGTTTTGACAGAGACCGATTGTACACTTACCTTCGAAGTTTATTTTTACCAGATCAATTTTCGAAAACACCAACCTATCATAAGTTAAAGTTTATTTTAAATCAATCAATATTGGTCAGTTTACATAGGGGTCGTCTATAAATTACCTCACACGATTTTTAAGGTTTTTAGACTCCTCGCTCCCCCTGTCACATTTAGTCAAATTTTCATATTTTAATTAAATTTAAATTTAAACTTAAATTAAATCAATTTTGCAGGTCTTAAATAATAATTTATTTTTATAAATATTTAATTTTTTTTTCGGCCGCACCATACAACCGATCCATGGATCCAAAAAATATATTTTTAAAAATTTGACATCACAACATTTGAAACTCCCCCAGACCCCCTGATACATTTTTGTCACAAATCTAAGATAACCCCGTACCCTCTAAGTGTGACGTAAGTTATGGATGGCTCTATACGGGGAGAAACGGGGGCGAAACGGACGGGGGCTAAACGGTTAGGGGCGAAACGGACGGGGGCGAATCGCCGGAGGCCAAACGGCGGGGGCTAAACGGTGGGGGCGAAACGGTGGGGGCGAAACGTCCCTATCCCAGTGTCATCAACCCAATATACTATACGCTAGTTGGACAGCTATGGTGCCGCCGCCTAGGGGTTGATTTTTCGCATACATTAGGTGAGAATCTGACCATAATTGACCAGAATGTGGCGCGGCGTACGCTTTTTTGGGATATCCAACTAGCGTATAAGAGCATTTCACATGATTCAGAAGAGTGCTGATTGCGAATTCTAAAATATAAGGTTTTTGCAAATTTACGTTGAATCCATTTTAGCCTGCCAAATAATATGATAGACACCAAATCACTGAACAGTAATCAAATATATTTAGCGAATGACAAACAAGAAGCATTCAAAAAAATGTTTGTCATCATATCAATGAAACTAGGTTCATTGACAAATTCATTGACCGATCAGCAAGATTTTTTTCTGATATCTATGATTCACTTCATAATATCTATGAACATTGTTCATTACATACAATAAACCCGTTTAGCGGGCGTTCATTAATTACGTGAGGCGTTTAGGGGGGGAGGGGGGTCGAGCAAAATGTCACCCAATCTCACGTGGGGGAATCGGAAAATATCACATAATTTTTTTGTCTTAACCAATTAATGTTTTTTTAAATAAATCCAATGCATTCAAGCACAGATTAACATAAAATTAGGATTCGCTAATGAAACAAAGATTTACTTTTACTACCGGTTTCGGGAGCTTCCCATCATCAGGTAAAAATAGTCAGTATAACTACCGGAACATAATCCCTTCCATATTATAAAACATTAAGACTAAAACCTCTCTAAACATGTCAAAATTTACAAATAAAATTTTGCTAATTAGGAGATCGAATAATCGACGCAATGAATAACGAATATAACGTAATGAATTCAAAGTGAAAAAATAATTTTTCATACGTCTACCCTTTTTATTGGAAAGCTTTTGGGTAAGTATACAATATTTAAACTGTTGGCTTGCCCCCCTCTCATACTCCCGTATTTTGCGTCAATGTAGCATCTGATCAACGTATCGACGGATAATTATATAATATATTATATTATAATAAAATATAAAACAGCTTATAATAAAATAAAGCCCAAATAATTTAATCTATCAAAAAGTAGATGTATAGAAGCCTAAGAACTGTCGCAAAAGCGAGTTCCACCTTGTTTTTCTGCATATTCCTCCAAACACCCCCAAATAATAAAAATTTTGATTTTCTTTGATTAATTGCGATTTACATTAAACGAACGCCACCACGCGGAAAAATACCAAATTAATCTAATACGTATAGTTGATATAGAAAGTTTTGTTTCATTTTCATTCTGTTTTCATTCTTTTGGTATTTTATTTTGTGATTTATCATTTCACCGCGGTTTTACGATAAGATAATTCAGAATTAAACTCAAAACCACATCAATTAATTGTACGTAATAGAGCCGCCATGTTCTTGATATTTGGTATCGTCATGAGCGCCACCAACGGTAAGGTAAATCTCTGATTTTCTATACAATATAATTTAGTATTGAAAGCGCCATCTACCTAATCTGCACCCGGCCCTGAAATAGCTTGATCCGATACTGAATGTAGATACACATTATGAGAAGAAGTAAGTTCAAGAAGTTATAGCTAAGTCTCGTGGTATGACTGATTATATATAATTTGAAGAAAAAAAACCGGTAGGGCGTAGGGCCATCACCACAAATTCAGCTTAGAGGCTTAAAAATCGTAAATACGGCGCTGGAACTTCGATGCAATGCAGTCCTCACGATAGTTCTGTCAATTTATTAGCCACATTTATTATATAAATATAAAACATTCTTAAATTCACAAGATGTTAATGTTTAACGGAAGACTGAGCTAAAAATTTCCGTGAATTCCGGGATTTCAATCCACAATCACAAAAAATCAATAAAATACAAGTATTTCAAAACCATGTTATTTTTCGGGTATATGAATTTATTATGTTAAATTATTATAGTTTGTCCTAGAAACTGCCATTTTTCAGCTTCAAAATGCCATCTTGGTCGACTAGAGATCTCTAATAGAAAAAGTTTTTACAGCTTAAACCGCTAAGTACAAAAATAAGACTTTTCAATTGCTTGATTTTGTGTGGACCGGAAGTGGCAAGTGAGAAAATTAAATCCTTCAGGATTTTAGTCTTTGGAACCCTGAGGAACATTCCCACAAAGTGGGAAAAAAGTGCAGCAACAATTTTTTTTTGGTGATATATGGAATGACTCATTTACGTTACGAATGTGAGCTACTTCATTTAATAATACATACGCATACTATACTCATTCTAGAAATAAGATGATTCTTCTTCTTAAGAAAATGTCACCTTTTTCTGCCATTAACACTTTTCATCTTTCTTTTAGTTTATTTGTGACGTCATCGTAGATTTTTAATTGGCAACCTTTAATTTTCTTTTGCGGATTTCAATAAAGCACAATTTATTCTCTAAGTATAAAATTGTGAAAACACCTTTCAGTTTCAAAGTTAACTTCAAAGTTTTGCTGCAAGAATATTTCAGAAATATATTTTTTTTAACACTTAATTTAACATAATAATAAAATTCTCGTCCAAACTTTGATAATATAAAATTAATTATTGAGCTTAGTGGACTAAAATCAAATTATTGCGTTTTAATGTTTTTATTTATTGTAACGTTGCTTCTCTTCTAGTCTTGAAGATGAAGACATAAAGTCTTCGAACCGTCGACTTCGTAAAAACTGAGTTTGATTTTAGTCCACTAAGCTCAATAATTAATTTTATATTACTTAATTTAACATTTAAAAATGTTAAATATATAATATATTTTAACGCACTTCGTTGTTCGTGAATTAATATTGTTTGTCTCTCGTCGATAAAATAAAATTTGCATTGTATAAAGAATAGCTATTAGTAGTTTTGACATTTATTTATTAATAAATATATTATGTTTTATTAATAGGGCGTCCCGGGGCGTCTTTAAACTTGTTTGTCCCGGGCCCTAGTGAAGCTTGATCCAACCTTGCTCACAAGAGAAATGAGAAATGTGGGAGATGCAAATGACCTAAAAATGAAATAAAACAAAAATCATCGATCAATCTTAAAGTTTTTGATTTTAGTCAGTCAATTACCGCAAAAAATTGAAATCTCGCATAACATGGATTTAAGATACATTGTTTAATTCGAATGTGGTGGTTGAACAGGAGTGGCGAAGGACCAATTTTTCATAGGCGATTTGCCCATTGAATATACTTAATAAATAAAAAAAAGATTTATAATTTCTACTTTCTTTTAACACATTGTTTCTAGTAAGTTTTTGCAAATACTGCAAATTAAAATAAATAATTTTAAATTTCCATTCAATAAATATTTTAGTAGATAAGTGAAACTATAAACTTGAAAATGTACTTTTTTGACTTTGGACTTCTTATCAATTAGTCAGACTTTATGTAAACATTTAAAACTAATTCTTTTGACTGGATTGTTATACACCGAAGAGTCAACCTAAGAAATTTTAGAAATTTGAACCCGGAATATTTCCTTTATAATTACTTGACATTAACGTTATAACAAGAAAGTATTTTAAATGTATTTTAATATTTCAATATTAATAGATTTTTTTTAAATAGTGATTGCATTTTGCAAATAAAATTCTTAAAATTTTTAACAATAATGAAATCATTGTTTAGACATTATTCATATTATAATATAGCTGATCCACACCTCCAGAAGTTCTTCTTTTAACAGAATCTACAGGACAGTACTAATTTTTGATGGGTCCATGGAAATTGAAAAGTAACCGCTTTTCTGAGAAAATATAATAAAATGAAATAAAGCTAAAAGAGATGTATTCCAAAAGCTTTTACAGTGTCGACAAAAACTCACTGGATAATAATTATTTGTAATAAAGATAATCGTAATGGTTGTCGGTTTTCTTTATAATAACTTATGAACATTAACCATTCAATAATAAAAAATATTGACATAAACGAAAGATATATATCGTAGTTGTATTAAATAATGACAAGCAGTATGTATACATAATAAAATAAAATGAAATCTGCTCCACGTGCTGCGCCGTTAATTTAGCAATAATGCTAAAACATCATTTATCGATCCAACTATCTCGATGTACACAAGAGGAAGAAAATTGATTAAATAATATAATATGCGCGAAACACAAACTTGAAACATTTCGATATGATATCAATAACATGTTAGGAAAACAAAATAGATTGATATTTTATGCAAGGGAATTATTGAAAAACGATACATAATGTAGCTTGATTACAGTGTTACAATATAAACATATGTTAGTTGGTGGCCTACCTTTTGAATGATGTAGCATCTCGGATTAAATGCTGTGCAGATATATGTGCCATTAGCGTCAAGACAAGCCGTCAGCGGATCAGGCTGGGGCAAAGCCTTGCCACGTCCTCTGCGAAGTGGCATTTGTATTTTTTAAAATCCGACCGACACTCACCATGCCGACCTGTTGAGTCCGGGCACGGCCAGCTGATTAACGTACGGCGCCGACGCCCCTGCCTACGCATAGTAGGCGTCTCGATTGATAAGAAAATATATCATTTTGATTATTAATTTAATTACATTTTTAATGCCATATTTTAATAACATTGAATCAAAAAAAAGTTGGATTTAAATTTAAGATTTACACCTTAACTCACAACTTATCGAACAAACTTTTAAAAAAATATCAATTTAAACGAAACAAAACAAAAATTTAAAAATGGATAACGATAAACGACGACCTTATGTGCAACATAAATTATAGATTTACCAAGTGGCTCCCTTCTGTGTGAATGCAGAGCGTCAAAAATCGAATGAAATTTTCGACTGGTTTTCGTAACTCCCTCCTCTAGGGATATTTTATCCCATTCCTAACGCAAAGATTGCTTTAGGGCCAGTTGTATAACGGAAGATCAACCTCGGATCAGAGTTAAATCAGGGTTAACTTTGACTGTGGGCACCTATGTTGAGCCTCTCATTGGATCAACTGTGAGTTGAGCTTTATACAACTGACCCTGAGTGATTCCAAACGTTTGTAGGGTTTTTCACAGGATCTGGCTTCTAAAATAGATTATATGGCATAATCCATTGGCTTGCGATTTGGTGGGTATGGGGTATGGTGACCATATTATTTTCACAAAAAAACAGTAGGTACATAGCGGCAACAAGGCAATAAAAATAAAAAAAAGGTAAAAAAGTATATAAAAAAATTGGCTATGTAAACATTGCATAACTTTCCCCATTAAATTTGGGTATAAAAATTATCGTTCAACCTCCTCTTTCTGGGTACCATTCGAGGAGAAACACCTCGAGGAAGCTACAGTTCGAATTAAAAAGTCAAACAGTTGAAAAATTTGAAAACCAGTTTAATTAAAGGTGCAGATTTACTTCTTTGCACACATAATTAGAGAGTAAATTTTCGTTCGCCACCTTCTTGAAATGTACCGTTCGATGTGCAAGACCTCAAGAAAAGACAGGTCGCATCTACGGGGCTCAAAAATCGCGCTACGCGGGACACGAGGTGTAAAATCCGAAAACATCAAAATTTAATCAACGTCAAACTTTGAATTAATTTAGAAAAATTTTTGGAATCGAGTTGTTACGCGACTTGCATTCCGTCTAACTCGATATACGTGCTTTAGAAAGAGATGCGACACGGCACGATTAAATAATTTGGATATAACAAATGGTGGTCCAAAAGTAATTGACACTTGAACTTTTTTTATTTTCTTTATCATTTCCGCAATTTTCAACAAATTTTTACCATTTTCAGCTGGCCTCTAAGTTTAACTATGATGTACATTTATGCCAAATTTTTTGTCATTTGGTTGCGTGGTTTAACCTGTGCAATTGATACTATTTCATTTCATGATCTCGTAACCACATACAGACATACAGACGAACATCCAACTAAAATTCATCAAAAACTTATCAGGTCATGATAAGAAACATTTTAATGCAAAAATTTCAATTTTTGATTTTTGAGTGGATTACAATACTTTTCCTTATACATACGTATACGTATGGGGAAAGTAATAAACATTTTTACTATACTAAAATTGTTACAAAAATTCAAATTCCTCGTAAGGATAATATTTTTAGGTGCCGTTGACCTTTTTTTCGTGAAAATAATATGGTCACCAGAAGTTAAGAGGACTTTTTAAGTGTTTTTTTTGTCAATCGAAAAAATAAGTACATTTGTATGTACTTCGAGAAGTTTTAAATACATAGGATATCGTTCCAAAAAGAGTACTGTCCTACTAAAATAAGTACATATGGTCACCATAGTAATGGGAGCAAGACCACCCTAACCCCAGAGCTAAATGGACTATAGCCCCGGAACGACAGCCTTTTGGGGAGGCAATATTTCTTGCACTCAAATTTGTTTGATGCATAAATCAATTTAAATCAGTTAGTAGCCCAAGAGTACCAAATATCTTAGGACGGCCCTGTGTGTAGTCCATTCAATTGAAATGATGAAATCAGGAAATTTAATTTGGAACAACTTTTGCGTATTTTCCGCATTATGAGCAGGCGCAGAGTCTTGTTGAAAAATCCAATGTTGGTCACTCAAATTAAAAGTTCGTCTTAATTAAATACAATAAAATTTTTCATCAAGGATTATTTAAAATCTAACTTGTTCAATTATTTTACAAACATAGAGATATACTTACTTGCTTTTAATTTGCTTCTTCTCAATAAATCAAAACGAAATGATAAAGAAAAGATTTAATAATATAATGTTTATTTTCTATCAAACCATCTATGATTATCATAAATTATTTAAATAGAGATAACAGACGATTATTGAATTGAGTCTAATTAATTCTAATAGTAAACTATAAAGCCAATACTCGATTGAGTAGTAAAGGTATACGCGCTCTCTAAACCGATAATGTTCTTCTCTCACATCAAGAGTTTTGATAATCCAAGAGTGGATCTAGGCAAAATTCTTGAAGGAAGCAAATGAGGCTGGGGGTTAGATATTTTAATAACAATTTATGTATATTTTTCAAATTTAAACAAAAATTGGGATTATGGGAGAGTAGTTACCCCGTTATCTCCTGGAAACGGTACGATTCACCGCGACACGATTCTCCGCGACACGACTCGCCGAGAACTATTCGCCGCGGCACGATTCGCCGGGAGTTTTTTTATTTTTATCCGTTTAGTAACCCCATCTATAGTTGATGTTCTTAACAAATTGTATTGCTGAATTCTGAACTTTTTGCAGTTTATTTTTGTTATTTATCTTATTGAGTACTTTAAATTTTTATTTATTTTTGTTGAATAATGCAAGGGTCCATACACGCATTTTCCATCGTCAACTAGTTGACTTAACAACTAACGATTCCATCAACATGTTGAGTTCTCATCAATTTGGAGAAATTCCTTAAAACCATGGCCGTCCATTGGGGGGGGGGGCGCAAAGGGGGCAGCTGCTCCCCCTGGCTCTCGCCTAAATTTCTTAAACATTAAATATTACGCCGACGCGACATAGATTTTTAAAATTTTCTAAAAATTTGGTTTTAAATAATTACAAAGTACAAATTTAAGAATTTGTTTTCCTTTTTTTTTTGGTTTTTTGGATTTTGCTTCTCCCTGAAAAAGATCCTATGGACGCCCATGCTTAAAGCAATTAAATTGTTTTAAAGAACTGTTATTATTAAAAGAAAATAGGAAGTTGTAAAAAGGAAATATATTATATAGTTTATTCTTAAAAAAATGATATCTCGATCAGTTTTTGACCAAATTGAGGAAATTTTACTATCCCATAAGCCTCAAATGCATTTGAGTTAATTTTCAGTTTTAAATATTTTTAGCGGAGTTTTATCAAAATTTTAGTAACATACAATAGGCCTTAATAATAAAGAAACATTTAAGTAAATTTTCAGACTTTTTGGAATAACAATCCTTGCCAAAATGTTACAATCATTACCTAATATTTCATAACATGAAATTTCAATATACGATTATAGTATGATATATTTTGAAATTTTCAAATTGCTCTAATTTTTAATGAGGTTAAGATCAGATATTGAATAACATACTCACATTAAAGCAAATCCAATGCTCTAAAATTCCTTATATAAGAGTTTACCTCTCAAATAAACAGTAAAGAAGCTAAGAAGTAAAGTTTATCAAAAAAAGGATGTAAAAATACGTTTTTTAAATTAATATTTGTGAATTTCACGAGCGCATACCTCAAAAACATTTACCTACTAAATACATAAAAAATAAAATAAATAGGTAGTCAATTTCTTAGAAGTTAATATTAAAATAATTTGAAAATCCAAATTCGACCATAACTATGTATCAAACGAACCTACGTCAATTCATCGCAGATAATAATTTATCGCGCGACAGTTCATCGCGGACAATTCATTGTGTGACAAGTTTTCGCGTGCGACAATTCATCGCGTGCAACAATTCATTGCAATTAAATATATTAAAATAAAAACAACAAAAATTTGATATTACAAAATTAATTAAAATTGAAACAACACATATTTTTTAAATTGTAGTTGGAAATTATGAGCTAGATGTTGTAATCGCCGTTAAAAATTTGAAGCAATATTATAAAATAGAAATATAAATTTTATAAAATATAAAATAGAATTTAGCAAAACTTGATACCGTGATTAACACTGAGATTATCAGCGATAGGCTGAGGAGACCCTCCCATTTTGGAGTAAGGCATAAAGAGACGGTTGATGCCATTTGTTTGGTATCAATAAAAGCTTTGGATGGACAATGAATATATAATAGTTGATGCTACTTATAAGTATAACACTGAAAGGCCAATCGTTTTCAAGAAATCATAAACCAAAACTTCTTTGTACCCCCTTGCACATCCCTCGGCTTCTAGGTTCGGGAACAAATGGGATTTTAACTTAACCTTTTAATTAGCCCAAACACAGCTCTAAAATTAAAAATTGGGATATTGACATTTCTCTCTGCACCAGCTTATAAGACGGACCGTGGTCAGCATCCGAACCGAAGAAAGTCGTAACTTGAACATGAAATTAGATAGTATCCCAAATGAATTGACATAATGAGGAAACCAAAATTTGTACTAACATAAAAGTTAATGAAACTTCAAAAGTTAAAAATTAGTTTTACTGTTATAGATCTTAGTATTATTTTCTAAGAATCCGGACCCCATTTAAAATTAATTGCCGACCCCTGCTCTAGACCCTCGTTTTGAGCGTTCATTGTGTGGGCTAATAAATGTATTTCGACAGTGGCGCAGCCAAGGGGGGGCTTAGGGGGCTATAGCCCCCCCCCCCCAGAAGCCCCAGACACTCTTTTTTTTAATTAATTTTTTTTAATATTTTTCAAAATTTATTTTAATGATAATTTTTTTTGTAATGATCATAGTCGCTTTTTTACCGGTGAAAAAAAACAAAAAAAAAACAGTGGATCGTGCTTTGGAAGAAATAAAATACTGGCTGGATAGAGACACCTCTACATCTGCAGATTTAATGTTGAATGGCATTCGTAAACCAAATTTCATTCTTTCGCTGTATATTGTTGAAAAGTTGTTCAGCGTAACTTTGCCGTTAAGCAGACTTCTGCAAACTGTCAATATGGATTTGAGTACAGCGCTCAAACTTGTTCGAGATGTGGTAACTGTGTTACGTCAAATTCGTCAAAATGCTGACAATGAATTTGAAATTATTTTCACCAATGCCAAAAATAAAGTGCATAACCTATTCGACGCTGAGATTACCATGCCAAGAAGAGTAGAAAAGCAGCTACATAGGAACAATGTGACAGCAAATTCCTCAGAAGAATATTACAGAATTTTTATATTCTTACCTTTCATCGATGATTTTGCGATGCAGATAAGTAACCGATTCACGAAGCATCACGAAATATTGGAATCGTTCACGTGCCTTCTTCCCAAGACTGACCACTCAGCAGTCGATTTTGAGAACTTACACAAATTGATCCAGTTTTACTCTTCTGATTTTGAAGAGACTATCATCAGCGAAAATATTTTGAATATGGAATTAATATTATGGTATCAAAAGTTTTCTTGTTTGGATGTTAAACCTCAAAGTGCATTGGAGTGTATTACGAAATGTGACGGTAACATTTACCCAACAATTTTTAAACTTTTTAAGATTTTTGTGACGCTTCCTGTATCAACTAGTACCAGTGAACGGTCTTTTTCAACTTTAAAGCAAATCAAAACCTACTTGAAGAGTACAACAGGACAAGACCGTCTAAATGGGTTGGCGTGTCTCAACGTACATTGGGAAACTACAGTGACTGTCGATGAAGTACTTGAGTTGCTCCAAAAGAAGACGCGAAGAATCCAGATTGTTCTTTAAGAGAAAATATCTTATCTTGTTTTTATTTTTTAATTAATTATTGTAATTTTTTTAAATAAAAATAGTACGTTCTTCAGCAAAATTATTCGAAAATTCCAGACAACTTACCTGTTACTTGCTTAACAGTGGTAACACAATAATTATACTCGAAAATAAGATGACCACGCCCCTTTATCCGAAAAATTTTCGCAGTTCATTTCCTCGCATCCCTTAGCCCCCTCCCCCCCATAACAAAATCCTGGCTGCGCCACTGCATTTCGATAAGATGATTCCGAATTTGTTCCCATACTACCAAAGTTAGATTTCTTCACACATGTCTCTGTATCCCAATTTTAAATTGATTATTATTTAACGAAAAGCATTGGGGACTAAAACCAAAAGTAGTTCTTTGGCTATACACCAAAGTTGTGATACTCACAGTAACATATTATGCATCTCTTATCTGGTACCACAAAGCTACGAAAAGGGCAATTGCCAAATTTGCGAAATTTACATCGATCCCCTAAATAACGAGTACATACATTTTAACTTTTTACTGTTCCCGTTTCTGTTCTCGTTACTATTACAGACTAATTGTGTATGACCGTATACCTATTTTAAACATAAAAATTTGGACAATAAAAAATGCTAATTTTGCACTGAAAAATTGACGTATACGCCATGAATTAATATGTAGGTCTATAATGCGAACAAATTATTACGGTAGCTCAAACCATGGTTTATGGGGTAAAAAGCATTCTGAGTATCTCAGCAATGAAAAGAGATAGCTTTTTTCTGATTAGTGTAATAGAAAGAGCATCAGGTCTGAAAACCCAAAAAAGTATACTTAAAAACTATACTAAAGGTTAAAAAAGTAAAAATTGTGGTTTACGGTAAACAAATTCTCAACCGACGAGATGGATCCTAAACGGAAATCGGCACTGGAGGAGGGAACAGTGGACGTAGAACTGGGGATGCCACGCTATTGTGTTCCAGGCAGAAATAACTGCAATAACACAGTCTGTGCCGAGAAACCGACAACCAGTCAGCTCCAAAAGACCTGGAAGGAGTGGAAACACAATCCAAGGTTGTAATAAGTCACTGCCTTAATGTAGTTATGTACTATTGGCAGTGAAAAGTTGAAAACCTAGCTAAGCAAGTAAGAAAAGTAGATGACGTTGTTAGTGACGCAGCGGTGATGACTAAGATGTTGAGCTCCTTACCAGAAAAGTTTCGAGGAGTACGGTAAGCTTAGCTGGTAGTAAACGAGGAACGTCAAACTACACAAAACCTCACTGCTATAGATTGCTAGATGAAGAATCAAATTTAACTGAAGTCGAACAAGTCGACAACGCGTTTTTATCACAGGTAAAGTTGAAAACAGCAGCAAATAGAAATTCGAAAAATTGGAAAAAGAAGATCATTTGCAACAACTGCCAGAGAAAAAACATTTTGCAAGAGATTGTTCCAATCCAAAGAAAGCAAGGAGAAACCAAAAATATGTGTCAAACCCGTTGAAAATTGACTACAAGGAAATGTATCGGCTTTCACAACAGAGGACAATTTTATTCATGTGACAGAGTCGAGGGATGACGTTTGGATGCTAGACAGTGGTGGATCGAAACATACTACTATATGAATTTCAAACGCCAGTATTTCCATAGTGTTGAAGAAAATCAAAACGAGATCTTTGTCACTCTAGGAAATAATAACACTCTTTCGGAAATAGATGAATGACGAGAACAATAACGAATGTGTTATATTTATGTTTTTCGACTAATAAAGAACTTATTTTCAGAAGGTGTTATTACGCGTAAAGGAATGAAAATTGTGAAAGAGAATAAACATGCACATATTTACAAAAACGATAAAATTACGGCAAGTGCGGTTCGCGAGACAAACAATCTTTATCATTTACAGTTTAAAACAGTGACTTCTCACTAAAGAAACATTAAATCGGAAATCGACAATATTGAAAATGTGGCACAACAGACTTGGTCATAGAGGAGAAGGTCCAAATTTCGACTACCACTTTCTTTTTCACTTGTAACTACTGAACCATTAGCATAAAAGTTGTCGCAACAATATACATGTATAGCTGAAAGGGTTATACATCGAACCTGTATACCTAAATATTATAAAAATGAAACATTTTCTTATACACAATTTTTTTTTTAAATTGTCACAATTCATGATTTTGAAACTGTGGTCTAAATTTCGACTACCGGCTTCATGATGTCAGGAAATAAAAGAAAAAGAAAAAAGTAATGCTATTTTACGGTATTATTACATAATAACATAAAAACAGTGTTTAACTATGGGCGTCCATTGGGGGAGGGCATAGGGGGCAGCTGCCCTTCGTGGCTCTTGCCTCAAATTTTTTTAAAACATTAAATATTTTGCCGCCACGACGTAAGTTTTTAAAATTTTATAAATAACTACAAAGTACAAATACCTGAAATGCCATTTTCCTTTTTTTTGTTTTTTAGATTTTGCCCCTCCCTGAAAAAGATTCTATGGACGCCCATAGGCCAGTAGCCAGGGGTAGGCCAGGGCAAGCCTGCCCTAGGAGAATTTGAGCCTGTCCTAGCTGTTCTGATTTAAAACTAAAATATTAAATTTAAAATATATATTTTTTAAATAAAGCATAGTTCGACTTTCTGGATGTGAGTGATGACCTTTTTTTTAGACAATTTAATTTCAGCCTATCTTAAGCCTGCCTTAATCTTTCAGCCTGGCTGTACGGCGCTGGACGCCCAA
The DNA here is from genome assembly GCA_949152465.1 of Cantharis flavilabris. Classification (NCBI taxonomy): domain Eukaryota; kingdom Metazoa; phylum Arthropoda; class Insecta; order Coleoptera; family Cantharidae; genus Cantharis; species Cantharis flavilabris. Next base: position 60,234,916 of record OX424435.1, read on the forward strand.
GTGTTTAACGAGAGTTTACTTTCATATTAATTCTATTTTTAACGGAAATGACAAAAATTCATTGCTCATTTACAGTCGAGGTTTGGATAATTAGCGGTAGTCGGCATTTAGACCATAGCATGGTTAAAACTTTGAGGTTGCGTACGACCTAAAACGAGAGGCAATCATTTAACCTAAAATAGAATTTAACAGCCTAGAACGTACCTAACACGATGCTATAACCTTCATACAGCTAATACTAAAACACTACGAGTGAAAAAATCAAGAACACATACTTGAAAAAGTTTTGACATCACCGAAAATTAAGTTTTGATTGGGACACTGTCATGGTTAAACCAGCAGAACTGTGATTTACACAAAACAACAACAATGTAATAGCCCACTGTTTACTATTTTTTTGCATGGCTGCAGCACCTCAGAGTACCTGAAACCCTGCTAGTCGGAATTTAGACCCTAGTCGAAATTCGGACCTTCTCCTCTATTATCAATTTCAAAAAAGTGGAATAAATGGTGTCGAAAGGACTTTCCACTGAAGTAGACTTAAAAAATGTTAAACGCGATTATTGTGGGTCATGTGTTTACGGAAAACGACATCGGCTTACATTCGGAAGTGATATTTACATGCACATTCCAAAAGATAAAAGTATAAAGTTGGATTTTAGCAGCAAAAGATTGATAATGGTTGGGTATGATGGTAATTACAGATCTACAGAAACCTAAAATCGACTCCTGCCGGGTTATCAGCGGGGCAACGATTGACAGCAGTCTGTTAAAAAATAAAGTAATCTTTTTTTTTCATGTTGAATTCCTGATTTTTATCAAATGGTTCCATATGCTGTCAAGTCTTGTGGGAGCAATGTTCCTATATACAAAATTTGGTTGAGATCCCTTCAGTACTTCATGAGATATTCACTCTTGAAGTTTCAACTTTGACAGCTTGTAATTTTTGACAGATGACAGATAGAAAGTCAATTTCACCTATTCTGGAAAAAGCTCTTCAAAGTCTTTAAAATAACTTATCACAAGACAAAATTGCTTTTAAAAATCTTGTGGGATTTTTTTGTAGTGGCACCCCTGATTGACAAATCGCGACGAACACCTTATTTTCACCTTTCTACCGTAAACCCTACTACCATACCAAATTTGGTAGTGATTGGTTGTATGGTTCAGGAATAAACCCAGAGACAAAATCTGATCACGGACAGACAGTCAGAGCGACTGAAGGGAAATTGTTTTTTTTTATGTTTTACACATCTTTTCGTTTCTAAACAAGGTGATCTCTAGAGAGCGGATAAAAAGGCTTTAAAAAAAGTCAAAAAGGCGCCTAAAAAAGCACAAAAAACGCGAGAAAAAAGCTCTAAAAAAGGTACAAAAAAATTAAAAAAGTTTTAAATAGGTACAAACAAATTTTCTTAGATGTCCTTAAAAAGTAAATAGGTAAAATAACATTGCTAACACAGGATTATTTTTAAAATAATATTTATTAAGTTAACTTAAAAAACAAAAAACTATTCATGAAAACAATTCACTACTAAGTGCCGCTCTAAATTTTCGACAGTAAAATTTTGCCTCCTGTCGCTCAAAATATTTTTAAATGCAGAGAAGCTCCTTTCTACGTCCACACTTGTTATAGGTGCATATTTAAATTTGACCATCATGGCTGGATCCATTTCAAAATCAGGAACATTACCTCCATTCAAAATAATGCTTATTTTATTTAATATTTTACAACCCTCGTTTTTGGAAAATACGTTATCGCATTTGAGTTTTACTTCTTGGCCAATGGGTCCCGGTACTCTGGAAATTGAGTTCTTGAAATCATCGATTAATTTTACAGACTCCAGCAATGACATTTCTTTCTTTTCTAGAGATTTTATAAACACACTTACAAAATCATAATTTGATTTTAAAAATGCCAAATTATTTTGTAGCTCGTGTTTCTTAAGAACTATTTGGCAATCCAATATTGATTTGCTTGCTGTGTCGGGAAATTCGTTCACAACACTTTTAAAATTTTTGAAATTATCGGCATAGTACATCGCTGCGTTTAACCAAGTTCCCCATCTTGTTAGCACTGGTTCAGGTGGTAGTGGAACATTAGGCAATCTTTCCTTGAATATTTGTACTCGTGAAGGCGCTTTTATGAACACCTTTTTCCCGGATTTTATTAAATCATTCACCAACGGAAAACTCATTCTGATTGTTTCTGCTATTCGGTTCAATCCATGGGCCAAACACGTGCCATGAATAACATTTTCGTAAAAAATTTTTATGTTAGAAGCGGCTTTGATCATGTAAGGTGCTGCATCTGATAGCATTAACAAAATTTTGTGAGTTGGTACTGCCTCGGGCAAAAAAAATTCGTTAGTTCGTCGAAAATAAATTTTAATATAGTGTTACAGTTAGTTTTGTTTAATTCCTTTGTGCTTATTAAAAACCCTTTGCTAGAAACCTCTTCATTTAGGGCTCCTATAATTAAATTTGCAATGTACCGTCCACAAGTGTCAGTTGTTTCGTCAACACTAAACCAAATATGATTGCTACCTATAATGTTTCTAATTTCCTGAATAGTTTCTTTGTATACAACATCAACATAATTTTTGCGTAAGGTACTTTCGTCAGGAACGCGGCGTTTACAATATTTTTCTAGAAATGTTTTAAACGAACTGCTTTGTAATTTTTTTAATGGTATATTCGATTTTAGTAGTGCTGTACATAAATCGAAATTAAATTCTTTTTGTTCACCATAGGACGAAGATGAAGCCAAGGACTGTGTAATTGTCGGTTGTTTTTTTGACGTTTCCTTGTGCTTTTTCAAATTTTCTTTATGTAGTATTGTCTTCACGTGCTAGATGATGTGATATTTTTTATCGCATTGAAGCTTTAAAATGAATAAAATTAAAAAATATGTACTGCTGTTAGGAACTTAAAACTTATCATTTTTAAACACACTTGACAAAATAGTTTATTTTTTTCGTAGCGCAATTCAGGATAATTCCTAATGTATTCTTCTACAGTGGGTTTCACTTTCGGCATTATTGCTTTGTAGTTGATTATTCACTTCTAATTATAAAGCACCAAATCCACAAACCAGATATAAACAATTCGACTGTTTCGTTTGAACACTGTTCGACAAACTGACTATTACTTCTAGTTTACACCTCAGTTAGGTAAACCCATCCCTTAAATTAATAATTTAAAAATAATTTTTTTTGGGTTTTTCCAAAATATGGTAAAATAATTTAGGTAGCATGGTGTAAAACCCTTGTTGTAGACCATTTCCTTGGATTTCCTTAAGTAGGTAGTTTTGTATTGTACTCTACAATAGACGGCGTTATTTTTAATCTCACCCTGTTAAGCAATTATCGGCTTCAGAACCAAAATGTGTTTCAAGTTTTGTTTATCTTGATTTGCGGAATATGAAAGCAGTCCCTTTTTCGTAAATTACGGTCTTTTCTTTCTTACGGTCGATGGTCTTTTGACTTCGACCACACAGTCCTCCAACTGTGGTTTTCCAGATTGCTTAAATATTAAATGAATAGTAAACCCATTTTATTCAACGACTTTGCTAAAATAATTGGTTGCAAATTAAAATATACATAAAATAATAAATACATACCTCTTGTACTTCCTCATGATATCAAAATTAAAACTATTTATTCTGTAACTTTCATTATTACCCGAAAGTTTCATTAGCGAAAATAGACCCAGTAGTTGAAATTCAGAGAAAAAAGCTTTAAATAAGCACAAAAATTGAAAATAAGCATAAAATTCCCAAAAAGGCAAAAAAGGCATAAAAAACTAAGTGCCAAATGATCACATTCTTCATAAATCGTCCACATCTTAAATATTTTATTGCTGCCTTAAATATTAACGATAGGCATAATGGAAGGAAATCCGCTCTCTAGTGATCTCTAATATGTACAAAAAAATTTTTATTTTCGATTACCTTTTTTTTTTAACATAATCAAAAAGCCGCTGTGAATCGTTGCCCCGCTGGTGCCCCGGCAGGAGTCGATTTTAGGTTTCTGTAGGTCTAATATGACACAAATAAACTAAAACTAATCTTTATAAAATCTTACAAAATTTTGTTTCGCTAGCTCCCGGACTAAGAGAAATACTGTAAAGGTAAGTATTGAAGAAAATGTAAAAAGCAACCTTGAAAGTGAAAAGAATGTTCCACAAGAAGTTGAATCAGAACAACACGAAGAAGAAGAAATAGAACCATCAACCTGTTTTCATAATTTTCGCAGAGGAAAAACCTGGCCGTCTCGGTAAAATGAAGCCACTTACGAAAAATTAACCGTGTATTAATTGTTTGTCAAAAAGGCCCAGTGCTCCCGGACTACTCCTATTGTATATTATCTATAGCAGGGGTTCCTAAACTTTACAGATAACGGAACCCTAAACAATGAGCATTTTTTTTAGCTTTTTCGTATGTTTTCAAGAAACAATTGAAGGTGACGACTGCGGAACGGGATAATATTTGTAACAGTGGTATTATTTAATTTTAATATTTAATATTAAATAATTATGGCGGAACCCCGTCGACTTTTCTACGGAACCCAGTTTGGGAATCCCTGATCTATAGAATCAAATGTAAATCAAAAGTAACCGTTGAAATTATAATAATAATAATAATAATACACATTTATTAAGAAAAAAAAAAGTACAATTTCTTAATTGGATGATTTCTAATAAGATTAGATTTTCAAACCACCCATACATAAAAATAAAAGCAACATAAAAGCAGGCTATAAATATAATATTTATTGACAGATTACATTATTTGTAAGCGGAGTTCATCTGTTAGATTACGTCGGAAAGACACCACACTCGCTGAGTTTACAAAGAGTCCTCGATGCACTTCTATAAATCTGGGCGCCGAGCACGCGAAACACTGTTCAAACTTTGCTGTGGAATGAGAGGGTAGATCGAAGTTTCCCAAATCACGCAAAACCCGATCGTGGCAAAAAATTCGACCAATCACATTTAACATTCAGTGATTTGAACAGTTTTGAAAGTTTGTTTCTTCCCAGTATGTTAGCTACACTTTAGGTTTATGGAAAATTAAAAAAAAATACATCGAAAGTTGTACTTTATTTTACAGTCGACAGATGACTTAAATACTTAAAACATAATAGACCGAGAGATACTGACACAAAATTCCAAGTCATTTGTTACAAGTATGGCGACCGTTCAGTGGTCAAATTAGGTAAATAATGAAGGAAAAATAATGGTCATAGCGCTGGTCGTCGGGGCGTAATGGTAGGGTAATTAATGAAACTCGTCGGAAAACTTACGAGTTTCAAACGATTTGTTACACAAAAATTTTTTGTATTTTCAGGTTGTCAATAAATAATAAACTCTGGGTTAACGAATGCCATACTTTTATGGTGGGGCTTAGAACCCGCCATACCAATTAGAGAACACGTGAATTTGGGTGGAACATGGTGGTTTACGATTTCCGTCGAAAGTTGACCTCCGATCAAAAAAAGTTTTATAGAGATGTTGTAGGTATTAAAAAGATCTACAACTTTGCTACTAAACAATAATAGTTCCCCTTCTTCCAATCCATTTTTCAGGATATGCTTAATTTAAAAATTTTTTTAATTGAAATCCAAAATGTACGTACTACGTACCTATTGAAAATGAGGGTGGTCATTTTAAAGATTTACTTAAATAATGTAAATAGTTTAACATTAACTAGTAAAATAATTTTTTGTGATATTAATTTGTATTGTAGCCGCCTTGTTTATGATTATCTAATTTTTTAGATTTCTATTCGGAATGGGGCATAGGATTTTTTATAAAATGTTTCGTTTATTAATACAAGGTTTTAAAAGAAACCATAAAAACAAAATTTTGTTAAATATTTTTCTTAGGGTCAGTCAGGGACGTGCCGAACCAACTTTTATGAGGGGGGAGCAGTTGTAAAATTGCCAACCAATTTGTTCCTTCCAGTATATCAATGAGCTTTTTTTTTAGCCTTTTATTAAAGGAATGCCATATTTTATGCCATTTGTACCAACTGGTGGTTTTGCCAACTTTCAATGAAAATTACCAACTTTCTTACAATGTTGGGGGGAGGCTCCCCCCATCCCCCCCTTAGGCACGTCCCTGGGGTCAGTTGTACAAAGCTCAGGTAAAAGTTAAACCAGGATCAACTCACTGTTGATCCATCAGAGTCCTCAAAGTCAAAGTTAACCCTGGTTCAACTTTGATCCGAGGTTGTACAACTGACCCTGTACAATTTTCTCTATCACCACCTAAGTTATATAAAGTGTATCCGGGGACACCCTGTATATGTACCTTATAATAAATTGTTCTCCAAATTTCAATACCCATCAATTTATTATTAGTTTTGGAGATAACAATTTTTGACATTATATAAATTATAGGATTTATCATCTTGGAAATAGAATAATTATAAAATTTCAAAAATTAATATCTCCGTAACTAATAACAAAATAAATCGATATTGAAATTTGGAGGATATCAAGTGACATGTCTCTTCAAAACATTGAAATTAAAAAAAAGTAGTTTTTTTGAGAAAAAAGACTTGCAAGTTATTTATAAAAATTTTTTTGGTGTTTTATATTTTTAAAAATCAAGTACGAAGTTGCTCGTAAGAAAAAAAATCAATTAACGCCACCAGATTTTACCACTCACATGCCCAACATTTTCAAATCTGGTAAATATTTAAATAATATGTTACCAACTAACACTGGTTGTTTTTTTAGTTTCTGTAAAAATACCACTCGAACAAGTTATAGCACACTTGTAATAATTTCCAACTTAAATCTATTCGAAATGCAATAAACAAAGAAAAAGTTATAAGTGTTTAAAATTTTGATGTATTTATAAGTCTTTTATAACCTTGCCAATTTTAGTTACAAATTACATTGGTTACTACATGTTTAATAAATGCAACACAAAACTTAATTTATTATTATAATAAAAGACGACAAATAAAAGTCGTAATAAATTATTAATCTATTTATTGGAGTTAAATTACAACTAAATTCGGAGTCAACATTGACAAAAAAATTAGTATTAAAATCCCAAAAAACGTAAGATATGGAAAGGCACAATACATTAAAACGAGCTTCAAAAAACTGCAGTAGTTCACCAATAATTAATTATTTACAACTCTACAGTTTTAGAATAGGCAATGACGCTATATAAAATTTTAATGAACACATTAGTAATGTGACCATTACGTAAATATTTAACTAAATGTTGAAAAACCGACAGACAGTAATTTCTCTAAAGATATCAAATCCGCCCAGATACATATCATCTAGGAATATGATGCATTTTACTAAAACTAGGATTTCGTAGTGATTTGTAGCAACTAAAAGTGTCGAGGTGTGTTAATGAGTATGGTATAACATTAGAAGCCGTGGACCTTTAATTGGTCCGGCTTTGCCAAGCCCGCTTTCGTGAGCCACTGACAAATGTTTTCACGCTGATCACCTTGCAACTGCAATACTTCTCCGTATTCTGGATGTTCAATCACTGTGCCATTGCAAGCAAACTCCTACAAATTATAATCACAATTACATTTAATTCTTTCGCATTTGTAAACTAAGCTTACCTTTTTACATGCCCTTACAATTTTCTTCAGGTCATAATCGGACGATAGACCCTGAACTGTAGTTAAAGTCTTGCGACCATTTCGTTGTTGTATTCTTATATGAACGAGTCCGTCTTGCACATCGTCGTCTGCACCCTTATTTGCATCAGCAAAGGGGTCTAAATAATATAACGGTAAATTAAAATATGTAATTAGGTCGAGGTCACAATCAACGGTAAAAAATCATTTATAAATAATTAGGTCAAATCGCAATTGCAAAGTACCAACGAATTGGTGAAATTGTAATGCAAAATTCAAGAGAATTGCAAGCTGAGTAATCGTGGAACATAAAAACAAAACGCCATTTTGTACAAAACCAAAGCATTTTCTCTCCAATATTTGATTACTAATCTAAAAATATACTTACCAAATGTTTGAAGGTTCTGGATGGACATACGATATTCAAAATATATACGTAGAAAAAAAGAACTGCAAACAGCACGCAACGATTCAGCAGATGAATGACAAGAACCAGTATTAGATCGACAAATTAATAATTCTGTTCACTGGTCGCACACGATGTACAGAAAAGAAAGGCGTTTTACGGCGCGTGCGCACCTTTAAATTATTTTACCGGCAATTTTAAAAAACCAAAATTAAAATATAAAATATTATGCTTCTTTATTTAAATGAAAATCTTCAACAAAACTTAATATGACTATTGCAAAAGATAATAATTACTATAAAAATTTATATAATAAAGGACTATCAAATAAATTCGACTGTCAACTGTCAATTTGTAATGGCTAAAATATAAATTGTAGTAGGTGAAACAGGGGCGGACCGGCCACGGGACATGTAGAAATTGACAAAAATATTGATGGCCTGCCAAAAAAATAATAATAGTGCATTTATTATGCCACAGTAATCAGAACATATAATATGCAGGGTCAATGCTAATTAAATTTGTTGTCTTAAAGCAAACGGCATGTCTAGAGAAAAACCAACACAGTAACAATAGCGGATCCCTACAATTATTACTATAAGGGGCTGAGCGATAAAATAAAAATTTGAAAAATTAAAAGTAGTAGTAATAGCAAATAGTACATTGTCTTATGCGGGTTAAAAAAATCTTGACGTTTCTGAAAACGGTGATTTCGAAAATATATAAAAAAAATATTTTTCCGATTTGGTAGGTACCTTATACCTCAAAAAAAATTTTATTGGAGGTAAAAATGTATAAAAATAAAATTGATACGTAAGTTTTTACATAACTAATAGTTATCTCTGAACTAACAGTTAACCAGTGATTGTAAAGCCGGGCGTTAAAAGTTTGCTGTAAAATCGATTTTTATTTCACAAAAATAGGTTTCAAAATGTACAATTTACATTGCTAACATAGGAGTGCACTATTATTTTTGGTGTTATTATTTCGTGTATTAAAAACTCAACAACTTAGAACCTCTAATAAACTTTATATTATGAAATGTTGAAACAAATAATAAATTAAATATTATATTGTAGACTGTAGACTGTAGAGTGTAATTATAATAAATTATAATTTGTCATTGCATAAATACAAAGTCTGAACAAATAAAATTGTAAATAAAAATGCTTTTAAAAAGAAAATGGAGTAAATGATGTGAGTTTGTAAATTCGTAAATTTAAAAAATGTGTGCATCTAACGGGAAAATTTCACTTCGATGCATAATTTGATGTTTATAATTAGAGACCGGATTTTAAGCATTTTTGCTTATTAATTGTTAATTTTAAAAGCAGCTCTTTGAAATATGAAATGTGGACGAATTACATAAAAAGATGTATTTTAACGTATACACACGGTAAAAATGTTTTCTTTGAATCAAAAAAACTATTTTGTTCGAATTATTTTTTTGAAGCAAATAAATTTTGCGTAATTTAAATAAAATATTTTTTGCCCAACAAAAATTTTTTGGTCTAACAAAAATTTATTTAAATCAAAAACATAAATATTTGTAACAAAATTTTTTTCTTATATATACGCAACTAAATTTTTCGTTTCCTCCAATAAATTTTTTTTTTGATTTAAATAAATTTTTGTTGGACCAAAAATATTTTATTTAGTTTTTTTTTATTCAAAGAAAACATTTTTACTGTGTAGTTTTTCATGCTTATTTTGTTTTTTTTCGATTTCTTGTTTATTTGCTTATACCTGAACTTATTTTCTACTTTTGTGCTTATGTTGAACTTATTTTCTAATTTTAAATTTAACTGACTTAAACTAAATTAATTTTTAAATTAATCAAAAATTAATTTTTAAATTAATCAAAAATTAATTTTTAAATTAATCAAAAATAAATTTTTGATACAGAGTTATCTCTAAATTATCAGTTAGTGGCGTAGCCAGAGGCCCCCCTCCCCGAAATTAATCATTCGAAATTTGAAATGATCCATTTATACATCTTGTGTAATAAACCCTTTGTCCAGCATTTTAAAACTATTTTTACTTCCTTGTAAAACAAGGAATATTGTGATCCCGATTTTTTTCGATTTCCAGATTTTTTTAAATAGTTCAGGGGGGGGGGCCCGAACTAAATTTCTTGCTACGCCACTGTTATCAGTTATGTAATCTTTTGTTGGTAACAGTTCCATTTCACAATATTTAATTGTGAATTCTTTTCAACACGAATAATAGTTTTATTTTATTGCAATTATTTACCCATATTTGACTTACTTGATTTGACTTATTTACTTACTTTATTTTTTAACTTTTGAACATAATTTTAAATAATTTTTTGAACTTATAATTTTAATTTATATTATTGTTTATTGTATTAAATAAATATGTGCAAAAGTGTTTTGTTAAGCCCTTAATAATATTTCCCGAGCTCAAATTTTTAGCTTTTTTTTGTTTTAATTACGAACCTTTTCACAACTTTTTTTGGCATCATAATTCGAACTAGCAAAATAGCGTGCTTTTTTAAGCACTTATTTTTCAGAAAACCGTGCTTATTTATCCGGTCTCTATTTTAAGGTTACCATATTTTAAAATTATGAAATCGGGACATACATAGGGGTGGATATTTGGTTTTTTGAGGGGTGGAGATATAAATTAAGAAAGCGCCGTAAGCGAAATTTTTTGATGTTTCAAGGTCATCAGCGTTTAAATCAAAAGTTATAAATTGCCAAAATTGTCACAGGCGTCGAATTTTCTAGTTTTTTATTTTTATTTTTCTAGTTTTTTTCAATAGCGATGTTTCCACATTTTGAAGTTTCACTTCACTCTTCTATTTACGTAGAAATAAGTACAAGATGTACAGTGGCTCCAGAAATTATAAATACACTCTTATATTATGTTAACAATGTAAATCGCATCTTTCCAAGACACTTTTTCTCATATAAAAATCGATTATATAGCAAAATATTTCAAATATTTTTTGTTGCAAATTTCATTCCCTTTATTTTGGTTTCTATACATTTTCGATTTTTCTATTTTATCGCACCGTTTCTGAGTAAAAGCGACTTTAAAAACACTCCGTAAAAAAATTAATAAAAGTAACATTGCTCTTATGGGAGTTTTATTAAATTTTTTATAAAGTGTTTTTAAAGTCTCCTTTACTCAGAAACAGTGAGACAAAATAGAAAAACGTATAGAAACAAAAATAAAGGAAATGAAATTTGCACCAAAAAATGTTTGAAACATTTTGCTATAAAATCGATTTTAATATGAGAAGAAAGGTCTTGGAAAGGTCAGTTTAACATTGTTAACATAGTTAACAATAGTATTTATAATTTATAACTTCTGGAGCCTCTGTAGATGTAGACAAATCAAGTAGCGCCTGTTTGCGAGCTACGAACGTGAACGAGCGCGAGTCACATATTATTATTATAAGTGCAAAAGTGCTTATATTAGTTAGAAATTTTAACATTTTAATAAATTAATATTTTCAGTTTTTAGAAATTCTGAAAATCGGGACATTTAGGCGTCCCGACTCACATGAAAATAAAATCGGGACAGCCGTGTAAAAGTAAGGACTGTCCCGACCAAATCGGGACGTCTGGTAGCCTTACTCTATTTACAATATTATTATTATTATTTATTTCTGTTATTATTAATTTACATTTTTTATTCAAATATTATTATTTTATTTTAGTGAAAATAATTATTACTTTATCAAAATTGTTATAATATAATATTGCACTAATTTATTTAAAAAATACACCCCATAAAAAACTGGAGTTTCTCAATAATTGCTTGCACGCCACTGATAGTCCATTAAGTTTGACAGTTTGTTTTGGACATTTAATTTAGGTTAGGTTAAACGTTGCTGAAATGAGAATAGCAAAATGTTATTATGTACAAGCGATCTAAGAAAAATTGAAATAATTTATTGCAGATGACCTATTAATGAATGATTTCATGGTTACAAAATGGCCGTTTTTGTTATAAGTTATTTTTAAGAGATTACTGTGGAAAATTACTCTACCCGAGCATAAGAATGGATATTAAAACATTTATATTTCTTGATTTAGAGACTACGGGATTGCCCCATTTAGAAAATAATAAAACCAGAGTTACAGAGTTATGTTTAACAGCTGTACACTCAAATCATATTGCTTCGGGAGTGTTTCCACGCATACAAAATAAAATAACTTTATGTTTGAATCCTAGAAAACTGATTGATTCTGAAGCATCTAAAATAACTGGCTTGTCAAATGACTTACTAGAGTATCAACCCATTTTCGATGAGAAAACATTTTGTGTAATAAACGATTTTATTAATTTGCAACAACTGCCCGTATGTTTTGTTGCACATAATGGAAACCGATTTGATTATCCAATTCTGAAGTCAGAAGTTCAAAATTGTGGCAACCAATTGCTTGAACATATTTTATGTGTAGACTCACTTATTGCATTTAAAGCATTGCATTGTGAAAAGTCAAATAGGAAAGAAGAAGAAGTTCCCTTAGAACTTCAAGATGGATATGACGAGTTATTATGTTCTGTATTAGATGAGGTTGAAAATAGTATTAATTCTAAAAGAGTTAGTATTGAAGATATACAAAAATGCAACGAAACTACTCCTTGCAAACAAATAATTAAAAACAATAACGCCTCATCAAGTTTTCCAAGAAACAATGCAAAGGGAAGTTCTAAAAGGAAAATAATATCAAGGTTAGTGTACTCGTAGGTATTGATAACTAAAAATTAATAACAAATGTAGTACTAAATTATTCTCAAAATAAAATATTATGGTTCGAGGCTGATACAGACACTACGTTTTGCATTTAATCTTCTACATAGTAGAAAATGATCGATTTCAGGGAATACATTATTTTTTTGTGGACACTACAAGTGAATAACGGTGAAAGTAATTTTGTGCTGAATTTTTAATTTATATGAAATAAAGATAAGTTAAATTCGGTACTAATAGTTTTCATTTATATTGCAAAACTTTGGGACTGTCGATAAAAGATGCTCAAAATATTCAAGTAAAACAGAGTGTCTGTGTGGGCCTTAAAAGATTAGGTAATAGCTAATAATACAAATTAGCAGTTTGATATAATTATTTAAAATTGCTATAGAAGTATTATAATCATTCATTATTTGATTGAATAGAAACAAAAGTAAAAACAATTTTTTGCTAATATCAAAGTGTCACTTGAAAGGATAACAAAAATACTTAATAACAATATAATATAGTGAAACTTTCCTAACTCGAACTGCTCTAACTCGAATTATTCTATATATCGTATTTTTTTTTTTGAAAAATTATATACAGTGAGTGTAGAAAGTATTCGTCACCTCCTATATTACCAATGTAAATTGAACATTTTGAAACCGTTTTTTGACATATAAAAATCGCTTTTACAGCAAAACTTTTTAGACATTTTTTGTTAAAACTTTCATTGTCTTCAATTTTATATCTATACATTTTTCTATTTTGTCGCCCCGTTTTTGACTGGCAACGACTTAAACAAGACTCTGAAAAATACAAAAAATATTATCATCTGTATCTCAGAAACGGTGTGACAAAATAGGAAAATGTATATAAACAAAAATGTAGGGAATAAAATTTTCCATAAAAACTACTTATACATTTTTCCATTTTGTTGCACCAATTTTGAGATACAGAAGACTATATTTTTTGTAATTTTCAGAGTCTTGTTTAAGTCGCTGCCAGTCAAAAACGGGGCGACAAAATAGAAAAATGTATAGATACAAAATTAAAGATAATGAAATTTTTAATAAAAGATGTCTAAAAAGTTTTGCTGTAAAAGTGATTTTTATATGTCAAAAAACGGTTTCAAAATGAGCAATTTACATTGGTAATATAGGAGGTGACGAATACTTTCTACACTCACTGTAGGTTTGTCTGATATTTACATGTAATTTTATCTCCATAACTCGAAGTTTCTCTAATTCGAACTTTTTTGGTGGTCCCTTGAGATTCGAGTTACGTAAGTTTGACTAATTATAAAATGTTGTATAAAATTGTTTTTTTTGTATAGCTATTGAAAGGCAATAAGAGTTATGTATGCCGAGTGCTATATTAAATAATTTGAATTTATATCATTTATATATTTTTAGAATATTATATAAATTTAAAAAATATGTGGTTTTCCACAATCCTAAATAATGTTACGAAATCCTAGGGAATCTTAGGATAAATATAGAACAGCGGTTCCCAAACTTTTTTGGCAGATGAACCCCTTTTAATATTCAAAACTTACCCACTGACCCCCAGTGAAAAAAATTGAAAAAAATGGTACCTATTCATTTTATATTATATTAGAATGTTTATATACGCAATGTAAAATTTGAAGAACTGTATTCCGGTCAGCCACATTCATAATCCTGATACCCGAAGCAATGCTAATATGCACAGCACATTATATCTTAGATTAGCAAAATCAAGGAACTCAACCTTGTATTATGCTCTATAGCTATTCAATAAGCTGCCAACGTCAGTTAGATCCCAGGATGATAAAAAAATTCAAGAAGGTTGTTTGCGAATACTTAATAAACCAGGTGTTTTACAAGCTAGATGACTTTTTGAAAAAACCAATAGAAGTCCCTGCTGAGCTTCCCCATTTACAACAAATCGACAGCATCAAACCTTTTTAAATTTGTTTTTATGTATAGGTATATCAATTTGTTTTAATAAAGTTTACTCTACTCTACTCCACTCTATTATTATTCTTTTACAATTACAGTAGAACCTCGATTATCCGGGTCGACTAGGATCGGGCTCAGCACGGATAATTGAAAAACACGGATAATAATAATTGACGTTTTTTGTTAATATTACAACATATACTTATTATATGGTAGATTGCAAACAAGGAACATATTAATTGAAAAGTTCTATTTGAAAAAATCCGATAATTTTGCTTGTTTTTTGACTTACCAAAGATAATAAAACTTAAAGATGTCCAACGCTATACAAATTTATGTGTATCCCAATCGACTCCCAAAAGTAGATGGCGACACTAATTATATTTTTTTAGGTTATATTTTAATTTGTTTTTTTTTAGTTTGTCATGTTTTTTGTAGGTTGTAACCATGGAAGTCTATGGAAGTAACCATGGAAGTCTATGGAAGTCCATGATTACAACCAACAAAAAACATGACAAACTAAAAAAAACCAAATTAAAATATAACCTAAAAAAATATAATTAGTGTCGCCATCTACTTTTGGGAGTCGATTGGGATACACATAAATTTGTATAGCGTTTGACATCTTTAAGTTTTATTATCTTTGCTTTTACTTAAATTAAATAAAGTAGGTAATCAGAAAATTAGACGAATTGACACCTTAAATACATTTGTACAAGTCATTTGTACAAAACAATAAATTCCGCGAAATTTCATATTAGGTATAACACAAAAAGATGCAATAAAACCGCCGCACGGATAATCCGCGTACGGTAAGCGAAGTATAACGTGCCCACGGATAATGAGCGCACGGATAATCGGGGTTCTACTGTACATAATATACTTTTTTTTGTCCAAGACGCTTAGGATTATTTATTATACTAATAACTAATTAGATATAGATATTAATTCATTTATTCTTTTATATTTTAACTTCCATAATAATAAAAATGGGTCACAATTTTTTAATTTTATATTAAATCTTGCGCGGACCCCTTGACGTTGTTGAGGGATCTCCAAATCAATTTTAATTTTCCATGGACTTTCTGAATGATCCCGGATTGAAGTGGTCTGTAGGGACCACTTTGGGAACCACTGCTATACAGTATAGATGAACTTTTTTTTGCTATTTCTACTTTTTCAAAAGAAAATCTTAAATCAATTCAGGAGGAAATTCGGGAAAATCTCTCGAGAATCTCGGAAAAAGGAAACTTATTGTACAAAAATTTGCCTTGTGATTCACTCCTTGATTTTATGCATTGTTTAAATCAGTGAAATCAATTTGATTTTTTGCGTTTGCATAAAGGAATGATTGAATATTATGGCAAATTATCGATTATTTTCGTAACATTTCAGTATGTAATAAATTACAGATAAATATAGTAAGTTTTTACTTAAAATCTTTTATTCTAATAGTAATTAGCCATTTCCTAGTAGCACCTGCATAAAAATTCTCTATAACCTCTCTAACCAGTTCTCTAACCTTTAAGTAGTGTCGGATAATTGATGACACTACTTGAAGGTTAAGGAAACAATCTGAAGTTCTGAGACACTTAATTTATCTTTTTATTTTGTATGACAAGACTTCTGCATTTCTTCTATAATTCTTGAAATTAGAAAAACATCAGTGAAACCACCAGCGACGGCGCCAGCGGTTTTGAAATGGGTGGGTATTAATTGGGCCATATACATTTAGGGTGGGCAGGAGCACACAAAATTTATACACAAACTCAAAACACTACATTATTGGAATAAGCACTTAAAAAATTTCGGTGGCCCACCCTGGCCCAACCCTGGCACCGTCACTGGAAACCACAACTTGTGGTCATTAAATATTCGTTGTCAATCTGCACGAATTCAGTTCTTTTGCACTGAAATTAATTTAATTTATAATCTGAATTAAAATCTGTGTTAACTTTTTAACCAAATTTATTTATAGCTAATGTGTGATATCAAAATACCTTCCAAGTTCCCTATAACCAGCACTATCGTATTTCTAATATTGTATATTATACCTATAAATTGAAAACAAATTTATTTGTTACCTACCACAATCCTAAGAAACCCATTATAAATAATATTATAACTTATAAGAAATACAAGTAATTTTGTATTTTTATGTCCAAGCCATATTAATACTGAATTTTATATTTTAGTAACGTAAGTTTTAAACTTTGTGAGGTATATACACGACTAACAAGTACAGAGCCGAAAGATTTGCATAGAGCAGAGTGTGATGTTGAAATGCTAATCGAGTGTGCAGCAGTACTAGGAGAAAAATTTGTCAATTGGTGTAATTTAAATGCAAGACAATTTTGTGATATTCCGGCAATGAAGCCAGGAAAACGAATATCATAGAATAAAATTATATTACTTATTTTATACACATATATCTATAATTTATACATTCTCAGATATTTTATTTTAACAGTTTAACATTTTATTTTAACAGTTGCGAATAAATAATAAATTAAGCTGTTTTATTTTCTAAAATAGCTTAAACTTACATTTTTAAATGAAATAATGGCATTATAAATGCCTTTTTATTAAAATAATTTTAATTTGCTTATTTTTATATATTGGATTGTAGTTTTATATTAATATAAAATGATAAAAGATGCTATGATTTATTAATTAATAAGTAGGTATAGTAATAACTAGAGCAGGGAATTGTATGTTTTTTAAGCTATACCCAAGGATAATTCTAATTGTACAAAAAGGAGTCCAAAACCCTCATTTTATAGTGCATATAAATACATATATTTCACGCGTAGCTGCATATTTTTGAAAATTGATGATATAATGGCATATATTATGTACAATAAATTAAACCTATATATTTGGCATATTTGCAAAATGTGGGCTAAAATTCGTTCTAAATTAATTAGTTAAAATTTTTATCCTGGTGTAAATAAAAATGTGCATACGTTAGAAACTGTGCTACAAAATGGAAAAATGTAGATACATAGAACAAAATGATAGGAAATGAAATTTACAATAAAAAATACTTATTAATGTGATGTTTTCTGCTTACAAAACTCTATGGTCTGACAAATGGCATTCTTTTTTTGGCAGAAAATTTAGAAAAGTAGAAAAGTATTTCTTATGTATTGGAATGATTCGAATATTGATGAATAAATTGCAGCATATAATAAAATGAATGTGCATATTTAGTATTTTTTAAGTATATACCCTTATTTTTACCCCGCATAATATATGTACATATGTCGCATATATCTTGTGTTTTTAGTGCATAGAATTCCCTGCTCTTAATAACCTAATATTAAAATAAAACTTGACAGACTCGGAATTACTGTATTAAATTAAAATTTAAAATTAACAGGTTAACTGAACACGATAAATTTAAAATTAATTTATATTTCTAGTTGCATAGCTCCGATAGTACAGCGACTTTATAGAGACAGTGGCGACCCGAGCCCCTAAATAGGCCCAGGATGTTGCAAATTCAACCAAAAAATACATGCTCTGGGTTTTTTTATTCTTTAAATTAAAAGATTTTCCAATTCTCATGTTAATAAAATGCACTAATAATGTTAAGAAAAATTATTTTTATTCTGTTGTAAACTATATATTAACAAAAACATTGTATAGCCAACTAAAAATCGGACATCACTTGTCGCCACTGTCCCTATAAAGTCACTGTACCGATAGGTGTACAAAGCCGCCCATTTTTTTCGTTTTACTAAACTACCATTTGCGCTCGCGCATCCCTATTACTTTAAGCTTGGCTTTCAGAGCAGTGCCACTTGAGCTAAATATGCCACTAGCATAATAAATTTATAGTTAAAACCATTTTAAGTCGCATTATGACGCATCTTTTGATGCAGTGAGATCGAACGCATAAAATTGGGTTATCTTTATAATACAGTAGAACCTGTATAGCTCGACCCTGTCAAGCTGGACAATTCTGAGAATTTCTCTTGTTGGTTGACAACTCAACCATGAGCTTATGACTCACAAGTTGTGAGCTTATCTCGCACGACTCGGAGTTGAGCCCGTAGCCAGACAGATTGATTATACCTACGTTAAAATGCTTACATGATAATAGTAAAATAACAGCATTCTCAATGCTAAAATAAAGGGTAATTTAATTTATAAATTTATATGTAACCTAATTTATTATTTCAAGTTTCATGTTAAACATTTTAAATATTTTAAAATTATTATGTACTTACATATATGTACCCTATAATATATATTATTATTTAATAATAATATGTACTAAACCAACAAAACAATATTTTTGAAAATTGATTTGTATCTAATAAAATTTTTACAAAATAATTTTTTTTAATAAATTTGTATATTTAAATTAAATCATCAAGTTTGCTGGGTAAGTATGTACAGGGTGACTCAATTTCGATGCCTCTTATGGGAAAATCGGTAACTATAGGAAATATCGAAAAATGGATGGCGCATCCTCGATCTCTTTTTTTGAGAAAAGTTTAATGGTGTAAACCCGAATTCGATATCATTTTTCGTTTTCGAGTTATGGCCAAAAGTTCACTTTTTCGACTTTTCGTTAAACGTCGATATCTCGGTTGTATGTAAAGTTATAGAAAAAATATTTACACTTTCTTCAGACACTTTTTTAAGGGAAATAAAATGGACTAAAGAGATTTTAAATATCTAACTTAGTTTCCGAGTTATAATATAAAGTTATGTTTTTTTAACCCTTATGTGCACACCCGGAATTACCTACGTTGTTACACACCCCGGGTACCCAGCTATAGATTCCACCGATTTTTCATTTTTTGTGTAGCAGCAACTGGTTTTATGGACATCTGTATGTTAAATTAGACTCTCATGAAGGTATACAACACCTTACCCAGATATACAGTTTAAATTAGTTCAACCAAAAAAGTGTTTTTGAATTAAAAAAAAATCTTTAAAAGTTTTTATTTAACCAACTTCCCTATGTCCGTCCTAGAGAGCTGAAATTTGATACACAGCTTTCACTTGCAGTAAATTTTTATATTCTAATTTGGTTTTTCAAAAATTTTGAAAAATAAGCGAAAAATCGGGAAAAAAAAAACTAAAAATGATAGCGTCTATGCGCATTAGACATTTTCACCATACAGGGCGAAAAGTAACGTAAAAGGCGACCTCCCAGGTTTGATACGTAACAGTATCAAATTCAATTCGGGAACATCAACTCTTCCAAAATGTAAAAGCAAGAAGCAAGAAGCAAGAAAAGAAAAAAGGATCCCGTTTCATAAAAGTGCTAATATACATATTATATTACTACTATTACTTAATATATTAGTCATAGTACTTATTTATTACTACTACAGGATACTATTAGTTGGAAAGTTGATTATTTGATTAGTTGATTATTATTATTATTACTAATGAATAACATCGAAAGACAATTATTTGTTATGGTTTTAGAACAGGTTATTTCAGTAATATGAAACGAAAACCAAGCAGCTAGTTGATCGCATTAATTATTTGCAATATTAGTGGATTTTCATTACAAAACAAACCCAAAGGGAAATGTGTGCGTTGAATCCAGGGGGTCTCTGGGGGCAATGCCTCCCTGGGAATTTGTAATGTAAAGCATGTAAAAAATTTAAATAATAATTTTAAATATAAAACGAAACATTAAATTTTAAAATTAAACCAAAATTTAACTTAAACATTAATGCCGCTTGAAAGTATCATTAGTCCCCCTCCCCCGGGGGAAAAAGTCTGAAAAGGTGTTTGTATCCATTCATCCAAGTTGGCGATAAACTATTCTTGATAGGTGAGTTTTGCATCCTCCCAAAATTCCGTCTGTGCCTCAGCCTGTGCCAGATCAAACAGGTAGAGTAAAAATAACAGGGTCGTGTCATATTATAAACAAACCATCAAAAGATGTAAGAAACCTAGAAAAAGCTGTGCTGCTTATGAAAAGTCCGTATGCGATGAGGAGCATGCGGTGACTTTGACTAAATGTAAAGAGTACCCTGCATAAATGTTAAATTGTTTCTTTGCTAACTTTTAATGTATTTTTTCACATCATAATGATTTGTTATTATTTATTTCATAATCATTTATATATTATATTCAATAAATAATTTAACTGCATAATAACAGAGGAATTCTACTCAAATAATGTATTTTTATACAGGGGTACCCTGGTACCCGGGTGTGACAGTCGTGTTGATTTAATTAACGTTGAAATTTTTATTGTTAATAATGCCCACAAAAGTATCAGGTAGCATAATTCGATTGGAAAAAGGTCAAATCACGACGATCTGGAAGGATTTCAAGAAATATTGAATGAAACATAAAAAAAAGTGTAAAACGTCCATTGGTGGGCACCCGGGTGTGCACATAAGGGTTAAATAGAAACCATAATTGGCTATGAAATATTTAAATAGAGTTTTTTATCTTCTCTTCAATTATATATAACATGTGGCGTCTATTATTTCAGTTTCATTCCATTATATTAAAAATTGTTAAATAAACACAAAAGAAGATCGGAAAATTAAATGTTGGATTTGTCAAAACAATCCATTTAGTCCGGTCAATATAGACATTTAAAATAACAAAAATTGCCAGAGAGCCAAATTTTGGTGGAGAGCTGAGGTTTACCATTACAAATAAAGTTTTAAAAATCCCCATCGATCCTATGTGTGCTGCTAGTTATTCGGGGTCAAAGGTCAAAATTTGAGGTTTTTTGAATTTTTCTCGAAAATGGTATGTTTTATCAAAAAAAACCTCAAATCAAAGTTGTAGATCCATCATTCGAGAATTCCATCATTTCGAGTGAAAATGTTTGACCACTTCTAGATGTCGTGGAAAGCTGAAATTTTGCAAACCTGTTGGGTTACTGACACAACCAGCCAGAAAAATCGAAAAAGTTGAAAAAGTTACCCCCGAACCCTTCTGCGAGGGTTGAAAGGTTTTTGCTAAATGCGGTTGCATTGCCGTTATTTGGCGTCGGATTTTGATTTTCTAAAAAGTTTTGAAGTCGTCGTGACGGCGGCATAATATAATAGCCAGATGTTTTTCAAGGCCACTTGGGTAGAGGGGATTCAGTTCGTGGCTTATATGTGCATATCTTGTATAATGTGACTCTTAGAATCGCGATATCTCAGAAATGGTAACTCTTAGGAAAAAATTTATGAAGACCATTTTTGTAGAGAATTTTAAGAACTATAACTTTCGTTTGAGGTTTTTTTTGATAAAACTTACCGTTTTTGAGAAAAATCTAAAAAACCTCAAATTTTGACTTTTGACCCAGAATAACTTTTTATAATTATAATTATACATTTATATTATAATATTTCATAGTTTTCACAAGTCATTTAACACTTGTGAAATAATAGGTAATAGATACTAAATAAAAATCGGTATCGAAGTAGGTACTAAAAACACTCTTTAAAAACAACTGGAGACGATTGTTTTAGATAGCGTTTTGTTTTGAAAAAGTCAACATTTAATTTTCCGATCTTCTTTTGTTGTTATTTAACATTTTGTAATATAACGGGATGAAACTGACATAATAGACCCCACAAGTTATATATAATTGAAAAGAGGATAAAAAAATATTTAAATATTTCATAGCCAACTATGGTTTCTATATTTAAAAAAACACAACTTTATAATACAACTCGAAAATTAGGTTAGATATTTAAAATCTCTTTAACCTATTTTATTGCCCTTAAAAAAGTGTCTGGAGAAAGTGAAATAGTATATTATAGGCCAAAGTTGTGAAGACAGCCATTATAGCCCTAGCGCCAAGATAAGGCGCGTAGGCGACATTTAACGAAAAGTCGAAAAAGTGAACTTTTGGCCATAAATCGAAAACGAAGAAAGATATAGAATTCGAGTTTACACCATTAAACTTTTCTCAAAAAAAGAGATCAAGAATGCGCCATCCATTTTTCGATATCTCCTATAGTTATCGATTTCCCCATAAGAAGGATCGAAATTGAGAATTATTGTTTCTTTTCTTCTGGGCCAGGGTTGTCTTAAGGAGGGAATTAATAACGGATTTGGGAAAGTTATTACAGGGGAGGATGTGGGATATTTTATTGAGGTTGTTGGATTTGAAAGAAGGATATGAAACGGTTTTTCATCCAAAAAGTACTTACCGTTTCACATCCTTCTTTCAAATCCAACAACCTCAATAAAATATCCCACATCCTCTCCTGTAATAACTTTCCCAAATCCGTTATTAATTCCCTCCTTAAGACAACCCTGGCCCAGAAGAAAGGAAACAATAATAATAAGGAGAACATATCTTCGAGCTCTGATACTAAATTTTTTAGCCTCACTTATGTTCGAGGACTTACGGAGCAATTAATTTCCATTCTGAAGTCCACTCCTGGTATAAAATTTGGGCTGAGTTGTTCCAACAAAAGCTCTAAGTTTTTTACTAGGACCAAAGACCCTGTCTCTTTTGACCATCAGAGTGGCCTTGTCTATAAAATCCCTTGCAAGGACTGCGATGCCGTATACGTTGGTGAGACGAGTAGAAAATTATGTGTCCGCATAAAAGAGCATACTAGGGACTTGAAGAACGCTCGTACTCTGGGTTTAGCTGATACAGGGGGGGGGGGGACAAGCGCTCAAAAAGACCTACAGCTCTATGCAGACATATGATTAACGAAAATCATAACATCAACTACGACGGTATCGGTATCCTTGACCTGGAGAAAATAGACAAAAAGAGAAAAATAAAAGAAGCGATTCATATCTATTCGCATGGATCGTCGATTAACGACAAAAGGGATGTCGGATGTCGAGTACTTCGATGGTGGCTTCAAAAGAATTCTAGATATTATGAACCCAGCATAGATGGAATACTATTTTCATTATTTTTCTTTTCTCTTCTTTTTATTTTTTCTTCTTCCTTTTAGCTGTTTTGACCATGCTTGCTTTCGCGGTTTTTTGTTTGAATTCAAATTCAAATGTTATCAACTTCTGTTGTATTTCCAACTAACTACCGAGAGATTTTTGGTTCGAATTAATTTTGTTTAGTTTGAACTAATCATCCCTCTGGGTTAGAGTTGTTTTTATGTTTATATTTAAACAAAACACCACGTGGCTGGTCGAAGCGTGGTCAAACGCAGCCAAAAAACGGAAGGATGTCTCATTTTATTTCAAAACATTTTTCCATCTGGTTAGTATTCCATCTATTGATTTTTTTGTGTTTTTCAATTTTTATTATTTCTTTCTAATGTAATTATTAAATTTTTGTGCTTTATATGTAAATTTTTGTATTTCAATTTTGTATATTTCAATTATTTTATTTTTGTATTACTTAACTTTTGATATTGTTTTGTAGCCTTGAAAATGGGTCAATAAAAGAACCCGAAACGTCGGACAATTAATATTTGTTTTTACTGACCTCATACTCAACAATTTCTACTATATATTAAATAATCACGTGTTATCTATCGATTTTACAAATCCATTTTCACTCGATCCTGAAGCTGAATATGGAACACCATTATGATAATTATGAGTTGATATTCCTCTAAAATGTGGTATTCCTAATTTTTTCACATATTTAACTAAATCTTTGTCAAATAGTGCTCTATTGGGTAGCGTTAATGGTAGTTTTTTGACTGCTTCTTTAAAAATAAGCCATATCCTCCTTTAACATTTTTTCTAAGATATAATCCTGATCCTTTTCTACCAATTTCCTCCATCGTTTTATTATGACGTTTATCTTCTTCGAGTTTCTTTTTAGCATTTCTCGAATCGATCACTGTTTTTGCTACAGCACTTGCATCTCCTACAAGAATTAATAGTAAAACAAAAAAATTTAAAGAGTTTTATGTACCTGATAAAGATCCTATTGCTCCTAAAGCTGCTAGTATTGGCATTAATAAAGCAGGTAAAACTCCTCCCTGTTTAGATTCGAAGGGAATAATTCTAGGAATACACGTGCTGCATTAAGTGCTATCATTGAAGCTTTTTTTAATGCGGTTGTATATTTAAATCCCCAACATGTTTTTTCTTTAAACTTCTCCTAACATGATCTAGAATACCACATTTAAATGGAATCTTCTGCTTCTTCCTAGCTTTCATCCCCATTCCAAGTTTACGTTTTGTTTTCATAGCTGTTGTAACGAACCAGGCTGCAGCTTTTTCATTAAACTTTGCGTCTTTCGACTTTACTCTTTCCCACGCTTTATTTTCCAAAATATAATCAGCTTTATGTCTGTCTTCTAAAGATTTATTTTTTGAATAGCTAATATCATGTATTTTACAAGCACTATCGAGCGGATTCGCCCCCCGAATCACCTCCTTTTTAAGCGTTCTTCTAGGTGGGTACCTGGCTCACATTGATATCCAGGTAGGTGTAATTCAAAAGATAAGTGCTTGTTCACAATGTACGTAAGACATAAGAAATACATAAAAGGTAAGAATTACAAATAGAAATAAGACCTTAATCGAATATTGAAAAATACTGCAGTTATTTTGGTATATGCAAAAGAACATTCTACGTCGTGTACATGAAGATTTTAATATTATTCGATACTCCATTATGCTTTTATTTGAATTTATATTTTTAAATCTTATGTCAGTCTTACGTTTTACGTTCATTGTGAACAAGCACTAAGCTATTAATTAATGAATTTAATACACCACTACATTGATGATTGTATGTTAACATGAGAACTGATTATGTATAAGGAGTGATTAGGTTATTTATAGTTTTCAACTATTACAATATTTACATCAATACTAACAAATTGATTACTTTGATATAATTAAACGGTGTAGGTGCTTCCTCACTAATTTCATTTTTTTTTTGTAAACCACTATCTTAATGGGAACTAACCTAGTAAATCGCTATCTTAACATATCGCATTAGTTAAATTTTAATATTATTACGATAATTATCGTAATAGTTTTCCATATTATAATAATATAAAAATTACACAATTTAATTAATTGTGTAAATGTTACTATAATATTAAGTAGTGCTAATAACCTACGTTGATGCACTTTTTTGTTTATTCCATTTTACTTTGTATCTGATAATAAAAAAAAAAAAAAAATTAGTAATTAGATCTAGTTCAAGTTTTTATATTAACATTGAATTATAAATGATGTAAAAAATTAGTAATTAGATTTGAAACTAAATAGAAGATGCATCATTTACAGGAAACATTTTTTTATCTACTCATAATTATCATAATGGTGATATAACCTTTTCGATTTTATCATAATTATAATAATTATCTAATAAATAATTATCATAATAGTCATTCATATTATAATAATATAAAAATTAGTAATTAGTTCTAGTTCAAGTTTTTATATTAACATTAAACTATAAATGATATAAAAATTATATACAAGATGAATCATTTACAGGAAACATTTCTTTATCCAACATAATGTATTATTAAATACAATTGATTAACTTGATTAACATTAAGCTTAGCACACCCTAACACCCGCGACCCCTAACACACGCAAACTGAAACTTAACACCCAACAGCGAAAACATCCCCCCTGTATGTCATTGATGACATACATCAAGTTTAACACTTTACCACCTCCCATCTTCATATAACCGACTTTAACCATCCCTATAACACCCTGTGCAAACGAAGAACTTGATTGTATGCACCATCGAGTTATACAGCTTCATCCCCCTGTATGTATGTCATTGATGACATACATCAAGTTTAACACTTTACCACCCCATATTCATATAGCCGACTTTTACCAACCCCTAACACCCTGTGCAAACGAAGAACTTGATGGTATGCACCATCGAGCTATACAACTTTTCAATTTGTTGGTCTAGAACTCGCTTTGTATATCTACTATTGTATAAAAAATTAAAAATTTAAAAAAAAATCTTTTGTTTAAAATAAAAATATGTACACTAAAAAGTAAAAAATAAAATAATTTTTTTAATAAAATCAAACAAAGCTCATTTTTTCATACACAAACAGTATCATAAACAGTATCAGAAAAGCCCAACTGCAACTACGAGTAGGTATACATACAGAAATGGATACAACATTTTTAATGACATATTTGCTATGTAAGTGTATTACAATGTATTCAATTTTATGAAATTATTGTTGTTTAATACCCCCACGCTTTTATATAGATGTTTTCAAGGAGCTTTGTTTGATTTTATTTAAAACATTATTTTATTTTTTACTTTTTAGTGCACATATTTTTGTTTTAAATAAAAGGTTTTTTTATATCCCTGTAAAAAGTGCAATTACATCAGACTCCATCCTTAATTAAAAAACAGCAGGCCTTAAAAATGTCTAGATATCTTGTGCATGTTGTAGAATACGTTCAACAATTTTAAATGCATATTGTAAATTTTTAAAAAATAAAATGTATTTTTATTAATTTTGACATTTTAATTATTTTATTATTATTTTAGTACCACTTCTCTGTAAATAAATTAAGAATAATGCGATATTAAATCATTACAGTGAAGTTGCCTAAATGTGCCCTAAAATTGCAATAGTATATCATTTTTAGGATGCCCTTAAATTGTTTTATAAAAAACAATGCAATATAATTTAAGTGCTGGTTTACGACAATATAAACTTTAAAGGGTAATCTAGACTCTGAAATCTAAATCTTATATGGGTACTTCTACGAAACTCGGGTAACTTAACAACTGATTTTGAATTGCATGTTTTTTATCTCAAATTATGTTCCTTCATAATTTTTTTGATGGACCATGGGTGGGTTATACTGTGTGTAAAAGGAACAATCACTTTATAAAGTATTTTAGGAGAAATTGAGGTTTTTGTCAAATATGGTCTCAAGGGACTGACGAAACATAACAATTTTATCAAAAAATGAACTATTTTATTACTAATTCAATTTTATTTATTTATTTATTAATAAATACGAGTAGGCCCAATATACAATATTTATAAACCTCATAAAAGCAGTGTGGCGTAAAGCACACAGGTGCAGACTAGGGAGCGTGAAACCGTTGTTCTATTAGACCTGGTGGCGCCGAATACACTGCTGTGATCTAGTTGCAATTTGCTATTTATAGAGTTTATAGGATATATCCTCAACTCTATAACAATAAAATAATAATAATAATAATAATACAAAAACAAATATACCCGCACAATGCAAACAATTTTAATCAACCGACCCTTAGCAGCTTCTTTCTTCTTTTAAAAAATGTCTGCTATTGTTAATTTATTGCTTTTTTTAGCAATATAATATATATAAAAATATATATTGTCGTGTTTCAAATGTTAAATTTTGATTTTTTTGAATTTGTTTTATTGAGTTGCAATGAATTTGTTTATTTTTGTTAATTTTGTAAATAATTTTGAATTTTTGTAATAATGCGGGAAGCGTTGAAGGTTGGTGGGATTTTTGTAAGAGAACAGACTTTTTGCCGGCGTTGAGATCGAGAGCGGACGTGTTCCGTTGCGCTCTTGTGAATTTTGAGATTCTTTGAACAGTTTTTGGCATCCTTTATGATTTTATTTGAAGTTGTGCGATTTGATTTGTTAATTCAACGAATAAAGAAGTTGTTTTGGTGAGAAATTTTGATGGTTTCGATTCTTCGATTTGTTTTTCAAAGTTGATAATAATTTGGACATCAATGATTGGATTTTGATGATTTGGATGTTAATTAATTAAATTAAAATTTGGATATTGCAAGAATTGGTTTTGAGGAAATTAAAATTAAAATTGAAGGAAAAGCAAGATTTATATACGCTTGTCGCCCCTGGGGTGATAACGTATTCGCAATCACCTTTCCATTTTTACAACACAAAAATTTATTTTAAAGTTAATTTTAATTGAATTTCAAATGGAAATTATTTGATGTATTAATTTTTGGATATTTAAGATTGAATTGGTGCTATTCAAGAGCATATAGGAATCGGCTACTGAGCGTCTCGTGTTCACCGGCAATTTTGAGCTAGTCTGGCAAATTTTAGAGAGTGGAAAAGGTTTTGTTGGGATTATTGTATTTTTTCCAATAAAATACCACCACAATATATAAAATAAATAAAGACGACAAGGGACTGATGACAAGGGACTGTGTCTTTTCTTTAACATTCATTCATCATTATAACTCGTAATCGGAAATGAAATCTTCATTGTTAATTATTATCATACTAAACTTGGTCTACGAATAAATAGTCACCTATTTAAAACTGTTATCATGCGTTTTATCATGGTTTAAAAATTAGGTATACACAATAGTTTACTTACCTGTATTTTCGTGTTTAAAAATCAGAAAATTATGAAACTCACCAAAAACGCTTCTTAGAGCAAAGTAATACGAAATTTAAAAAAAATGTTTTTCTTCAGCCAAAAAAAGTCGGGTCTGAAAAGGTTGAAAAACTAGTTTTCATCGTTTTTATCGTAGGCAATCCCTTTAGAAAACGACTTTTTGAACCATTTTGAACATTTACTTAAATAATGTAATAGTTTAAACTAATAATAAAATAATTTTTCAATAAAAATAAAAATTTTGTGAATTTAATTTTTGTTTTGCAGCTGCTTTTTTTTTATTATTTTCTGATTTTCTGTGAAACGGATTAGTTTTTCAAAAATATTTACTAGAAAAAAGTTATAGTCCGTTAAATTTCCTATCCGCAATGGGCCGGTAGATTTTAAAAAGGGAAAAACCAAGAAAAGTTTGAAAAACTGGAATTGGTAATCTAGATTTTTAACTAAATCCAACAATGTATTAAGCACATGAAGATTGGCAGTTGTTGTGTCAGATTTATTTGCGCCATACCTATAAAAAAGTCAATACTTTAGTTTTATTGAAATGTCAATTTGATTAATATACGTGAGAAAACTATACTAAGTAAATAAGCAAGTTATATTCGCCTTAATGAACTACAGATAGCAAAGTTGCATTTGTATATATAATTATAATAATACAATATACAAATGATAGTATATATTATCAACTAATTATCAGTTTTTATTTTTAACTCCGTGTTTTTGGAAATAAAAAACTTTTTAAAGAGTTATTTTATGAATTGCCACACAAAATTAGCACATCAACATATTATTATGTAAATTCGTGTGAGAAAGAACCGAATGCAACCCGATTGCAAACCTTGTACTTATCTTAAATTATCGTTTTTTATTTAGTTTCATAAAACCAGTCTTCCTATACTTTCAGCGCTACAGTTACATATCGTGTTTCTTCGAACTCTTTCTTCAAATTTAGTATTATGGATATTAAGACATTTATATTTTTCGATTTAGAAACGACAGGGTTACCTCGCCTGGAAAAAAATACTACAAAAATTACGGAATTATGTCTTTCAGCTGTACGTTCGAATCATATCGAAATGGAAGAAGTTCCACGTATACAAAACAAAATAAATTTATGTTTAAATCCAAAAAAATTGATTGGCGGAAAAGCGTGTGAAATCACTGGTTTGACCAACGATTTATTGTGCGATGAACTGATATTCAATGAAGATATCTTTTCTATAATTCAGAATTTCATAAATTTACAACGGAAACCAATTTGTTTTGTTGCACATAATGGAGATAAATTTGATTATCCAATTTTTAAAGCCGAAATACATAGCAGTGAAAATGAACTATCAGGAGATATCTTATGTGTAGATTCGATTGAAGTTTTTAAAAAACTACCGGTAAAAACAAGGTAAGTTTAATACATTTAAGGTTTATACTATTAAAAATTCAATTAAGGGGTTAGAGGTAGCCATCGGTGTGAAAAAACGAACATTTTAAATAATTTTTTTTAACAGTAGTTAAACTTATTTTATAAAACAAATAATACGAAGTTATTATATTGTGTTTTAACTTTATTTTGTCCAAATTTTTTTTTTTTCAATATTGATTTTTGATTAAGTTATAGCCATTTTTGTTGAACCTCGTCCCATAAATCGTGCTTTGCGGTGACCACTGCAATTCAAAAACCACTCGACGGATTAGAATGAAAATACAGTTTTTGAAAGCATAAAAATCTAGTGCCCGATCGAAGGATTTTATTTTGAAAATTAACAAAATGGGGGTCACTAATAAATAATTTACGGATTTTCAAGGAAAAAATCGCTAGTTTATTTATAAAATCTATAAATTTTAAGAAAAAATAAAATCCTTCGATCAGGCACTAGATTTTTTTGTTTCAATAAACTGTATAAATTTCATTCTAATCCGTCTGGTGGTTTTTGAATTACAGTGGTCACCGCAAGTAGAGGGGCTACAGGGCTCCCACGCCACTTTCTTATGGGAATTAACATGGGAAGATTTTAACTGCACTTACTTCCGGTCTCTGACGTCACAGCATTGTTTTAAGTATATCGCCAACATTTAATGTTGGTTTTAATGACGTCACAGCGTATAGAACAATGGGGGTGTGGTTTGACATCCTATTCTATAACAATAGGCATTGTTTCCAATCAATTGTTCAAGTATTTCGAAGACAATTACTTCCGGTTTGCTGAAAGTAGGTTCCTATTGTTCACAGGGAGACGCTTAGGCCTTTTTGGCAACAGGGTGTGGGTTAGGCCCCTTTGGCAGGGGGCATAACTTAGGCCCTTTTGGCAGCGGGGTGTGGTTTAGGCCTTTTTGGCAGGGGGCATGGCTTAGGCCCTTTTGGCAGCGGGGTGTGGTTTAGGCCCTTTTGGCAGAGAGCATGGCTTAGGCCTTTTTGGCAGCGGGATGTGGTTTAGGCCCTTTTGGCAAGTGGCATGGCTTAGGCCCTTTTGGCAGCGGGCTGTGGTTTAGGCCTTTTTGGCAATGGGGTTTGGTTTAGGCCTTTTTGGCAATGGGTTTGGTTGAGGCCCTTTTGGCAATGGGGTTTGGTTTAGGCCCTTTTGGCAATGGGGTGGGGTTTAAGCCCTTTTGGCAATGGGGTGAGGCTAGGCCCTTTTGGCCACGGGGTGTATTTTATATGACAAATAAGTCATGCATGCGCGGGTTCCTCCGAAACCCAGATAATTTTTTGAAAAAATTATTTAATTAGATTGAATATCGATGAGTAACTAATTACATCATTAAATAAACAAACTAGCAGTTGATTCATTAAATAAACAATTACGTAGTAAATTTTAGGGGCCCGCAAGGTAAATATGATAATTTTAGAAAAAAATTTATTTAAGTAGATTTAATATCGATTAAACAAACAAACAATTACCTAGTAGTATAAAATTTGTTAGGGCCCGCAAAGTAAATACTATAAATTTTAAAGAATAAAAAATTTAACCACCCTGACTCCAATTTAAAATTATTATAAATATATAGTTTTTTGGGGTAATATAATATTCGAGCGCGTCAAGTCAAGAAATCAAAATGTCTTTAAATAACAAGCGTAAAGCAGTTGATAGTGAAAAAAATCAGTGAATTGTAAAAATATAAAAGTTGATTAATTGGATCAGCAGCATAGTGCAAAACCCAAAGAATTGTTATACCAAACAGCATATTATTTAAATAAATCTAAAAGCAAGAATGTTGGATTAGGTTTGGATCCATACGAATTTAATGCAGGATTAATATTATCGAGTTCAAAAGGAATAGAAATATTTCTAACCGAATTTGAATGGAATGCTATCATTAGCAACAAGTGCCATATTGAAAATTACTTTAGTCGTAGTGATCCTCAGTTCGAATTCATATCCCAGTATATAACAGGACTAATTGTGGAACCGGCAAAGATTAATGAAGATTTGTTAATCAAAATTTCAAAGGATGATCGTTATATTTACTTGGGGGAAGAAAGTGTAAAAGGAATATTTCAAATTGATGAAATCATTCAAGTTCGAATAGGAAATTTAAAAAATTTAAATTTTAAAAATTATTTCCATGAAACTTTATATTCCTGCATAGAATTGGGTGGCGATATCTTGGATAACGTTCGTTATATAGCACAACCGACTGACGTGAATTGCAGTCATGAAAATTTGTGCATCCTGATTGAAATCTTGGTTCTTCGACCAAATATAATTATGGAAGCGGTTCAGAAATTATTCATTTAAAGTGGTTGAAGTGAGACATACGGTTTATTCAATAGATGTTCTAGGATTTAATATACCTCAATTTATACCAAAAGAACTAGCAATTTATGACGGTGAAACTATAAAACATTATCTTTTTAAATCACCATGTCTGTTTAGTGAACTGAATGATAAATTCAAATTTCAAGTGCATTGGTTAGAAAACAATCATGACGGCATACCTTTCAATTCCGGTTCAACGGATTTAAAACACTTTAGTGAAATTGTAATTCAGGAAACCGAAAAAGCCGACGTAGTATTTTGCAAAGGACATCAAAAATTTAACTGTCTTGAACCCATTTTGGGGAGAAAAATTTTTCAACAACTTGAAGATGAGGACGACTTGGAATGCACCTTTTATCCAGAAGTCCCTCTATGTAATATAATAATCATAAATTTGAAATGTTATTTTGTTCGATAAACGATACCATAAAATTATACAATAGTATAATATGTTAAAAAAAAATTAATGTAATTACCTCATCAAAGATTCAATAAAAATTTTAAGAAAATGTTTATTTATTTAAGATTTTAATTTACACAAACCTACAGTTACATCATTATAATATTCTTCAATAAAAAAGAAAAATAAATGGAATAAATGGAAATCAGAGGTTCTCAAATTATATTTGTCGAGCGGTATCTTAAAGTAATTATAAAAATTCACGGCACCCCATTTTGAGAATCACTATAGTCTAATTAATAAATATAACGTTAATTCAAGTATTTTGAATATTTTAAATATGTATCTATTTATTTATCAATATTTAGTTTCTAAACACAATATATTTAAAATAAAAAAATAAAAAAGAAAGAAAAAAAAAGAACGAAAAAAAAAAAACGTTAGCAAGGTGTTTACATTATCATCAATGCAACTAATTGTATCTTTAATAAGTTAAAATAAAAAATAAATGAAAGACTTGAAAAATGTTATTATCATCCAAGAAGTATATGAAAGAGGTTCATTTGGGTAGTGAAGCTAAAATATTATAAGTTTGATTATAAATTATTAAATTCATATTAGATAATATTAATTCTATATTGATTATATCAACCATTTTAAATGGTACATTCTATATATAGCTTTCCCCAAAAATGTTTTGTATGAATATGCCTGTTTGGAGTACGAAAATGATTTAAGCGAGGCTAATAATAATTGTTCATGGAAATTAATGGATGTGACGAAAAACGTCAATATTTGTACATTTACGATCGATTTTGAAACACATGACAGTTTTAATTACAAGTTGAAATTAATCGATAATTCAACAAAAAGTATCGAAACGAAATGGGAAAAAGTTCAAATTAATTGTAAAATACCGCACGATGATAACATTCTCATCTGTCAAAGTGTCTTTGGAACAACCACAATGTTTATTTTAGGAATCTGTGTATATTATTATTATTTAAAGAAACTCAATATAATTAAAAAAAAAAAACCTATGACATCGATTGTAACTAATACTTACATTATAATGAGATTTCCACTTGTATACAAGTATACTCAAAGAAATACAAAAGTACTAATTTAATAAATATGTTTTATTTATTTAAAAAAAAAAAAT
Source organism: Cantharis flavilabris (assembly GCA_949152465.1). Lineage (NCBI taxonomy): Eukaryota > Metazoa > Arthropoda > Insecta > Coleoptera > Cantharidae > Cantharis > Cantharis flavilabris. Next base: position 60,269,176 of record OX424435.1, read on the forward strand.
TAATCTTACATTGGATTAATAACACCTGTAAACGGATTACAATAAATTATATACAGAGCTGATTTCTAATTTATTACTTAACATAGGCTCTTCAGCTTGCTCGTTTTGTTTTGACATGTCAATAACGAATATCGGTTCTTATTTAAACATTGGAAAATTTAAAAACGGTTCAGTTTTATCATATGGGACAGCATAATGCAATAGATTCATTACATCTCTGATAAACTTATTATAAAATACCTAAACAATTGATCAGAGACAATACTAATTTTATAATCTTGTTTAAACAAGATGGGTTAAATTTAAAAAATGTATACGTATATACGATGATCACGTGGGTAACAAATTTCATTCACTTTTCTAAAATGGTATGAAGTACATAAAAACGAAGAATTTAATATGCAAAGTTCTTTAATGGCTTTAGAGGTCTGCACCATAGCCTCTGCTATAACATAACTGCTATAACAAGAGGTTTAGACATAATTTTCTGAAATCAAATTCAATAGGCATAATTCTTCAAGGTGGTTATAGAAATATTGATAATCAGTCGGTAAGTGATACGCAGTGGCTGTTGTGGGAAGAACATACAAGAATAGTGTAAATAGCTCATTCAACCAAACAAACAGAAATGATGCCCTAAATATGAACAGGTCTGTTCCTAGTTACCCTAATATGCCCTAAATATGAACAGGTCTGTTCATAGTTACCCTAATATGCCCCAAATATGAACAGGTCTGTTCATAGTTATCCTAAAATGCCCTAAATATGAACAGGTCTGTTCATAGTTACCCTGTTCATAGTTAAAAAAATGTTCAACATATAGCTCTTTGTTTTTAGGTTAGCCTGTTGTTTTATTTTTTATAAACTTTTTCATTATTGAAGTAAAGAAATCACCAGTTCGGTTATTCTTATCGTATTTTCCACATTTTAACACCAAATTTCATGTACTTCTAACATTGTGTAACCGTTTTCTATAACTTTTAACACCTAGTCGATAACCCTCCTAGTACCTCCTAGAACCCTATCACCAACACTCTCTTTGCACGCGTTATTATTTTGTATCTCTGCGCACACTCTACGTAATGAAAATATAAGTTTATTGCTAATTTTGCTGGGTAACATAGGGTGATACAGGTCTTGAGGAGATAATATTTTACATTTTATTATACTGTCAATATCCTTAGATAATTCTGGACATTCTTCTCCCACATATACGCGGTGGTGGCCTATAGGAAATTTACTGTATTTACACACCCAAGGATAAAGTGCGCAAATGTCTGTATATTTAATTTTTTTGCCTTCTTTTATCTTGTAATGAGTCTTTGTGTTTCCTGTTCTATCTCCATAAGACGCATCTCGAGGATTCAGAGGTAATCGCTTGCTGATAAGCTGATAAGAGGATAGTTTTCTGTATACCTCACTATATCTTGATTTAATTGACCTTTAAATTCGCATTCTTGCATTTCAATCACATCATAATCCAGTAACCTTAATCTTTAGGTATTTGTAATTGTTGATTCGTACCTTAGATTTAGGGTATCAGATAGATTGTCGAGTAGCGGGGTGTCTCTATCATACTTGTGATATAAAGGATTACTGTGAAAATAGCATCCGTGAAACTCAAACACCTGATTTGTACTTTCACAGTAGCCATCAACCTTAAAACCACCCAATCTGACTTCTGTTTGTTTGGTTGAATGAGCTATTTACACTATTCTTGTATGTTCTTCCCACAACAGCCACTGCGTATCACTTACCGACTGATTATCAATATTTCTATAACCACCTTGAAGAATTATGCCTATTGAATTTGATTTCAGAAAATTATGTCTAAACCTCTTGTTATAGCAGTTATGTTATAGCAGAGGCTATGGTGCAGACCTCTAAAGCCATTAAAGAACTTTGCATATTAAATTCTTCGTTTTTATGTACTTCATACCATTTTAGAAAAGTGAATGAAATTTGTTACCCACGTGATCATCGTATATACGTATACATTTTTTAAATTTAACCCATCTTGTTTAAACAAGATTATAAAATTAGTATTGTCTCTGATCAATTGTTTAGGTATTTTATAATAAGTTTATCAGAGATGTAATGAATCTATTGCATTATGCTGTCCCATATGATAAAACTGAACCGTTTTTAAATTTTCCAATGTTTAAATAAGAACCGATATTCGTTATTGACATGTCAAAACAAAACGAGCAAGCTGAAGAGCCTATGTTAAGTAATAAATTAGAAATCAGCTCTGTATATAATTTATTGTAATCCGTTTACAGGTGTTATTAATCCAATGTAAGATTAATTTTTTTTTTTTAAATAAATAAAACATATTTATTAAATTAGTACTTTTGTATTTCTTTGAGTATACTTGTATACAAGTGGAAATCTCATTATAATGTAAGTATTAGTTACAATCGATGTCATAGGTTTTTTTTTTTTAATTATATTGAGTTTCTTTAAATAATAATAATATACACAGATTCCTAAAATAAACATTGTGGTTGTTCCAAAGACACTTTGACAGATGAGAATGTTATCATCGTGCGGTATTTTACAATTAATTTGAACTTTTTCCCATTTCGTTTCGATACTTTTTGTTGAATTATCGATTAATTTCAACTTGTAATTAAAACTGTCATGTGTTTCAAAATCGATCGTAAATGTACAAATATTGACGTTTTTCGTCACATCCATTAATTTCCATGAACAATTATTATTAGCCTCGCTTAAATCATTTTCGTACTCCAAACAGGCATATTCATACAAAACATTTTTGGGGAAAGCTATATATAGAATGTACCATTTAAAATGGTTGATATAATCAATATAGAATTAATATTATCTAATATGAATTTAATAATTTATAATCAAACTTATAATATTTTAGCTTCACTACCCAAATGAACCTCTTTCATATACTTCTTGGATGATAATAACATTTTTCAAGTCTTTCATTTATTTTTTATTTTAACTTATTAAAGATACAATTAGTTGCATTGATGATAATGTAAACACCTTGCTAACGTTTTTTTTTTTTCGTTCTTTTTTTTTCTTTCTTTTTTATTTTTTTATTTTAAATATATTGTGTTTAGAAACTAAATATTGATAAATAAATAGATACATATTTAAAATATTCAAAATACTTGAATTAACGTTATATTTATTAATTAGACTATAGTGATTCTCAAAATGGGGTGCCGTGAATTTTTATAATTACTTTAAGATACCGCTCGACAAATATAATTTGAGAACCTCTGATTTCCATTTATTCCATTTATTTTTCTTTTTTATTGAAGAATATTATAATGATGTAACTGTAGGTTTGTGTAAATTAAAATCTTAAATAAATAAACATTTTCTTAAAATTTTTATTGAATCTTTGATGAGGTAATTACATTAATTTTTTTTTAACATATTATACTATTGTATAATTTTATGGTATCGTTTATCGAACAAAATAACATTTCAAATTTATGATTATTATATTACATAGAGGGACTTCTGGATAAAAGGTGCATTCCAAGTCGTCCTCATCTTCAAGTTGTTGAAAAATTTTTCTCCCCAAAATGGGTTCAAGACAGTTAAATTTTTGATGTCCTTTGCAAAATACTACGTCGGCTTTTTCGGTTTCCTGAATTACAATTTCACTAAAGTGTTTTAAATCCGTTGAACCGGAATTGAAAGGTATGCCGTCATGATTGTTTTCTAACCAATGCACTTGAAATTTGAATTTATCATTCAGTTCACTAAACAGACATGGTGATTTAAAAAGATAATGTTTTATAGTTTCACCGTCATAAATTGCTAGTTCTTTTGGTATAAATTGAGGTATATTAAATCCTAGAACATCTATTGAATAAACCGTATGTCTCACTTCAACCACTTTAAATGAATAATTTCTGAACCGCTTCCATAATTATATTTGGTCGAAGAACCAAGATTTCAATCAGGATGCACAAATTTTCATGACTGCAATTCACGTCAGTCGGTTGTGCTATATAACGAACGTTATCCAAGATATCGCCACCCAATTCTATGCAGGAATATAAAGTTTCATGGAAATAATTTTTAAAATTTAAATTTTTTAAATTTCCTATTCGAACTTGAATGATTTCATCAATTTGAAATATTCCTTTTACACTTTCTTCCCCCAAGTAAATATAACGATCATCCTTTGAAATTTTGATTAACAAATCTTCATTAATCTTTGCCGGTTCCACAATTAGTCCTGTTATATACTGGGATATGAATTCGAACTGAGGATCACTACGACTAAAGTAATTTTCAATATGGCACTTGTTGCTAATGATAGCATTCCATTCAAATTCGGTTAGAAATATTTCTATTCCTTTTGAACTCGATAATATTAATCCTGCATTAAATTCGTATGGATCCAAACCTAATCCAACATTCTTGCTTTTAGATTTATTTAAATAATATGCTGTTTGGTATAACAATTCTTTGGGTTTTGCACTATGCTGCTGATCCAATTAATCAACTTTTATATTTTTACAATTCACTGATTTTTTTCACTATCAACTGCTTTACGCTTGTTATTTAAAGACATTTTGATTTCTTGACTTGACGCGCTCGAATATTATATTACCCCAAAAAACTATATATTTATAATAATTTTAAATTGGAGTCAGGGTGGTTAAATTTTTTATTCTTTAAAATTTATAGTATTTACTTTGCGGGCCCTAACAAATTTTATACTACTAGGTAATTGTTTGTTTGTTTAATCGATATTAAATCTACTTAAATAAATTTTTTTCTAAAATTATCATATTTACCTTGCGGGCCCCTAAAATTTACTACGTAATTGTTTATTTAATGAATCAACTGCTAGTTTGTTTATTTAATGATGTAATTAGTTACTCATCGATATTCAATCTAATTAAATAATTTTTTCAAAAAATTATCTGGGTTTCGGAGGAACCCGCGCATGCATGACTTATTTGTCATATAAAATACACCCCGTGGCCAAAAGGGCCTAGCCTCACCCCATTGCCAAAAGGGCTTAAACCCCACCCCATTGCCAAAAGGGCCTAAACCAAACCCCATTGCCAAAAGGGCCTCAACCAAACCCATTGCCAAAAAGGCCTAAACCAAACCCCATTGCCAAAAAGGCCTAAACCACAGCCCGCTGCCAAAAGGGCCTAAGCCATGCCACTTGCCAAAAGGGCCTAAACCACATCCCGCTGCCAAAAAGGCCTAAGCCATGCTCTCTGCCAAAAGGGCCTAAACCACACCCCGCTGCCAAAAGGGCCTAAGCCATGCCCCCTGCCAAAAAGGCCTAAACCACACCCCGCTGCCAAAAGGGCCTAAACCACACCCCGCTGCCAAAAGGGCCTAAGCCATGCCCCCTGCCAAAAAGGCCTAAACCACACCCCGCTGCCAAAAGGGCCTAAGTTATGCCCCCTGCCAAAAGGGCCTAACCCACACCCTGTTGCCAAAAAGGCCTAAGCGTCTCCCTGTGAACAATAGGAACCTACTTTCAGCAAACCGGAAGTAATTGTCTTCGAAATACTTGAACAATTGATTGGAAACAATGCCTATTGTTATAGAATAGGATGTCAAACCACACCCCCATTGTTCTATACGCTGTGACGTCATTAAAACCAACATTAAATGTTGGCGATATACTTAAAACAATGCTGTGACGTCAGAGACCGGAAGTAAGTGCAGTTAAAATCTTCCCATGTTAATTCCCATAAGAAAGTGACGTGGGAGCCCTGTAGCCCCTCTACTACCGCAAAGCACGAAGGAGTCCCACAAAAATGGCGATAACTTAGTTAAAAATAAATATTTTTAAAATTTTTTTGGACAAAATAAACATAATAACTTCGTATTATTTGTTTCATAAAATAACATAACATAAACTACAACACTGTTAAAAAAATTATTTAAAATGCTCGTTTTTTCACGCCGATGACTACCTACACACCTAGAGTATCTGTAATATTGCATGTGTACAAGGTGGCCTCATTTACGAAGTTCAATTTTAAAACTTAAAAAACAAGTTTTATATAATCATTATTAATTATAAAAGCTAAAATGAAACTGTTCGCCTTTTTTGGTCAAATTTTTTTACGAAGTGGTCAATAATTTGTAATTATTGAACCAATCCCTATATTGTTGTAAAATTGTTTGCCAAAATTATGCGGAAATAGTGTTCCTCTTCAATGTTAGCCAGTACGACATTAATTTAATTTAATACGTTATGACTGCAGGAGACTGGGATGGTGGAAGAATGAACCTTAAACTACACAACTTTCAATTTCGTTCTGTATTATTATTAGCGCTGTGCATTTAACTGCATGTTTAATATAAATATGTCCGTCCTTAACAGGCAATAAAACCTACTGTTTACGGCCGTGTTCGGTTTGGAAGCTTAAGGCGCTTTTGGTATCAAATACCAATACTAACTCTCTAGTCTAGACCAATCATTACTCGTAAAAGAACAGACGTTGGTACCAAAAGCACCGTAAGCTTCAAAATCGAACACGGTCTAAGATTTCTTTAGATTGCACTTTTTTAGCCAAAAAATTCTCTTTCAAAAATAGCGTGATTAGCCAAATAATTACGGATTAATGATGCGGGAAATCACGTGATAAAAACATAACAAATAAGGTATTTCATATTTTTAGGAATTTCATATATCTTGATTGATTGATAATTTGCAAGATAAAATACAAAGTAAAATAGCGCATTTATTAACTTTTTAATAATACTTGTTTAATTATAAATATTGATCAGCAATATTGTCCCGCAAAAATGCCACAATATTGGATATTAATAAAACATGAAAATTTTAGCTAGATGTTAGCAATGCATTTTCCAAAGATGAAAATCACTAATAATATAACTTTGAAGTTATTTGGGACAATATATTCGACAATGTTTAGATATGATGATATGAATGGAGTTTTTAATGATTATTGTCCTAACATAAATAAACAATACAGCCCCAATATTGGTAAGCAATATTGGACCGCTATTATTAACCATTATTGCCTCAATATAATGGTAATGGTAATGGTAATCAATATTGCACCAACATTTCCTGGGCGTTGCCAATATTGCGTATCTTTCCAATATATTTACTCAATGTTGCCCCGATATTGCGCAATATTGTGCTAGCTGAGTTACTACAACAGATTGTATAAAAGGAATGCCCAAGTGAAGTGTAGCGAGCGTTATTATTATAAACATTGAATTTCTGTAAAAAGAGGTTTATAATTAATATAATATATAAGTAGTTATTAAGTTTTTCTAATATTAGCTTAGAATAATTTAACACACTTGAAAAACTAACATTAACTTTGTTTATTTTAGCAATGGACGATATGCACTTAATGATGTATACAAAGCATTAACAAATAAGGAGCCCAAAAATGCACACAGAGCTGAATGCGATGTGGATTTGTTAATCGAGTGTGCGACAATCGTAGGAAAAAAGTTTGTCGAGTGGTGCAATGCAAACGCAAAAAAACTTTCCACTATTGAGAGGATGATGCCACAAAAATAAATTGACAAACAGATGTTTTAGTTTATTTTTATTGTTTTAATGTCAAAAATAAACGATAACTTTGATACTTAAAATTAATATATTTTTCCTAGTAATACATTGCCAAAATGGACGTGTAGCTCTCATAGTGTAAGTAGATTAAGTAGCCAGGATAAGTTGAAAAATTAAAACTTAAAATTGGCACAACATTTTAATTCAATAATAAAAAATGTAAAACATTAATTATTGTTATTAGTAAAACTGTAGAAAAATACAATAATGCAAATGATATAAAGCAGGATTAATAAAATGATATAAAAATTATTTCACTTCTACAGCAGTCTTTGATAAAATTTCCATCTTAGAAAATTTCCAATTTTTTTAAGTGGTTTGATGCTTTAAAATCTATATACTCGTGAGGAGTTACTAAAACAAATAATTAAAAAATGTGTTAGAAAATAATTAAAAATAATAGATTAGAAATAATAAAAAATAATTATAAAAAAAGTGAAGAATAGTATTTTAATTTATATTCTTACACAAATATTTCGCCACAACATATTCATCATTTGTGTTTCTTTTAATATCGGCAATAATTCTTTTCAATCTGTTTGACATATCTTGCAATGTAATTTCACTGAAATTAATCAAATTATTATGCGGATTCCAGTAGTACAATATTTTCTTTTTTTCCAAGTATTCTTGATATTTTTCCAACATCTGCATTAAAATTAAAATTTTATAAAAATGGTAAATTTAAGGATTAAGATATCTTAAGTACATTTGCTTGAGGTTTTTTAAAACTAATATTATAGTAATTTAAAAGTTTTTTTAAACTGAAATTTTCAGCATTTTTTAAAATAAATTTGTGAAACTTTTTCTGTAAAATTTTTTTTTGTAAGTTTTTTTCTGTAAAAAATACAAAAACACATTTGTTTTGTATAAAAAGCTAAACTTCAAACATACATCAGTAGTACTTGGCGATTTCACAAAGGCAAGTTAAAATTTAATCTGCGATTAAAATTGTTGTTCAGTTTTATTTTTTTTACATAATTTTATTCACATATTAAATTTTGACTTACCTTTATGTGAAACCGGTCATAAAAGTAAAATTTTAACTTACAGTCATAAAAACATAACTTAAAGGGCTTCCCCATAGAGTTTTATTTTTTTCAAGCTCCCATAAAAAGATTGTTTTTATGTAATAACTAGCGATCATCTTGTGATCCAAAGAGTCTCTCAACTTCTAAAATAAATAATTTTTATTAGTGTGACTTTTATAAGATATTTTTGGCCTTACTTTAAGTAATTTTATAGTCGGTTTTAAATTTTGATAGCCATTGATTAACACTCTTTCTTGTTCTTGCAACGACAATCGCCAATATTTTTCCACATTATTACCAGCGTTAGAGGGTTTCTTAGGGACAATAAAAAAATCCGACCATTCCTTATTATTCTGTAAGTCATAAAATACATTCTTTTATACATTTTTCTCACTAATTCTATATGGTATCTACTATTAATTTAATACCACCATCATTTATAAATATTATTACGTTAGGATTAATAAAAACCATTCTTCTGGAAGGCGTTCTTTTTATTATTTCGTGTAGACGATTAATTAGATTAGTGCAACAATGGCAGACAAAATTAATTACTTATTTATTATTTGAATCTTGTCTTGCTTTTTAGTATAGCCTGGCCCTGATAATAATAAAGGGAAAGTCTGCAGAAGACTGGTTTTTATTAATCTTACCAAGCACCTGCAGTTAATTTTATCATTTAATTATTATGTTGGTTATATTTGTCATGAAACATTACTTACTTTTTTTACAATATTCGTACGATAAGGCGCTTTGGGCCAATGCTCTTTTGTAAATACAAAACATGGAACTAAATCCACGTCCATAGACACATTTTTTGAATTAATTGTGCCTTTTAGTTTTAGGGTATGCGCTGGTCCTCCTTTATGCATCTTAGCCTGTAATAGTGTACACAATATATAAATTTAGCAAAATATAAAATCGTTATTTTGTCAATTTAATTCAAAATTGTAATATATATTTGTTTTGTATTTTTATAAAAGTTTTATTCTACTAGAGCCGTTGAGAAGTTGAATATACTAAATCTTAATTGAGTTTAATCTTATCAATGTAAGTAAAGGGAAAACATACTATAAACTAGGTTTTAGCTTATTCATTTCTTAACATCTAGTATACCCAGTAAACTATTAGTAATTATGTAATATTTCTGTTTAATATGTCTAGATTTATAATTTATTACTGCATTAATAGATAATTAAATAAGTATCTAATTAAAAATTTGAAAAAAAATCAAGTGAAATAAAATATTTTGTTTACCTTAGTGCATTTGCAAGCACTCGGGAGGTAAAAAGCTCCTACGTGCTTACAAATTTACACGAATTGAACAAAATGTTATACTTTTTACATTTTAGCTATTAGTGTAACAAATTTTCAGTTTCTTAGTGTAGATATAATATATTATTAAATATAAATTACCGTCAATGTGCCCTGTGAGGTTTTGATTTCGCTCTCGCCTGTTGAAGACTTTGGAAACTTATTTAAAGCCTTTGTAATAACCCCTTCAATCCAAGCAGACACTTTGGTCGTATTCAAGAAGCATTGATCGTTTAATAAACTAATCAAGTTACTGCAAAATTAAAAAATATTACTTACTATTCTTTTATTTCATGTTTAGGTGTATCATGCATAAATTTTAATTTGAAATAAATTTATCAATAATAAATTTCAATACTTGAACTATGTTCACCTTCCAGAGCAATGCCCAGTTTTACTACATTGATTAATTCGGGTTTATCGAGTTAATTTATTTTCAGATTATTACAAACATTTAAATAACCGCTAATTTCCAACATCCCGTTATGAAAACACGAAAAAAGAATTCAATTTCTCTACTCATTTGATATGGGTAAATTTTCGTGAACACGATTATTTTTAAAGCTAACAAGATTTTACACTTGAAGAAAAAATAGTAAGTTTATTTGAAGCAAAAATGACCTTTATCCTAAAAAAATCCTAAAAAACAATATCGTAATTTTCGGTATTTTATCATTATATTTAGACAAGTGCAAAGTTTGAAATTGAATAATTTTATAAATTAAAGTAGTTAGAAAAATTAATAAATATACTAATATAAATTAGAAATAGCTAAGGCGAACAATTTCAATCATTGCTAAAATTAAAAAAAAAAATTATTATTATTTATTATCTATAATAAAATTTATTCCAGTTGATCTTAATTAGTATTTCTTCAATAAAATCTTTCAAGATTGAAGATTAAAATCTAAATTAAAATAAACAAAAATTAAAAAGATTTCAAAAGAGACAAAATAGAAAAACTTTTAAAAATTTGAAAAAAGAAAAAAGATTAAAATCTTTAAAGATTATATTATAAAGAGATATTTTATTATACAGAAAAAGATAAAAATATTATTTCCACAAGTTTTGAAAACACAGTAAATAGTAACAAATGCCATAAAGTATTAGTATTATTACTATTTATTATTATTATTATTACTAGTATTATTAGTATTATTACTTATTAGTAATAATAAAATTACTATTGAGTATTAACATAAAGGAAATATAAATAATCGTTTATATAATGATGTTTAGCGAGAAGACTACAAGACAAGAGTAATATTTTTAATACCGTTGCGTTGGGAAGATCTTCCCCACTGCATTGTATAAACGAAATCAAGTTAGGAAAAAACTAATGTCGTTTTATATGATTTAAAATAAAAATTATTATAAACTTATGTAAATTTACCTAAAACCCAAATTACTATATTGGTTCGGGTTTTAGAATTTAAAGATACCAGTTAATTCAAATAGGATAAGCTTATTTTTAGAATTATTTTTAATAGTAAATCAAACAAATGCACATTATTCTGGTTCCTACATTCATTCAAGAACGACATGTTTTTCACCTATTGTTTTTTTATAAAATTTGTACCTAAGAAGAATACGCTGTGGTTGATCTAAATAATTTAAATTTTCACTATATCTAATATAATCCCATAAGATTTGCATTTTTCGAGACCGGACCCTGACTTTATATTTATTTTGGGGATTTCTTCTGTAATATTATATAGGATTAGTTTCTAAGTAGATAATATGTACATACATACATTATTTTATTCAATGTAAAGTGCACAATACCTTTTTGGCTTTATACCAGTATATAACATTCTTGGTTTATCATTATTTTGCGAACTAATCGCATCTCTAGAAGTAAATTCAACGTTTTAATACAATAAAATAATAATTAATAATTTGGGTTAGTCAAAAATTGCATGCAAATTATTGTAAACATTTAAGACTTTGATTTTAACTTTAACAAATGTGTAGTGCATGTTTTATGCCCGATTTCTTCACTTTGAGATATCTATCGGATAAGTATAACTATAAGTGTAACCAATCAAACAAACGTAATTCAAATTTTTACGGTTGTTTGATTGGTTATACTTATAGTTATACTTATCCGATAGATATCTCAAGGTGAAGAAATCGGGCATAAGTTGTTTTAAAATATCGATAAGGTTATAAATCCAAAAATTTTTCAAAATATTTATGTAATAATTGTAGGCGGTGCTCTTTTTGGCGATGAAAAAAGTGATGGAACGCTAATAAAAAAATTATTTTTTTTTGCAATTTTTAAAATCTAATATTTAGTGCAATTCTAATTTCTCTTTTTCCAAATATTAATTAGTTTGTTATCGTTAAGGTAACCGCATATAAATATTTTAAAAAACCCAAAAAATGCCCAAACAATTTTTTTTTAACTGAAAATTATCACAGATAAAATATACTGTATTTAAATATTGCATTGTATTATCATTTTTTGTGTTAAAGACGTTCATGCGTGAAATCTGACAGTAGATAAAAATTTTTAATTTTGAAAATTGGAAATATAGTCATCCTTCCTCAAAAATTCAAAACCCCTCATCGATCATTTCGGAGCGTAATTAATGATTGAAAATCAAATTTCTAACATAGAGCCTTATCGGGAAGCAGGAATTTGTTGTGTTATAATAAATTATAATACTATATTATTAAAGTAGATACCATAATAAATAATATCTTAAAATATTCTTCAAACTATGCAGTTTATGTAATTGCATTAAAAAAATGGTGTTGACGAACGTGAAAACTAATTATTAATTATTTTAATCAGTTAAATTAAATCTATCAAAAACATAATAAAGGTTATATTTGAATAGATTTGGATAGACGGAGTAGTCAAGTTTAATATAATAATAAAAATAGAGTCAAATTAATGACTTATTTATTAACTGATATTTTACCATAAACTACTAATAGGTATTCGGGAAGAATAATAAAACATTATAAATCATTGCATGATTATTAATATATTTTAAAATTTTTCTCAAGTTCCGAATAAATTTTGAAAATGTTAATACTCATTTGACTCTAGCGAAGCGCATGAACGCCCTTAACTTAAAACATTTTATGCAGTTATAAAATATTGATATGGTTAATATCGAGTTATATTACTTAAACCACATGTATTCATCGAGTATTGTTATATATAGTTTTTTTTACTATAATAATTATAACAATCACAATATTATATAATATATTACAAAGGGTCATTCAAAAGATGCGCTTAAGATGTTTTTTTTTTTTAAATAACAGAGTAATTAGAATTTTTTTAAAAATCTTTATTGAATATGGAAATATAACTGATATGATTACAATTTATTACATATGAAAAACGATACCGTTCAATTGTCCACAACGACTTTTTCTACAGGTCTCCAAAATTTTCGATTACTTTTCTACACGTTAGCTCATTAAATCCATTTATTTCATTACGAATATTGTTTTTCAAACTTGATCTTGTTGTTAGAAGATCCTCATAAACTTTGCTTTTCAAAAAACCCCAAAGAAAATAATCCAATGGAGTCAAATCGCAAGAGTTAGGCGGTCAGTAATGTCAGTGTTTCCGGAAATTAATCGACCTGGAAACTTTTTTTTTCTGACCACCAATTAATGAACTGTCTGCGTTTCAAATGATTTGTTGCCTTTAATTGAAATTATTTGGATCTTATAAGGGTGTAAATGTAAATGTTTGTGTAAAATTCGCCAAACACTCGATGGATGAATGCCTAATTCCTGTGAACGTCGTTGAATTGATGTTGATGGCTCATCAAGCACACTTTGAGCAATAGCAGCAATGTTTTCATCACTACAACCACTTCTTGGTCAGCCAGATCTTGGTTTATCATGAACAGAACCAGTTTTTTCAAATTTTTTCACTAACCTTTGAATTGTCGACTCATTTGGACGACTTGCAACACCAAAAAAATCACGTATTTTACGAAATGTTAATTTTAAAGAACGTCTATGGACATTTGAACGATATCATTTTTCATTTATAATTTATTATATTGTAATCAGTTTTATTTTCATATTCAATAAAGATTCCCACAAAACTTCAATTATTTTATGTTATTTAAAAAAAACATCTATAGGCGCCTATCCCTCTTTAGTCTCCCTATATTATGTATTAAGTATATATAACACTACTTGGGTACAGCATTCACTGATTGATTTTCAGATGTAAATTACATTACATTATAACATAATTTTGAGTGTTATAAATATTTATAATATAAATTAACCATTTGAGAAATTTAATAAATAAAAAAGCCATACGGAAATCTAGTAGCCTCCGGTTGATTTTGAAACTTCGTCAATTCTTGCAATTTCAAATGTACATATCCAGGTAAATTGCTGTTGGTGATCTCTGGTTTAGCATATTTTGGTAAAACCAAAAGTAAATCCAAATCAAATTCCTCTGGCTTTCCTACTTTTAAACCATCAAAGTAACTACCTCCATAAAATACGTTTCGGTACAGTGATTTAAATAAAGGATTGTCGTCTTTCATTTGTGTAATTATTCTTTCTAGTACCTGCAAATAATTAAAAAAATATAATTTAAAACATTCTATCCTTTTAAATAAAATTTACAAAGTAAAATAGTCGCTCGATGTGTCAAAATTTACTGAAAGAAGTTTTGTCATAACTTTCTGATTTTTACACAAAATACATAATATATGTAAAGCAAAAATGATTTTTAATTTAAGATTTGTATCTTAAGTTCGAGATAACCAAGTTTGGGGTAAATTTGACTATTTATACGAGTACATATGTATTTATAACCTTCCAGTGCATACGTAAGGCCTAGCAGAGGGGGCCATCGAGAGCCACGTCGGGCCAATTGAGTTAGCGATCTGAAATTTTCAGGATCTTATTATTTTTTTAGTACTAACATATCCTCTGAATATCGTTGAAATATCATTCCGGGCCCGAATCACCATGCTTATACCTCTAGGACCTTTTAAAAATATCTACGCTTTTCGTGCGTTGCGTTCCTTTTTATTTATGGAATTTAGTTATTCGTCTGGGCTTTTTCGGGCCCTTTAGAGATGCCGGGCCCCAGAGACGAATCTCCGAGCCACCCCCTTCTGGTTGGGCCTGCTAGCAGGCCCGATTGAACATTTAAATAAATATAAAAAAGAACCGTTTAAATAAATTTCTCCATATCATTAGTAGCTGTCTAAAATATGAAAAGACAATGACATGTGTTTAAAAAACTTGAAAAAGTGGAATAGATTGCCAATAAAAGGGTTTCGGGCCTAGTAGGCCCGTCGTATGCACTGGCGTAAATATTTTATATTAAAATTTATTGTAGTTTCTAATTGAATTATAAGCTTTGTAAAAAAATTGTTTTAGATGGTAATAAAATAACAATTGCTGGTAATAATTACTCGCAAAATAATAAAAGACTGCTATAATTTCCATGTACTAATTCAATTATATTATCAAAAGTATCTTTACAATTCTTACAAGTCACCGTTATGCAATATATGCAATTTCAATGACATCAGCAAAGTGCAAGATTCAGGTGATGTTGACTTTTTGAATATTTCTTTGATTTATTTCAACAATTTTGTTTTTTTTACATATTTATATAAAGTTTAATAAATTCAAAAATGATCTAATTGTCCTGAAATATCCAAACATTCGTCGAAGGGCTTATCATGTACTACCTATGGGCTTGACAGGCTCTACGTATGCACTGGTGTGATTTTTATTGACCTGTAGAGTGTAGGGTTAATAGCGACTACTTACAAAATTATTATTTAAAATAAATTTAACTGACTTCTTATTATAGGGAAAAATAAAGAGAAAAATTTGATAAATAAGTGTTTGTTATTATGAATTTTTACACTCGCAAAGAATTTAGTTTTCAACCCAAACATTGAAACTAATTAATGTTAATAACCAGTTCTTCTTCAAGTGCCATACACTATGCAGTGCGTAGGCGATCACTTGGCTGAAGCCAAAGTGACGTACTAGAGAATTTAGTTAATGGGGTGGTTTCCCGTTTCCTTTCCCATAGCCGCAGATCTATCTTGGGCTTTTAGATCACAGCAGTGTATTCGGACGCGACCAGGATTTGAACCGCGGTTACCCGCTTCCCAGCCGGCAGGTGTAGGCTTTACGCCATACTGCTGGTAACCAGTTATCAAAACAATAATAATATTGTATTCACTGTTTTTAGTATACTACCTATCTACAGGTTTACAATATTTTAAAGCAAATTTCTTCTAAATTATGCGATCAACGCCGACGTATAAATTTGTTTATAGTTTTCATCCGATTATTGTTGTTATTGTCCGATAGTGTTATCTTAAGAGGAATTTTCAGTGCTATATTAAGTAGTTATTAGCATTGTTTGTTATTTATTTCAATAACGTTAAATAACTTTAAATACCTGTGAACCTACTACACAATCTTGACAAATCTTTCTAAGCAAATAGAAAAAACAAAATTATGTTTCATTTTATTATTGCGTCAAGTCAAATTCGAGTTTGGGAACCCCAAATATTGAGTTTCATTGCACTATATTCAAATGAGAAACTCAATTGTTTGATAAGAAAAGGCTAACAAGTACACTAAGTAGGGGATTTACTGATGAATATCTCATATTAGATAATAAATTGAAACGGGGAATTACAGAATTATTTTGTAACGTACAAACAATATTATTTATATAAGCCTTATAACATCGAGTGTGACTCTTATCTGAAAACCATTCGAAACGATATAAAATTATTACATTTGAAAAATTATTTTTTAGTATTTACTTACTAGTACTTTTAGTAATTATTTAGTAGGTAGTAAATAAATATATAATATATAAACAAATATATATATAATATAAATATTTTACAGTGGGCTAAGAATAAAGTCTCCGTACGATCCCATATTTTCCTATATTATCAAATTGCATCGTACGGAGACTTTTTTTGCCATATAAATTCCGATTTTTCAGCAATATTTCTTAGATACTTTTTGTTGTAAATTTCATTCCCTTCATTTTTATTTATATACATTTTTGTATTTCGTCGGGCCGTTTCGGAGATATATTGATTTTAAAAAGTCTCTGTAAACCTTTTATTAAAACTACCATAAGAGCAATGTTAAATTTTCTAAAATTTTTACCGAGTGTTTTTAAAGTCAATATATCTTGAAAACAGCCCGACGAAATACAAAACTGTATATAAACAAAAATCTAGGGAATGAAATTTACAACAAAAAATGTCTAAGAAATATTAGTTAAAAATCGGTCTCTATATGGCGGAAAACAGTCTCCGTACGATGCAATTTACATTGATAATATAGGAAAAAATATGGGATCGTACGGAGGATTTCTTGACCCACTGTAGATCTTACGGATAATTTGTTAGGCACGAATTACCCTCGAGCTCTAGTGGAACACACCGTAACCATGTTGTGTTATACAAAATAAAGTTTTGCTAAATAAAATGTCATTTATAAATAAATTAAATGTCAGATTTAGTTGTAAAATTATTAGAAACTATGATGTATTTGAGATTTAATAATATTTTATTACAGGCTTATTTAAGTGATGTACTTAATCTTAAAATTTTGGGACAGACTATAGCTGCTACAGTGGCTTCAGAAAGTATTCGTAGGGCTGTTAGTAATGTAAATTTTCAAGGCTTTTTTGTTATATAAAAATCGCTTTTAGAGCAATACCTATTTATCAGAAATTTTTTGTAGCAAACTTCATTCATTTCATTTTTGTTTATATGCACGTTTTTATTTTGTTGCACCGTTTCTGAGATGCACTGTCTGTACGATACAATAAGAATTATGTAAAAAATGTACATTATAAACAAAACTTAAGGGAATAAAATTTGTTACAATAGATTCTTGAGAAATATTGCTGTAATAGATTTTTTTATTTAAAAAATAGTTTTCGATAGGTACAATTTTCATTGCCAACATCAGAGTGTACAAATATTTTCTAGAGCTACTGTATAGTGACTTATTAATTTAAAATACAAACAGCAAAAGAATGTAATTTTTTCTACACCTCTTAAAAATTACGTTATTTTAAAAATTTAATTATCCAATTTTTTTTTTTAATTTAAAAAATTTCCTTTTAAAATATTTATTGCAAATATATTTTGTTTCACTGTAACAAATAATAATAAGCCACCAAAATTACAACATATTTTATATGCATAGAACATAGCGTTAATCAAAGGTGAACAAAGTAAGTTGAACAAACCCTTCAATGTAGGGACTTCCCCGACATCACGCCTTTCAAAATTACAAAGTTCCACTCTATTTAAATATTTCTTAAATAATTCAGTGTAAACGACGATTGGTATGAAAGATATAAATTTTAATTAAAGGTTTTTTAAATTTATTTATTTAGAATAACTTACCGCTTGCAGTACTCGATTGTTCAGATTTACATCTTCTTCTGCCAAAGATATATAACTTTTGTTTATACCTTGCAGTACATTCTCCAAGTAATTGTATCTTGTAGTTTCATTCATTGTTTACCTACAAAATAATTAATTTAATTAAAACAAATTAACATTAGTGATGCTACTTTACTCGTTTATAAGCAATTAATACTATGACTGACTATGACTGTTCGTTTAAGTACGCGTATCGGTTTATATACTTAGCAACGAACGAACTCGATTATTTAATCGGTGTAGCCATTCGTTTTTCCGCGAAGAATAATCATGCAACTTATATTTCAAAGATATGTTATTATATTATACTATTATCGTTGCTATTATTATAATGTAGGATAAGGCAGACTATCTTATCACCATAAAATATTACTATGTATAATATTAAAATGTAGAAAGTGTTGATGAATATGTAATTATGCATTTATTGAGTTTGTCATTTAGCCGTACCTACGATACCGATTTTATTATTTACTACAGTGGCGTCACAAAATTTTCAGACATATTTACCATGAAACATAAACAATTTATTGCAAAAAATAAGAATATTTAAAACACGGTCGACAAAATAGTTGACTTTTACTGTAATAAATTTCCAACAATGTAGGCATACACGAGCATTCTTTCTTTTCATGTTTTCCTGTGACATTTGTGTAGAGCAGTGATTCTCAAATGGGGTGCCGCGGCACCCTAGTGTGCCGCGAGCACTCCACGGGGGTGCAGAAAATTTTTGGCAACAAAAAATTCTTTTTAGGCAAAAAACATTTTATATAAAATGGGTCATTCCATAAGAAATCAATCAAAAATAAATAATTTTCCAATTGGCTATCACAGATTTCTTTGAAATTTCGGTTAATTATACTCTTTAACGTCCTGAAATCAAATAAAAAATTCTATTCTAACTTTTATAGTTTTTTTTTGGTTCACTCTCAATTAAATAAACTGTTATAACTTCAGTTCTATAAGTCTTACAGATTTGTGTGATAGCTCATTTTAAAGAGGATTTAAAGGGCTTTAATTTGGCACTAATCTTGACAACCTTCTAATAAAAAGGAATTCTTTTGAAAACCTTAAAAAATGTTTTTGAAAAAAATTTTGAGTTAGTGTTTGAAAATTATAAAAATAAGATATATTTATAATAATGACTAGGTGAAGACTTTATAAAAAATTCACAGTGGGACTATGGTGGGAACAAAACACTAACAAAAAATATTTTCAAAGACATTTTTTGAGGTTTTTAAAATAATTTATTTTTATTAGAAAGTGGTCAAGATTAGTATCAAATTAAAGCTTTTTCCTCTTTAAATCTTCTTTAAAACGAGCTATCACGCACACAACTCTGTAGGACTTACAGAACTGAAGTTCTAACATTTTATATGATAATGGAATACGATACATATTTAATACATTTTTTCGGATTCAATTCAAAATCATTTATTAAAGTGGCACTTTACCACATAGAAAAGTCACTTTACTATATAGTAATGTCACTGTCAATAAACAACCTACACAAGTACCTACTATGAAATATTTTGAATTAGCAATAACTCAAAAACGGCACTAGATATTGCACAAAATCCGAAAAAATAGTATAAACAAACCTTGTAAGTAAAGCATTTTTACTAAACTCATTAGCTTTTAAGTTACTCGCTCGCTGCGCTCGCTCGTACTCAAAGGCTAAATTCGTTTAGTAAAACTTTGCTTTACTAAACTTGTTGTTTAATATACTATTATAATGATTGAGCGTAAGCTAAAAAAGTTAGAATTAAAACAAAAATTATATTTGATTTCAGGATGTTAAAGAGTATAATTATCCAAAGTCTCAAAGAAACCTGTGATAGTCAATTTGAGTGACTTGTCGGTTTGACATGGAATGACCCCGATTTTTTAATTTTATCGGACAAATTGGAAAATTTAATTTACATTATTATAAAAAAAGAATTTAAAAAAATATTATATTATTAAAAATATGTATTATTATTATAAAAAATATTATAAAAATAATACATTATTATAAAAGTAGGAAATATGCAACATCAAGCTCGTGCACAAGGGGGGCACAAATATTGCATATTTTTTTAACCCATTTTAATAAAATAATAAAACTCTCGTTCAAACTTTAATATATAAAAATTGAATATTGTGCACTTTTGGTGATACGAGATTTTAATAAGGACTAGATGTTTTCTATTGGGGACAAGTCTGGGCTTTGTGGTGGCCATGCCAAAACATTTTTATTAGTGTCTTTTTTTTTATTATTATCCTGTTGCAATACGAAATCTTCACCAATCAATAGTTTTCTTTCATTTATTATTTCAGTCTTGGGTAAATTTAAGTAGACTGCCGTATTAACTTTTCCTTCTAATACCAAAATTTTGCCAACACCTGCCGTGCACATGCAGCCCCAAATTATAAAATCCTTATAGAGTGACTTTAGAGTGGGTTTTTCGCATTTAAATGAGTATACTTCTGTAGTTTTTCACCACATGTACATTTGTTCATGACTATATTCTAAAAGAATCATGGATTCCTTTGCCCATAAGACGTTATCCCAAAATTGCATGGGTTTTAAAACATGGTCCGTGTAAAACTGCATTCGCTTTTTAATATTAAGCTTGCAGATAAACAAAAATCTTCGTGCAATGCGTCCATTTTTACCAACTTGTACCATAGACAAACACAAAATTAAATATTTTTAAAAACCTTGCTAGTAGGCTTTATTTTAATATGATACCATAATAAGGCCTATGGTTTCAACATATTTAAATAATAAAATTATACGTAATATTATTTGGTATTTGAAATCAATAAACACATAATTGCAACAACTAAAGATTCTTTAAAAAAGAGTATTAATTACAACGCCTTGGGCACTCAAAATCATCGATTTCTGACCATGTGGCTTGTTTAGGAGGCATCGGCCCAAATCACTAAAAATAACGCTCAATAATTTAGTAATAAATATGCCTACTAATTATTTACATTCGTAATATTTCAAAAGTACTGTAAAATACATTAAAAGCAAACAAACTTTGATACCATAGTAAAGACTATGGTAAATTTAGTAGGCCTTAATAAGCGCACACCACTTTATGTAAGAAAAACACAATAAAAAATATTTGAACCGCGATACGATATTCAAATTTTTAAGATCAACGAAGCATGTACTTATAAAGATAAAAATTTAGTTTTGTATGGCTAACTGTGATATTACAAAAAATATTTATGATTTATTAGAACTGATTTTTATTATTTGGGGCTGCACAGTCTCATTTTATGATAAATGATGTAACACTGGGGGCTACAAATGGGATATTCAGCTCCCGCAAAATTTTAGCAACTTCTATACATGCAATAGGTGTCTGTAAGTGTGATATCGAGCAAGGAAGGTTATTTTAAGTACGATTTTTGTTGTTTAGGCCTTATTAGGGTATAGGCCTTATTACGTGCAGTTACCTTATACTATGGGCATTCTGTTACCTTTTTAACAAATAAAAATGTCATATTATATTTCATATATTTCATAATCATAACTAATTGAAATAATCCGGTGATTTTGTTTGCCGTTTGTACGGTCTCTTACCTACAGTTAAATCTTAAAAGTCGAATATCTCAATATGGCTGTTTTGTACATACCGCACTTTCGCTAAACAGAGCAGTATATGACTCCCACAATTTTTTTTCTTGAATTAATAAAAATATAAGAGTAAATTGCAACATAAGGCAAAAAACAACTTTGTTAAAGCGCGGGTCACATTAGGCTTCTTACCAGCGCTGCGCTGGTAAGAAGCGGCTGGTAAGATGCACCAGCAAGCAGCGGCGGCAAACTCGGTCAAACCTGCGCTTAACCTATTTATGGTAGCATGTGTATGTATCTAAGCGTCGTGGCGTATTATAATCTTTCATGGCAAATTACTTCGGTGGTTTGCCATTGCCTTATGAGGGAAGCCCAAAGATCTATCTTCGGCATTTTTCGATCACAACAGTGTATTCGACAAGACCAGGATTTCAACTGCGGTTACTCGCTTCCCAATCGGCCGATGTAGTCTTTACGCCATATTGCTGATTTAAAAAACATACCTACTTATATAATACATAATATATAGTTATTTAAACTTCAAGTCATAAAAAAATAAACAGTATTTTGAAAAATTAGAGAATACAAGTACGAAGTAGGTACATGATTTATTATTAATTATTATGAATATAATATAGAATGAAACAGTTTCACGTTTCATTCAAGCACTTTCTTCTTGTTTATCTTAATTTGGGACTATGTGGTGATATTACCATTAATGTATCAAGTTTAACACTCGAAACTCATGTACCTTAGTACCGCGGAAAAATAAACAAAAAAAACTTAGACAAAAAAAATCAGAAAAAATTTAACAGTAAGATAAATCGCGAATAAGTTTAATGTATTTGCCTACAGTGTTTCACAGGAATGAGCATACCGTAACCACAGAACAGATTATTTTGTCGTAACTTACTTATCAGCACAGCGACTGATCGTCACAAGAAACTTTTATTTATTTATGTGTATTAAGGCGTAATAAATTTTCAAAATCATGTCAATTATTCAATTTTCAATATTTTGAAATGATTCTAGTTCATGCGATAGGCGATAGCCACAGCTTTACAGATTAAAATGCCGTTTGGTTTTTTGATTTAAGATAAGCCGATCAGCCGGAATCATGAAGGCCAGTTGTTTCGACATACCGGTGCCTTTGGAATGGCGCAACACACGTTGGGATGAAGATTTTGGTCTGAAAATATTCTGATTAACTGTTGAAATGTCAATAAATATATAGTAAAAAGTTGAAATTTATGTATTTTTATTGTTCGTAAAAAAAATCCCAAAGAAATGCTAAATAAACCGGGTGATTACAGCATCAGCACATCACCTGCAAGGTACGTCGCGTTTGCATTATTATACATTATAAAGAAATAAAATTTGATTGCGATGATCTATGATCAGTCGCTGTTCTAATAAGTGAGTTTCGACCTTAATAATTGCTTTCTGTAAATTTATACATGCGATTCTAGAAATATTTTAATTCATATTTCATATTTTTCTAAATAAAAACTAATGATTTTGGTTATTTTTCAATTAAAAATATAAGTTGACTCGTAGTTGCAATAGGTAATTTCAATTAGTTAATCGAATATTTTGAATAAAACCTCCTCTAATTGTCGCTAAATGTAATAGTCATAAATAAATCACATTGCAACAATTTAAGAGTTATTTATGCAATTAATTTCTGTTTAGTAAATTTCACAAACGAAAACTGATTAAACATTTACCATCGCCATTATTTTTAAAAATATAAAATATTTGATACTTTAAATTTTCAGCTCACAATCTTAAGTTGAACCCTTGGCGTAAGATGCTACCACCTTAAGTGGGCAATTATCTCTTGAACTTAAATGCAATTTTAAGTTATAAAATAAAAAAATTAAAAGTTGAGGATTTGAAGTATTTAAAATAGCAGTGCTTAATAAACATTCGACTCTTCTCAATTTAATTAACATATTTTATTTATTATTTTAAAATTAATTTTGAGTAGATATACTATGTTTTCAAATTTCATCATAATTTTATTTTACACGTAAAATCAATTTATTCAATTACCTAAGTAATTAATCAAAGTGACATTTTTAAATCCTGAAATACACAAGTACAACAAATTCATTTATGACTTACGTTTCTTTTGTTTATTTTAATTGTTGCTCTTAGTTAAATAACCATTGTTGCGTTCCCCGGTTTTTTCTTTCTTTATGGCCTTACATACGTCTATTAGCAGCGTCAAAAATACGCCAAAATAAATATTTTTTTTTAGAAATGATAATAATAGAAATTAATAAAAATAAATAGTACACAATGTTTATTGGTATTTAAACTTTATAAAAAAATTTAATTCACTTTGTTGCTACAAAAATTATTATGGAAAAATGCAAGTGATCCACAACACTAAGTTGTTCCACGGTCGGCATGATTGATATTTTGATTTAAACATTTTATAAAAATAATTAAAGTGTAAAATTTATGACGTAAACCGCATACTTTTTTTTAAACTGCCATAAATTGCTTACTTTTTAGAAATTCAAAATTCCGGCTCGACAGACTATAACTACAACTTTATTTTACAAGAATTTTTTTTAGTTTTGCAGATCGATCAACATTTAAAGTTTAAATGCCAATAAATAACAATGTGTACTATTTATTTTTATTAATTTCTATTGTTATCCCTAACAAAAAAAATTTTAATTTTAGCGCATATTTGGCGCTGCTAGACGTATGTAAGGCCTTAATTAAACGCATATTCAGGATTCCTTGCTATATATTGAATGACTTATTTATATACTTTTTACTTTCAATAAATCTAAATTAAATATATTTGATTGCTTAATTTTAGTGTTGGAAAATCATATTTATGCTCTACCTCTTACCTTTTTCTGGTAGCTGAAGAATCGGCGCTCGAATAATAGGAATAAGTTGAGGTACTAACAAGGTAAGGTTACTCTCCAGAATAAAACAGCAAACCGTCTACGTACAGTACACTTTAAATTGTCAACATAAGAGTGGACAAATATTTTCTAGACACTGTAGTTATAATAAATTGAGATTTTACATTATTTTTTATAAAGATTGTTATTGCTTATTAGTTATTATATTGTATTAATTTAATATTGCTTTAGTCGTTAGGAATTTTGTTAATAAATAATTATTATCTATGCCAAATTTTAATTTTGACTTATTTTTATAAGAATATCTTTTAAACATGCACCAACTATTTTCTCGGCATCTCCATTAAATATTTAAATTGAATATTTCGACTAATTAAGTATAGCTAAGTATTAAAATTATTAAAAATATGTTTATCGGCCAACAAATTATGATTGTTAGTATAAAGTTATTATTTTATTGTGGATTCCAGGAATTCTATGTACCTATTATGTACATAATATTATGATAGATATGTATGTAGACCTACTTCACTTAAAATTATTGATGGTTTTAGATAACTGAAATAATTCTGAGAAAATTGATAAGTGGGTAAACTCCCCAAAATTTTAATTTTAGATACAATTCTTTTTAAGATTAAATAATAAACAAGGAAATCCCCTAATAATACTTATGAGCTTTTAATAGTTCATAATAAAATTTGTTTTGAAGCCACTCCCAGTGGCATAGCCATGATTACCTGGATTTTAATACTCTTATTTTTTGTTAATATTATAATTATTATTTAAAACAATAGCTATTTTTGATTTAAGTAAATTATTTTTTGCATATTTTTAGGATTGCTACTAAATTACAGTTCGGTTTTTGCTTTACTTAGTTTTCAGAGTAAACTAGCATGTTATGGTCTGGCTATTGCTTGTTTTTGCAATATATATTATTTTTAATATAATATTACAAACTAAATATAATTTAAAACAATTAATAAATAATATATTAATTTTTGAATAAAATGTATTCAAAATTACAAAACAAGAATAGATATTTGCTGATTTATCTTCTTATCATACCTATTGAAATATTATCTATTGCTGATTAAATACTCTTATAATTTGCAATTTACTAAATACAAAAATATCAAATTGGAATTTATATCTAATTGCATATAATATACCGGGTGCTGAATGAGTTAGCCGAACAAAGGAAATTACATGTAAAAACTCATTTCTGCTAATTCTGGCTTTCCTAATTACTCATATTTCAGAATAAAAATGAAAGACACAAAAATAATGCAGGAATATAAATTACGAATGATTAGATCATTAACCAATTTATTCATTAATCCAATTAAATAATCGCTAAAATTTCATCAAGTGCAAAACTGTAAGCAATGTGTAATTGAAGGGTCCAATACAAGAAGTACTATGTCACTTTTTGGCAGTTTTGAGATAAGTGACGCTATGTATCCAGCGTTTCACGCTCTATCAAGTGGTTGAATCAGTTTGACTGTAAAAATTTTTTTAAGCGCCTTAAACAAATATACGGTCGTCATAATGGTTGGACCATTACAACGCAAGAAGTTACTAAGTCTGAATAGTACGTAATTTCAACGGAAAAAGTTTCTAAGTCATCAGCTGATCAGCAGTGCAATGTAACCGATTTTTAACTTGAAAGGTCGTAACTTGCTTATCAGCATAGTATAAGAACATCACAAACAAATTTGAAGCTAAATGATGGTTCCATGAAAAAAAAATTTTTAAGTTATGTGGCTTTTATATTTTTTTCACCTTGGTTCTGTGAGTTATTAATAAATTACATCGAATTTTGAAAATCAATATGTTTTTTTCTTCAAACTTGTTTTCACTAATTTTATGTATATTGACAGTATATTTTGAAATAGTATATTTTGACAGCTATAAATATGCCATATTTAAAGTACGTAGAACTGCCCTTTTGCCAGAGAGAATAATCATTACAAAAAAAATCAAGTCAATACGATAATTCACCATGTTTAAATTTGGTTTTGAAAACTTTAAAATGGATTATCTCATAACAAGAAAAAGGTACTTAGTAACTTCTTGCATTGGACCCTTCAATTGTTATTTACTATATACGTATAAAAAATAATTACCTTTAATAATTACATGGCCAGTCTGATAAATGAAAATTTTAACAATTTCAAAAACATTTTATTACCCTTTAAGTAAAAGCTAGATGAAATCTAATGCTCTTATCATTCGTAGTTTAATGGCTAACAGCGAAATGTTTTTAAGAGAGATTTTCGACCTAGATAAAGAAGAGGGTCTTTGGAAAACAAAAGTGCCATTTTATCACAATAAAACAGCTTGAAAGAATTGAATGGATAATGGATAACCACTTATTGCACCATCATTTACTTTTTTTGCTTTTCTTTTGTTTATGTTCTGTTATATAAAATGCAATAGCCACTGCTAACAGTATATTTTCATCCGAAAAAATGTATCGTTTGGAAGTAAAACTCGTACTGCACAATCGTATCGTGGTCTCATCCGATTTCCAACAAAATTGTGTTGCAATCGCATTCGACAAAATCGTACTGCGGTGTTGGAACGTGAGTGGTAGGCAAGGGCCACACAGTGGCAAATTGAAATAATAAAAGGCGGGCCGGGCCCCACTTGTTGATAATTTTGATAATAGATATTTGTGATATAAAAAATGCAAAAACATTTTATTAGAATAATTTTATTAATATGTAGGAACAATGACAAAAATGAGGAAAAAAAATAAAAGGAATTAAAACGCTTGAATTTTGCCCGCGTAATTATTTATTTAGGTAGGTTTATAAAGCAGCCACGGGCCGCATGCGGCCCGCGGGTTTACCGACCGCTGGCTTAAACTAAAGTAAAAAAAAAATCTGCTGCTTTCAATATCTGATGATAATGCATTTAAATATCACATTTCCACTTAATAAAATATCTATAATATTTCTTTTTCGGGAAAGATAAATGTAATTTTATAATGGTTTATTTCTGCAATATCTTCATCTAAAACAATTACTTAAAATTATGTTTTACTTTTAATATAATGTAATAAAACATTTTTTTTTCATTAAACCCCGGTTTAGGGTATGCGTACACAATAGTTTGGTCGAGCTAGCCTCAGGTTTTAAAGTATTTCGCATTACTATTTTATGCTAAATGGTAAAATTAGAGATACAATTATTATTGTAAACATAAATGACCAAATTGATGCATTTCGCCAAAACAGTATCAAGTAAATGATAGCTTAAGAATTACGCAAAGAATTGTTTTGGTGCGAACTACGTATGCAGCTTTGCTTCCAAGACAGGAGCTTTCCAAAATAAAAAAAATAAATAATAATATGTAACCTGAATAGGCACATGAACAGAAAATTTTCTTTACGTGTTTATTCAGGTAACATGTTTTTCAGGTTACATGTTTTTCTAACGTGATAGAGTGGTGTTAGGATTGTATGATGTGCTCGAAACTGCGACGAATTTTGAAATTTTCTGCGCATGACGTCAGTCACGGAACATTGTCACGGAGCAACCGCTGTAATAGCATTATCTCACCACTAATACAATGCCTTTTTTTAAGATTTTACATTATTTTAAAAAAGTTTAAATCATTAAATACAATAATCTATATACAGGGTACTAAATGAGTTAGCTGAACATAGGAAATTAACATGTAAAAACTTATTTATGCAAATTCCTGTTTTCCTAATTATTTTAGAGAAAAAATGAAAGACATAAAAATAATGCAGAAATATAAATTACAAATGATAAAAGCATTAAATTTAATTTAGCTTTTACTTAAAAAGGCAAGAAATGCTTTTGAAATTGTTAAAAATTTTATTTCTCAGACTGCGGCCACATAAAAGTTCCCAAGGTAATTATTTTTGAAAATAGAAATTAAATTGAATTTATTATTGAATATTATTATTTATAATTGAATTTATTATTATTTTATTATTTTTGTTTTTCAACAAATCAAATCACCAAATTTCAAATTTGCGTTCAAATTTGACCAATCAAAACAAAAAATCGCAGGTGCATTATCCACCGGTAGATTATTTTTATTAAGCGTGAAAAGTTACTTTAAATCTTTGCAAATTTAAATATAATTAATTTAAGTAAATGGATTTTTGGTTATTTTATTAATTTAATATTTATGTAATTTTGTTTTATTATGTAAAACTAGGCTACGGGGGGTGTATTTCAATAGAAAATACATTCTTAGTTGCAATTAAAGTTTTCAAATTTGTTTCGTACTGATGACAGTCAGTCTTCTTAACAAACTTTAGTTTCGTATTTTAACGCCATCTATCCGTCAGGGTGCGCATATAAAGAGGTGGGGGAGACAGCGGCAATTTTAAAATGTTTATTATTTCATTTAGAATTTATAATTTCTAACTTTATAATCATAAAATTTCATTAAATCTTAAAGTGATGTCTTAAATAGCACTAATAAAGTGTATATGTACATAATATACATTACTATAAGAATTAATGAAATTTTATGATTATAAAGTTACATTGTAATTTTGATGTAATTTTAAAATAAGACATTCCGATTTATTATTAAATTGATTTTATTACTACCTAAATAAACCTAATATAACATAATAAATAAGATATAGTATAGTTATTTAACATGTGCAATATTATAGTAAAAGTAAAATTATTATTTACATGTTAGAAAATTAAATTGAAATTGAAAACTTTCTGTTTTTTAAAAGTTTCGATAAAACTTTGCAAATAGTTGAAACATGAAAATTAAATATTAAATAAGTAAATCATACATTACAAATTATAATTTAAATAATCTATGAGGAATAAACTTAAAAGCTAAAATCAAGTTAAATAAACTCATTAAAATTCGTTGTAAATACTGAGCTTTCAGACAAGTGATCGCCTTTTTACAAAGTATTTATTAATGAACAGAGTTTATTTAACCTGATTTTAGCTTTTTAAGTTTATTCCACATACAATTTTCACAAGTTAATAATATTTATATTTAAATAATCTATAAGTCAATATTAATAACTTTGACATAAACAGAGAACCTAATATTAAAAACTTCAATAAAGCAAGTTAATTAAACGTCGCTGAAAGCTTAAAAATATAATTTAATTTTTATTAGTTTAATTAACTTGCTTTATTGAAGTTTTTAATATTATTTTTCACAAATTAACAATTTATAATATATTTAAATAAGGAATGAGTGATAAACACAGTGTTTCACTGTGTAAATACACATTTACTAACATAATAGTTCTCGATAAAGAAAAAGAAAGAAAAGAAAACATTCACATTTTCTTACTTATATATAGATGCTTCAAAATCTTTTAGATTTTCTAAATTTTCAGTAATCTTGATGTTTTCATTACTGTGGAGTACTGGCTGAACTTCAGCTAGATGTTAAAATAATAATTAGTAAATTAATATAAATATGTAGGACATTTATATAATACATGTAAGTAATTACCTGCTTCACAAATTTTTTCAACAAACCTAAAATATCTCTTTCATCGTTTTCACAATTACTGCCTCCTGAATGACCCTTGCTGTATATAGTTATTTACCAACAAACTCTTGTAAAATGGAGTAAATGCAGCTACTGTTGAATTTGTAAATCTTACTCTCCTCTGTCTTACTTCTCCAGAAAAGTTTTCCAAAACATCCTGGTTGTACGTCCTAGGAAACATGCTCTTAGAACCAAAAATTTCATGTTTGAGTAGTGTCAATAAAGCCCTGAAAATTGCAAGATATAAACATTAATTATTTATATTAGAATTATTTTATAAATTACCAGTGACGTAACAAGCAGGTGAGGGACCCGTGTGCTAGAGATTTTCATGCAAATCCAGTGATTTTCAAGGAATTCCTTCCAAATAAAAGCGGATATAAAGACGAGTAACTAACCCCCTCTATTTAATTTTATTAAAATTTGAAAATTATACCTTAATTCTTATCAAAAATATATAGATGAACTTTTCTATTTTTCAATTTTCTGAGATTTCCTTGATTTTTCTAACATTGTCTAGATTTCCTAAAATATCCTAGAATTTTTTGTGACTCCGCTCGTCGCTTTATTTCCAAAAATTCTGAAAATCTTAAGATTTTTAAGAAATTTTTTAGATATTTTTCCAAGAGTTTCTAGAATTTTCTATTTCCTCTAATTTTCTACATTTCCTAAGATTGTAAAATTAATGAGATTTTTTGGATTTCTTAAATTTTTTCCAGATTTCTTCAAATTTCCCGCTCGTTTTTTTACCAAGTAGAAAAATGATGGAGAAATTGTCATATGCAAAATTAAAAGGAAATCAGCGGAAATTTAAGGAAATCTAGAATATTATAGACTATTCCTTTTTGATTTTTCCATTTTCTGAGATTTCATTGCCTTTAAAATTTTCTGGATTTTTCAAGATAACTTAAGATACCTTAGAATTTTCCATTTCGTAGAATATTCTAAGATTTTCTCGAGTTTTCTGCATTTCTCTCGATTTTCTATTTACTAAAATTTTCTCGAGTTTCCTGAGATTTTCTTGAAATTTCTATGGGTTTCTTGAGATTTTCAATATTTCTACAAATTTTCTAAGAATTTGTTTCTTGAGATGTCTTGGAATTTTCCAGAATTTCTTCAGATTTCCCTTCACTAGTACATACAATTTTTCCGTCGATTTCCCTTTAGTTTTGTACTAACTGGAGAACCGAAGGAAAAATCGTGATATACGAAAGTGAAAAAAATCAAAACAAATTTTAGGGTATCTTAGTGAAACTTTAGAATACTATTTTCATCCCAAGGAAATCTTAGGAAAATTCATAGATTAATTCTTTTATTTTTTTTATCAAGTTTCTGAGGTTTCCTTGGCTATTGGCTATCCTAAGATTTTCTAGAATATTCTAAATTTCCTCTTTTCTAAGATTGCCAGGCAAAGGCAGATATTATATCGGGATATCAATCCCTAACTGGGGGCCCTTTTAGCCGGGGGCCCGCGTGTGTCGCACCCACCGCACCCCGGTAGTTCCACCACTGTAAATTACTTCTAGCGTAGTAATTCAATTTTTTATGGATGGTGGCTTGTGCTTCCTTACGAGCCCCTTATTCTTGTTTGTATGATCTGTATCGCTTAGTATTGCCATTGTAATCTTTATCAATAAATAATACCATCGTCTTAAAAATTCTAATAGCTCTCTTCCAAAATTCAATATGATCAGATTTGTCGGTGACGCAGGTTCGTAACTTCTTGCCTGGAACTTCGACATGACCAATAAGACTATCGAACAATTTGTCGAAGAAGTCGATCACTTTTGCAGTTTGTTTTGCTCTTGGTTTACATTTCACCATTACACTCGTGTTATGGTAATATATATATATTACCTATGTAATAATATATCATCACGCAATATCACAAAATACACAATCTTGCAATAATAACTTAATGCTTTGGAAAATTTGAAATCGTTTTAAGCACACGTGTTAGGTTCGCAAAAAATTGAAACAAAGTGGACGGTTGCTTATGAAGTGGTTAATGGTTACGCAATGTTCATGCATTCATGAACAAAGATAGAGACAAAAAAAGGACAAAAACTGTTAGAAGCCATCTATCCGTCAGGGTGCGCATCTTTCAAGGACATTAACGATGTATTAGGAAGCTCCATTTAACTTAAACCACCGCACCGTGGTAATCGCAATGTATCATTTCAAAATTGTACAGAAATAAATTTTACAGAAAGTGATACTTTCGTTAATCTTATAGGAAAAACAATTTACATAAATACAAATCAAAGAGTAGTATTTTGGAGATAATATTTTTGTAGTTTAAAATTTTTAAAATCATTTTTGTTTATGAATTTAAAACAAAAGATGTAAATCTAATTTTACTTTTAGTTATCAATATTTTACAATAACCAAAAAATGGAATACACACTTCATTGAATAAAAATCGAACTAAAATGCGAAAATGTTGCCAACATTCTCTATACACGCATAACGTCCTGTGTTGGCATCATCAGACGATGTTAGTTATTCAAGTTGTTCTTTTGATGAAATATTGATTATGGTTAATATAGAGTTTCACTACTCAAACCACGATTCTATCGATTATCGTTATTTTTTTTGTTTAGAAAATTGTGATAATATCTAAAAATATAAATTGCTGGTTTTGTTAAATTTTCGAGCATAACCATCCTTACTTTACTGGTTCTTAGTCACGCATAACGCGGCATCGAATACGTAAGATTTTGTAAGAACCTAACAAGTCTGTGTTGCGATGGTTACATGTAAATAGAAGAATTGATAAAATCAAATAAAAATCGCATTCTGCACAAACGCACTACAAGTTGTTATAATAATTATTATTATTTTTGAAAAAAAACTAACACTAGTTTTGAATTTATTCAACAAAATGCAGCTCGAAAATCATTCATTTTACAAGCAAAATTAAAACTATACTAAACCATTACAACTAGTATTTTTATTTTTAATAATTTATTATACCAATAAATATTACTTAACAGAAATAAAAAAACTGTAAGTTTGTGATTTTTATTCAATATATTTAAAATAATGAAATTATTTTTGTCAAGCAAAGTTATTTTAATAATTATTTCATTATAATTAAGTAGTACCACTTCGTAAATTAATAATAACAGATTAAAAGTTCAAATATCTTTACATTTTTTAATTAACACGACATGTCTCACACGAAGAATCGTCTATCTTCGGGTGTCGAAGTTTTCGATCAATCTTTTGAAATTAAGTTTAAATTGAAATTTTGAAAATCGAAACATTAAAAAAAATGCAAAATGGTACTACTTAACTGTAATAATTATTTAAAATAATGTTTATAATAAGTATACAAATTAATGGGAATATAGATTACCTACATATTAAAAAAGTAAAAAGTACAAAACATAATATGGAGCAACTTTTATAATAAAAGGTTAAATTGATAATTTACAATATTAAATTACTCAGAATTCGAATTTTTAGATTTATCGAATAAATAAATAAAAAACATCATAATTAAAATAATTAACCAGTTACGTTCCTTGTTGCCATTGTCGGTTTTAACTCGAGACAAATATGAATATCTCATACTTTCACGTTGCAACCAATTTTGTCCATCTGTAAAATAAATCAATATTGTAAATGCTGTTTCACATTTTTGAAATGGGTTAGCACAAATTGGGCCCAATATATTTGGGGTGGGTAGGGACACACAGAATTTATAAATATCTCTAGGATACAAATCTATTAGACAAATAAATCAAATAGCCAATCAGAGCAGTAGAAAATCACAGTATCAACTCAAAATTTTGATTGATTACTTGATTTATTTGTCTAATACATTCGTATTCTACAGATAGGTCAAGGTGAAAAAATCGGGCATTAGTCACGTTCCTGGAATTGTCTTAGGTCCGGTATTTTCACCACTCTCTTCACTCTTCAAGGGATTGCTACAATTTGTGTTATAATATGTGATAACTAGTAGTTTTGTAAACTTTTCAGTGAATTACCAACTATTTAGTGATCTTTACAACTTTTGCCATTTGCTCATGAACGAACTATTCTAGGCTTTCTCCCTAGATAAGCGATTTTCTTCTCGATACAATTTTTTGTATTCTGTAGGATTGACGAAAGAACAGGGCGAGGCGGAGGGAATCCGGTAATAACAAACAAACAAAAAAAAATTTTCTCCTAATAAAATTTGCGCAATTTTTTTAAATATTCCTTGTAAAAGGAAAAAGCTTATCTTAAAATAAGAATATCAACAAAAATTCTTAATTTAGACAAAATTACTTTACATTTTTTATCACGTCTATGCTTATTTGTTTAAACATATTTTTACTAAAGTTTTTTTATTTTTAAATTTGGATTCATTCAAGAACTGGTTAGATCTTCTGAATCTGTCATGACAGGATTAATTATATCTTCTGAATTTTATTTGTTTGTTCTTGTGTTTATTTGTATATTGGCTTTTTATTTTGTATTTAATTGCACTGTGTCAAAATTTTTGTAATTAAAAGTTTATAGGATAAATCCTCAACTCTTTCAATATTGAATAATAGATATTGTGGTGTTTCAAACATCAATTTTGATTTTTTTAAATTTTATTTTATTGGATTGATATGAATTTGTTTATTTTTGTTAATTTTTGTAATTCGATATAAGGTTGTGAGTGATTTTTAAATTTTCGCGGTAATGCAAGTAATTTTGTAAAGTTGGTGAAAATTTTTGTATGAGAGGGGCTTTTTGCCGACATTGATACCGAGAGCGGACGTGTTTCCGCCGCGCTCTCGTGATTTTTGAGAGTTTTGGCTAGTTTTTGGCATATTTTTGAAATTGTATAAAATTGTGCGATTGATTTGATTTATTTGAGTAAATAGATATAATTATTTGTGGTGAGAATTTTTATTATTTTGTTTCTGCAATTTTTCCAAAGCTGATGAAGATTTGGTTGTGATTGAGTGAATTGGATGTTCCTTAATTGATTTGGATGTTGGAGATTGGAATTGTTATAAACTTCGTAAATAATTAAATTTAAATTTGGAAAGAAAAAGGATACGTTCAAAGGAACGTGTGTTGAACTGGTTGCGAGGCTTGGCGAATTATCGCCACATGAATTTAAAATCTATTTTTCCATTTTGAAATTTGAATTAAAAAATTTCGACTTACGCCTATTGCGTATAATTCTGAGCTATCCGGAGCAAGATAAAAGTGTAGGGGTGGTTTTGTGTAAAATTTATTTTTTACATAAAATATCACTACAATATAATACATTTTTTAAAGCAAACAAGTAAATGACCAAATATATTTTAAAATAATTTTTATGTGTTAAAAAGCTGGGTGCACGCCCTATGCGTCCTTTAACCAATGAATTTCTTATGGACCATGGAATAACACGTCTAAAAAAATAAACCCGTAAAAACAAGTTTTTCACTATAACTCCTTTCTATACGATACTCGATTTTATAAAAGGAAATAATTGGGCCCAGCAGTTATTTATCATCGTAGATATCGGTAGCCATACGACGGAAGTTTCAGCAAACGTCACCAGACGCTGGTGACTTTTGCAGTTTTTTGAGATAGCGTTTTTCTTTATCTTTTTGTAATCGATGTAGACGTTGTGTTACAGTTTCGTCCTTTTTCCTCATGACCATGATTGCAATTATTGACAATAAATAAGGATTAAAACAAAAAATACTATAAAGGTGTGCACTATTCGAATAAGTATTTAATAATTAGTATACAGGTAAATTTTTTTTAATAGAACCATAAAAATTTAATTTTTTCACTTTTTTTTTTAGAAAATGTAAAAATTCGGAAACTTTTTTTTGTCAAAGTGTATTGTCATCGGGGACAAATCCATGTGCAAAATTTCAGCTCGATTGGATAGCGCGAACTGGGTCAAATTTGACTTTCTAAGTTTTGCCGTACCCGTATTAATGCATATAAAGGATTTAAAAACGGTTAAATTTTAAGAAAAATGTATAATATTGCCATTTTTAACCAAAACAACAAATGACGAAGGCTTTTATTTTTTTAAATAATTACTTTGTGTTCAAAACTTTCGTTTAATAATTTATTAACTTAATTAAATAGTAAATATTTTTAAAATTAAGATTTCTATGACTTTTAGTAAGGTAAGATAACCTGACTTTTCTGCCGCCCGTTTCAAGAAGAAAAAGTGAATCAGCTGATTTTTAAAACTGGACAAATATGTGAAACGTTAACCTTGTTAATATGTAGAATAACACAAAGTTGACTCTTTGAAGATAAAATAAAGCTGGATGTTAGTATTTGAATTCAATAAATGTAATATTTATATCAGAAGAACATAATAACTTTATCCAGAATATTTGTTGCAATGCAACAAATGCACTTTTTCGGGCATTGCATTTTAATACTAATAAATGGATGCAAGACAGCACATTTTAAACAATAAAAAGAAAAGATTGCTACTTATTATGAATTAGAATTATTATTAATTAGAAATTATATTTGATTACAGTAATTAAAATTTTGTGAAATATTTTTGAAATACTTTCCAGCATTGATACCCGAAACCAATAAACCATTATATTATTTTATTTTAGTAATATGTGATTTTAACATTTATTGATAAAGTGATCCCGACGTTCTCGGAGTGTCTTACTTTAATTTATTAAAATAGTAAAACCTAAACATTAAAATTTAAATGATTATGCAAGATTTATTATTATCATTATCGTTATTTGTTTTAACTGGCTCGAAATCTGATTTGCAATCTGAATCGTAATCTGATTCGTAATCTGATTCGCAATCTGGTTCTCTCATACCTTCAGGTTGAATCCAATTTGGTCCATCTATAAAATAAATTAATAATATAAATATATCAGCAATAAAATATTATTCGAAGACGTAAAAAAATTTAAAATTTGAAGATTTCAAATTGAAACTTAAAATTTTATTTTTGTGTGTATACAATTTTCCTAATTCACCGGCAGTGAAAGTAATGTTGATTAATGATTATTATTTTTTATGCTTGATGAAAATAACATGCTGTATTCGAAGCAAATGTACTTTTTTGGTTCATTTGTTATAGATCCTACAAATTCGACAGTGAAAGTCCAACATTTGCACCCAATAAAACAATATACTTCTCCAATAAATTTACTATGAATATATTCATACTATATAATTTAAAATTATTGTGTACTTACAAAAGCATTTCTGAAGAAGGTGCGGGAATTCCTGATATCTTTCTATATCGCTTATGATTTTTTTAAGCTTGTCGGAAGTGTTATTTAGATGAAAAGTATTGACTCCATAGAGAAGATTCAAGTTACGGTTCCAATAGTAAGGTATATTACCACGTTCAATATATTGCTGGTATGTTTTCAGCATCTAGAAATTAATTTAAAATAGAGTAAAGTGGCCATATATGGAATAGGCGCTTAATATGGAATACCATCAAATTTTCGAAACCACTGCATCTATTTAGTCATTACTAGAATAAATGGCAACTTAGTAAGAATAGTTGACCACCCTAAAGTTTACAGCGCTCTATTACCATTAATATCCACATGGCGGACATTATTCTTTTTGCGCACTTGTAAAAGTTTATTATTAGTGGTGCAAATTTTGATTTACAACGTACGTATTAGTAATTTGTTAATTAGGTACGCTACATTTATAAGCATGCAGAAGGACGACTGATGACATTACGTATGTTACCTTTAAGAAAAATATAACCTGGCTTTCAATAAAAAAAACATTATTCTTAAGTGAAGTTCTTTTCTAATATGGAATATAGGTATAATTCCATAGGGATAGTGGTCACTTGGTGTGTGAGTTCGCAGATAACTAACAAGGGCTACTTCAAACGTGTGAAATTTTGTTTTGCTTTATACTTATACTACATAAAGATTACACCTAGGACATTATGTGAATGAAATAGTAGTGCGCCATATTCAGCCATTTTTGAAAAAATCGATTTTGAAAATTTAACTACTAAGTTTAACTATCCGTGTGATATCAGTTCAGCAAGGAAAGGTTCGTAGCCTAACAGCTGTATTCATAAAAATTTAAAATCGACTTAAAGAACTCTTTAAACCTATTTTAGCAAAAACGTCAAAAAACACTATTCATAAACGCATTTTAGCTTAACAAACCTTCTGTAACAGTATTGTAAACTTGTTTTAGACATTTCACAACAGCTTTATAAAGCCATTTTAAGGCATGTGTCAAAAAACTCTATTCATAAACGCATTTTAACCTAACAAACCTTCTATAACAGTATTGTAACTTGGCAATATTTAAAATAGGGTGGAGCCTTCTTTAAACCACCTTTAAACCAATTTTAAGGAAATTTTTTACTTAAAATACAGTTTACACTGTATGTAAACCATACTTTATGCTTTTTATTGTTGTGTGAATTGACGCATACTATTCGGTTGTCTTTGTCATACTTCCGAATAATTCATAATAGAAAAGAGAGCGAATATGCCAATGTAAACTGTGTAAACGTAAGTCGATTATGCATCGTAGTGCCAACTGTCAGCTGTCAAATTGATTGTTTTTATAATTACAACACAATTAAACAACTTTTAGGTTATGGTTTAGTTCATTTGTATACGTAGTAGTTCATTTATTTCGAAGATACCAACTCAACTACACCAAATTTACTTGAATCGGTATTGTAACACCATTTTAGTTACAGAAGGTTTATCGACTGTTTATGAATGAACAAAAGTTAAAATGCATGTAAGCTTTAAAACACGTTTTAACTAAAATAGGTTTAAAGAGTGTTTTAAAACATTTTTTTGAATAGCACCGTATGTAAATAACCCTACTTTATGCTTTTTGTGTCAAAAAATTTTAATATTTCAAATTACTTATTTAAAAAAATATGGATGGAATGTGATATTAATGCTATTCATGTTATAAATAATATGATTGATGACCGCCAATTATATTTATTGAACTTAAATTTAAGTTTTGAAACAACTCAAAATTATTTATTTATTGAAATTAAAATTTTTACACTAAACCATGGACTTAGAAGTCCATGCACTAAATCTACTTCTAATTGCTACAAGATTAACCTTAAGACTGCTACTAGACTACTACTTTATGCATAAACTACAATTTTTATATAATATTTCCAAAAAGTTGCATTCAGCAATTCACACGTTACATTCAAATAACATCTTCACGGTGAATGCACTTGGTATGCATCGTAGTGTCAACTGCCAGCTGTCTAATTGATTGTTTTTATAATTACAACACAATTAAACAACTTTTAGGTTATAGTTTAGTTCATTTACTACAAAGTAGTTCATATATTTCGAAGATACCAACTCAACTACTCCAAATTCGCTTGAATCCGTATTGTAACGAAATTATAGTTACCAAAGGTTTATCAACCGTTTATGAATGAACGAAAGTTTAACAGCTCTGTAAACCTTAAAACACGTTTTAACTAAAATAGGTTTAAAGAGTGTTTTACAATATTTTTATGAATACAGCTGTAAGAAGTTGGACTAGCAATGAAACATACAAACCAGTATGGGTTCGAATCCCGAACTCGACTAAATTTTTTTTTCTATTATTTAGGAGTATTATTTTTTTTAATTTGTAACAATTTATTTTTAATAATTGTTTTTGCGCGTCCTCATATTTCCTATTGCTCCGCACGCCTATGGAAAATGATACCCAGCGCCTTTGCGCTAAACCATCGGTGTGCAAGTTTTGAATTGGGGAGAATTGATGGTAACATCGATCAAAGCGGTCGATTTTCGGTTGGATTGGGAAGTTAGTATTTTTAAGTGCAGATCGAATATTTGTAAAAGTAAATCTGGCTTAGTTCAACGCGTAGTCAATTTATTGTGGAATTGAGTTGAAAATTATACGTTACTTCCAAGATTCAATTCAAGGTATTCTACTGTTTACCAGGTTTACCTGAAAACCAGATGTTAGTAATATTTGCCAACAACTACGTCAACGTATTAGTTTTATTCGAGTTTGAAAACGACGGTTTTAGTCGAGTTTGTGAAATTGTGCTATTCTCTGATCTACATCCGAATCGACGATCATCATCATTTATTGAAACAAGTGTGTACGCATCCTGTCGGGTTCAACTTCACCAGCGACCTCTCAACAATCCTGCAAGGTTCCTGCATCACGTCATCAAGAAGCAGTTGGTATACTCCAGTTGTGAACGGCTTCCTATTCAGCGGAAGAGCAGCTTGAGTGTTGTGATTACCATTGTTACTACCTATTGTGTAAAACGAGCTTTGAGTACTCGGGTGAGTTAAAATTTTTGATCAATACTTTTTGCTGTATTTTTCGTGGGAATGCTGGAGTTCCTTGTGTTCAAATTGGGTTACCAATATTTGTTGCTGCGAATCACTATTGTATATTGGAAATTAAAGTATACCGTTTTCGATTTTTTGTGTTTTTACAATCAGTATACATATTGTTCACGATACGGTGTTTTATTTAGTGGAAGCAGATTTTGTTTTACAGGATCCACGCTCTTGCCTCCGTATTATAAGAGCTGGTATAACATCTCGGGTTCCACCACGATATAAATTACCGGAGAAGACCAATTCAGGGTGTGGTGGGGGATTGCAATCGTCGGAGATTGTGGATTCCGCTACAAATTATTTTGGAGTATTATTTTTTTTTATTCATTTGTATTATTTACGTTAAGCAATTAAATCTAAGTCAATAATTATCAATAATTTAATATTGTAATGTTACAACCTAAAACTTTATTGTTTTTATTAAAATTAAAAATGTATTAGCACGTTGACGGACACTAATGACTTATTTGGAGCCATGTCGTATGAATGCCAATGTAATAATATGCACTCATGTCCGTCAGTGTGTTAAGTACAGGGTGGCTCAATTTCGATCCTTCTTATGGGGAAATCGGTAACTATAGGAGATATCGAAAAATGGATGGCGCATCCTCGATCTCTTTTTTTGAGAAAAGTTTAATGGTGCAAACTCGAATTCGATATCTTTTTTCGTTTTCGAGTTATGGCCAAAAGTTCACTTTTTCGACTTTTTGTTAAATGTCGATATCTCGGTTGTTTGTAAAGTTATAGAAAAAATATTTACACTTTCTCCAGACACTTTTTTAAGGGCAATGAAATGGGCTAAAGAGACTTTAAATATCTTACCTAGTTTTCGAGTTATAATATAAAGTTTTGTTTTTTTAAATAGAAACCATAGTTGGCTATGAAATATTTAAATAGAGTTTTTTATCCTCTTTTCAATTATATGTAACATGTGGGGTCTATTATTTCACTTTCATCCCGTTATATTACAAAATGTTAAATAAAAACAAAAGAAGATCGGAAAATTAAAGGTTGACTTTTTCAAAACAAAACACTATACAAAATCATTATTGACGCATCTAAAACAATTGTCTCCAGTTGTTTTTAAAGAGTGTTTTTAGTACCTAATACTTCGATACCTAATTTTATTTTTATTTAGTACCTATTACCTATTATTATACAAGAGTGTCAAATGGCTTATAAAAACTATGAAATATTATAATATAAATGTATAATGGATTGTTTTGATAAATCCAACATTTAATTTTCCGATCTTAGTTTGTTTTTATTTAACATTTTTTAATATAATGGGACGAAACTGAAATAATAGACCCCACATATTATATATAATTGAAAAGAGGATAAAAAACTCTATTTAAATATTTCATAGCCAACTATGGTTTCTATTTAAAAAAACATAACTTTATATTATAACTCGCAAACTAAGTTAGATATTTAAAATCTCTTTAGCCCATTTTATTGCCCTTAAAAAAGTGTCTAAAGAAAGTGTAAATATTTTTTCTATAACTTTACAAATAACCGAGATATGGACGTTGAACGAAAAGTCGAAAAAGTGAACTTTTGGCCATAACTCGAAAACGAAAAAAGATATCGAATTCGGGTTTGCACCATTAAACTTTTCTCAAAAAAAGAGATCGAGGATGCGCCATCCATTTTTCGATATCTCCTATAGTTACCGATTTCCCCATAAGAAGGATCGAAATTGAGCCACCCTGTACATCGAAAAATAATAATACTCCTAAATAATACCGAAAAAAAACTTAATTCTGTTCGGATTCGAACCCATACTGGTTTGTATGGTTTATTCCTAACCCAACTTCTTATACGACTAGGCTACGGATCTTTCCTTGCTGAAGTGATCTTACACGGCTAGTTAAACCTACAGTAAATCTTC
The DNA here is from genome assembly GCA_949152465.1 of Cantharis flavilabris. Classification (NCBI taxonomy): domain Eukaryota; kingdom Metazoa; phylum Arthropoda; class Insecta; order Coleoptera; family Cantharidae; genus Cantharis; species Cantharis flavilabris. The sequence continues at coordinate 60,311,781 of OX424435.1, forward strand.
AAAATCGATTTTTTCAAAAATTGCTGAATATGGCGCGCTACTATTTCATTCACGTAATGTCTTAGGTGTAATCTTTATGCAGTATAAGTATAAAGCAAAACAAAATTTCACACGTTTGAAGTAGCCCTTGCAAGAAACACAACATTTTTTTATCATTCACTTAGTATTTTTTATTTTGTTTTTTTCACAAAAAACATTTCAAGATGTAACACTGACTGTAGTCATGATTTATGTTGTATTCCATATTAGGCATACCTGTATTCCAAAATAGGTTACCATTTTTTTGAAATGGCAAAAATAGAGTTTTTACATTTTTAATAAAAACGGTTTTATTTTTTAAGCCACTTTTACGAAAATGCTAAAATTGCATATGTAGTAGTCTGTCCTAACAGGTTATGTAGTTTTTTTTCCAAATTTTTTTAAAAGTACCAACTTTTATTGATAAAAATGAACGTGGTATACCATATATGGCCACTTTACTCTACCAAAAAGCAATGCAAAATTAAACAATTAATTAAATATGAGGTGTTGATAGAGATATTAAATAAAATAATATTACATACTTAACATAATACCTGCTAACTGTAGATATAATAATAATATAGGCATAATCATAATTTCAGAAGTATACTTCTGAAATTATTAAGAAATATATTTAACAACATTTTTTTCCTAAATGTAAACCCTCGAGTGAATGGGAAATTAAATTTTTTGTAAAGTGTTTTGTTTAAACTTTAAAAGATACAGGGTTTTGAAAAAAAAGGTAAAAATAGAAAATCTCGAATTTTTCAATATTTCCGTCGATTTTAAAGAATAAAAGGTTTGAATTTAATTTTTTGATTATTTCAGGTTCTTTAACAAAGCACATAAACCAAGTTTACTGAAAAATCCATATTTTTGGCGCTATGGCCACGTGAAGGTGGAAATTAAAAAGATGCTTTAAAGATTCCAAACTCTCGAGGATTTGAATTAAAAAAAAAATTTGTTAAATGTTTTGTCTTAGAAAAGTGTCTTCTAGCACCTAAATAAGTTATAAAAAGTGTATCCGGGAATACTCTGCATTTACTTATAAATATAATAAAATCCGCTTAATGTGCTCACGGATAATGTTATCAGTCGGTTATTGTGATCATTTTTTATGGAAACCGGCCACTTTTTCTTGTTTCTTCTATTTTGTTCTAATCCAAGGCTTCTAAAATTCGCCTATTGCTAAATTTCGCTAATTGTTATCAATTATCAGTTAATGTTATTATTAAAATGTCCTTGGCCCAAAGTGATCACATTAAGCGGATTCTACTGTATTATCTTTTTATAAATCTTAACAACTTACCGTCATGAATACATAGCTCAAAGATCTGTTCCAATTAATGTCATTTTGCTCAATTTTCCATAAAAATATCGTCTTTATGAAATAACTTGAAACAGCTTTATGGTTCCATACATCTCTGATTCTCTAAATTAATATTTAAATAAAGTGTTAGATAAGTATTTTAAAATTACGTTTTAATAATTATTACCTTCAATAATCTTAGAGCAGGTTTTAAATATTGAGAGCTTTTGATGATTTCATTTTCTTGCTCTTGAAAAGAGAGTCGCCAGTATATTTCTTTGGAATTATTTAAATAATCAGACAAACAACTTGGAATCCTTTTGGGAATAACAAAAAATTCATTCTAAAATAAGAACTTTGACTGTCTCCTAACTTGCTTTCAAAAAAACTTACTTATGCTAATCAAAATTTATTCTTTCAAAGAATGCCTAATATTATGTTGACGTACATATTATGTGTATATAATATATAGGTATAAATCTTAAGACAAATTAATTATTATTACTGTGATCTAGAAAGCCTGAAATTAGACCACTCGTGTTTTATATTTTTAATTCACATCGCCGCGCCGCGTCATAATAAATATACATATACGGATATTAAAGATCCGTCTTCCAACTGTACTACTATACTATAATTAATACCTATAGGTACATTATACGTGTGCACAAGAATTGGAATTCCATAGAATATCGATTGATTTCCAAGAAATTCCAATGGTCTTTAAAGGAATTTCAAAAACCTGCAGATGGGAAAAATTTGATTTCTCTATCTGAAAATTTAACAATCATTTGTAAAAAATTTTCACCGTTTTGTGATACAAATACATTTTTTTGCTTTCCCACTTCACTTTTTAAATTTATTTTAATTTTCAGGGTTTTCCAATTACAATGATTTCCAAAGAATTCTACGAGAATTTTCAGTCAAGGGTACAGTAGTATCTACCATACTCGTATTTACCGAGGAAACATACATTTTTTCTGTCATACTTCGGTCCACGTAAGGGAAAAAATTTAATTTGCTCCTTAGGTAAACATAATATTTTTTATTCGATGGGAAGCAAAATAATTTAATTTATAAATTTTTGCCAAAAAAAATATTATTTTAACAAATTCAGTTTTGTTGACGTCTGTCGCGACGGAAAAGGAAAATATTTTCTCTCGCGAATTTTGTTTTCCAACAGAGAAATAGTTATTTACCTAAAAATAAGGAAAATGATACATTACTGACGAGGAGCAATGTTGAAATACGAGGCACTTTGTGCCGAGTACTTTAAAGCTCCGAGTAAAGTGAGATATTTTCCTGACAAGTATGGTATTAAATTTTACCGAAAATCGTAAAAAATCGAAATTTTAAAACATTATTGAAAAACATTATTAAAATGAGCAAAAATCAAGTTTGTCAATTTGTTGACTACATAGTTACCATAGATAGTTACTGTCAAACAATAATAAGTAATAACGAAAAGAATGACGTCTCTTTAATTTTGTTACAATTACTAATTATTACCGGACTAGTCATTAAAATTCAATTTCCCTGCGCGTATATAAGCAGGGAAGTGTTGTTTTGATGACGATTTTCGGTAAAAACATTTTTTGGTATGTTTAGCCAAATAATATAGTATTATCGCGGAGGCAATTCCCAAGAATATTCGGTATACAAGTGAAGGGAAATTCAAAGAAATCTGGAATATATTTGGAAATCTGAAATACAAACTGCAGTTGTATATAGTTCCGATAAAAGTTAAGGATATAGTCTGATGTTTTAACAAGGATATTTCAAGAATTTTTTTTACTACAAAATAATCCAATTATTTCAAATGTAAACTTCAGAAAAAAAACTTTTTAAGTTAATTTTACAATATTTAAATAGTGCTTAATATGGCCCAAGTGGACATCTAAAAAAAGGCATATGACTGGCCCAGATGGTAGCGTCGGTCCTGGTAATGTGAAACAAAAACTTCACTAAGATTATTGATCTGTAAGCTTGTCGTTATCGCAGGTAGCAGATTTATACATTTAAAAAAAAAAATAAATCAATTACGGACTTGAGAAACAAGAAAATCAAAAATCACGATTTTTTTCTTTGAAATTTGGGGTAAAGAAGGAAATTTTTTATAAAAATTAACAATTCTGCTAGCTGCCTTAGCCATTGATGTTTAGAATAACTTATTCAAACTTCAGTGCAATCTGTTTGGTAGATGTTTGGCCTGGGCCGATCGGAAAAATTTGTATCGAGAAAATCGCTTTAAAAGTTTGAGTAGCAGGTTTTGTTAAGCAATAAGATGCTTTCGAATATGTACTATAACTTTATTAATATTTTGAATTTCGGTTTGAAATTTTTACAGTATATTCCTCATACGTTGTACTTTCAAAATAAATCATAAAAAAAACGATTTTTCAAAATCAAACTATCAGACTACATCCTTAATCAGGGGATTAACTCACTGTTGATATACAAGTGCTCAAAGTCAAAGTTCACCCTGGTTTAACTCTGATTCAATTGGCCCTAAATTAAAATCTCGTGAGCAATAATAATAATAATAATTAATAACCTAATTACCTCATTGAAACTTATCATTAGTTTGAACATTGAATAATTTTGTATTAAGCATGCAATACAAATATTTTCTGTCATCCATATTTTATAAAAATTTAGATTACCTTTTTTGGAGTTGGATTAACACGATAGGGAAATTTTGGCCAATCCTTATCTGTAAAAACGAAGCAGGGAACCAAATCAACAGACATCATATAAGATGAAGAATTCAAGTTTGAACTTCGAAATAAGTCAAAAGTAAATGCAGGACCTTGCTTTCGTAGAGTAACCTAAAACATTTGAAAATACATAGTTGATTCTAGGAATTTGTACGAAAACATTTGCTGGACTAGTAGTTACTCGACTGCTTTTGTTCGACTTAACATTTATTCGACTGAACCTTTTTTGTTCCACTTGGAATTTTATACCACATAGTTTTGTTCGACGGTATTTTAAATAATAATAAATTAATAATAAATTAACTCTATATATTTCCACCAACTTAAACTGAAATGTATAAAGAAAGGGAAAATATAATTATTAAAAAGTAAATCGTATAAAAGCGCGCAGCACATTTTTTCTGTTCGAGTATAAACCAGTCTAAAATGTTCTCACATTAACCAAGAATCAAAGGTCCATTTCCCCAGCACCGCCCATTTTGAATTTCCGGTCCAAATTAATTTTAATCGATTGTGTATCGTTAGTGTACGTTTGTGTATTAATTATTTTTGTTTGTGTTAGCACCGTTCGCGAAATATCGTACATTTTTAGTTGGGGCGCTGGGGAAATGCGAGCGCCGCCCATCGCGAATTTTCGCTCAATTTTTGTATCAATCGTTTGTGTATCGTTAGTGTACGTTTGTGTATTAATTATTTTCGTTTGTGTTAGCACCGTTCGCGAAATATCGTGCATGTTAAGTGGGCGGCGCTGGGGAAATGCGACGCCGCCCATCGCGAATTTTCGCTCAATTTTTGTATCAATCGTTTGTGTATCGTTTGTGTACATTTGTGTATTTCATATTTTTGTTTGTGTTAGCACCATTCCCGAAATTTTCCAAATCAAAAATTTCGGGTTCATTTCTCCAGCGCACCCTTTTTTTGGATTTTAGATAAAATATTGTTAAAATATATCGATTTTGGTATCAATCGTTTGTGTATCGTTTGTGTAGATGTGTGCATTAATAAGTTTTGTTTGTGTACGCTTCGTTCGCGAAATAGCTTTAATCTAAATTACGGAGGGGGGCGAATATGCGTAACACTCCGTATAAAAAAAAAATTGAGTGAAATTTGGTTTCAACCGTTTTTATTAATATTGTAATAGTCTGGGTGCCCGCCGACATATAGTTCAATTCATACATAACCGCTTATAATTTCTTGTGTGGGTTAATTGCGTCTAGTCTACCATCTTTTCTCTCTTTGAACATTTTCGCAATCGCGGCGTTGCCTCTGCAATTTTCCCGAAAGATTTCCGCGCGTCGGACTGGAAAATGGGAAAATGTATTTTGTCGAACAATTCAATAATTGTATTCCACACATTTTTATTAAACAATCCTGAAAAAATCAACTGGTTATCAATACATTTAAGTTAAGAATTTTAAAATACACAGCCCGCCAAGAAACACTGATCAACTCGGACCCTATTCTAGTTATCTTCCAATTAAAAGGGAGTTATCCCTTAAACGGTATTATCAGAAATGTAGGGTATGATAAATTTTTTATACATTATTGGACATGTTCGGAATGGAATGCATATCGAACTTATGCAAAAAAATCAAAAGTTCCATTTATTTCGATAGACGCAACTGGAGGGGTCGTTCAAAGTTTTACTCTACATACGGGAAGAAAAGCAGGACCGATTTTTCTGTACACTCAATAAATATTTGACAGTGTGCTCAGCTTTATTAAGAAAAGAAGCCGAAAATAGTGAAATTCCCCATTGTATGGTCAGACTTGACTTTAATCATACTATGAGTTTAATAAGCACATGGATTGAAGTTAAAACTGCTTCTCCAAGATTTAAAAATTTCTACATGAGATCTATAGGATTAATTATTTCGTGTTCGGATATCACCATGGCAAAACATTTATTGTGGTGCATTTTTTCGGTGGCTGTTAACGAAAGTGAAGGATTGAATATAAATGGTCAAGCTACATCTAGTGAAATTGCAAAAAATTATTTAAAGGAAAAAATTCGCATACATACAGATTTCGACGATAGCGATTTTGAGAATTTTAAAAAGAATTACAATGACTCTGATATAATGGACGAAGACATAACTATCGAAGAAGAAGAAGAAGATCTAACACCGCCAACAAATGTTTATGAAGAAATACAAAATACACTTGTGTACAGGAAGCCAAGAACGATATATCTCATGGAGACCGGGATAACTTACAATATTCAACGGGTATTGCTAAAAAGCTGTTGGCGTTTACTAAACTTTTACCACTATGGTCTTCTGTGATGGTGCCGATATTTGGTTATAGGAATATTACCGAGACATCGGTTTCTTCTGAAAGCATGTTTAACGATCTAAAACACAGAGTCTCTTTACACAATCAACTGCCAATAAGAATCGATAAATTCATAGAAGTTCATATGGAAAGTATTACAGGATCCATGAATATCGTAGGTTCAAACTTTCAAAATGAAATAGAAGCAGATAAAAATGGCAAGTCTGATCTTACAAAAAATAAAGAAGCATGTGAAGAACATGAAAAAAATTGTGAAAATAAAAAAAAGAAAGGGAATGATCTAATAACAGAAAAGTTTTGAAGAAGAATGTGTTGAAGAATCTGAATATGGAGAAGCGAAATATGATGATCCAAGTGGTAAAGAAGTGGTAAAACATAAAGAAAAAAGAAAGAAACCAAATTATTTAGACGCTGATCCCACAATTTCATTGTATAATGACAATAATGTATAAAAAATTTATCATACCCTACACATCTGATAATACCGTTTAAGGGATAACTCCCTTTTAATTGGGCGATAACTAGAATAGGGTCCGAGTTGATCAGTGTTTCTTGGCGGGCTGTGTATTTTAAAATTCTTAACTTAAATGTATTGATAACCAGTTGATTTTTTCAGGATTGTTTAATAAAAATGTGTGGAATACAATTATTGAATTGTTCGACAAAATACATTTTCCCATTTTCCAGTCCGACGCGCGGAAATCTTTCGGGAAAATTGCAGAGGAAATGCCGCGATTGCAAAAATGTTCAAAGAGAGAAAAGATGGTAGACTAGACGCAATTAACCCACACAAGAAATTATAAGCGGTTATATATGAATTGAACTATATGTCGGCGGGCACCCAGACTATTACAATATTAATAAAAACGGTTGAAACCAAATTTCACTTAATTTTTTTTTTATACGGAGTGTTACGCATATTCGCCGCCCTCCGTAATTTAGATTAAAGTTATTTCGCGAACGAAGCGTACACAAACAAAACTTATTAATGCACACATCTACACAAACGATACACAAACGATTGATACCAAAATCGATATATTTTAACAATATTTTATCTAAAATCCAAAAAAAGGGTGCGCTGGAGAAATGAACCCGAAATTTTTGATTTGGAAAATTTCGGGAATGGTGCTAACACAAACAAAAATATGAAATACACAAATGTACACAAACGATACACAAACGATTGATACAAAAATTGAGCGAAAATTCGCGATGGGCGGCGCTCGCATTTCCCCAGCGCCCCAACTAAAAATGTACGATATTTCGCGAACGGTGCTAACACAAACAAAAATAATTAATACACAAACGTACACTAACGATACACAATCGATTAAAATTAATTTGGAGCGGAAATTCAAAATGGGCGGTGCTGGGGAAATGGACCTAAGAATCAAAACATGAGGCAAAATCGGTTTTACTGTAAAAAAACGAATTTTAAAAAACAAATAGGTAGGTACCTACATAATTACTTGAATATTTTTTTAACTTAATAAAAACATTTTTTCTTTATCGAATAAACCAAGTTATAAGGTAACATTTTTTTACTACAACTTAAAAAGTCATGTCGCAGCCTAATAATGAAGCTAATCTTCGGGTTCTCTCGTATCTATTTTTTTTTTTTTAATGAAGATCTAGAATCTAGAGCTTATCTTACTTTACAATACTTTTTCAGGTACATCCGAACAACTACAATAAAATCTCGCATATCCCACATTTTTACTATTGGTAAGAGCAATTTGATCTTACTAAAGAAATAAATCATTTTTATAGTACACATATTTGTAATATTTAGTCTACCTACTATACTACCTACTACTACCTACATACTTATCAGTATTTTTGTTAAATATTATAGGTACATACATAATAATGTTCATATGATTTAGCAAATCTGTAAACGTTTCTTTCTTCGGTTTCAAATTGATTTAGAGCTATATTTATAACACTTTCCATCCAATCTAATAATTTTTCTGTGGAAAGATTATTTTCATTGTCCATAAGTTTTTCTTTTAATCCTCTAACAAAAAGTTATAAGTATAAGATTTTTATAATTTTTCTAAATACAAATTATCAGAAAAATTAATAATTGAAAAATCTTACTGCTTTTTTATGGATAAAATATGCAAATAAATGAATTAGTTTGCTACACAAATAATTTTTCAATTATAAATTTAGTAAAATATTTTCACATGTTAATAACTTATTCCATATTATTATTATAATTTTATTGCAGGCTTGTTGTCAGTTTTTTTGTAACTATACAATTTATATACAGGGTGTCCCCGGATACACTTTACATAACTTAAGTGGTTATGACACTGAAAAGGACACTATTCTAAAAACATTTTATTGTCTAAAATCAACGGCTTTCGAGTTATGATTACGTAAAAAAATGTTGAAAAATTCGAACTTTTTCTATTTTTGTTTGTCTTAGAAACCCTGTATCTTTTAAACGAAACATTTTACAAAAAATCTGACGCCCCATTATGGACGGGAGATTTAATGGACTACAACGTTTGACTAGTAAAACCTTTTAAAAAACCAATTTGTTTCACAGAAAATTAAAAAATAATAAACAAAGGAGCTACGAAACAACAAATTAAATTCCCAAAATTTTTATTTTTATTGAAAAATTATGTTATCAAATGGATGTATTTATGCAGAAACCTACAGACCCAATAAAACACTTATTGAGAAAATAAATAAATAAGATACCTGCGCATAATAAGGCCTAGCTAAGGGAGATTTTTAATCAACATATTATTTCTATATTTCTATTTATTTCTATAAAATATAAACGAAAAATTGTAACTTATACCATAAACAAAAACAAAATTAAATATTTTTAAAAACCTTGCCAGTAGGCCTTATTTTAACATGGGGGATAATAAAGCCATAGGCTTTAACATACTGAAATAATAAAATTATATTGCTATGAAACACTTTGGGTGTTTGAAGTCAGCAGACGTGAGGGATTTCCATGGTCCTGCAATTTTGTGCAGAGGGTCCTGGAAGCAGACAATAAGTTTTTACAGTTTTCACTATGAAAAAAACTAAAAAAAAGCAAGCAATCGAACCTGGGCTGTTGTAAAAATTTATTAATCAAAATTTTAATTTATAAAAAGAAAAACTTTAGTTCAAGGAAACCTTGTATTCCGATAGTTTATAAAAATAACCAATCTATAGAAAAAATTGATTTATTTAAGTAAACAAGCGAAAATTGAAAAACTCAAAGTGTTTGTAAAACAATATTGTCAACAGTACGCACGCGTGCAGACGCAATTAAGATTAAAAAAATCGCGTTATCAGATAACAAGCATTGATTTGAAAAATTGAACCAAGAAAAAAATGAATTGTCTGGGCAACAGATTGATATAGATAACAAGTATAAATAAGTTAGTTGACGATTGAATCCCGACGGGGAAGGTCGTGTTGAGTTTTACGATTGATTCCCAGCGGGGAAGGTCGTGTTGAGTTTGACCATAGCTCTCAAAGAGAGAGATTGTGCATGTGTGTGCTCTAGAAGATAGAAGCATACACTAAGGGTCGTATTCTCTAACTCTTAAGGGATCTTAACGGAGAGAATCCCTTGACTTAAGGACAAAACCTATTCTGTAATAATAAAAGATTCTTTAATAAGATATACCTCTCTTCAAGATCGATCTTTACCTGGCGAGTGGTGATGGATCTCTTCAGGTATAAGAATTTGATCAATCTGTAACTCGAAAGGATCCTTGACAGAGCAATGAATTAGCGTCAAAATACACCAAGTTGATCTCTTAACTGAGAGATGATCGGTAGGTGTCTTGAAGAAAATTGAAGTATTATTTGTAATAGTCAATGTGAACTTGAAACTTGAAAAGTGAATTTATTTTCAAAATAAATATTCAATTAAATAATTTTCTTGATGAATTACGCATTAAACGCATAATATACGCAAAAATTATAAAGTGTAAAAACGTTCTTTATGAAACGATTTCCTAATACGTCTTTTTTTAAATAAAAAATTAATAAATCGATTATATTTTTATTAAGGACAGAACAATGAATTACCACCCCACATTTGTAACCAAAATTATTTATGGGTGCTGAATACTGCATAACAGTATAACAACCAATAAATTGTATAATCTGGAAATAGTACTAATTGTTAAAAATTTGATAATTATTGTTGTAAAACAATAATTACTAAATTGTAAAATTTTAGATGATGATTTAAAAGAAATTGAAGAAAAATTGAATAACGAAGAAATACACAATAATCTATTAGGATTAGGAAGACGCGCTCGTAATATTATAATTCTTTTCTTAATGAATTTTTATTTCAACTAACTATGTTTTTAGTTAAATAGGTAGGTAGCATATTAAAATATTTAACTACAGTATAACCTCTCTAGCTCGACCCCCTCGAGCTCGACAATTCTGAAAATTTTTCTTGTTGCTGGACAGATAGTTATGAGCTTATCTTGCCGCGACTCGTAAGCACGTAGGCAGACAGATTGATAACCTACGTTATAATGCTTACATGATAATATAAATAATAAATTCCTATCGTAAATCAAGAATAACATGATATTGTGTTTGCAGATTTCAGTTACATGTTTTGATATTTATTTCTACCGTTTCGTCGACACGTTCGCTTCATCGACAGGAAACGGGTCCCGTTTATGTCGAGCTTGCGAGGGTTTACTGTAATTATTATTTTTTTACATGTAAGATACAATTATAAATTCTTCAACTAATTTGTATATTGTTATCCTAAAAAACAGTAGTTTTGTCAATTATTAATTTTTAAAAATTTTGTTAAATATTTTAAATTACCGTACTTAAAATGTTTTTCAATTACAAATTGTCGTTTATTGTCGTTTATTGTTTCAAATATTTTATAGGTTATTTTTTTAAATCAACCAATGGGAATATATTACTCTTATACACCACGTGTACTATTACGATTAAAAACATTAGTCTCGTCATTAGTTAACGACAACTGCTAGGTACAAAAATTTACCTGAAGGATGAATTAAAAAATGGGTTTTTTAATGGATCCCTTCAAGTACCCTGTCCTTAACTAAAAGATCCTTAACTAAGGGCATTGGCGGATTTAGCACTTGAGATGCCCCAGGGGCAATTCAATTTTGAGGCCCCCTCTAAATATTTTCACTACTCACATCAGTTGTCATTTTATATTAGTTAATTTTCAATTTGTTTTCCTTATGCCACGCTTTCTTGGACCACCTGTATACGGTTGATTTCAAAATAGGATTCTTTAATTAAAAAAAAATAAACGCGCCGCGCATTCTACCTCAAAAGTGGTGTGGAAATGAATGTTTCCGCAAACTTCGCAGCATCGTATCTCGAAAATGGTAAGGTGTATGTGAAATGTGTATGGGGCCTTTTAGTTAGATAATTTCATGATGTAAAAGCGATAACTTGTTTCATTTATGTGTAAGTCACAAAAGAGAGCGAGATGATAGCGTTCAAACAGATGTAGTATGTTTTGACCAAAACTTATTTTTGTATCTCGAGAACAGGTAAATGTACGAAAACAAAACTGGGGTTTTTTGAAAGGGCATTATTTATAAAATCATAACTATATAGGCGTCATTGCCGTTTGAGCAGTAGGAAGAGGAAAAAATGCGGCGATACACATTGCATACCTGAATTGGACTATTTTTGCATTTTTACACATATTCAGCTTCATATCTCAAGAACGACTAGGCGTATTTACGTCAAATATTTTTTCTTAGATATTAAAAATTGAGATCTTCAACTTTTGTAATAGGTGTTTTATACGTTGCAGCGATAGGGAGCGAGATAACAAAATCCGCGATCTTTGACCTCGTATATATCACGAAGCTGCAGTACGTCGGTGGCGTAACTTTCAGGGTTATATTGTTACATCTTAATAAAAAGTTTAATAAAACAAAATTGCGGTGAGGTTAATTTTTGGAAGACGATTACTAATTGTCCTGAATTAGTAGCGAAGAAGTTATAAAATAATGACATCAAATTAATAAAAGAGCTACATTTATGATTTATAAAATACACGGTGATAAATATTAATTATTTTAATAATTACAAAAAAAGTTAGATAAAATTACTTTTATTTTGAGAGCGCAAGTTTGAGGCCCCGTGGATTTATGAGGCCCCAGGCGCGCGCCTCTTGCGCCTGTTTGGAAATCCGCCACTGACTAAGGGATAATTTAGTGAATACGACCCTTATACCTGATTTCATAAAACTTTCAACAAGTCGTTAAAGTTAACGGATGATTTCTATTGGATTGTTAGCACTAAGAAATAATTTCCATTGGTTAGTTAAATTTAACGGCCTGTTAAAAGTTTTATGAAATCAGGCATTAGGGTACGTTTATGTTGGAGCTGTAAGCAGCGATGGTTGCAGTGATTCTTGCGAAGCAGTCAGTGATTTGTAATGCGTTGATTCTTATGGGACCATTTATGTTGAAGCAGCGCGCAAGTAAATGTTAATTCGTAGAACAGCAATTAGAGCTAAACAATTTTTTCGCTTTATCAGTTATCACAGCTCCAACATAAACGTACCCTTAGAACGAATTGAGATTTTTTTTCGAAACTTGGGAAACATATTTTTAAATAGTTTTGCTTAAATAGTTTTATATCGATTTAATTTATGAAAAAAAGAAAAAATTTGTTCTTTTGAGGCATCTAAACTGTTTTCCCCCGTTAAAGCGTTGATGTATAATATATATCAACAGAGGAAATACCTACATCAGAGAAAAGTTAATAGAAATAGTAACGAATGCTATATAGTGGCTTTTAACGAAAGGTGAAATGTTATAAATAATACTATACAACATCTGTTAAAAAGATTACCACTGTGTGTTGAAAGTGAGGGTGGTTATTTTGAACGGGATAGGGACGTTTCGCCCCCACCGTTTTGCCACCGCCGATTCACTCCCGGCGCCGATTCGCCGGTCGGGTGCGAAACATCCCGGGGCGAAACGGCGGGAACGAAACGGTGGGGGCTAAAAGGTCGGGGCGACACGTTCGGGGGCGAAACGTCATATAACCAGATGTTCAAAACGTAAATTATGTAATAATTATGTAACCTTTATTAATAAAATAATTTTTCAATACAAATAAAAAATTTGTGCATTTAATTTTTTGTTTTGTAGCTGCCTTGTTTATTATTTTCTATGAAATGGATTGGTTTTTCAAAAAAATTTACTAGACAAAAGTTGTAGTCCGTTAAAGGACCCCGCAGGAAATTATAGGAAAATGGCTCTCAGTCGAATGTCTTGAAATTGGGGCAAGTGGTAGTTCATATCATGTATCATGTTTTTGAGTTACAGCCATTTGAAACTGACAATTTTCGCAAATTGCAGAATGGTGATCCTCGACTCTTCGGTCGAGCGTACCTCATTCTAAGTGAAGTACGGCCAAGGAAAGATATATAATCTGTCATTATATGTAGGTAATCAAATATGTAGTTTGTAGATGATTTCGCGCTTTTTAAAAAAGTCCTAAAACTAAATTATTTTAACTGAAAAATCAATATTTTCGGAGCCGTAGTCATGTGAAGGTGGAAATTAAAAGCAATGCTTTAAAGTGGCCTAACTCTAGAAGGTTAGAATTTAGAAAAAAAAATTGTTATTAAATATTTCTCTTAGAAAAATGTCCTCTATCACCACCTAAGTTACGTCAAGTGTATCCGAGGACAACCTGTATAGTATTTATTATTTATATAATATTTATATATATAAATGCTGATATATCGATTGTAATTGCACCCTTATTGTAGCGCAATAATTATCGTTAAAAATTTTATACGAGTAGTATGCGTAATTGTGATTATTTATTATATAAATACTGATGGTCGTAATGTATTTTGAACTGATTATCAAAAGACTTTGAATACGGTTCCCTAAATAGATAATGGCAATAAAGATATTAGTGACCTTTCGATCGAAACAGATCGACCCACCGTACCTACATAATGTTTTATCTGCAAAACCCTCTATGTCAGATTAAATAGCTCCGGAGCCTAAACTAAATTAATTGTACCTCATGAAATGATAAAATTTAATTATTAAAAAAAACTAATAAGGAAAGCAAACTGAATCACTTGTTTACGAGAAATCGAAATGCCATATTTGTCATTTTACAAATTTTTAGCTAGAAATTTATTTTACCCACTAAAAACACAGAATAAAGGGTATAGCCGGGTTTATATGGGAAATCTGCCCTTGCGGCTTTTTCGACTTGTACTTGGGGAATCGTTTTGGTATCAAATAAAAGTAATTCAGCCAAAATTTCAGCTCTTTATCTTAAACGGTTTTCGAGTTTTTCAAAAAAACCTCTTTTTTCGATTTTATTTTTTTTTATATAGTAAAATTCAAAATTAATGAATGGTGATTTTTTTCCTAATTTTTAGGAGTAAAAGACCAGAAAAAATACTTTGGTCATGATTCTTAAGCAAAAACCCAATGTTTTTTATATTTTAAATGACAAGACCGACCCTGAAGAAGTACACAGCAGTGCACGAAACTTAAGTCGGTTAATATAATAAAGAATACCTGTAGAAGAGTGTTTTATTATTTATTTATTTAAGCAAAAACCCAATGTTTGGCGAAAGACATAAAATTTAAATCTTATTTGTTAACGTCTTTCTGAAAAGTGTCACTCACCATATTTTACCAAAAAATGTCTTTTATATTCCTTTATACTCATGAATTTTTTCGATTTTTTTGAAGTGGTGGAACAATATGACAAAAATTAAAAAGTAATTTTTTTCTGTAATCTTGCATTTATACAAACTTTTATGTTTTGTATGGTTAAAAAGTGTATAAAATTTTTTTTTACTGAAAATACTTCCTCACTAGAGAAAAAACATAGAGAAAACCATAGAAAATTAAGACATATCCTGCTTATAGCTATTTACGTACGAGCTAGCGTACGAGAAAGCTAGCGAAAGCCGGAATAGATCACTTTTGCAGCTAGTCACGTATGCGGCTTTTCATTCCATGTAATAAAAAATTCAATTTAATTTCAATTTTCAAAAATATTTACTTTGGAAACTTACATGGCCAGTCTGTTAAATGAAACTTTTAACAATTTCAAAAGCATTTTTTGATGTTTTAAGTAAAAGCTAGATGAAATCTAATGCTTATTCGTTATGAGCATTAAATCTCATTCGTAGGTTATATTTGTTCATTATTTTTGAGTTTTAAATTTTTTCTCTAAAATAATTAGTAAAGCTGGAATTTGCATAAATAAGTTTTTACATATTAATTTCCTATATGTTCGGCTAACTCATCCGTCACCCTGTATACCTACTAGTTTTCACAATTTCGCTGCAAATGAAAAATTACATTGGTAAATAGCTAAATTTGTGATTTTGAATTTACAATAACGCGAAAACGGCACTAAATATCAAAAAACCGAGCAAAAAATTTTACTTCTTGCCCCACCCCGTTTACCTCAACGCCCAGGAATTTGTTGTAGGAATCTATATGCAAAATTTCATATCAAAATAAATAATACTTTACTTCTGCAAAAAAGGGAGTAAAGTGACCACTTTTTTCCTGGAATTGTGACAAATATATAAGTTTGTTTAAATGCAATATTACAGAAAAAAAATTACTTTTTAATTTTTGTCATATTGTTCCACCACTTCAAAAAAATCGAAAAAATTCATGAGTATAAGAGAGTATAAAAGACATTTTTTGACAAAATTTCGTGAGTGAAACTTTTCAGAAAGGCGTTAAAAAATAAGATTTAAATTTTATTTCTTTCGCCCCCAAGTACGAGTCGAAAAAGCCGCAAGGGCAGATTTCCCATATAAACCCGGCTATACCCTTTATATAAAAGAACAAAACAGAAAATTACTGCGAGTATTCAAGAAGTTTACATTCCTTCTCAAAACGCATTTTAATTAGTTTTCTTGGATTAGAAGTACTTACGGATACTCTAAAGAAAGTTGCTTTTGCTTATAGAAGCTTGTCATATCTTGCATTTGTACATGTATAAATCCATCAACATCACTATTAATTACTTTAGCGTTACATAAAATTGGTAGTTGAAATAACAAATCTATGTCATATTCATCTGGTTTGCCGACTTTCAATCCACAATAATAGCTACCACCAGAGTATTGTTTTCGATATAGCGCCTTAAATAATTTGTTTTTTTTCATTTCTGCTATTATTTGATCTACAACCTAAAATTTTAAAAAAATAAATAAAACATAATTTTATACCTAAAAATGAAAAAGCAAAAATTAAAGAAATGGAAAGTAAAAAATTATCAAAAAAAGAAATAGGAAAAAAAGTAAGTAGCTTCTTATTTTTTAGTTATTTTTTCTTACTGTGTGATTGTGTCTATAATAATATAAAGTAGATCAAGTTTATACCATGAAAACCGGCAGCAAAAACCTGAATGTTGATTTTTATGAATTTCTTCTATAACAGAAGAAATTCATAAAAATCAACATTATAACATTATAACAACATAACATCAACATTTATGCATAAGCATAAATATGCATAAAATGAAGTAAATGCTAATATATTTTTCCTGAAATCGTCATCGAAACATTTCCATGCTTATGTAAGCTCAGGGAATTTAAATTTCCCTGATTAGTCCGGTAATAATTATTAGTAATTGTAATTATTGTTTAGTTCGTAACTATGGATTCAACAAATTGACTAACTTGATTTTTGCTAAATTTAAAATGTTGTTCAATTATGGCCAATCCAATCGGACCAAAAAAATAAAGTTTTAGACAAAACGACAAAACTTCTTAAATTACCTTGGTAACACATGAAAAATTAGAAAAAGAACCCAAAATAAAAATTTTAAGTAAATTTGTGGAATTTTAGTATGTATTTATGGTTAAATTAAAAAATATAAGAATAATACAATACGTAGAAAATCAAAAATTCAAAAAATTCAAAAAAGACAAAAATTAACATATAAACAGGTCTGGATTAAAAATATTTGAAATCATGAAAAATTCAAAATACGATATTACAATATAACGTTATTTCATGGTTATTTCCAATCCTCAGTTGTAAATAATCGTTTAAATTTATTAAATAAGAAAAATATTCGAACTAATCAAAAGAAAAAACTATTTAAAGAGTATTGATTAACAAGCATAAAATTTGACTCACCATAACCCCAAAAATATCAAATCTGCACGTTGTCACATGTAGTAATGAACAATTTAAAATAATTTGAACTAAGAGATGCTTGTGTGAAATCTGAGAGCACTGCCCCCTTAATTTGATTTCTAAAAACTTTGAAAAAATTCAAAATTCAAAATTTTACCACGTTTAACCATGAAATAACGTTATATTGTAATATTGTATTTTGAATTTTTCATGATTTCAAATATTTTTAATCCAGACCTGTTTATATGTTAATTTTTGTCTTTTTTGAATTTTTTGAATTTTTGATTTTCTACGTATTGTATTATTCTTATATTTTTTAATTTAACATGAAAAATTTGTTCTTTTAATCTAAGTGTTGTCTAAAACTTGATTTTTTTTGTCTGGTGGGATTGGCCCTTGGTGTTTTAAACGATTAATTAAGCGATTAATTTTTTACGATTTTCAGAAAAATTTAATATAAAACATGTCAGGAAAATGTCTCGCTTTACTCGGAGTTTTAAAATACTCGGCATAAAGTGCCTCGTATTTCAACATTGCTCCTCGTCAGTAATTTATTATTTTCCTGAATTTTAAGTACATTGTGCAAATAACTATTATATTAATTAAAATTATTAGCTCTTGAAAATAATATAAATAGAATTATCAATTTTGAGCTACAGGACACAAAATAATACACATGTTTAAACGAGCTTTCGAAAAATGTCTTTTTCTTTTTCAAGTTTAATATGCTCGTTTAAACATGTATTTTGTTTTGTGTCCTGTAGCTCAAAATTGATAATTCTATTTATAATAACTATTATACTTACTAGTACCTATACTAGTATAGTATACTAGTAAATTTAGTGTACTTACTAGTCTACTAAAATTGTATTTGTATAAAAAAGTATATAAATTTGTAGTAATATAATAGTACTTTACTTTGGTAATAGTAGAAATATTTCGAAGTCTGTATTATTATTTATTTATTTATTGATGAACTTTGCAAACAAAATTATTTGAAATGTTTTTCTGTGTCTGCTATTATAACGAATTTAGAGTAGCCAGGGATGTGCCAAACCAACTTTTATGAGGGGGAGCAGTCGTAAAATTGCCAACGATTTTGTTCCCCGCAGTATATCGATGAGCTTTATTTTTGTTTTTTTTAGCTTTTTCGCGTTTTATTCAAGGGAATGTCATGTTTTATGCCATTTGTACCAACTGGTAGTTTTGCCAACTTTCAATAAAAATTACCAACTTTGCCAACTTTCTTCCATTGTTCGGGGGGGGGGGGAGGCTCCCCGCATCCCCCCCTTAGGCACGTCCCTGAAAGTAGCCACTTGAATTACTCTTAGCCGTAGAAAGTACTTCACATACTTAGTATTTTATTTATTACAAACCTTGTAGTATTTACTATTCTGTAACAAAAATACTGCAAGATAGGTAACTTTTACTTCTAAAGTAGTAGCATTTACTTCATTTTTATGTAGCTACTATAATAATATTCCTAGTTCTACTAAAATGTTTTCAGAAAATGAATAAAATTAAGATTTGAAAAAATTTCAAATTCCTTTTTGAATGGATATTATTATAATAAATTATAATGAAAGACCAAAAAAAATAATTATATTTTCACATAGTAAGTGATTATTTGGTTATATTTTGTAAAATTGTGATATCATGATAATAAGGTACATTATTGCAACGAGAATACTTACATTGATTAAGATGGAAGCATTTCTTTTCTCTTCTGACTCTTGCAATGCAATATATTGCGTGTTAATGCTTTGCAGAATATTTTCTAAATAATTGTAATTTGTCATTTTTATTTAGGAATCTACAAATAAAAATAAATTATATTTATCACCGTCATCTTCAAAAATTTTAGTTGGAATTAAGACATTTCATTTCCTATCAAATAAAATTTAGTTGAAAAACTGTAAATCTTATATAGCTAAAAAAATAATATTATAAGCGCACGCATTTTATATTTCCGAGTTTCTAAGGAGAATACTATACACACCATAATAACTTTGAAATATATTTTCATCAATAAGTAAAACATTAATCAATTATCTGCTATTAAAAAGTTTTTTTGTAAGTGACTGACGAATAGGCTAGCTTGTATTTCGCGGTACCAGTTGACACGCAAAATTTTTGCAAAATTTCGTTCACCACTTATGTAAAGTATAATGAACAACCAACAATTGGAGCAAAACAATAAAAATTGAAAGCAGACAGGGAAAGTTTTGATCAATAATAAATGAGTAAAATCCGAGTAAGGGTTGAAAAGCACGTTTTATTGTGGTTCAGTCAAAGTTTTGCCAGTAGGGAGTGAGCACGAAGTTTACACGTTCCTCGCCGTTATTCACACGGTACGAATTATTGTTTATTAAAACTTTTAGGTGTTATGTTGAAAAATTTATATTTCCAAAATTTACACACGTATGTAAACACAACTTTTATTAATTATTATAATCGGATATTGTCTCAAATCTGCTATTATTATTTTCTAATTGATGTCCGTTTAATTGAAAAGATGACAAAAAGCGAAAAACAACAACGCAATGAAGGATCAATACAAATTTGTAGAAATAAAATATTTTTGGCTACGTTATGATAAAAATATTACGGCTATGCATGAAGAAATAAAATTAATTTTAAAAGAAATAATTTCAGTTATTACTAATTTTTAATATGCACTTTTTATAAAACAAACAAAATGCATTCAAAGAATTCCGGTCCGATTCGACAATTGTCTTTCAATTCAGATAGTCGTAAAAAAGTTTTGAAAAGTCAATTTTCTGAAGATCTGTCCAGTGCAAGTCAGATTTCCGATTTAAGTTACAATTCTTCTTTAAACATAAGAAAACAATCAATATCTCACGATCAACCTCCTCCGGCTAAATTGGCATGGATTGACAATGCTAATCAAAATTATAAATTGGAAAAGTATGGCAATAAGAATGAAGAGGGTATTATAGCTAAAAAGTGTAAAGAAAGCAAGCGTCCATCAACTGGCAAGCTCGTTAAGCAGGTGTCTTTGCCAAAGGATTCGATTCTATTATCACATCAGCAGTTAGCAGAAAGATTACGACAAGCATGGAAAGAGCGTGAAAAAAGTAAACAAAATTTAAACATATTTTTAGCCCAAAATGTTAAAGATAGGTCTGAAGAAGAACATAATAACGACGTTACGGATACCGAAAGTATGACTGTAAACGATAATAATCAAGCTTTCGATAAGCTTGTTAATAAACCAAAAGTTATTTTACCATTAAAGCCAGATCTTAGGCCCAACAATGAAATAGACTATAAAAAGATTTTTCAAAAACGCTTACGACGAACATATAGCATCGACGATCGATTAAAGTATAACGAACATTTTCCCGTAAGATCAGATTTTAAAAGATCTGTAGTGGTAATACCATGGCAAGAAAATAAAAGCATAAAAAAAGTAAAAGAAAATCCAACATCTCAAGTGAAAATGGAAGCCGAAGAAATCGATGTATGTGTTCCAAAAATTGATCAACAGTTTCAAGATGTTAAAATTGAAGAAAAAATAATAAATAGCGAAGATAACTTGAATATGGAAAACGAAAATTTATTAAATGAATCAGCTAAACCTATCGATGTGATAATTCGTCCGTTAACTGCGAATTCAAAACGGGAAGGCTTTAGAAATAGGACTAATACAGCTTTCAACGAAAGCAATAACACTGAAAAAATTAAACCACCTTTAATTCGCGCTTCTTCTGTACCTGTTAAATCGTCACAAGCAAGAATGAAATTATTTAATCCAGTTAAAAGAAAAATTAAATCTGCTGCTAAAAGAAAAGATAAAATTACGGTTCAAAAAGTATGCAGTGATGATGAATCTGAAACTAATGTTAAAAACAAGAAATATCAAAGAAGTGTTTCGCTTTCTGGTACGGAAGTTATTACCATGATGTCATTGATTAGTCCGGAACAAAGTGATGCAGAAGAACATGTTGAAGTAGATATCGAAATACAAAAACTTAATCCTGTACCATCAGTGAAACCACAGATTGAAGAGCAAATTGAAAAGTTTCAACATACCAAATCGTTGACTTTAAGAAAAACTGTAAAATCTGGTATGTATAATATATTATGGAATTCAAATTTTATTCCTTCATTTTTTAATTTTTTAAAAATTTTATTTGCTTTTCTTATGGGTGAATAGGTAAATGGTAAATTTCAAAATTGGCTTTGCATTTCATTATCTTAATTACAAGAGTTTGCGTTTTAGATGATAATAATTATATTGGTTGCCTTTGAGATCATCACTTTCCTACATCTACTCATCTGATATTAGACTTATACAGATTAGGGAGATTACCCGTATCAGATTTTCGTTTAGAAAATCGTTAATCGTAGATAGTTTTATTAGTTTCATGTTGCGAGTTATGAATTTTGTAAGTTTTATTATTAAAGCTTCAGTGAAGAATCACGTGATGACACTGTCACTTTAACTTCATTCTCTTGTCATCATTCTAATATACCATAGGTACTATTATATATTATGTGCAGACTACAGATAGAGTAAAGGGTAAATCATACAATGAACTTATCAAGTTGGGAACAAATTCTATTAAAAATTTTAAAGAATTTTTTTAGAAATTACCAAAAGTAAACAAAATTCAAATAAATAAAAGCAACAGCAGAGTCCTAAATTTAAAATATATTTGTCATTCTTATTTAAAATCAAAAGTTGCTCTACCACTTTAGTCAGATAAAGTAACACTAATGTATATAAATTATTGTTATACAAGATGTTTCGTGATTAACTAGCTCAACTTAAAATATGAATTTAGGATATCAAAAACATCCTCCTCTGTTAACAATGTAAATTGCACATTTTGAAACCGTTTTTTGACGTACAAAAATCGCTTTTGCAGCAAAACTTTTTAGAAAGTTTTTGTTACAAATTTCATTGTCTTCAATTTTGTACCTTAAAAATCTTACGATCGTTTATGTGAGAGAAAAATGTGTTAAGAGTTCTTTTACGTAATTTTTTTATAAATATATTTGACTAAAAGGTAAGATCGGCTTTGGTTTCATCAAACTGAGGAATAAACTGATTTTTAAATGAGTATTTCTATTGCAACAATGTTACAAACGTTAATTTTAATAAAAAAATAAACAAATTGCCTTTTGTATAATATTTATAGTTTTTGCAATAAATAAAAATGCTGGTAACTCTAGAACAGCTCATTAGCAGCTAAGGATTTGTGGAAGAAAATTACTTGTTTTCGTGCCGTTTATAAGCACTCGAAGTTTGTCGCCATGTAGTTAAGTCCTCGTATAAAGCTGGCCACAGACCGGCGTACATGTGTGTCATGCAGGAGTGTCATACATGTGTGTCGTACATGTATGATGGTACGCTGTTGCCCACAGACCGGCGTACATGTGTGTCATGCAGGAGTGTCATACATGTGCGTCGTATTTAGCACTTGAGTGTCACACGTAGTTTGAACGGCGACGATGAATAATGAAAACGAGTTCATATTTTTATCAGTGGAGTATGCATGTATGATAAGAAAAAGAAAAAAGAAAAATAGAAAACAGCATCAGACACGTACCAAGTGGGTGAAGGAATGGCTTTTAAAGCGACAAGATTTTACACATAAATTTACAAGTAGAATTATGCTTACAACCTGATGATTGGAGAAATTATCTAAGAATGGATGAAGATAGTTATGTTATGCTGCTTAAATTAGTAACTCCGCTAATTGAGAAGCAGGACACAATATTGAGGCCTGCTATATCCCGTTTGAAGTTTTCTACACTAATTTCTCCTCAGTCGTTGGGCAAAGTAATTTCGGAAAAATTACAAAATAGTAGCAAATCATAATACCACAAATGGGTCACGTAAATTTCATCCCTTCCTACGCCCGATCGTTTCGATTCTTCAATTTTTTTTGTTTCTCTTCGGAAACTCCCACGAATACTATTTAGTTTAGCTTTAAGGTTTATCTTCGTTGAATGTAGTTCACTAGTTTGAAATTTTTTTAGTAATACTTCATAAGCTGCATCTTTCTTAGCTCTATTCATATAATCTTGAGATTTAGTTTTCCAAACACAAGGGTAATTTTTATAAAGTTCAATGAACTCAATCATAAATTCTTTCGTCAAACTTCGTAAATCTGACATTTTAATTAATAATTAATAATTTTAACAGCAAGAGTCCACAGAACATGAACGTTGATGTGTGACACACATGAATTCAAATTAAGTTGAAAACTTGTGCGTCGCGCATGTATGTCACTTTTTGCCCACACACCAGCGAACATCAACGTCAAACCGGTGTGACGTGCATGTATGACACCCTTGTACGCCGGTCTGTGGCCGTTAATGTATGACATACCTTGAATTCAAGTAAAATAGAAAACTTGTGCGTCGCACATGTATGTCACTCTTTGCCACACACCAGC
The DNA here is from genome assembly GCA_949152465.1 of Cantharis flavilabris. NCBI lineage: Eukaryota > Metazoa > Arthropoda > Insecta > Coleoptera > Cantharidae > Cantharis > Cantharis flavilabris. The sequence goes on from OX424435.1 coordinate 60,335,707, forward strand.
GAACATCAACGTCGAACCCGGTGTGACGTACATGTGTGACACACATGTACGCCGGTCTGTGGCCAGCTTAATAATAATGGTATATTATAATTATTGTTATTTATTATCTAGCATTTCTTCGCAATTAAACTTTTGGAAATATAAAATTCATTTAAGCTTTATTTGTTTTGTTTGGTGCGTACTTACTTATTTAGTACAATGAGTATTTTGATAGTGAAGTGAATGGAAGTATGTATACCTCGTATATCTATTACAAATATAACGCTTTGTAATTATGTAGCTTTCAAATAAAATTTGCGTGTTTTTAGAAATACTTAAAACCTTTCTAAAATAGGATAAAATAGGATAAAAAAAAATAGGATTTATATTAACCCACTTTCTGCTCTTGACATCAGTGAAAAGTCTTCATTATCGCCTATCAAAATTCTTGTTAAGCCTTCGTTTGTAAAATAAAATTCCATTCAATTTAAAGTTTGGCAATTAACGTTATTTCATGGAAAATACATTTTCTGGGTTACTTGTGACAGCAACAACAGGATGAAATTTATTTTTCTTGCTTTACCTCGAATTTATTTTTTATTTTTGTAAACATTAAACTTTTATGAAATATAATATGTATGGTATAAATAAAATTATTATTGAATGTCATTAAGGTCCCCCTTGTTTGACAATAAAATATATTGTTTCAGTGTCGTTTCAGCAATCGAGTATACACGCAGTGCGTAGCTTTTCAGCCAGTTTTCCAGCAAGAAGGGGTTCAGTAGCTACCAGTTTAATAGTAAACAATGAAGAAGTAACTAAAAATTTCACTGGTTATACACAAGCAAGACGTATTAGTATTGACAGTATGTCTCGCGATAACGTTAGAGAACAAAAACGTCGTCTACTACGAAGTAAAAGTGCAACATCCGATAGCAGGTTAGTTAATGTAAAAAAATTCAACAATGTGATTTGCGTAACTTACAATAATAAATATAATTCAATAGCATACTTAGCAATTGAATTTAGAAAATTTTTTTACGAGGAGTAGGGGTAGTCTCGAGATATCTCTCACAAACCTTTGTCAAAAATACCAAAACATTTTATTTATATGTTCAGATACAGATAAATGTGACATTGATTTTTATTTTTCTTGTCAATTTGCAATTTGTGGAGTCAATCAATTCTGAAACGTAAGTAGATAATAGGAAAGCACGCGATTATCAAAATTCTGTCAATATAATATAGGAAACACAGGAATCCACCTATACATATAATAAATCTACTTATGATGAAAACTCCCGTAATACGATGATTTTATGATAATCACTATTTAATCAAAAATTTTTTACTTCTAGAATAATATAGTAGGTATAATTAAAAATCGTGTAAGATGAACTTATCAGAATTTTTATCTAGTGATGAATCAATTATTTTCGTTCTTTGAAGTGCATCATAAATAGATTATATTGTATATAATTTTTTTAATCTATTAAATATTTAAAAATTTAAACAGACACTTTTATTATTTGTATTCTATATTATTATTATAAATAATCAACTTGAACAATAAATTGAACTTTATTCTTAACAAAATCTTCACTATAATATGAATATTGTTTGCTGCGTTCTTATTAGACCTCAACTTAATTTTACCTCAAGTTAGAAAATTTAATTTTCTTGCTTAAAAAATAAATAAAAAAAAAACTTAAAAAGAGATAAATTAATTAAAAGAAATAATTTTATAAAATTTAAAGTAAAATGACATGTAAACTTACCTATAGCGCATAGAATAATAAACTAAGGTTGACACTTTTTGATCAATTATTATTTATCAATTATTATCAATTATCGTAGCGCTAGAGCCTACTCTTCTATTTATTATATCTCAGTAGGCGGGCCAATGTAAAATTATACGCAGGATACTTATTTGCAGTATTATATTAAATTTAATATTCACTTGAAGAGAGAAAATAAATAAGTACACAACCCGAAACAATTTAAATTTTATTAAATAATAATAATTTAATTAGTTTTATTTAAAAATAACATTTATGTGCGTTTTTTAATTATTTGTTCTATTAATTACAAATAAATAATTTAATACAAATTAATCTTTTTTTCTCGCATTTGTTTTGATTAATTTTTGTTTTGTTTAATTTTGTTTAATAATTTTATTATTTCCTTCATGTGGTTGAGTCGAAAATTTTGTTGCATTTATTTCTAATAAGGAGGCGTCCATTAATTACGTGAGGTGATTTTAGCGATTTTTAGACCCTCCGCTTCCCGTGGTGAGATGTCGTGAGATTTGGCTTGACACCCTCCCCCTTCCTTCTAATCTCACGTGAGATTTTTTTAAATGCGTATTTTTAGTGTAAATACGTTAATCTGTACTTTATTGCGTTGGATTTATTAAAAAAGCATAATTTGCTTAATTATTTTTATTTAAGAATAAAAAACTTATGTGATATTCACCGAGACTCCCCCTCTCCCCCACGTGAGATTCGGCTTGACCCCCTCCTCCCCTAAACGTCTCTCGTAATTAATGGACGCCTTCTAAGCCAGGTCTTCGGAAGCTATAGTAATACATAACAATTAAGTATAGATCGATTTAAGAGCAATACTTCAATTGATTTAATTTAATTCTTACGGCTGACTTGTTTCTATTTATTTACTAATTAATATTCATTAATAATTATTATTTTTGTGCTAGTGAATTATTAAATACAGTAAAAGCCCCTGTTTCCGAAATGAACGGGACCCATTTCCGTTCGGATAGGCGAATGTTTCGGATAAGTGGAAGGTTGAAATTAATACCATAACATAGTATAACCATGACAAATACAAAAACAAATCTGCAAACATAGTATCATATTTTTCTTGATTACGATAAGAATTTATTCTAATCACAGAAAACTTGATGATTTTATTTAAATATACAAATTATGTAAAAAAAATTACACCGTTTTGGCAAAAATTTTATTAGATACAAATAATGTTTAAAATAATTTTATATTTTAGAAATAAAATTTATAAATAAATAACAAAATTGTCACAAACGCGTTACAAAATAACAAAACTATAGGAATAGAATATAAATATTTTATTTTGCGAATAATCTCTCTTTCAAATTTAAATTACTACTTATTTTTATAACATTAAAAATGCTGTTGTTTTTATTATAATGTAAGCATTATAACGTAGGTAATCAATCCATCTACCCACACGTGTTCTCCTTTGAATCGCGGCGTGATAAAGCTCACAAGCATCTTTCGGTTGACTCGATAAATTCTAAGAATTTTCGGATACGAGGGATTCGGATATGAGGGCTTTTACTGTATTGAAATAATTTGTCTATTCACTAATGCCTTTATTTCACTAATAAAGTTTTACCGTCATCGTCTGAAAGTGTGAAACAGAAAAAAATTTAAATATGATAAGTTCTTGTAAAAATTTACAATTTTCCAATATTACTAATATATAAATCTAATGCTCGGTTTCACAAAGGTTAGTTAAATTTTAATCTACGATTAAGGGTTCTCAACAATAAAAATTCATTATTGCGACATTGTTGAAAATCCTTAATATTAGTCTTTGTGAAATCGGGCATCAGAAAACGTGTTTAGACATTATTTACGAATTAGTTCGATTCTACCAAGCAGAGCAAATGCAATTTATAGAACCACGATGCATAAAACGTGAAAGTATAATGCGATCTTACTTTTTAAATTTTCCCAATAAATTCACAACTAAATAGTATTTTGGCGTGACCAGGAACAAAATAAAGTAATTGAAGTATAAAACTTATAAAAGTCATGATCCATTATCAATATCTTCTTTAGATTTTAACTATTTTTGTTATAACATAAACTAATTTAAGTTTACAAAATGTGTAAATTAATCATTCTCGATTATAATTAATTTCTGTAGCATAACAATCGACATCAGTATTGGTGCTGTAAACTAATTTTACAAATAATTTTCATTAAGGAACGTAAATCAAGTTTAATACCTAAATGATAGATAGTTCAAAAGATAAATTAGAAATCAATAAGCCAATTCTGTCATGTGGTTCAAAGAAGTATTACTATAATTGATGTGAATTTAAAATTGATCAAACAGTAGTTTTAAGGTTACCTACTTATTTCTTTATTATTTACAAACTAAATTATATTGCAAAATTTAATTGACTCAAAATTTTATTTTTTTATATTTAAAAAAACACAAGAAATAAAAAATGTTTACAATAAAATAATAAGCTTTGTCAAAATGAAAGCTCGATCCATTTTCAACCTTTTAAAGTCACAATTTATTAAAAACTTGATGCAATGACCTGGAAATTCTTACCTATACATTTCATTGATTTTTTTGCCAATAAAAACTTCTTCAAAAATGCACGGAATAGTTAAATTATCCTTATATTATTTCAGCTTTAATATAATTTTCAAGACCTAATAATAAATTAAATTAAATTAAAATCTAAGTCAGTTTAAAACTACATTAAGAATAATATTTTATTTAATTTGATTATATAATTAGATGTATTAATAAAGACCAGTCAGAACCAGGCTGAATGCACGTAGGTAAATATAAATATAGGTATATAATGTACAACAAAAATAAAAAATAATTTTCAAAATATTACGATGAATCTTTAAAGTGAACTAACTGAGCGTACCAATTATTAAAATGGAAATTATTTTTCAGAATAATTTCAGAATATTTATGACAACTTTTCGATGAATTTTTTTAATGAGAAAACATTTTCTTCCATTTTATCATAAATTTATATCATAAAATAAGGTTTTTATGTTTTTGGAATTTTTACCAAAATTATTGAATAATATTTCAATAGATGCAGTTATATTGTATAAATCCAGTGGGAGTTCCTCATTTTACCTAGAAATGTAAAAGTCAATAACCAATATATTTTCGTTTCATGTTACGAATATGCATAATGCACCTTAAAATAATCAAATTTACCGCTTTGTATTCATGTTCCAATGTTTTATATTAATCTTGTAGACGTCGAGCACGATTTGTCACACGGCTAAAGGAATAAAACCCGTATTGCAAGACAAAAATTAAATTATTGGAAAAGTGATCAGTTAATTCGCTCGATGTAAATTCGAGGTGTGTTGAACGTATATAAAATATTATAATTTTTTCTGAAAACAATATACAGAGCCAATTTTAAGTCACACTGTTAAAGTTTACGTGTCGGTTTTCGTGAAGGCAACCAATTTTAAACCTAAAACTTGGTTCGGGCAGTAAAGTCTAATAATTTTTTAGGAAAAGTAACATGTTTTACTCGGTGCCAGTGTCCTTTTTGAGTTCCGCCTGCATTGGACAATTTTAAAGTAAACCTATTCAGTATTAAAGGATTATGTTAACTGTGTTAAGTTTTTTGAATTTTTAGAGAATTATGTAAGCATGAATCTATCACGTGGTATAGAAGTTTGACGTCAGAGAGCATAATACGTTTTCAACCAAGTGAATTTTTTACCATTTTATTCGTCTTTTCAAAATTCACCCTAACCAAATAATCTTTTATTGTATATTTAAATTATTCAATAAAATAAAATAAGTCTTTTAATGTATTTTAAACTAAAAAAATATCTTACCGCTACAAAACTTCGAGGCAAACGTTTTCCAAAATTAAAAATAGTGAGGAACTGCCCGCGCATTCCAAACTAAAGAAATTTTAAAAATAAAGGCCACTTCATATAACATGACAAAATATAATAGCAAAACAATTTTATTGTAGATAATACTGAACTATTACAAGATTTCTTCTTTCCAACTGAGTTAAAGGAAATCGCAGCAAAATTGGTAAAAAAAAATTTCTTGTAGGTACCTTTTTACGTATTTTACGTATTTTTTGTTTTAAATCTTAATATTATATACATAAAACATAATACATATGTGTGTACATAACATATAATGCTTATATATCTACATACCAACTTTCCCTGCTTAGAACTGGAAAGTATACGTACATTTCTTGACATCAGCAGTTCATGTTTATGTAGGTAATGAAACAGTAACTTCCATACCTGAAATTGGTACTAAAACGGCTGATTTTCGGTTAGTTTAGCAAAAAAAACCATTTCCGAACTATGAAAAACAAAAAAGCATTTATTTTGTTCAAATAAGTAAAATAATATGTATATAAGTACAAATAAATATACCAGAAATATAATATTTTTGAATACCACATATTCGTATGTGGAAAATTTGCGTGTATAGGTACTATGTGAAGTTAATATAAAGTTGAAAACAATGTAAAATATTACATACACTATAATATAAATGCTTATAATCACCAAAAATTTAAATAATTCCTTTATCCATAAGAGAACTTTTGTGTGATAAATTTAAAGTTAAAATTATTCATACATCGCAGGCAGTAACATAATAAATAGTGGAATAATTTTCGTATTTTTAAAAGCATTATTTTCTTACCACGTAGGTAGGTACCTATAGCTTTGAAAAGATACAATTTATATAAACTTTAAAACTTTAGAAATTAAACTCCAATAAAATTAAGTAAGAGATATGCGTGAGTCTTGGCACTGCTTTCAAAGTTGAACTAGCATTAAAACTGTTGCAAGCATTAACAACAAACTTACACCAAATTTTTTTTTTAGATAAATGGAATTATTAATTCTAAACCGAATGAAATATCTGAAATAATAATCTAAATAAAGTATAGATATTTTTAAATTACTGTTATATAGTTATCGAAATATTAGTAGAATTTCTTTTATTTTAATTTTTTTATGGTGAAGTAAATAATATTGTTTTAATTTCAGTACAAACGAAGAGAAAGAAAAAATTCAAATGTTCAACGATTTCGAAGAAAGCAATAAAGAAGAACAAAAATTAGCTACGACGAATATTGATAATGAAGTTAATCCAGTACAAACACAGAAACCTATTTCTAACGAACACGAAACACAACCTCAAGAAATGTTAAAATCACAAGAAGCTTTAAATACGACACTTGAAAATGTAAAAGAAAAGCAATGTTGGGACACATTTTGCAAAATGAATAAAAAAGGAGTTAATATTTCTTTTGACACAATTTTAAGAGGAATGTTGACACCTACCGAATACAGATTACGAAGAAAATCCATTGCCAGTTTTGCTGATAGCAACACAGAAAACATCAATGACACATAAAATTTTTGGTTGAAAAAAATAGGCACTTAATTTCATAAAATACTTGGCAAGAATTTTCACAGCACAGTAGTTTCGGTATATTATGTATATAATATATTATTATACAATATATATTATAGAGTTTGTAAGAAAATAATATCAAACTCAGTAACTCCACGATTTTATACTATACTGTCGAGTATTGAGCGGAAGAGACAACGTTTGTTAATAATCTCCCTATTGAGGAAAGATCGAAATCAGAGATTCTAATGCGAACAAAAAATTACTCTAGTTTTAATTTACGAGGTGAAATCCTCAAAAGTAACTCTAGAATCGGGACCAGCTTTGGTAGGTTGAAAGAGCACAAAATTAAGCAAACGCCCATATTTTTACAATTAAATAACTTTTAAAAGTTTTCAATTACAATACTTCAAATAATATAAATATTATATATAACCATAACCCAATCGTCTACTATAGCTACTGAGATGGTAACGCGTCCGAAACTGGATTAGAAGATTACAGGATCACAGGAATAGTTGTTTATTCCGGACATTTTTATATCTTCTCGAATGCTATTACACAACATGCAATATTTTGCTAATCTTATAAGATGGCGTACTGAAAATAAAACTATCATTACCGAGAATCCAATCCAATCAATTTGCAGACGAGGCATCATGTCAGCTTGAAAACCTTTAGATTTTTGTTGCTGAACTAATACCTAAAGTATTGTATTCAAACTTTTAAAAGCAATTTTTTCAAAAGCAGTTGCTCATAGCACTTTAAAAAACAAGTGTTAGTTAATTTTGGTGTTTTTTCAATTTACCAAAGTTTGTCCCGATTCTAGTAGAATTACACTTCAGGATTTCTCCTCGTTAACCAAAAACATTTTAATATAATATTAAATTTATGAAAATGTTTTAAATAAATATAATATTATATTTTATGTACTAATAAATGACTTACTTATTTTAACCAAAAAGTATTATCTTAAGAAAAAAGTACATACACCAATAATATAAAAATTTATTAGGTACTATAGGTATTTTTGTATTGAGTGAGCGAAATCAGTGTTTTTTATTGCAACGTTTCATGTCAATTTTGCCCTAGAGCCTAAACTATCAAGGCGTTGTAAAATCTGCAATCAAATGTACCAAAAAATGCTGATATGCCACCGAAATATAAATATTATGTTTTCTAAGTACAACCGTAACCGTCAAATACGAATATCATAGCAATATTATTGATTTATTGAATTAATAAAAATTAGGAATTTCTGACAAATTTACAAAGTTCGAATAATTGTAATTTTTAGGTTTGTTTGGTTTTTATCTCGAATTTTACTTATAATATCTATCTCGACGAGCATTATATTATGCAAAAAAAATTATTTTTTCACATTCATACTATAAATATGCCTAACATAATATCATAATTATTAAGTTAGGTTGTCATGTTAAGGTAGTTCGGTAGAGTTTGCGTTCACATGTGACCATATAATTTTGTGTTGGTGAATTTTCAACTCTTTTTACCGTGTAGTTTTTAGAAATTATCTTTTAAAAATATACATTGGAATGATAGGAGAACGTAGGTACATAATTAATAGCATAAATTAGGATGTTCATTTTGTTATTATAAATTTGCTTTTAATTTTGTTATAAAATTCTAGATGTATTGTAACTGAGTCATGCAAAGATCTTATTAAATTGGGACGAAATATGGACGTAGCCAAACTCGACCGAACTACCTTTAAAAAGATAAATTTCGCTTAACCATAACAATGTGTGTATCATATTTTTTGACGGTTATAGTTGTTGTATGTAATACTATAATTAAGTTATACATAGATTGCTAATAAATATTCTAAAACTTGAACAAGGATGTTATAATATTTTGTTTTATACTTTTGTTTAGGTTCATACATTCCTTTATGTAAGATTTACTATATACTTCTTAGGTTGGTGAATGGATCTAATAGTATAAAATTGAAATCCATAACAGTATCAATAGTTTATAAATACATAAGTATATCAATATAGAATATTTTCACACAAACAAACAATTAATTTAAATCAATGGATATTATAGATATCGGACACCATAATCTATTGTTATTGTATTATAACGATTAAGGGTGCAATTTTACCGACGAAGATTGACATAATATTTCAATGCAATAGACGAAGACCGAAATATGTTACAATTTTTTGTGCTTTTATTTCGGTTTCTCTCCAGAGCATTAAAATATTATATTTTCTATGTCGGCGAGATCTAAAGGAACTTTGAAAGTGAAAGGTTAACTATTGAAAATTAATTTTTTTTTTTTTACTAGATTGAATTATATTAACAAATTTCAAGTGTCAGGTAATGATAAAAGCTTATATTAATTTAAAACTGTATAAGTGTTAGTGATTTCAATGATTTGTTATTACTATAGTAGGTACGGAATTATAGGCAATTGTGATGATTTTTCGAAATATTTAGTAGAAATATAAAAATATTTGTGTCTAAATAATAGTATACAAAAAAATAATATTATACTATAAATTATACATCATGGGACTAAGGTGCTCCTTCGGTTTATAACAATGAAAAATTTATTTATGCTTTTTTTCAGTAATTAGCAATTTTTGAAGGAATTTTCATATTCTTACATGTCCAATTGTATACTATTACCAGCATTTTTTATAAGCTAACTTAACCGTCGTCGGTGGAATTTTCGACTGCGCTATGTTGACCCCCCCCCCTTGGGGTAGGAAACTAACTATCAACCATCGGTGGAAATGTCTGCCGTCCGTTGATTTATCTCTTTCTCTCAATGCCGAATAAATTAAAGCAGCAAAAATTTTCTTCAAATTAAGATTGTATCTATATTTTGAAGTAATAATTATCATTGTAATTGATTTTTATAATTTTATTTCATTAATAGTAATACAAAAACATCAAAACATGGACTCATGATACATAGATTTGTAATAATTTATTATAAAATAATACATTATTGTGTGAAGTGATGTGCTGAGTGAAGATGTGCGTGAAATTTAATATTGTACCGAATTGTGCCCGATTTGTGCCGTAATTATTTATTTTTTATTTATTTCAGATTTTATGGAGTTCCTTATTTTGAGGTAACAGTTAGCCCAGCCATTTTCAATTATTCTAGATTGTACTGGACGTGTGTCGTTGTGTGCCGTAAATCACAAAATTCACAATAGTGAACACAAAAATGCCACAAATAGGGAAACATCCACGTCGCCAGCCGATGTAAAACTACACGTTTCCGCAATTGCAGTAAAAAACTAGGTAAATCAAAAAAACACTCACCAAGGCCTGGTTCGTTTACAAAGTGGTAATTCGACAGAAGCTTGTTTACCAGTAGTGTACTGCAACCACAACCCACAAGAGCTCTTGACTCGATGACTTCCCTGGCTACTGCTGATGAAAAAACTCGGCTCGATCGCGAAGCTGCTAGCAGAATTCGTTGCGTCGCACAAACAAGAATTTCACTACCCAAACACTTGATCGTAGCAAAACTGACTCCTTTCAGTAGTCGTAGATGGTAAATAAAAAATCAGAAAGATGCAACATACGGCCACACACCGTTTTCCAAATCGAACATTCAATGTTGCTTGCAGATTGGATACAGTTTGAGTTTTCAGCGCCACGGTACAAATCCCACAATTAAGGTTTCCATTATTAACTAATTACGAGGTTTTACGGTTTCGTAAATCAAACTTCGCTGAACGATTTCTTCTCAGGCTTACTCTTTACAAATATTCGGCCCTATCTGAATGATCTTCAGCCCACGAAACTAAAACACGTCTTCACTCCTCGTAGTGCGCTTTTAGAAAATCCCTAACCTAAGCTCAAGCACGCGCCCTTTACGATCCCCCGCGCATGTCCCACCCAGCATAGGCGTACTAAAAATCGTCGTCTAGGGATCGCGCAACAATTAACAAAAAATTGTTACAAAGCTAAGGACCCGCATATTTATACCTGAAGGCTTATAATTTTCGGTCTCTTAAGCGAATAACGAAAAAGTTCACGCTAGGTGGCTCTGAACAAGGAAGGCCGAATATATTTTTGGTTTATACCCGCACACAGAGAAGATATTGAAGTAATTTTTACTTTAATTGAAGTTCAAATCAGCTTCACAACAATTTTGAGGTAAATTTTATTAAATTTGAACTAAATTTTATTAAATTTGAAGTAAATTTTACTAAATTTGAAATAAAATTTACTCTAATTGATTTAATATTTACTTCAAAATTATTGCGAGGATTGTTTTTTTTTTCTGTGCAGCACCAATATAAAAACAAAATAATATTTAGTTATAATATGAAAAAAGAAAATAAATAGAATATAAAAAGTTATCGGGTTATATGGAAGGCAATCAACCTCATCAAGTTGTCAGGTCGACGTTTCGGAGGATTTTATTCACTCCATCTTCGGGACTAAAATTAAAAGTTGAATATGGAACAATATAGATAAGTAAATCTTACCAAAACAACCGAGGGGTAAACCACGGTTAAAAATTGTGTACACCAGACTTCCTCCCACTTCGGACTTCCCAGACTTCCCGGACTTCCCCGAACTTCCCAGGACTTCCCCGGACTCCCCCAGACTTCCCAGACTTCCCCGGACTTCCTCGGACTTCCCCAGACTTTCTCAGACTTCCCCGGACTTTCCAGACTTCCCCAGACTTCCTTAGACTTTCCAGACTTCTCAGACTTCCTCAAACTTCCCCAGACTTCCTCAGACATTGTGACAAATATTATTGTGTTGCTTTAAGAAGTAAATTATTCATTGTAATTATGAGATTTGAGATAAATTTGAGATTTTGAATTTACAATAACTCGAAAACGGCGCTAGATATCGAAAACCGAGAAAAAATTAGTGCCTTGGAATCCCAGTACTTCGTCATATGAAGCCATATGCAAAATTTCAGATCAATAGCGCGCAAGAATGGCGCGGCAAGAATTAATATCATTGTATATATCAGACTTCCTCAGACTTCCCCGTGATTCCCCAGACTTCCTCGGACTTCCTCAGACTTCCCCGACTTCCCCGGACTTCCTCAGACTTCCCCGGACTTCCTCAGACTTCCCCGGACTTCCCGAGAGATTTACCCCTCGAAAACAACCATATAACCCGATAACTTTTTATATTCTATTTATCGCATTGGACGAGATTTTGGCTTATCTATCAAGAAAATAAATATTTATTAAAAATTTAAGCTTTTACCGATTTGTTAAAGTTTAAAGTGTTGTGATTTTAAAGTATTTTTCTAACTTGATGTTTAAGTTTGCGATAAATTTGTATTTTTCTATTTAAATAATTTGATTGAAAATAGGTTTCAAATGTGTTATGTAATTTTTTAAATGGATAGAAAGTGAAAAGAAGTGATTGAAATTATATACTGTGTTCATCGCACCACGAGGTCTTGAAAGACGTACAAGCAATGCAATGTAGCAAAATCATTTTTCGAGAATTTGAGTCGAAAAATTGTAAAAAGAGTTAACAGTTTTTGAAAGACACTTCACAGAAGATTGTATACCTGTGCACTCATATTTTTTAGAGGCGCAACTAAATTTAATATTTTCGGAGGGAAAGGGGGGGGGGCTGTTTACGTCTTGTTTTCAAACATTTTCATCACGAACACTGAATTCATTCAATTACTTTTGATTGAGGGGGCTAATTGTGATTTTAAAATATAATAAAAATAATTAAAAAACTGGAGCAGAAATAAAAGAAATTTACAAAGAAAGCACACTAAATGTAAATTCGAAAATTGTTTGGACATCTTCAGCAATCCAAATTTTAAAACATATTCTTCAAATTGCAAATTTGCAATTTCAAATTTTTCTGGAATTGTTGAAATTATTATTGTAAATCAACTGTAGTGAAATATATTAAAAAAACAGATATGTATGAAGAAACTGTTACGCAGATTTGGTTCAAAATCTGAAATTTTTATTTTTATTTGTATTACTACGTACAACGAATTAATTGGCTTATACTATTCGTTAGTATATTACTATGAGGTTAAGGCCAGGATACGTGGATCTAGCTTTAATTCACGAACGCGAGGTGGCTTATACGCTATGGTGTTTTAAATTTAATTAATTGGTAGGTAGACAACACTCTTGACAAATAGTCTGGTTGCTAACTTCCTAGTTAAAATAGTAAACTTACAGGAATCTACTTTTAAAACGTACAATGGTATTATTAGCTGATATAAGCTCCGCCTTTTAATATTCGAAAATTTCCCTCTCTGTTGTTGAAAAATTTTATTAATCGTAAGGGTGGGATTTTTGCACTTACCATCATTCATGCAAGAATATCTAATTTTTATTGTAATCTGGACATCGATCCCATCGATAGCATCGGTTGAAAACATCGATTTTTTCGTGATATCGATGTTATTGCCTATTAGCTTTAATCAAGGAAAAAACATGATAAAAAACTTAAATCGTGGCGTGGTTTACAAGAAAAGATATAATATGCTCATTAGTCATTACTCATTATTCAATATATCTGTTAAAATTTAAAATGGGAATTGGAAATGTAAAATCTGGTTTACCACTGTCCACTGGTGTACTTTTATTTATATACCAAGAAAAGTATGGACTGGGAAAGTGGTGTAGTCACGATCAATCAGCTGATGGGTGGAAACATGATGATAACCTCACTTTGTTTGCGCTTAGTTACCATATAGCTTCAAAAACTGCACTTTTCTCGTCTAGAATTATGTAGGCGACCTGGGCAAATGCAATAAAGGCATAATTTTGAATTAAAACATTGTAAAATCACGAAAAAGTTTAAAATAACGCATGCACCCGGCAATGTTTCCACCCATCAGCTGTTCGATCGGCCACATTTTGACCTCACACTTTCCCGATCTATAGGCGCCGCACCATAGATAAATTATAAGAGATGGTTTAAATACATAGGCAAACCCTTCAACAGCAACAAGTGCGACCCGAACAGTGGTTTAGTGAACTATTTAGCAAAGTTCAATACCGAATAATTAATGTTTCTACAAATTTAGTTCTTAACGCTGCGTGCGGTGATGCTTCTTGAATATTTGTGTTTGAGTTTGCGCGTTCAATTGCTATTTGAGTGGTCGTGACATAGATAAATTATAAGAGATGGTTTAAATACATAGGCAAACCCTTCAACAGCAACACGTGCGACCCGAACAGTGGTTTAGTGAACTATTTAGCAAAGTTCAATACCGAATAATTAATGTTTCTACAAATTTAGTTCTTAACGCTGCGTGCGGTGATGCTTCTTGAATATTTATGTTTGAGTTTGCGCGTTCAATTGCTATTTGAGTGGTCGTGACATCCATTGTTTCAGGGCGTAAAATAATAATTATTTAATTATTATTATACAGGTTTAGTATAAAACTTTCTATTTTATTGCTTAACTTTCATTATTAATTCAAATATGGTTAACTCTAATAACTGCATTGTTTCTGGTTGCCCAAACTTTTCTGAAGGAAAAACGTCCGTTAAACATGTGTTTAAATTTCCGAAAACATTATTTACCGTTCTAAGTGGTTAGAAGCTATAAACGAGGCAAGTGGTTTTTCTAAACCTATAAATGCTGTTAGCGAAAAATCTGGTCATATCAAGTTTTGGGACAAAATGTTAAAAAAAATTGATACCTGGACCTTCGTTAGCAAAACGGATATCAATAAAATTCATCGAGCACCAGCATGTAAACAAGGCTGGATTACAACTATCAAGGGTGTATTAGAAGTGTGGAAGATTTGTCATGAATCTGGTTTCGTATATTTAAGAACCCGTACTTTAAATCAAGATTCCTTAGAAAATTTTATTAATAATTCGTAAATATTATAAAGATATTAGACGAAGCCATATTTCTTCTAATAGTATTAGTTCCAAAAAATTAAAAATTTTAAAACATTGCTAACCAATTTTTTTCTCTTTTTTTCATGTTATCGTTGCCAAATATATCGAGGATCTGTGCAATGTTGAACTGGATGAAGTTACCTATACTAGTCGAGGAATTTCTAGTACAACTTTTTTTTTATATATTTTTGTTATTTATTGTACATATTTATTTCTCATTTAGATTTATTATTCACAGAAAGTTCCTAATTTTTTTAATTTTTACTTTGCTATTATTACGTATAATTTTATCTTTCTATATTATTTTTATTTGTTTCTTAAATAAGTTGTGATGTTAAATATTTGTAATAAAATACTAACGGTGCTTTTCTGTAAGCCATTTGTTATGCTTTTTGTTATTGTTACTCATGTAACGATAGCAAAAAGGCAATAACTGGCTCCCAAATGGCCTGTTAGATCTTAATCAAATATAATAAATTTGTTTATTTATATTTGCTGGTGTATTTTTGAATTTCCGTATTTTTATTACATAAAGATAATTTTGACTTGATTGATTTTTTAAAAATTAGGCTTGAGAATTTTCCATTTCTTATTAAAATGTGAACTTACTTTTAATTCAAAATGGTTAAAATTTTCAACCCTAATTTTTTTAAAACTCGTCAAGTTTTATTCTACATTTATTTCCAAATGCGTAAATGGAGTAATTTGAATTGCCCGCTAAATTTTTAGTTCGGTAAACTCTCCCATACGTCGCTAGTCTCGATTTTGTTTCCCTTTCTTTAACGTTGTTTGACACATCTCTAATAATTAATCTATGCGCCGCACCGTCAATCGAGTTGCGACTTGCGATAGTGGTGATACTTGATATAGGTTCTTATGAATGGGTTTGTTATCTTCTTGCATTCTCGCGGTTTTATCTTTATTTCAGGCTACCACTCGACGCTGGCGGTGCACTAATATATTATAATTTATTATAATATAATGTAAAAAGAAAAAGTTCTGGATAAAATATATAGTGACTCGCATAAGTTCTCGGACACTCCTATGCTACCAATGTAAATTGAACATTTTGAAGCCGCTTTTTTTCATCCAAAAATCGATTTTACGGCAAAACTTTTTAAACATTTTTTGTTGCAAATGTCATTGCCTTCAATTTTATTTATATAAATTTTTTTATTTTGTCGCGCCGTTTTTGACTGACAGCGGCTTAAGCAACACTCTGTAAAACACAAAACCTATTGTCATCTATATCTCGGAAACGATGCAAAATAACTAAAAAATTAATAAGTATTTTTTCTTGTAAATTTTATTCTCTACATTTTTGTTCCTATACATTTTTCTATTTTATCGCACCGTTTCCAAGATATAGATGACAATAGTTTTTGTGTTTTACGGAGTCTTATTTAAGCCGCTGTCAGTCAAAAACGGCGCGACAAAATAAAAAAATTCATATAAACAAAATGGAAGGCAATGAAATTTGCAATAAAAAATGTCTAAAAAGTTTTGCTGTAAAATCGATTTTTATATGAAAAAAAGCGGCTTCAAAATGTCCAATTTACATTGTTAACATAGGAGTGTCCGGATATTTTCGTTACTCACTGTACGTACAGATGTCACAACGAAAATAGTCAAAATGGATTCAGGGAAAATCAAAACGGATATTTACGTCAAAATCTGGAAACCAAACAAAAATTGGGATTACAATACTTCCTTGTTTACAAAATATATACAGTGGCTCAATATATTATTCGTACACCAAAGAAAACGTACATACTCTTGCTAGTATTCAAAAAACGAAAAATTTTAAAATTAAAAAAAAAATAATTTTTTTAAATGAAAATATAATTTTTTAGCTAAAATAAGGTATTCCTGAAAATTTCATCAAAAAATTCCTACGTCCTAGGCGCTTGGTCCTTCATGGGTTAATGGGAACAATCCTATTAGTGATGGGGAGTGACAGTGATGCACTTGTTGTGTGAAACTATATTATGACAAACCGGAAAATGGCCGGAAAAGTGGTGCGAATCGACATTAATTCCATTACACAAGAAAGGCTTACCAACGGACTGTAACAACTACAGGTTAATTTATTGCCTTAATCCCACATACAAGCAAGATAATGCTCCACATAATCAAGGAACGATCGAAGAGTTTTTTCTTGCCACAAATTTCTTAAGAACAAGCCCGATTTGTGCCGGGGAGAGGAACCAGAGAACATATCGTATACTAAATATACGTTAAATAATCGAAAAGGCGCGCGAGTTCTGCGTCCCAATGGTTCTATGCTTCGTGGACTATAGAAAGACCTGTGGTTCTGTAGATTGGGAAAAATTGTGGAGCATCCTTGAAGACATGGGCACACCAGGTCACTTGATACATCTAATAAGATAACTATATGAAGAAAACTCGAAAAGAATTCGTATAGATGAGACGTATTCGCAAAAATTTAGTGTAAGTGCCTGTGTGAGACAGGGATGCATTCTATCGCCAATACTATACAATATATACTCCGAGTATATAATGCATAAGGTGCTCTCCGAATGGAAAGGGGGAATAACAATAGGCGGTAGGAAAATCTCCAATTTGAAATACGCTGATGACACCCTAATAATTGCGTCGAGTTTGGAGGAACTTAAAATTAGCATGAATAGACTAACCGAAGTAAGCAGAAACTTTGGTCTCCATATTAATAACAACAAAATAAAAATCATGATAGTAGACCGCGCCAACAATAACTCCCCCGAAATCCACACAGCTATGGGGTTTGAGGTGGTTCGTAACTTTATATACCTAGGCTCCATGATCTCCAACTCAGAAGGAAGTACGCCAGAAATAAGGAGACGACTGGCTATGGCAAGAACGGCGACCACCAAACTTGTCAATATATGGAGAGACACAACCATTACCAGAGCAACGAAAATGAGGCTGCTGTCGGCACTGATATTCCCTGTGGCCACGAACGCGGCTGAAACGTGGACAATAAAGGCGGACGGCAGAAGACGAGTTGAAGCCTTTGAGATGTGGGCATGCTGAGAATACCTTGGACGGCCCACCGCACAAACGTGTCCATCTTGAATGAGCTGGGGGTCAAAACGCGGTTTTCAACTAAGATCAGGAAGTCTGTCCTACGATATTTCGGACACATTGCAAGAAGACCAGAAGCAATGGAAAAATTGATGATCCAGGGCAAGATCGAAGGAAAGCGTCCGAGAGAAAGATCCCCAACAAGATGGATAGATCAGATCGAAACCCTAACGGGACAGACTATTGGAATCTGAGAGAGAAAACAATAACTCTATTCAGAATTTTCTTGTATTGTCTTGTATTCTGTATTTATATTCAAAATTGCCTGCTGTATTTTAATTCTTATGATAGGTACATAGATTTGGCAGATAATTATTTCAAATTCTTAAAATATAGAGTGAGTTTTGGAATCCTTAGATACGCTAAATCCATACCAAGCAAACCAAAATGACGATACTGTAATGAAGCAATTATTACAGGATTCTAACGGAGTGTGCAAGTTGATACGAATATGTGATATTTTTATTCTCAATCATGGTTTCCGTGACGTTGTAACCGATCTGGAAAATAAAGGATTCAAAGTGTTAATGCCGGTTTTACAAGGGAAACAAAAACAATTAACTGCGAAACAAACAAACAAATCACGATTTGTAACGAAAACCCTTTCCATTGTTGAATCTGTGCACGATATGCTAAAAAAGAAGTACCAACTATTAGACAATATTTTGGATAATAAAATTCTGCCAAAAATTAAAAGTTACTACCGGATTGTATCGTTTCTTTTAAATGAATTCAGAAAAAATTTAGAGTCTGATAAAACCATCATTCCTGAAGTTCTTGACCGTATGGTCTCAAGAATAAAAGAAGAAAACACATTGGTAACAAAGATAGAACAAAACGGCTGGTTGCGTAAAAAAATATCCTTTCAAGCTCTGCTATTTTTTACAGGTACTTACCAATATAGTCAATCTATAATATATCATATTTGACTGAAATGATTATGGAAGACCGCTCTATAAATATGCATTTTGTTTTCAATATTATATTAAAAGTTCTATTTGCATCGCGTCATATATTTCGAGAAAATCATATCGTTGCTTTTTTGAGTATAATGTCCCACATGCTAATGATGTTTCTGGAATCCCTAGATATTATTGCGAGCGTACCAATAGAGTTGTTCTCATTGCAATGCAATGCTTGCTGGCTATCTTGCTATGCAATTTATTGTTCAAAAATAATAAGAACTGCTGAAATCCTAACAGACTTATTTAAAAATACAGACATACCAGTGACTATTCTTAGGTTTGTTCCACCAAACAGTTCTCCCCAGTTCTAGGACTATATGCATGCTTTTTAACTAAATTTTTGAGCATTAAAGATCATTTTTGTTAAAATTTTAACCAAAGAACATGTGTTACTGGAGAACTGGAGAGAACTGTTTGTTGGGACAAACCTATATTGAAAACGATAGTAATAACGATTAGTTACTTAAATGATTGGTTATAAAATTATACTTAATTGGTGTTTTCTTTATTAATCCGTCGTTGGTACACATGTGAGTGTGGAGCTCACAATCGTATAAATGATGTCGAATTAATGTGATCTATTAATACCATGAAATGACATGTCTACAAATATTAACAAAAATAAATTATAGCGCTATTTGCCATTCCCTCGTAGTTATCATCTTACAAAGTTGACAACTCCAATAAAACGTTTTTATCTCCGTCGTACGTACACGTGTTTCTATTTTTTTCAATTCATCATGGCCAATAAATTAATTTCATAGTTGGACGAGACCGAAGAACAATTCTTTGTGAGTCTGATAGTGATATTTCTGAACCTACACCTAAGCATTAGTACACAACAATCAAATACTCCGCAAACATCTCGTTGGAGAATAACACAATTTTTTTTTTCAAGTATATGCAAAATATAGGTATATTATACATTTTTAATTAATATAATAATATAAAAATAGCCATGGGCGTCGCCAAGGGGGGGCAGAGGGGGGCTACAGCCCCCCCCCCCCGGCTTTTGGAAAAACCTATAATATTTAACAATTGCAATATAAAAATCCAAAGAAATAGGCAAGCCTTTGTAATGTGAACCGATTTTCTCTTTGATAGAATATATTTTTATTTTATATTGAATCGTTTTTTTTAACATAATAAATTTTAATAGCGTTTAAAAAAATTTGCCCCCCCCCCTGCAATTTTTGGAAGCGACGCCCATGAAAATAGCGTGTGAGCGCTGCGCTCACAGTTAGTGATGGACACGAGACGAGACCACTTTTTAAAAGCGAGACGAGACTCGAGACGAGACCATAAAAAGTCCGAGACGAGACGAGACTGATAAAAAAAAGTCTCGTCTCGTCTCGTCTCGAATAATGGGACATTATTTTTTAAATTTTGTGTAAAGTTTACTAAAAACGAACAAAACTATTAATTTTAACTATATACCTACTTCTTTATTAGAAGCGGATTTATCGGTGCGCGTAGTATTCATCCCACGATTTCGCAGCTGGAAAACCGAAGTTCAAACCCCACACCGGACGAAGTTTTATATAAAAGATATAATATCCCGCCAGAAGTCCAACAGATGACGCCGTAATACTTGGATACCCACTCTTCGGTTACAACATAATATACAAAAACCCAAATATTTCGGAGTAATTTAGTGAAGAGAACAGAACTTCTTTATTCAAAAAGATTTTTTTTAAATCAAATAAAAATTTTAAGTATGTACTTCATTTATAGTTAGGGAGGCGAAGAGGGGATTTTTCGGGCATACTCAGTTTAAGATACGGCAGTTTAAGATAAGAGAGATACCTTAGACCTAATAGAACAACTTTGGAAAGTATTAGCTCTATATGTAGTGACGCGCGCCTAGGATAGTCGATCAGATTAGTAAAAAAAAATCGATAATCTGAAATACTCGAGCGCGTCAGATTAAGATATTGGGGGTTGATTTTAGTGTCATAATCATAAAATTGATATGAAACAACGATGATTAAATTATGTAACTTTTATTATATCTCAATAATTTTTTTTTCTAAAACTTCTCGAAAATTTTCGTGGACTCGAAAAAAAAGAAAAAAAAACCTTTTTCGGTCAGATTAAGAGAACCCACCAACATTTTTGTCAGATTAAGAAAATATGCTTTCTGGATACCGAGATAAACCTCCTCTATGAAAATCTGACGTGCTGGAGTATTTCAAAAGAACTTTTTTTTTGCATTTTCAAACATTGTCGTAACTTATAGTCACGCCGAAATCGTTAGTATTTTTAAAGGGAGCTTCCTTGGGGCCTACTTAACACCCCTTCCGAAAATCTGACGCGCTCGAGTAAATTTTTTTTTTTCGGGTTTTTGACTACTTTATATGCCTACCCCAACCAAAAAAACCGGCAGATTAGTATACCGTTGTTATCAGAGGCACTTGGGGCTTACTGGGTTGAATATCTGACGCGCTCGAAAATGCCCAAGTAACTGTTTTTTTTAACATTTTTGAAAAAACGTACACGCTATACCGACCGCTAAATGGTTTTTACCATACGAGCTTTTCTTTTCGAAATTACTTCATCTTTCGATTTTGATATGTCTCGAAGGCGCTCGAGAATGTCGCCATTTAGCGACCTCGCCTCCCTAACTATTAAGAATATATCTGTATGATGCAAGAAAACTTAATTAAGAATATTTTTTTTTACAAAAAGAAAATATTTGCGTGCGGCTATTGAAAACAGAGAATTTCTTGATTCAAATGGTACTTATTTGAACCAAGTAATTTTTTTTCCGTATAGGTAAGAACTTTTATAATTGTCAATATGTTCCTAGGTAGAATTTTAAAATTAATATATGTTATAAGGGCATATATTATAAGGAATATTTGACATAAATTTAATGATTGGTGCACGGCCAAAATTTAATTTTTTTAATATTTGGAAGCTTTTTTCTCGGTTTTTCCACATTTTATGTGGACTTAACCCCCAAAAAAATTACCACTTATAAGTCTTTAGTACCTCTATAACATATTCGAATATCATTCAATTTGCAACAATACTTTGCCAGTATTTACCAGGAGATCAAATTACCTGGGGGTAAAATCACTAGGGATGAAATTACCAGAGATGAAATTACCGGGGACCAAATTACTGGGGGTCAAATTACCGACTAGCCGCTTCTCCTATAAACATACAGTAGGGTCTCGATTATATTAACAGCGAAAAATCATGTTTTTTTAATATTAAATCTAACTTTTTATTTTTTTGAAAATAAAGATTTTTATAGAATAAAAATGTATAAAGAAAAAGAAATAAATTCTGAATTAATATTTTAAAAAACATGATTTTTTCTGTTCATGCAATCGAGACTCTACTGTATTATGTTTGGCGTTTTTCAGTAGGCCAGAATAGTTGCAATGTGCATTTATGTGTAGTTCAAATGTAGGTAATTAATTTAAATTTATAAAATTATAAAAGCAAAAAATTCAGGAGTTTAAAAGCTTGCAAAAGGCGAGACATATATTTTCACAAATGCAATGGATAGTATTTTAAATTATTGTTATTGTTGTGTAGATTGCGAGTTAAAAATTTTCAATGGTTAATAAGTTTAGTATGTTGTATGCTGGCACCAGTTTTTATATTTCCGGTTTTCTTATTATAAACAGCATAATTAATTAATTTATATATAATAATATGAAGGAGAGATCAAACATTTCAAATTTATCTTCAAAGAAATAGAAACTAAATATAGTGCTTTCCAAACTTGTGATTTCTTTGACTCATTTTACAGAATTTTAAAGCTACATTATTTCACTTTATTAAATTAATTTTTAAAATTTAGCAGATAATAACAAAGACTACATTAATTTATAGTGTTTTGTAAAAATGTAAGAACTGCACACCATGTACATATATGTAGTACATACTAAATATGTTACCTATAATAATACCTTCAGTTTAAGCGATTTAAAATATAAAACTTACCAATAAGTATATTATAATCTTATTAAACAACAAATCAAGTAAGTAAAATTTCCTATAATTTTGAACTACTTGGATGATCGGCTTCGTTTAATCAGTTAACTAAGCCACGTATGACCAAAGCCATGATGGACCAAAGCCACTTTTCATATTTAACAGTAGCGGCACGCTGTTGGCTGTAATGCGAGGGCTATTAATATTACACTGTAAAAACATTCAATTTTAATAGAAGAATTAGCGACAAATAGACCAATGATTACTACCTTCAAGTGTACCTTAATTTTCCGTTTAAATTTTAATGCTACCTTAAATTTCTTTGTGAAATCGGTCCTGACTAAATATTTACAATTTCTATTTAGCACTTTATTAGCATTAATGTTCTAAATTAATTTTAAAGAACAAGTTGCTCAAGTCTGGTCTACTTAAAATTTGTGCATACATGAACACTATTTTATAGGTGTAATTTATTACATATACAGAGAATATTCTCTGTTAGCGGATATTCCTAATAAGGGAAACTTTATACGGAATCGACGAATTGTATAATGGTTTCGCTAAAAGTAAAACTGAAAAATAGAAAACCGTTACAAAATTATACTGTTTACAATAAATTGTAAATAATATATACTGTCGTGTTTCAAAATCATTCTAGAATATTTAATTTGATTTTGTTCTGTAAAATTTGTATATTGTGCATTTATTATTTATTTTTTATTTTGTAAATAATTTTGTATTTGTTTATTTTCCCATCAACAACCCAGACAGCATACAAGTCAGAAAGACTTCGTGAAATAGTCTTTTTAAAGACGCCTTTTAGAAGTTCAAATATGACGTCTTAACGACCTCGTTTTGCAGAACTCTCAATTAAGAGCTCTTAATTCTTCTTTAAGAAGTTTTTTTTCTGACTTCATAAGACGTCAAAATATGAACTTTTTAAGAAGTTTCTTTCTGCCTTCATAAGACGTCAAAAATATGAGCTTTTTAAGAAGTATTTTTTCTGAGGTTTGCTTGAATTAAATTTAGCCCAAGCGTATGGTGTATAACATGCACATTTTTACCACGTTTTACTTAACTTACAATCTTGTTTGTCCCTCTTTTTGTCAAATTTTGCAATTGATTTTTCTACCACTTCCCGAAGGGCAATTGAGCTGAAATTTTTCAGTTAGGCTGGGTTTCGATGACAATGCAATACTTTAACAATTTTGTGGCTTGAAAATGAACATGTAAGCCAGAATTAACTATGTTAAGTTTTATATATGAAAATAAATTATTATTCATGTTTAAAAAAATGATGCAACTTTGTTTAAATGCTGAAATTATAATAATTATCAAAGATTAATAATTATTACCTACATGTTAAACTGAATAAAAAAAAATTTCGCTTTAAAAAATTAAGTACACATTAGTAGTATCAATGTAATTTATATTATATAGATGAAGCAAGAAAGGCGTCAGCAGACGGATGTAATCTAATCAGCTAATAATTACGCCACCAGACAAGAAGCAATTAATAGAAGGCATTTTACTTGTGTAAGGCATTTGTGGGCATTGTGGCGATATAATGCAATGTATGCATTTGCTCTTGAAATTATGAATTGTTTTGAGACGAGCGTCGTTTTAATCGGACGATTTTAGAAAAAAAATACGTCGTTGAAAGCGGTTGGTCGCTTTAACAGGAGTCGTACTAAACGTACTTTACGTCGTTAAAAGTTCGGATTTTAATTATAATTATAATTAACTAAGTAAAATTTAAATAAAGAAATGAACAGTTCAACTTCAGTGCAAAATTTTTGTTTTAATTTAAGACATTAATAAAATCGATTGCAAAATTTGACAACAGAATTTAATGACTAAAAAGTGTTAAATAATATTTATAAAAAAAAAACTTTTAAAAAACCACGTTTTACTATTGATTTTTCAGTGGATTAAAAATTAGAAAATAAATTTTTTTCAGTGCCTTGCAGACCAGGTTGATATACATACTCAAAATTTACTGTGATTTTCCATGACTAAGAACGTGGGGCGCATTTTCGCATTAACTATTCTTACGTTCTCCCGAATAGACAGAAATAAAATTTGTTTGAAAAATTACGGAAATTACTGTTAAGCAAATCAATTAACAGCAATGAATTCTTCTAAGCAAAGTAAGAAAAGCTGATTTTAGGAATGCGACAATGTACGATAGACGAGACTTGAAAAACTATGAGAGAAAGACTGAGGTAGAAAAATTTAATGCTGAAACTCCAAATGAATATAATGTTTTATCAACAACTAGGTCAAATATTTTAATTTTAGATTCAATGCTGATGTGCAGACTGATCAACAGTCCTTGCGAAAATGCGCTCCACGTTTTTAGTCATGGAAAATCACAGTACATTTTGAGTGTGTATATCAACCTGGTCTGCAAGGCACTGAAAAAAATTTATTTTCTAATTTTTAGTCCACTGAAAAATCAATAGTAAAACGTGGTTTTTTAAAAGTTTTTTTTTTTTATATTTGGTATGTGTCATACGCAACCTACAAAAATACGGTTTCCTATTTTATTTCCAACTCAATTGAATAAATTAATTATTATTTATGAAATAGTGTTTGAAAATAGTATAAGTGTAATTTGTTCGGTATTATCTGAACTACGAACGAAAAGCTCGGCGTCATAAATTATATTTGTGGTTAAAACTATACATCAATCTATTATACAGCCTGTAAACTACGGGTATGTAAACTTCGTATGTTCGTAGATGTAATACTTTGTAATTTTTGTAGATTTGTGTAAATTCTTTTGTAACTTGTATTTGCAGATTATTTGAGGTTAGGTTATAGGTTTATTGGCCGATTTCGTAAATAAATCACGTAAGTTAATAAAAAATTGTAATAATGTTTGTCATTTTTTTTCCAGAAACAATAATTGCTATCAATTTTGAGAACACAATTGTAATGGTTGACACAGCAATACAGAGGGGTGTGGCTGCAGCACTGCGGTGATAGACTTGATTACCGAAAGAAAAAAATACATTGTACATTGTACACAAATATGAACTTTTTTTTGACATACTTGTGTTTTTTTTCGAGTTAATAAAATATTAATATAAAATTAGTAATTGTTTATTAAGAGCTCAGAAATACAATCCCTTAGGAAGTCGTTTTATGAATTCAGACAAAAGAGTTTCTCTTTTTTTCTCGCTTTCTCGCGAGCAATCGAGCAATCTCGCTGACGAGCAATCTCGATCAATCTCGCTGACGAGCAATCGCGAGCAATCTCGCTGACGCTCGCCCGGCTCTCGAGATTTTGTCAACCAAGTTTTCTCTCGCTAAATTGCTAATCACGTATTCGTTGAAATTTAAAATTATCCGGATAAATCAAAGCTCTTGTGGTATTGCTTCCGACAATTTAGTTGGTCCATTGTAAAAAAAATATCTGAATTTGAATTCAATACGGAATCTAAATCTAACTTCATGCATATGTTTGTGTATTGTTGACGTCACAACCGGTTTTCCAGTATATTTTTTAATTAAAATTTTTATAATTAATTACTCGATAAGTAGTTGGGCAAAAATGAAGAAAAAAATTCAGATGGCTAATGACAACATAGGAATCGCATTTTTACAACTTTTTTGCATATTGCCGTAAGTATCCCATCTTTATTGTAATATTTGCAGATCATGTGTCACTGTATTTATTCACAATCGGTTAGTAATCGATACATTCTTGACTTTTAATAAGTTGGGAAGCAGTTTATTATTTACCTTCACTTGCCAACCAATCAGAAAGCTATTTTGTTTTACTTTCCAACCAACCCCAGGTCGGGAAGTGATCACTTCCCGACTTGGAATGGCGCATTGTCGATCGGCAAGAAAAGAAACTAACAAAACATATGCTTCAAATCAGTTAAGGTTATGTCAAGTGTCAAGCACAATTTATGTACAAGTTTAGTACAACCTAAATTGTAATCTAATTTTATTTTAGTTACTACTTTATAAGTTTAGGTAACAATCTGTAAATTTGTTACTAATATAATATTTGCCAGTTGCCAACACAAATTTTTTGTTTGACATAAATAGCAATTTGTTTTTATTAATATTTTATACTAACTTGATAAACTATTTTTATTTTAAAAAATGGAAATCAAATGAAAATCAGTGGATAATGTAAGGATGTATAGGAGACAAAAAATAAAACTCAAAAATATAAAATATCGATGAAAATTGGTACACATGTCGTCATTGACTTTGCGATGAAATAACAAAAATTTCAAATCGGTTCAATAGTTCTTGCAGTTTTAATTTGATGTTGACTTTTTGTTAAAATTTAAGAAAATCACATCTATGGTTTTGCTTAAGAGTCTGCTTTTAAGGAAAATCATAAAATGTTAAACACTAAAATACTTGTCTAAATAAAAATCTAAAGCTAACTCTTAAGAGCCAGAGAATGGTAAAATGCAATTGTAAGCCAGTAAAATACGTAAAGTTCTAAGCGAGACAGACCTATTTAAATTAAATGCACGACGTATGGTACAAATTATCATGTAGCGTAGACATAAATACCTTGGGATAGAGATTTCAGTACAGTCAATGCATTTTATTTATGCAGTTCCTATATCTTTTTTCTAATTGTGATAATTCCTACCTACATAATATTATTATCTTTTGCGCGGGTACATTATTTGTAAAGCTTTCTTTATTAAACAAAATTTTGTTAAAGTGATATTCATTTTATTTTCTAATAATTAAATTAGAATGGGCAAGATAAAAACTGTTCGTAAGCAATATTTTCTATTAGATAATTATTTTTCATTCGATTAAACTATATCGAAAAAAAATATCGCAAAATTTTACATTGATTTTCTCAATACTATTTTTGCGTTTTTTGTATCATTTCAATTTATTTTTTTCAAATCATTTTGATTTCATAAGCTGTTTTGTGTACCTACTTAGTTATACAGGGTGGCCGTTTGAAAACGAAACAGAGGGGATTGTGGCCAGCAGAATTTTTTTTTCAAGAAATGCAAAAACCACGTCAATTTTATCATCATTTTATCATTTAATTAAAAAAAAAACTTTTTTTAAATTAAAAAGAAAAAAATTAAAAAAAAAATTAAAACTTTTAAAAAAATTGTTCAAATTGTTGAACATCTAATTTGATTAAACTGATATTTTTATCAGACCCATTTTTTCATTCAAAATTCCAAGGGTGGTTTGCTCTTAACCTTAAAAGGGTTGAACTGTCAATGTTTATGAATAGCAGTAAATGTAGCCCCCTTGAAATTAAAATGAACCTGACCAAGCGTTTTTCACTTTTTTATTCTTAAATGTCTTGAAATATCGTATTTATTTTGCATTTTTGGAGCTTCAATTTTTTTGTTGAATAATTGATAAAACCTTAAAAAAATTATTGCACTGAATTCAGGAAAGCAAGACCTTTCAACTGAGGTGTCACTTGCCATATCATCCCTATTAACATTTTAGGGGTTGTCATCACAGCGCGAAGGGATGAAACAATACGGGAATGACATTCGTCGCATAAGTTGTCCCCCTCGATGATAAAATTGACGTGTTTTTGCATTTCTTGAAAAAAAAATTCTGCTGGCCACAATCCAGTCTGTTTTGTTTTCAAACGGTCACTCTGTATGTATACTAGGGTAACTTTCAAGACTAAAAATAAATAGGTTATCACCGAATTTGTTTCCAGTAACTTATATCATATGATATAACAATCTGTGATAGAGTGTATCAAATACTAAATGTAGCATAAAAAAAACATTTTTGTCAAAAATGGAGATTGCCGATTTTGATTCTAGCCCCCCTCAAATATCGTCTTTAAAATTTTATTACCTGCACAATTTCAACTCAATGTATCGGCTTGTTTTTAAAACAGTGCACATTACACTAGCATGCGATACCATGGATTTATAAAGTGGTGACATCATGTAAATGAATATTTTGCTGCCTATGCGCTTAAAAAAAAGCAAATTAGATTAATCAAATTTGCTTTCTTTTTTTTTTCATCATGACCAAATTTATATGAGACTACCTTTGAGATACCTATTTTCTAACAAAAAAAGAATCATTGAAATCGGACAATGGCAATGTGGTAAAGAATTATCTTGAAAAATTTCATTTAGAATGAATGAATAAAATTTTTTGAAGTCTGTTAAAAATATATTCTTCACAGATTAAAAATCAAAATCTCCAATTGCGGCATGTTTTGGTTTACCCTATCCTCGGACAAAAATTATCATTAAAAATAAGTATCGTAAATGTTGATTATGAATTTTAATCAGCGAAAAAGTACCTCCCTAAATATCCTCTCTTTAATGACTTCTAAAAAATGAGAAGGTTATCAATTCGATCTGATGTATTTTTTATGTATGTATGTTTACGTATAAACATTATGTAAGTTGAAGCCTTAGGATCCTATAACATAATATGATAAAAGGTTGAATCGGACTGTACATGACGAACTTGGTACTTTTAACCATGTGAGGCAGCACTTGACGTTACCAAAACTTTGATGCAATTTTTTTTGGAAACTATAAAGAATAAAAAGTTCAATTTTTGGGTATGCATATAGAATTGTGTTCTCTAGGGCCAACTCATTTAATATTACAAAATATAATAAAATCAA
The DNA here is from genome assembly GCA_949152465.1 of Cantharis flavilabris. Taxonomy (NCBI): domain Eukaryota; kingdom Metazoa; phylum Arthropoda; class Insecta; order Coleoptera; family Cantharidae; genus Cantharis; species Cantharis flavilabris. Next base: position 60,365,361 of record OX424435.1, read on the forward strand.
ACAAATAAAATTTGTTTTCTTAATGTTATGATTAAAATTTTTAAAAAAAGATATGCGTAGGTCCTAGCTCAACTATCTATATGCCTTCCTTTAAATTTTTGTTCAATTCTGTCCATTCATTGCTGAGAAATTTTGTCTTAATAAATTTACCGCACCTATTACTTCCCCTTAAGAAATCCTAAAAAAATTATATAATGTAAAAATCATTTTATGAAAAACAACATTTTATTGAATATATTAGCTTAAAGTCGTTCAGTACCTAATTATGAATAACTATTCCGCTAGCAGGGCGCCACTAGTAAATTCTTAATAATATGTATTCCCCTCCAATGCCTTCAAACCCTACTCGATCTTTTCTATACGATGCAAGCATTGCATGGGATTTTCTTATGTTTCAACTTCAAGATATAAAAATGCAAGTTTCGCAAATCATTTTTAAATAAAATGTTTCAATAAAATAAGGAATTATAAAAGTGATATTTTTTCAAATCTAAATGTACTAAATTAGTTCGAACAGAAACTTTTAGCCAAATAAATTCAATATGTGAAAAAATTCATTAACGCTAAGTTCAATAATTGATTTTTAAAATAGTTTCCATGGTATATTAGTTTTCATAATAATTTTAAAATTTTATTAAAAACAATTAAAATGAATCTTATTTTTTGTGGTTCCGATCACGACTGGCTTTCTGTCGGGGTTTCTATGATACATACAGAGCCGGCTTAAGGATTTGTGACGCCAGGGGCTAACTTTTGTTGGAGGCTTTTGGCTTTGCATGTTTTAACAAAATGCGCCGCATTTTAACTTTGGTGATTTAAACTTTTTTACTTTAAAAAAAGTTATAAGTTAGTATTCAATTCAAACTCGAATTCAAAAATGTGTCAATAATTTAAAGTTAGAAGATACTTGTTATTAATTAAATCATTCCAGATCACTTTCCACAATATTATTGGAATCGTTTGTGTAATCTCTTATTTTCAGGCCACGTGGTACTCTTGGGTCAATTAATTCTGGAAGCATGGACTCAATATAAAAATTTTTTAGCTTGGGTAGCATGTCATTATTCCAAAATTGTAAATCCTTGAATATTCGTTACACTGAAAAATCGGTATCCGTATACATCACAAGATCACAATATGTTCGCCCCGTAATATTGAGCTGCCCTTGTATCTGATAGTAATAATTGTGGGATCGTTTTAACCTAAAATATCTAATCGTTGTTCTTCATAATTATTCTTTATTAACAAAAAATTACCGAGTTTGTCCATTATCAAAAGTGAAACACGCGGTTTTCTTGGTAACATCTTTAAATAATTGTCCAGATAAAGATGGAAAACATTTTACTTCTATCAAGCCTTCATCTGGAAGCAAGCCGTCAGGGCTGGCACCAAGGTAAGGATGGTTAACATCGAGAAATATGCCACATTTTTCCACCTGAACTATTTTTAGGGATTCGTATTTTACAATGGCCGTTTGCTCATTTACTCGACCATAATTAATAGCAGCTGTATTCAATTCCTGTAGTAAAATACAAATTACAATGTACCTTATAATTGAACGAGTATAGTTTGAAATATTATAAGACTCGAAAATAAATATAACCGAAGTACAGTTTTGAGTGCAATACTTATAATTTTTATAACTATCACAGCAATACGCAATATTATGTAGGTAATTGATAATATTTAAAATTCAAATAAATTTTTGAGAAACTGACCTTGCTATATAGCAAACGCTTGACTAAATTATGGCAGTGAGTTTTGGGACGCCGTTTTACAACACATCCAAAATTTGAAGCTGTAAGGCGTTTTTTTCTAATCTCACGCCATAAAGAACTTCCATGTTGGTCCTTTGTATTATTTGCAATCTCCAACTGGTTTTCAATGGAAGACATATTTTCTTGCAAACCAAGCATAAAGATATTTTTTTTTCCTCAAATTTCTGTTGGTCTAAATCAGCTTCGGTACACTGTAATCCATAGTCCTGATCAGGACCATCATTACAGGAGCGCCTCTTCTTTTTTGACCTTTGGACGTTGAAAGTTAACTTTCTTTTGCAAGAAATATTTTCTTTTCTTGCCATTACTTTCAAGAAGGTCTCACCTGTTGATTTTGCTCGTAATTTTTTCAACGGGCTTCTATGCCAACTTGGCCCAGCAAAATCCGATAATGCTGCCCCATAAGCTCTAGTTGCATATGAACTTCTCTTGGTGAAGTTAACGCGTTTTCCACCCACAAATTTAGCTACTAATCCCATGAATCTGTAATTATGAAGAGTTGCAACATATTGTTAACGACTAATTTAATAAAATACCTTTTAGCTGAATTTGTCGTTTCATTAAACGCAAGTCGATCGGCTTTTAGCAACATTGGATCCAAAATTTTTTTAATTTCGAAAAGAAGCTTGCTCTTCTCTAATTGAGGTATAAAGTTGGTTTCCTCGTCACTTTTGCGGGTACAGTAAGAATTGCTTAAATATTAATTAACTTATGTTAGAAATCTTAAGATTTTGAGGATTTTTAAAATAATACTAGCACATAGAATATTGACCAAATACATGATAAGGTGCGTTAGAAATCATTTTGCGCAACTTCTCGACATCATGACTTTCAGCTACACTTTTAATCGTAACGCGTATTCCTTTGACAAGCCTTTCTATGCGTGTTATACCCTTAGCTCGATCTGTAAGAATTCGCCTATCGGCAATATCAAAAGACGTATTCTTAAACAATTTGTGCGGTTTGTCGTTCATACACCTTGTCATGGTTTGCACACTCGATTTTAATAACATGCTTTCCATACGATCCTTTCGTTAATACATTTAGTACTGTACACGCTAGCGTCACCGTCACCTAAAATGTTATATCTATAAGCAACAGAAAAAATATTCTGTTGAAAATAATCATTACCGATATAATATTTGTAAATAAGACCATGTTGTTCGATGCTATGAGAAAAGCCCTCAACCAGTATATCTTTTTCCATTGCAGTGGACGGTCCACTGTGATTTAAAAAACATTCGTCAATAGTTTTCGGGGGAGACAAATCTTTTTCGATATATAGATCATCCAAAGAAGAACTAAAATAGAGTTTCGATATTGCTCTTATACGGTTTTTTATTATGATGCAATTATTACCTATCGTTATCGAAATCAAAATTTTCATCAGTCATAGTGGTTTCTTGAAGTGGAGTACATCCAGGCGAAATTGAACTTTTGGCTACAATTTCACTTACAACTGATAGTGAACTTTCAGCTTCAACTATGCTACTACTGGCCCCTTTGTTGCATTTCATTGCCTTAATATAAATTAGAAGGCATCATATTATTTAAAAAATGGGTAATTACAATTAAGAATATAATTTGACAATGAAGAGTCAACTTTTATAACTTTGAAGCCGTCCTCATGCCCAGGGTCTATTTTACCACTAGGCTAGGCGTATTAGGCACGTGCCTAGGGCCCAATGGCCAGAGGGGCCCAAAAAGAGAGTACATAAAATCGTAAAATAAAAATCAAATACTGATAAAATAACCCAAAAATTGGACCTTCAACGCTATTAGTTACACTGGAATATAAAGGGCCCGAAAATTTGTTAAAGCCTAGGGCCCAACTTTTAAAATAGACCCTGCTCATGCCAACTGTTGTTGAAACTGGCTGACTCACGGAAGGCTGTTGATGTACAACCTACAGTGACTAACGAAAATATTCGAACCGTCCTATATTAACAATGTAAATTGCACATTTTGAAACCGTTTTTTGACATATAAAAATCGCTTTTACAGCAAAACTTTTTAGATATTTTTTGTTAAAAATTTTATTTTCTTCAATTTTGTATCTATTCATTTTTCAATTTTGTGGCCCCGGTCACAAAAAATATTGTCATCTATATCTCGGAAACGGTGAGATGAATTGAAAAAATGAATAGGCATTTTTTTTTAAAACGTGATTCTCTACATTTTTGTTCATAAGCATTTTTCTATTTTGTCGCTCCGTTTCCGAGATGTAGATGACGATATTTTTTGTGTTTTACAGAGTCTTGTTTAAGTCGCTGCCAGTCAAAAACAGGGCAACAAAATTGAAAAATGTATAGAAACAAAATTGAAGACAATGAAATTTAAAAAAAATGTCTAAAAAGTTTTGCGGTAAAAGCGATTTTTATATGTCAAAAAACGGTTTCAAAATGTGCAATTTACACTGTTAACGTAGGAGGGTTCGAATATGTTTGTTAACCACTGCACATATATTGTATGTGACCTAATATTAAAATATCAGCTTTTCTAAAACTGTTCATTTGTGGTCCACCAGCTCTCTCCGTCTATTACAAGTTATTCGCAAAAGAACTCGGAAATTTACAAGATAATAAATAAATAACAAATTTTCAAAATGTTCATAGTAAAATTTCTTTTTTGTAATTTATTTAGCGTCAAATAAACAACTTATATTGGCAACAAAACGACTATAAAAACCGTTACTTTTTTTAAGTTCCTACTAGAGTTCGTGCCAAAATAGAAATAGAATCGAACTTGAAACCTTTTTTTCGAGCTCTGAAAGAAAATTCAAAACTAAAACAATTCGTAACATATTGTAAAAGAATGCCACTGTACGTTACGACTTGTTTTAGTTTTGAATTTTCTTGCAAAGCTCAGAAAAAAGGTTTCAAGTTCGGAAACGATTCTATTTCTATTTGGCACGAACTCGACGACTTTGTAAAAGCAAATTTAACAAAAAAAATTTTTATAAATTGAACCATAACATTTTTTGGATTTATAAATAAATTGGAAATCAAAATTTAAAAAATTACCGCCTACGTCGACATGACATTTTCATTGCTTTAGACAACTTATTTCTCTTTGCCGCTTGTGATAAAAAACGTCTGGTTTTTGGCATTCAAAATTACTCGAAAGAATCAAACTAATCAAGAAGTGAACAATAACGCACTAAGCTTTCTAGTAAGAATTATGTAGTATAATTATAATATGTAATGTATCTTTCTCCTGTTATCAACACCCCTACATCCTCTTAGGCACGTGTGCATAGGTATTCTTTACCGGGAGTAATTGAACAAAGCAAGACGATATAGAGAACAAAGAATTTAACATATTCAAGACGTTTTTTTAAGCTATTTAGCTATTACAAATGTTTTTTTTAAATCTGTTTGAAGATTATTGAAGCTGAAACTACAATCTATGCTCTAATATAAATTTCGATATACTATAAACTCCCAGGTTTAAATAATATGAATTCTTAAATACTTATTCAAAATGGTACGTTAAAGAGCGAATTATACATTTTTCGTTCTAAATTTTTTTTGTTTTTTAAAGTGAAAATCAAAATAAAAATTATTTCATGTCAAAGTAAATTAAATATTCTTGCGTTTAGTAAAAGTTTCATTATGATATCTTTTCAGGATCGGCCAAAAGCTTCATAATTAAATTCATATTTTAAGTACAAATTGCGGCTAAACTAATTTTTTTAGAATTTATTTTTATAAACAAATATTGCCAAAAATATGTAGTTCTACAAGAATATTATGATAAATACACTGTATTACAATTTTTCTTGACAAAATCTCAACCTACTGAACAGCCTTAAACTATATGATCAAAATATAAGAGTTTTTTCAAATTTTCTGTAGTTAAAGCTTGTAAATAGAAGAAGGTTTTAGCAAAATTTCATCACGGTTTACTACCTCGTTCTCGAGGAATTAATTAGTAATTGAACAACCGATATAGAGTTGTCACGTTCAATTCTCTAAAAATAATATAAATTTCGAAGTAAAAAGAACCCTAAACATATTTAACACTTGTTGGTATTATAAATATTATGTATATCTCGGTTTTTATTAGTTTTAACAACAAATATCAATTTTTACTCTTAAAAATTATTACATTTTTTATTTAGATAGTAGGTTGGATTGCAGGGATTCGCGATTTCGATTAAGGAAAGTCACGTGACCAAACATTCAAAATGGCCGCTAGAGATGAGTAGTTTTTAGTTTTACCAACATAAACAATGTTATTATATAAACCTTAACGAGTTGTGATTTGTGTACTATATTCGTTTGTGTGTAAATAATAATTAAATATGAATAAACAATTAACAATAAACAGTATTTTGCAATTTTGTTGAAGTAGTTCGTCTAGAAACTTTTGTGAGGGAGAAGCTTTAGCAAACGCTAAGCATATTGTATTGTGTGGAGAAACGCCTAGTAACGACGAATTCTACCACATTTATAGTTTGGTTTTACAAACTACAGCTTTGTCTTCACCACCTCATGAAGTGTCTGGGCTAATTAATAAAAAAAGCTTATCAATATCGAAGTTCTGTTGTTCATGTAAAGCTGGAGCATCGGAATGCTGTAAGCACATAGTTGCAATTTTAATATATTGCAGCAGGTAAGATTAAGTTGAAGTGAAGATAGTTTATTTATTTATTTATAATTTTTCAATCTCAGGAATAATTTAGACGAGTTAGAAAAGCTCTCGGCAACCGACAAAAAATGTTTGTGGTGCAACTTGAAAAAGGGGGCTATAGATAAATATCAAGTAACAGAAGATGTTACCAAATACTGTTGCTACACTCCCGTTAAGGTTAATCTAAAAAATATTGATGACGATAAAAATTTATATCAGAGAATGATTAACCGATTATTGAGAGTGGAAAACCTGTGAAACATATCGAAATTAAATGCCCATTCTAGGGCCGCAATTTGACAATTGAAGATCTCCTACCAACTTTAGATTATTTGGTTTTTAACGATGTCTCACAAAGGTACGAGCTAAAGCAAAAACATTAGTGTTACGGTCAAATACTATTAGGGATGGCTATATTGAATGTAGAAGTTTGCGACTTTATTATTTATTGTAGCAAAGATAGCTCAACACTTATTTTTTCTGTTCATCTTAATCATGATTTCTTAAAAACTTTTTTACCCACATTAAAAACTAAATACTCCGTTTTCCTTCTTCCTGAAATTTGTAAATTAAACAAATGAAAAGTAAATATATAAATTGTACGACTTTGGAATAAATAAATAGTATCTATAAATGAAAAGAAGTTTATTGTTTTTTTTATTTAATTTCTTCAATAATTATAATTATTCAAAACTTATCGTCTGCCAATATAGGTGAGCATAAATTAACTAAGCCACATACAACGGTGAAAGCTTCATTGACTAAATTTAAATACGAAAATTCGTATCTAGCATTTAAAAACTTAAATAATTTAATACGCTGGTTAGACCTCTCTATGTGTACCCTAGCAATTTCTTTGTTCAACAAAGCTTCCTCTTTAGAGATTTACTTTTACTCATTTTTGCCTAATAACAAATGGATTTCACACAAGCACTTATAAAAACAATATTCAACGTTAAAAACGATTATATCCATAGTATGATAACACCACAAACATACAAATAAATTTGTGACAACTGCCAAATACTAGAAACTACTCATCAACTCTAGTTAACATTTCTTCCGCCAGACGTCGCTTCACTTAGCTGTAATCGCGAATAGTCACTAATAAAAATTTTGTTATGTCAAATTTAATATTTGTAATTTCAGAAAATAAACCGATTTAAACGAAAAAAACCTTTCTTCATGCATTTTTATAACTTTGTTTATTGTTTATGATATTTAAAAAGTATTTTACTACACCAATATTCGTGAAATTCAAATTAACTATCCTATTGTCTCCGATTGTATCTCCTATACAACCTTAATACAATTTTTAATTATTTGCTGTTTACAAACCGATTGCGAATAAAATAGGTCAGTGAAGCTTCATTCCAGCGCCGCGCTTATAGTTGACTTCGGCGCTTCGTGCCTCAGTCAACTAACTTAGCGCTCGTCTGTAATAAAGCATTTTCCACCTCGGCACGTCATATACTATTATAACGGTAATTTTTTATGCAATTTTTAATTTGTGAGAAATCTAATGTCAATTAATTAATTTTTACTATAAAATCTGTGTTTTTGCAAAATTGGGATCTAACTGATCTACTTCTTTATCATTAAGATTTATAAGAAGTTATCCAAAAAAAAAGTAATAATAAAAAAGTGAAACTCATCAGCATAAGCTCGCGGGGAAGTCAAACTTCTTTAGTCGTAGATGTTATTCGTTTATTTAATTTTTTTATAATGTCAAATTTCAAATTTATAAAACAATTACTTGTTTGCTTTATGCATTCTTAAACTTTTTACTATAATAATTTTTAGAACATTTTGTTAAAATAAACTTAAAAGGCATGAGAGGATAAGCGTAGTATAAGGTGCGTACCTACTGGGTTTTGTTCACAAGGGCTTAGTGACACGTGCGTATAAAATCAAATCTATACAAGTAAATAGCGAATAGTGAATTTGAAGTAAAATGCAGTACAATTATCGGCACGTTTTGATTTTTCCATGATTATATTATAACGCTTTAACCCTATATTACGTAATTTTTTTATTTCCAATGGTGAAATGGCCCAGGGGATTTTAAATCGCCACTTTAGGCATATGTGTGAAATAGTAAGCTCATAAAAGTTTTACATCTATAACTTAAGGGGTTTCGAGAACATCAAAATATGGTAAAAAATAGAAAACATTTTTACTTAATCGATTTTGATAAAATACTAGTATATTATAGAGGTGTATAATGGTCACCTCAGGACAAAATAACAGCAACAGATTTTATAATTTTTTAATAATTAAAATATAAAGTAATATTCTAGTAAGTTGTGTGTGACTCGAGTATGAGTCACACCTAGAAACTATCCGAACCATATAAAATATTTATATTATAAAAACTACTATTCAGTATTTACTTACTAAGTAAGAGAAAAATACTAAATATAAATTTTTTATATCATTCCAATAATTTTTAGATACGAGTCGCTCTGGAACTGTCCTTGGGCAACAATAAAACAAAATAAAATAATAAAAAACTATATAATTATTCACAATGGCAGAATCCCCCTTATAATAATCAGTTTTGAGAACGATTCACTGTTTTCATTAATGTTTCACTTTCATCATGATGCAATATTCAGTAATCATTAGAACGTTCGATCAACCTTTCCAAATCGTTGACAATACAATTTTGAAATTTTGGAACGATAAAGTTGCTTACAGTGTTGGAAATGTTATCTTTACAGTTCAAAATTACTGTTTCCAGCAACAACTGTAACATCATTTTTAGCTGTGGATCCACGTTTCCAAGTTCGCATATAATTGCTTGCAGCATATCTTGGTGTAATAGTTCATAATTAATTTTTCCATCCGCATCTTCCCAACCCATCTTTTTCCAGTAACATGATAAGAATTTATCAAAATTTTCATCGTCTTCGGGTGCTATGTCTCTATTATTCATCAACCGTATTTCATTCTTATTCAGATGCAATTCTAGTACACAGCTCTCTTCTTCATTTGTCAGCTCACTTGTACTACGTTCTCGAATTGATCTACCTACCACAAAATGTGTCTATAAGAAATCATAAAAAAAAATTGAATTTATTTAAAAGTTATTACAATGTAAAGTAAGTACCTGGTATAGTGTGACTAAAAGGTATAATAATTTTGTGGTTTTCATGATGCTATACTAATTAGGCTGACGAGTTTCTATTCTTAACTAGAATGAGATGATTTTAATTTTCTATAGTAATTATTATTTTTAATCTAGTTTAAAAGAATAAGGTCAATAGGTTGAAATATTGCAATTCAGTTGTAATCAAAATATTACATATAGTAAAAAGTTAATGTTGTTTTCGTATGTAATACCACGAACGGAGTATTATTGAATATTAATTAATAAAGATGTTTTTAATAAGTTAGTTAGATTTCAAATTTCATATTAAAACTAGTGTTTTTATTAAATTTCCGATAATACCACGCAAAAAAAAAAATTCCAGATAAAAACTTAAAAAACCGTGCAAGATATCAGACTCCCTACTTAGTTACGTAAATTATCAGGAAACCTGATGTTCTATGACAAAACGGAGGTTACAGAAAAATATTTATAAAAAACATGCGGAATAACCAAAACAGCTCTTAAAAATTTTTTTAATGCAGACGTGTGTAATTGTTAATGATTAAATATGAATTTTCAAAAATTAATATATCAATTATTATCTCTTTAATTCTGATTATAAAATTTTAACACAAACAAATTTATCTATATTATATGTATTTTCAGAAAGAAAAATTATGCAATATTAAATATCAATATATTAATAAATAGTAAATTTATTATCTTCTTATGCTTTTCTTGGATTGATTTATGAGACTTTCATTTCTTCCAGAAAACCCACTTGTTTCAATAGCTTTTTTATTGTTTTAAAAAAATATTTCATAGTAACATTTATGCTTATTATATATACAATAATTGAAATACTAATATCCTTTCTTCAACTGTTGTTTTTTTTTACCTTGACGTCGTTTTATTAAAATACTTATTCGACTGGATCACGAAAAGCTTCCTTGGAGTTTTTTTATGCTTTCATAGTACAGAACCAGAATACACATTTCTGGGGCTCGTTATTCGATTTGGAGTGATTTCAATAACTCTTAGCAAATATTTAAATGTTGTCCATGTTTGAAAATTAAACCTTGCTAGTCATTCTAAATTTTTGATAGTAATGTTAATTAAAATTATACCATTATAAACCATATCAATACTATTCTAACTTTATAACATTATTTTATTATCATTTGTAAGTTATTTTAACTTGCTTTACAAGATTTTACTGTTGTTAGGTGCATATTTATTTTAAAATAACTCTAAAGTTCCATAACAACACCCCAAGATTAATTATAATTATACTTATTTTGAAAGAATTGTAGATAAGAAACTATATAAATTTAGATATTTAAAATTAATGTGTTAGTTTCATAAACACAATCATAATGAAGACTGTACTTTTTGCTTTAGTTGTGTTGATTTTACAAGTAAGTATGTGTTAATCATCCTAATAACTGTTTACCTTTAATTTTCCAAAAATTAATTAGTGAATCAAATAAACTTACCAAAAATTTAATTCTTTTATTTTATCTTTCTTTAATTTATAGACGGTTTACTCCCACTCAGTGGAAGAAACTGAAGCTGCTATGAAGCAAGCTCTAGATCACTGCTCTACTTCTTTAAACTTGAACAAAGAAGAGATGGTTGCAGCATATAATCAAGTTGTAATGCCAGAAGATGACACTGATATACAAAAGATGTTCTTGTGTTGTGCACGAGAAATGGGCATGGTGGATAGTAACGATGATTTTGTATTTGATATCATTAAGAATGTTGCAGAAGTCAGAATTTTAAAATTAACTAGTGGTGCTCCCAATGGCGCCCAAAAAGCTCACGATCTTGCAGTAGCAGCTGTCGAACATTGTAAAGATACACCTAAACAATCCGAACTTGCTCTTACCGCAATTAAAATGCGCAATTGCATTCGTACTTACATAGCACAACCTCAATTATTGGATTAGAAATGTTATTTGCTTTACAATAATAAATTATACATAAATGCATTTAAGATTAAGTTTTTTTATCGCGAATTTACACTAACCATTACAATAGCATAACTTTCATGATCACAGTTCTAGTTATGTATTGTTCAAAATGTTTACCTGTCTTTCTGACTTGGAAAACTAAGAAGTAGAATAATTTTATAATTTTGTAATGTGAATTTAGTTCACTTTTCAACTACAATTATTATTGCCTAATTTATAAGAAGTAATAATTTTAGTTATGTTAATCTGTTTATTGCTGAGTGAAGAGAATTATAAAAATTGTGATTTCGAGGAAAACAAATTTAAAGTTTGACCTTACAAGAAAATATCATATTTTTTGTGATTGTAAACTAAAAATATTATGCTAAGTCTAAAGATTGTATAGTCGTAACCATTTTAAGTCGCACATGACTCGTCGAGAAAAAGCGCAAAATTCGAAGTATTTTTATTTTCTGTCCCTTTTCTAATAGTTACTTCTTGTATGCGCATGAGAAAGATAACCAAATTTTATGCGTTGGATCTCATTGCATAAAACGATTAGTCATGCTCGAGTTAAAATGGTTACGACCAGAGACAACCCTGAGACGTGCAACTAATATAGCAAATTTGTTCGCCTTTACCTATCCCTCTCTAATGCATATTTTGCGCATACTTGCTTTCTTTGTCAACAAATTGTAAGCCCTGGGTAGATGCCGCTGTTGGAGCAATTTAAAAATTTCACAGCGCCTGTCAAGAGTGTCAATTTTAATTCCAGTTTTGGCGGTATTTGTTGATATGTTTGGTTATGTTCATATATTTTCTGTGGTTATATTCGTTATATTTTTATTTGTTAAAAATTATTCTATATTTCAAATTTAAATAATTTCAAATTTAAATAATATTTGAATTTTAAATTTGACTTTAACATTTTCCATTTGGTATCACAGGTAAGTAGTATCGTAGTATATAATAAATATAGTTTCTTTGGTTTTCACAAAATAATTCAAGAAATTCATTAATCTGTGTAGCAAAGTAATTTTTAATAATACATTAAAGACAATGACGAAAATCTTTTGTTTAGTTTGTGGATGTGAACAAGATGAAGTAGAAAAGATGCATTACTTTCCGAAGGTTTTAAACAGGTACCTAATTATGTTTTTATTCTATTATATTTTATAAGAATGAATTGCTAGTAGAATTTTCTATATTAATAATTATAATGGGCGAAATTTTTGAGCCTTTGCCATGCTAAAAAAGTAAAAATTTTATAGATTTTCAAAGCAGTGATTATTTTTTTTATAGATCTCAATTATGGCAAGAAAACATGGGTATAGTGTTTTCCGAAGAGACTTTATGTAACTACCGAATTTGCAATAGGCATTTTACGCAGGAGTCGTATTTAAATCGTATCGAGTGGAAGCTTTGTCGAGATGCAACTCCCACATTACTTCCATGTTCAACAGATCAATCGACCGAAGCAGAACCCAGTAGTTGTGGCATAAGCAGAGAACAAGTGCAAGGTAAAATATCTTACATAACTTAATGCAATTCAATAGTTTAAATTTTTCCCCACTTCATTAATTTTAATATTTTATAGGATTATCCGAACAAATGGATTGTACAGAGGCAAGTTCTTCGGCCACAAGTCAACAAGAAATCCAAGGTAAACTATTTTTTTAATGTTGTAACAAAATTCATGAAACGCAAGTTTAATACAATAAAATAGTTGAATGTACTCAACATTCAATTGTTCTTGTTGAGCAAATCATCAAGGCAGTGATTAATATATCATTGCTTTGGTGATGTAAACGCAAGAACATTGAAATGAAGGATTAAAATGCTCAACGGAAGAAAGTAAGAAAATTCAAACACTTGTAAATATTAAATTGTTTATATTTTTACTGTTTATTTGTTTGTATATATTTGTTTATATTTGTTTGTATGGCAAAAAAACAAAATGTTTATTAATATGTCAAAAAACTTCAAAAAAAACAACTTTTTTTACATAATACATCACAAAATGTGAAAAAATTGTGACACAGATTAGGACTACAACATTTAACAATTTTTGTTATTTTATTTTGTAAGTTTTATTTTCAAATATTAAATAAAAAACTGAAAAAATTTGAAGTTGTTATTCATTTTATTAAAAACAGATTTTTTTTAGATTTTTCAACTACATGGTATAGTAGATTGATCTAAAATTGATTAGATTTTGTTTTTAACTTTCTTGATATCCATATTTTGGTTATCAAGAAAGAAAAAAACGAATCGATCGATTTTAGGTCAATCTACTACAATTTATATTGATTAAATCAAAGAGTATATTCTATTCAAATTTCCCGCATTCAGTGATTGTCGCGCCATCTTCATTGGGCTTTAGTTTTCTAGAGAGAGACAACTATATACCTCTGTCTTTAGCGAACAAAATTTTAGCATTGAGTTGCACGTCTCAGGGTTGTCTCTGGTTACGACTATAACTGCAGTTTCGGTGAAATTGAGATAATCAATATTTTTGGGTCTTTAAATCAAACTAAAATGTAATATTTAAATAACCACTTTCCGCCTTTAATATATATCTTTTTAGAAACTACATCACAAAAATACAATCAATACTCGATATAACAAATCAGTAATATAAATAACTTATAAATAAATTAACTTGATAATAAAATTCTTCCAATTGCTAGATAATTGCAAAATAAGCAAAATACAAAAGCAAAAATAGTAATTTAAAAAAATTAAACCAACTTCAAAAAGAAACTAACAAAAGGAGAATAACTTAAAAGAGAAGAAATAATATTTTTTATCTGATAAGTAGGTACTCCTAAAAAAATCGGGATGGTACTTATTAAGCATGAATTATAAATAATTTAAATTTTCCACACAATAAAAAACATAGGCGTAACACATTAGCATGAGAAATTCTCGGAATTCTCCAATATGGGAGTGTCGAATGATGGAGTTTCTACTGTACTCAAGAAATATTCAAATTTTAAATTTGGCGGGAATTTCACAACAACCGCTAGTGTAACCGCTGTCTGAGAGCGGTTGCTCCGGTCAGGTAAATTTTTTAAAAATTGCTTTCGGTACCTCGCGAAAATACGCCTTTGGCGATAAAACGGTTGTAGAGGAGGTATAGTTTGAATTCAAATATTTACATAACCGGAGCAACCGCTCTCAAACGGTGGTTACACTAGCGGTTGTTGTGAAATGCCCGCCACATTTAAAATTTGAATATTTCTTGAGTATTTTCACTATTATAAAAACATTATTGAGGACATTTCTTTGTATTTATGTTATACTTATTACGTTTTATAGATTGTGAATTTTAAAATTGTACAATATAAGGTTTTCAAATTAATTACCTAACTCTTCAAAAATATATTAAATTCCTAAAGATAATCACATGGTAGTAATCACTAATAGCATAATAATAGGTTACAATCATTTTAACACATTACCATCCGACTAGGAACTATTTTTAAAATTACATTTTTTTTTTAATAATTAAAATACAAATAACTAATGAGGGGCTACTCGAAAATGTATAATCTTACTTATAATTTAAACATCAGATGGATTAACAATTCAAAAATTTTAGTAGGGAAAGGTAAAAAATAAAATTAATAATTAAATATCGGCAAAGATAAAAATAAAATTAAACAAATTCAAGAAAGCTACTGCTTCGGTTAAATTGTTTTAGAAAAATTTTTAATTTAGGTAGACATCGCATCGTGTTAAAATCCAACTATCTTTAAAATCTTAAATAGAATGCATTTATTATGAATTCTGATACATAATTTACATTTTATACTAAAAAAAAGTAAATTATTTTACATGTTTTATTTTTCAAAAATTACAATTATAAACCGAGAGCTGGGAGTAAAAACTACCGCCTCATAAGATACCAAAGGTTTGCAATTTCAGGTGTGTAATATTGCCCGCACTAAACACAAAACCACTCGTCTGCCCGCCGGAAGTGGTCGCCTTATATTCGCAATAATTTTCAAAAGTGTGAAAAAATTGACCTACTACCGCCTAATTAATACCAAGATGATTTACAGGCCAAAATGAGTGAAAATAGGAACTGTATCGAAACTTATTCGTCTGTCGCGTTTATGTGGTCGCATTCTCGAAGCAGACGAGCTCAAAGTTGAAAAAAAAATAAGCTGAGATTTTGATACTAACCGACTGTCTCATCAATACTAAGCTGGTTCACGAACAAAAAAATGAAAATATGGTTAATTTTTATTCACACGGCCTTAAAACAAAATTGCGGAGATTCCTTAACCAAAAACCGAGAAATGGGCGAGAAAAACGGGTGTATACTATTATGTGTTAATCCAGTCAAAATAGTGAAAATTGGTGCATTAGTTCCGGTAAAGCTAATTTTTTTATCAGTTGTACGGATTGATGCCTGGATGGAATTTTAGTAATTTTCCAACAAAAACTTTTGCCGCGGGCGCGGTCATTATATTATATTTGATATAATCACCTAATTATATATAATCATCAAAAACTAAACATCTAATTAGATGTACTCGTATATACACAGTGTGTTCACGATAAGAGGTAACAGTGAATAATTCTTATATCTTACTAGATACCAAAAAAAGTTTAAATAGTTTTTTATTCAACTCGAAACTTACCATCGGAAACTGCGGGAATAAATTTTTTTGGACTTCAAACTTAACCGCAAGTAAACAAGAATTTTTGTTTCAAATGGCTATATGTCTTTTTTAGCGTTTTCGTAATCTGCAGTTTTTTCTCTATGCATACCTACATATAAAATTATCATAGGGTTACATAAGAAAATTTTCGAGAAAAATGTAAGATAAATTTATTAATTATTTCATTTATTTAGTGTGCTATGAAAACAAAATGGTTGCAGTTTTGAAAAATTTATCAGATAGGTTGTATTTTCTGTACCGTGATGTTTTGTTTTCATAGCACACTAAATAAATTAAATATAATAAATTAAAGAAAAACTAAGGTCAACGTTGGTACCGCAAACACGGCTGCGTTACGAAAGAAATAATTAATGGTGATTTTAAAGAGAAAACGAGTGAAAACTAAAAATTTTGATTAGGAGAGTGGAGTGAAAGAGGGCAAAGACACCGATGCGAAGGAATTATTTTGAACCGGCGAGGGAAGGAGTATTTTGCTGTTATTGAAGTATTTAATTTTTATAAAGGTTAGAAAGATAACACAAAGGTATTTGGGCTGCATAGTCTTGAGGCGTTAACCGAGAGGGTTGACCCGAGTGGCTAAGTTATACGTGTCTAATGGAAGGAAAGAATAGAGTACAACAATACGATAGTGAGAGCTCAACTGCTGGAGAAGGCTCAAACAAACGACAGGGTGATTTTGATATTTGCCGTAGAAGGAAAAAGTTCATTAGAACCCCAGTTAAAAGCTCAGGGAGTACTGACGGTGAGATGGAAGCCTTAAAAGATATGATGAAGCAGCTGTTAACCGAAGTTAAGGAGATTAAGACGGGGCAACAAATGTATGAGAGAGACATCAAGATTTTGAAGGAGGAAAATAAGATTCTCAAAGAAAGAGTTTTAACTCTTGAAAATAGGATAAACCAAACGGAGAAAAGGGAGAAAAAGAATAACATAGTTGTAAAAGGCGTAAATATAAATGAAATGATGATTAGAAAAAAAGGTGGAAACATTTTTGAAGACAGAACTGAACATCAACATAACAATAAGAACAGCGGAGGTAATAAAACCGAAATCCGCTAAACCGTTTGTGCTAATGAAACTTGATTCATGGCAAGATAAAACTATGGTAATGAAAGTAAAAATTAAGTTAAAGGGTACGAATAAGTACATCGACGACGATTTGATTCAGGAAGAACAAAAAATACAAGCCAGTTTGAGAGAAATTGCAAAACTTGAAAGGAGAAAGGGAAGAGATGCAAAAGTGGGTTACGGTAGGGTTTATATAGATCGTGAACGCTGAGATCGGGACCAACAATCGAGGGATATAGTCAAAAATAAGGCAGCCTCCACACCAAAAAACTAGCAAAGCATCTACCAGGATCGAAATCAATTATGACAAAAAAAGCGATAAAATGGACAAACGAAAATGGAAGCGATGAAGAAAAGGATGCAATGGGAATTCTGTGGGTAGCAACATGGAATTTTAGAGGAACGTTTTCAGAAGGTGCAATGAAGGTTTTGGTAGGACAATTGAAAAAATATAATATCGATATAATAGCATTACAAGAAACTAAACAAAGAGGAACCGAGATAATCGATATAGAAGAGTACACTTTTTTCGGAAGTGGGGGGGAAAATAGAAAATTTGGAACGGGTTTTATGATCCATAGCAGAATTAAGCAAGCGGTAATGCAGTTCAGGGCAGTAACAGATAGAATGTGCTACATAAAAGTAAGGGTACGTTTATGTTGGAGCTGTGATAACTGATAAAGCTAAGAAATTGTTTAGTGCTTCGCAAGAATCACTGCAACTATCACTGCTTAGAGCTCCAACATAAACGTAGCCTTAGAGGCAAACATCGAAAGCTTAGTTTTATAAACGTGCATGCGCCTACAGAAGAAAAACGAAGAGGAGAAAAATGAATTTTACAAAAACCCAAAAAGCTATATGAGGAATAACAAAGTACGATATTAAAATATTTCTGGGAGACTTTAATGCCAAGTTAGGAAGAGAAGAAATATATAGGCCGACCATAGGAAGTTTCAGTAAACATACCGAGAGTAATTATAAGGGTACCAAATTAATCGCTTTTGCAATAAAAAAGAACATGAAAATTAGCAGCACTCATTTCCAACAGAAAGATATCCATAAGGGAACGTGGAGAACGCCAAATGGTGAAATAAAGAATCAAAATAGGCCACTGTTTAATAGAAACACAGGACGCTAAACAAATTAAAAATGTACGAAGCTACAGAGGAGCTGACGCAGACTTGGACAATTATGCTGAAAAAAGAAGTAACAAAACGCAAAATAGCAAAAGAAAGGACATATAAGTAGATATGATGTTGAACAATTACAGGAAGAAAGCACGCAAAACAAGTATAAAAAGATGATAAAAGATAAATTGAGTAATTCAAAACGGATAAATAACATAAACGAAAGATGGAAAACAATAGAAACAATAATACAAGAAGCTTCTAAAAGAACCATGACACTTAAAGTAGCTGCAAAAAGAAAAGACTAGTTTAACGAAACATGTACAAGAGCAATTAGAGAAAGAATGAAAAGCAGAGAGAACATGATAAAAGATAACACCGAAGAGTGTGAAGCAAAGCGAATATGCAGGAAAGAAAAACGGAAATACAATGAGAATAGAATAAAGCTTTTGGAAGACAAGCTACAAAATAAAGGAATTAGAAACTTCTACCAAGAAATGAAGAAAATAATGATAGGCTACAAAAGTACTACGACAGTATATAGAAACAAAGAAGGCGAACTAATATGCGGAGAAAAGTATATTATGGAGAGATGGAGAGAATTTTTTAAGGAGCTGCTGAATAAAGAATATAGAAACGACGACGAGGAAGACGAGGATAAAAGCCGAATGGTACAAAACTTAGTTTTCGAACCACCAACTGCTACAGAAATTTTTAAAAGCAATCAATAATATGAGAAACAACAGAAGTCTTGGGAAAAATGGAATTTGATCAGAATTGATCAAATATGGATGAGAAAGTTTACAACTCGAAATAGCAAATCTGATACAAAAAATATGGGACGAAGAAGAAATTCCAGAAAGCTGGTCAAACTCAGTACTATGTCCAATATACAAAAAAAGAGACAAAATTAATTTCGCAAATAATAGAGGAATAGCATTGCAAGACACGGTTTACAAAATACTAGCAACAAAAATAAAAGAAAAAATAAACGATTTTTCCGAAGAAATTGTTGGTGACTACCAGTGTGGCTTTAGAAGCAATCGATCTGTAATGGACCAAATTTGCATTCTGAAGCAAATACAGCTGAATTGCTACGAATATAAAGTAATACTATACACTATCTTCATAGATTTCAAACAAGGGTATGACACGGTAAATAGAGATAAGCTGTATGCCGCAATGAGAACTTTGGGAATACCGGATGAAATAATAGGGATAACAAAGATGACTCTCAACAGGACTGAAAACTATGTAAAGATCGCGAACAAAATATCTAAGAGTTTTGAAGTTGAAAATGGTTTGAGACAAGGAGATCCTTTGTCGGCAGTACTATTTGGTTGAGTATTGGCAAAAATAATCAGAGATAGTGGAATAAACACAAGCGGAACGATATACAACACAAACTACTAGTGTTTTGGCCTACGCTAACGATCTTATGATAATTTCCAAAAGTCGACATGAACTGCAGAAAATGATAAGAAACCTCATTGAAGAAGCGCAGAACAGGGAATTGCTGATGAATGAAGCAAAAACAAAATATATGGTTATGGGCGCTAAGGATAACGGATCTACAATTGAGAGAGGACTTGCGGTTAAAGTAGGAATGAAAGAATATAATTTTGGAAAGCTGGGAAGTTTCATCTATTTGGGAACTTTAATAACGAGTAACCAAAACAACAGTAAAAAGATCGACCAAGAATAACGAGAGGAAATAAAAGTGCTGCAAACCTAGGTACAATAACAAGCAAATATCACGAAGAACCATAATACGAATCTACAAGACAGTAATAAGACCAGCAGTACTATATGGTAGTGAAACATGGACGCTAAATAAAAACGATAGCGAAAAGGTAGCACGGTGGGAGCGAAAGATTCTGAGAAGAATTTATGGCGGTCGACAAATAGATGGTGTATGGCGAAGACTGGATAACGTACAGGTAATGAATCGTTATGGAGATACGGATATAATTGGAATAATTAGAGCCCAAAGGATCAGGTGGTTGGGACATGTGGAAAGACTACCCAAAGAGAGAACGACCCACAAAGTCCTACGACAGGGTGCAATAGGTACCAGAAGAAGAGGAAGACCGAGAAGAAGATGCCTGGATGCTGTGGAGGAAGACCTAAGGACAATGGGTGTAGAGAACTGGACAGCTCTGGTGAGAAATCGAAAGAGATGGAGAAATATTGTTCGAGCCATAATTGGAGCTCTACTATTATTATTATTAAATAAATTAAATAGTTAATAAATTTATCTTTCATTTTGCTCGAAAATTTTCTTATGTAACCCTATGATAATTTTATATGTGTATGTATAGAGAAAAAACTGCAGATTACTAAAATTTAAAAAAAGATATGTTGCTATTTAAAAAAAAAATTCTTGTTTACTTCCGGTTGAGTTTGAAGTCAAAAAAAATGTACTTCCACAGTTTCCGATGATAAATTTCGAGTTGAATAAAAAACTAATTAAACTTTTTTTATATCTAGTAAGATAATATTATAAGAATTATTCACTGTTACCTCTTATCGTGAACGCACTGTATTATGCAGTACGTACAACTTTATGATGATGTTTTACGTTTTTTTTTACGTTTTTACTCTTATTGGAATGCTCATCAGAAATTTTGTTTTTAAATACAATTTTTATGTGCCAACTTTATTATAATAGTATTTCTTTAAGATTCAGTAAGACGTTTTTTTTTGTAAAATCTGGTGATAACTGGTTTAGTTTATTACTAGAAACGAGAAATTTTATTGGGAAAACCGTACCAGGGGATTTTCAGAAATCTGTTACGTCCATCATGAGCTGATATAAGATTCTATATGCAAACATTGCAAATTATCTTTGGCAATTATTATTATTATTATTGTTATTATTTGATATTTAATGAACCCCATTTAATATTTTTTAATTAATATTGTAAATTATAATTTAAGTAATTAATATTATATATTTTTAATTGTTTTTATAAACAATACATTAGGGAAGTACATTGTTTTATGAATTTATTTCGTAAAGCCAATGAGTGTTTAATTTGATAATAAACTTATCGTGACCTCTATATAATCAAGTACTGATTTGAAGGATGCTGGAATATATAAATCAACTTAAAGCAAAGTTCTAAATCACTACAAAGTAGAAGTTCACAATGAAGTGTTTTGTAATTGTTGGATTTTTAGTGGCAGCCTTCCTTCAAGTAAGATATACTTTTCAAACAAATTATTCTTTTCAATGAAGATCAATTCTATCAGATTTTGTTATATAACTCTATTGTATTCAAAAATAATCTAGCTAACTTAATTTTTAATTCATCTAGGTAGAAGGTCGGTCTATTGGCAGAAACGATGAGATGCCCCCAGTCTTAGTGGAGACAATGCAACAGTCATTTGCATGTGGTATGAAAATGGGACCAGCAAAAGCTTCTCGAATTCCACAAATTCGTGGAATTGAACAACTTCCAGAAGATAACTCTGCATTAAATGAATTATGGGGTTGCATTTGGGAAAAGAAAGGAATTATTAATGAAGAAGCTGTATTGAGTGAAGATAAATTGGAACAGTACCTTGTTGATTTAGTTTCAATGTTTGGAACAGCTGGGTCAGAAGAGCTAGGAGCTGCTCACGATATGGTTCAGCAATGCAAAGATGTTCATGGTCATGGTTACGGACAAACAGCAGTAAAAATACAAAACTGTATTAACAACTACATCCAACAAAGATCTTAAAATATATTGTGATTTTCAAAATACATTACTATGTAAATAAATTTTTTTATAAAAAAATATTGTAATAAATACTTCTATTACACTTATTTAATCAACACACCCATTTCACACCATTACTACCTAAGTTTTGAGAAATTTGATTAGTCTACACTTCAGTAGTTTTCATTCAGCAATATACCTACATACGTATATTAGAAAGTTTAATTTATATTATTGGAAATATTAGCTTTCTCAAGCTGATAATAGGATCAAATCAGCAAAATTGAATGAGTTCTAAAGGATTATTTCGCAAGTAATTCACATCACTGAAAAATATTCAATTTTCCATGTTATTTTCCTTATGATCAAGTGTGAAGAGTTAAGTTAAATTAAATTTAAAACGTATGAATCAATTTGATTTTATTCAATTAACGTAATTTTCAAAATGTATTTACTACTAACAAAATATTTCTGGTCATACATAAATATGAGTCATTCCATATGAAATCATCAAATCCTTGTTGCTGCACCATTTTAGATTTTGCTTAAACTTTGTGGGAATGTTCTTTGGGGTTCCAAAGACCAAAATCAAACAAAATCAAACTATTGAAAAGTCTTATTTTTGTGCTTTGCGGTTTTAGCTGTAAAAATTTTTTTATTAGAGGTATTTACTCGACCAAGGTGACATTTTGAAGCTGAAAGATTTTAGTTTCAAGAAAACAATATAAGCATTTACATAAGTCATATACCTGAAAAATAACATAGTATTGAAAATACATGTACACTTCAGAATCTTGAGCTGATGAATATAAATTTCTAGTCGTTCTCTGATATCAAAGTGCACATTGCACATATTATCATAATAGAATAAAAAATTAAGATCGACTCGTTCAGTCAAGTAGTTAAAAAAAATCTTTGTTTGAAATTTTGTAATTTTCAGAATTTGCATCTTTCAGTCTACAATTTGGACATGTTTGATAAGAGACAAAAATTTGAAATTTACAGGATACTTAGTTCTTACCTTTAACTTCAAAAAACTTTAAGGCCCTTTCTGTTATCTTCTTCTCTCGGGGATGTACAGGCGTTTGAAGAGCAGTAAAACATATATTATTATGTTATACATATAATAAGTTAATAATATAATAAGTTAATAAGCAAAACTTATTATTATATTTAAAGAAACTTATACTAATCAACCAAGACTAAAATAAAATAAAAATTTTTATATGACAAAAATTAACTATTAACCAAAAACACTTGTGTATTTGGATACCTTCAAAACCTCTTTGGTAGGCAACTGCATGCGCAACCAAAGCTTTTTCCAAAAATATGCAATTATGAAAATAAAGTTGCACTACGACATAACATAGCAATATATTAAATAGTCTCTTCCAAGGGCCCCTTGCATGGACAGAACTGACTAAATTAACCGAGAAAAGTAGTCGGCAGGACAAAAATAATTTTTTTGTTTATTTTATTTTGTTTAGTGAAAATGTTGCCTGTAATATTTTCGTCCTCAGAACAATAAATATTATAAATATTATTCATTTATTGGCTATTATAACCTCATAGAACAATGAAAAGACTGCACAAAGTAACTTATTAAGGTTGTTAAGAAGGAAAATGAAATTAATGAGAAGTTCTTGAAATTTTTACAGTACATTATTTGCGTAAAAAAATTCTGGCAAAGTTTGAACTTAATCTTCTTAGTTATCGAGATAAAAAATGTTAAAGTTCACGTTGATACAAAGGTCATTAAATCGACAATCAGAAATGTCAGCATTTCCAAAAATTGCCAAAATATTTATAAAAGTATTATAAATAAGTATACCAAATTTCAAAATAGTCATGTTTTTAGTTTCTGAGAAAATTAAATTATTATTCTAAAAAATAGTTCAAAAGCTATCAAGATTTTAAATAAATATACATTAAAAACAAAAATATTGGTGGAAAAATGAATGGGTTACGATATTAGATGTTGCCATGATTTACTAAACCTTGACAGCTTTTGTACACTTTTTGGAATAATAATTTAATTTTCTCAGAAACTAAAAACATGACTTATTTGAAGTTTGGTATACTTATTTATAAGACTTTGATAAATATTTTGGCAATTTCTGATAATGCTGACACTTCTGATTGTCAAAATAATGACCTTTAAATCAATGCGACCGCAATGTAAATTTGATATTTTTTATCTCGATAACTAAGAATAAGATTATGTTCAAACTTTGGCAGAAATTTTTTTATTAAGTATATAACGTACTGTAAAAATTTCAGGAACTTCTCATTAATTTCAATTTCCTTCTTAACAACCTTAATTTGAAGAGTGTTGTACAACCCTTCTCTCATAGCTGTTGGTAATAAAACTTGAGAAGTTTTTGCATAATTTAAAATTAATATTTTGGGATATATTGTGCAGCAGATAATAAAAATTCAATGTAATAAAATATGTATAAGTATAAAACAAATCAAGTACGTATAAGTAGATAATAAAATTATTTAAATATTGCGTTAATAATATTTAATATTTCATAGAAACTTAAAAATATTATGAATTTTAATTGCTCTTTGACATCTAACACTTGAACTTTTAAATTTGATAACAAATTTTACATATATTATGCATAACACAAAATCAGTTTCAAGATCACCTATATAAAATGAAATACGCACTATTTATATTGTTTACTTTATTTGCATTACACGTAAGTTAATAAAATAGTATATTGCTTTATTAGTATAAAATATAGGTCTTCCTGTGGCTAGTTCTAAGATTGAAAAGACAATAACTTTGTAACGAGCCACAAAAGTAACATTTGCTCTGTATAAAGCAAGTTATTTTTAATAAGCCGATATAATACTTTAAATTTGGCAATAAGATGCTTGCATAAAAAAAGTTATGTGTAAAATCTGAAAAAAGAAACCTCTTGATTTCATTGGCCTTCTAAATTTTTTTCTTAAATTTTGATTAACTAGTTATCGAGTAATTAATTATTATTAAGGTTGCTATTATTAAATATTATATGCGTACATAATTATATTTTTTATTTAGTAAAACCCGTAAATAAGATTAATTTAAAAAAGAAGTAAAAGTCATCTATATAGGTATATGTATATTAACAAGTAGATAATGGTATATAATAAGTAATAACTCATTTTCTGTAATTATGACAATAAAAATAATTCTCTTTTTTATTAGGTGGAATGCGGACGAAGAAAGAAATTTGAACCGGAAGAAACATGTGCCACTGAATTACATCTACGTAAATCAAAAATGAAGTTTATTGTAAACGAAATAAATACCCCCGAAGATAATCCAACATATGGAGAATTCTTCTATTGTATATTCAACAAAAGAAATATTATGGATGAAAATGGTATGATTAATGAGGTGTATTTTCGTAACTTTTTGAAGTTTGTCTTTCATGGTGGTTCTAATGGTACTGAAACGGAAAAAGCAAACGTTAATCGAGTATTTGATATTTGTATTCGTAGTGCAAGAGACAACAAATTAAAAACTGCAATTAATTTAAAAAATTGCATTTCTAGGTATATACAAGAATTGGAAACTGATATTTAAATTTGATATTTTGTAAATTTTACGAGTATTAAGTGTTTATTTATCTATTATATTCAATCATCATTTTCATTTAAAATTGAAAATACATATAATATTTTGACAATAAGAAAGTATTGTTGGCCAAATAAGCAATATCGGTACTTTACACGCCTATAAGTCAGAACTCAGAAGTATGCATAACTCAAATTTCAAAATTTTAATAGCTATTGATCTGAAGTTAAGTTTTGAATCGAGTTTTAAATTTACAAAAATTATAAAATTATTAAAATTATTTCTACACGCGTAAAAGTTATTTATTTTACCACACATATTCATAGAAGCAAAGAAAACATATTATATATTTTATTTTATAATATTATTATGTATAACGAAACAATATTTTGGGTTATGTAATCTTTCGAGTAATTATTCTCATAAACCTCAATAGTAATATTATTAAATGCTGAGTTTTACACCAACAAAAGATTGGCACTATTTATTTGGTAATGAATTTGTGCAATAATAATTAATAAAATAATTTTTTTATTGCAATTAGTTTTTTCTTCAATAATATTTTCATGACCTGCTCTACTGGTAAACCTAGCTTAATAGAAAAATACTTATTTTAGCCTTGGTAGAAAATTTAGACATTTAGAGTATAAAATATAATTTTGATGGTCTGTTGGGCGCTGAATATTCATATTAATTTATCATTTTGATTTGTTTATAAAATATTATTGAAACTAACAGTAAACAATTATTTCAATAGAGAAGTTTATTAAATATTTTTTCTGTGTAAGTTTTAAAAAACGATTCAAACTATAATATTATATTGCAAAATAACACATTAAGAAAATCAAAAAAAAAAAAATTAAAATTGTTTATGTAAACAGATAGCTAATCTGTGAATGTTATAAACATCTTTCGACTTTCCCGTTTTAAAATCCCGTTTTACGGTATGTTAAATAATGATGATATACTACATACTCGTATATAATATATGAACCTTAAAATGTCGGATAATTAATATCGTTATTTATTTGACCTAAATTCTAACAACAATTTTTTATTTATTAACATATTAATAGTAGTGTGCAAAATAATTAGAAGCATATATGCTTGCTTCAATCGACTTTAGTTTAAGAGTGAAGAAATAAAACGAATCTTTCTGAAATTTATATTATATGTACTTGACCATAATTCGATATTACAAAAATTACAGAATTACGATATTACAGAATATAGTATTTTGACTTCGAGTTTCAGTTTAAAACTTTAGGAGCATAGTTTTGAGCTGATTTATTAGTGATTTACGCAATCAAACTTTTTTAACATTTTTAAACCTGCTAGATGGATTTCGACCTTTAATTTGGTTAAATTGTACATTGCAAAGCCTGAATATTTTGTAGCAAGGGCATTTATAAGAAAGATATATAAAAGTTGTAGAAGCCACACCAACGTAGTAAACCAATATCTTTAAATTTTGATGTTTTACTATAAATATCCCTAGATGAAGAATGAAAAAGCACTGCAGAATGAAAAATCGATTAAACCGTTTCCGAGTAGAAGCTTTTTTTCTATTTTTTAGTTTTTTTTTAATTTTCTCGGAAACCCATTGAGTTAGAAATCTGAAACTTTCAAGACCTTATTGTTAGTATTTCATCAATAACTACATATCCCCATAGTGGCAATTAAATATTCCCCGGGGGCAATTTCACCATGTCTATCTTCCTATGCCCTTTGCACTGTAAATCAGAATTTAAAGTGAGGAAAGCTATTGTATGCTTATTTATATGAATTTATATTGTCATTTTAATCTTAATTTAAATTTTTTTATTATTTGGGCATATTTTACACATTCGTGTTTTTAGCATTGTAAATTTTATCGTTTAACCATTAACCATTTTTTTTAAGTTTTATAATAGACCGTGTGACATTACATGCTTTTTAACAACTACAATTTAAAAATTTTGTTTTACAGTTAGTCGTTTCAGTATTCGCTCACTTCCAGCGTTATATTTCTTATATTTTGTCATCTAATATGCCAACCAATAACATTTTTCAGTAATATTTAACAAAAAAAAAACAATATAAAGACAAAAAAAAGACATAAAAAACAAGAAGTACAAATTAACGTTTTTACTTGAATATTATTTCATTATGTTTATGTTATTAAAATGTTAAATAAATCTAAATATTCTAAATATATCTAAATATCATGTATAAAGTTATCTACAATTTTAATTGATGACATTTCACTGTTTTATAATCTAGAATCAGTATTTGTAACCTTTGTGCTTCTTATAAGTGCTCATGTATGATTATTGTTATGCTTCTTGTTGCAATACATCCTGTTAGTAAATATGAAAATATTAACCACAGCTTTGACATTATTTCTATTTTATGTAACAACGGTAAGTTAAATTTGGAAATTTAGCAAAGTAATATATTGAAAATTTTTCTCTAAATTTACAGCATACGTTATCTTTCAACAAAAGTCAAGAAGAATGCATAAATGAATTAAATATTGACAACAGTGCTATTGCTGCTGAGTTAGAAAATTATTTATTTCCCGAAGACAACCAAGACATAAAGAACCTTCTTGTGTGTATTTGGAAAAAAGAAAAAATTCTAGACTTAAATAATAATATTGTTATGGATAATTTAAAAGTTTATCTATTAAATTATTTTCGGGAATCGCAAAACTCGACATACTGGGTAGCAATATTGGGTACTGCAGATACAATGAATTCTTGCGGAAATATAACCGAGGAGACTATTCATGATACTGTAATTAAAATTTCTAATTGTGTACTAAGGAAAATTGATTCTTATTAAGATTTTGTAGTATTTAGTATATATTATTATACTTATAGTAATAATATTAATATAGTGGTACCTATACATGTACATAATATTCTAACATCATGTATATATATTTATTTATGGAGTTACAATTTATATTATAACATAAAAGAGTACTAACTTTAAAATAAAAGTGTTGATATTTATTAAATAAATATTTTAATCAGATTTTATAATAATTGAAGTAATAATAATTATCGATTTGACTAATGAAATCAACAATTAAGAGCTATTTGGGGGCATACAATCTACCTAACACACAATTCATTAATCTAACGCCTTTTTGTCCAGAAGTATCACCTTGGACACTTTTACAATTTTCCACAGAATCATTTGCAAAAAATTCAGCCAATTCAGGTATGTTAACTGCATCCATAAAAGCACCTTTTACATAATATTTAAAACTGTTTATTGAAATTGTGCCATCTTCTTCTATTAGGCCGTCTTTTTTCCAAGTGCATTCCATGAAATTATTAAATTGAGTTATATTTTCAGGCATGTAAAGTTGCTTTAAAGCAATACTTATCATTGTTTCATTTGCTTTCAATTTGTCAATGCATTCTCTTTCATTTGAACTAAAGCTTCCTAATTCTTGACTACTCAATTGATTCTAAAACAGAAATGTTGTTATTTTTTATAAATCCAGACTTCTAGATATTAGGTTTTAGATATACAGTGACTACGTTATTTGTCAAGAAAAATATTTCCTCCCTACCTGACCACAAATAGTTCCAGCGCAATACAATAAACAACTTAACACTAGAAATGATTTTAGCTGAGCGGAATACATTTTTCAAGCAGATTTGTAATCATTATAAGATATTATGGACAATTTATAATTTTTAATTTAATTATAGTTTTCAGTTTATCAATCAATAGGTCATCTAAACAACAGATTATGAAATTGCTGGAATTTTATAAAAGTATGATGTACTTATTTATCACAACGAAAACAATCTAAGAAGTCATATTATTCAAACTACTCTCACATAATAGCAGTGGGTGACGTTGCAAAATTTGTTTTCGTATAATACAATTTTCTTTTCGTGGAAATCTTTTTAATAAAAATGATAATCCAAAATTTAAATTAAAAATAATAATTGTGACGTCACTCAACCTGATCATGACGCGACGGCACTGTTTCTGGAAAAACAAGGCTTAAAAAGAATTTACTGAAGGAAAATTGATCAAACTGAATTTACAGTGGCAAAAAGTATTTAATCATTTTCCTATAGCTGAAGTCTAGTTGTAAAAAATAGTATGATCAAGTAGTATCAAAGCATGCCTTGTCATTTATTTTAATGTCATAATAAAACAATAGAAATTACGAAATAAAAAATATGGTTCTACTATGATGTGTATAATATAATAATACAAATAAAGTAATAATAAATTATTATTACTAGCATAGATACATTTCTAAGACCTCACGCATTTAATGATTTTTAAATTGTAAATTAAATTAATTTAAAATTTGTAATAAAAATCAAAAGATAATAAAGTAAACATTAATTTTGTGAAAGCCTCGTAACGCAATTCATAAATTTTATTCCCCTTTCTCCTGGTGTATCTCCTTTAACACTGCTACAACTATTGACACTATCTGTAGCAAATGCTTCTGCAATTTTGATACTTCTTACAGCTTCAGCATAAGTTTCAGTTATAAATTCTTTAAATTTATCCAGTAGTAAATTATCTTTCTCATCTATAAAGCCATCTTGTTTCCATACGCAAGTCATGAATTTTGTAAACTTGATATTATCTTCCGGCATGTATAATTGCTTCATATAATAGTCAATTGTAAATTCATCAAAATTTAATTTCCGCATGCATCCTTTTTCTGTATTGCTAAATTCTCCCAAATCGTCAGCAACAATCTGACCCTAAAAATTTAATCATTGAATTCTGCAGAACGTACACAAATTATTAGGATTTAAGATAAGAGCATCTGTATTGAAGACTGCATGGGCAATATAGTCAAATAAATAATGTATACCTATAGTGATTTTTGTAATTCTTGTATTTAAAAATAAAAATTACGTCACAAAATTCTTTTATTCAAAGAATTTTCTAAAATTTTTGCAGTCACAATTAACCATCAATAGGTATACATACTGATAGATTCCACATTCCCAAGTGCTTAATTTTGAGAAAATGTAATAAAATATAATATAATATTGTACCTCAGCCGAAAAAGTAATTATTAATACACAAGTAAAAACAAAAAAAGTCTTCATCTTTGCACTCAATAATGAACACTGTTAAGTTAGGGTCAAGCAATGTTTGCTATAATGAATTACCATAGAGTCAAAGGCCAATATAATTGTATGATATTGATTTAAATAAAATGCATTAAACATTTAAATTCCAGTTAACTTTCAAAAACACAATTTCAATTTTTAAAATAATTCAAAATTAAATTGCACAATAAATTCAATACACCTGTATTAATAATTTATATTTGTCTATAAAGTGTTTTTTGTTAAGTCGTAAAAAGATTTAAAATTGGGTTTTTATTTTACTCCGTTATAATATAATAATATAGTAGCCAGCAATTTATACATTTTAGGGCTCTACTGAATAAATTTCTTAATTTTCACTACAGATGTCACGGCATGTTCAACTTAAATCGTTTTGGGAATATTGCAAGGTGTTTTTTTACTGGTACATAATATTTTCACGTGTAAATGCTTTGAAATGTTATCTATAAAAACTAACGGTGACACTCTGCTGATAACTTGTCATTTTCATTTAAATTGCAAGTACGAGATAGTGGTCACCGTCCGCGATTAGTTTTATTAAAAATTTAGTACTGACTTATGTATATTTCCAAAACCAAAATATCTGCAAAATAAGATTTATTTAATTTAAGAGCATTTTTGTCAGTAGAAATTTCGTATAGACAAGAAGCGATTTTAACAGTTTATTTTGTTTGTCTGGATAATTAAAGCCAGTTTAGTAAAATTTGTAATCATATTGTTACGAAACAATAACGGTTGATTATATTTGATGATTAATGTATGATGACTCATCCATAATGATTTATTTGATGACGTGTGCATGAAGATTCATATACGATAATCTTGTTGTTATTGTTTAAATATTGCTTAATGTGCAGTATGGATCGTTCTAGAAATCTGTAGAACTTCCTGGAGGTTTGTAGAAGTTCCTAGAAGGATGTATTTTGATATAAATAGCAGAGTGATTTGCTCGAAAGTGTTAACACATGATGTAAATAAATAGTGTTCACACTATTCACACTCGCATACGTGTGAATCCAAATATCAAAAACAAATGAGTTATGCATGATAACCAGGCGCCTTGTATTCTCCTGACTCGAATCATTAGATTAGTAGACCGATTTTGAAAAATTGATTTTAAAGCTAATAGTAAGTAGTAGTACCATTTTCTTACCATTTAAGATACAATTTCAAAAATCCTGATGTGATGAAGTAATTTCAAAGTCAGATTTGTTTTGAGGGCAAAAAAATCTATTAAAATCACCCTCGCCCATTCTTGAAGCTGTACCATGTAACACTGTGTTATTATTACAATACATTGTCAACTTTTTATACGAAGGAGCTTCAAGTGGAAATCCATTAAATTATATTAATTTATAGATTATGCATTTCAACTTGTGACAATAAAATGTATCCTTGCTGAGCAACACATGAGCTCTTTAGTTCAAATGCACCTGCATTTTTGCATTAGATATGTTATGAATTTTTGCTATAACATTAGGCAAGAAAAAGCAACTTTTCTTGGCACGCAAGTTTTCCATTTTCTCGAGTCGTTCCAATCTCGTCGCATTTGTAAAACTAGCTAGGCAAAAAATGTTAATCTCTCCGTCCTAATGAAACAATATACCGCAATTACTATATTTTCACCATTAAAATTTTCCATCCTTTTTAATTAAAAGATTTTTGTTATGACGAAACACGATCAAAAATTGTCGATGACAGAAAAAAAAACATTTAAAATAATAAAATTGGCATGTTGTCCAAACAATTTCAATAAAACCCATTGCTTTAATTAATATTATATGATTTAATAAATTAACTTATTATAAAATAAACTTATTTAAATTAATCATAATAAGAATACTTTTCTTTTATATCAAAAAATACATTTTTTTAGTAAAATAGTATTTCAAAAAAAATTTTGTTTTCTGGATAAACCATAATATCATAAAATTATCTTTATTAACTTAATTAATACATTTTCTACATTAAACTTCATTTAAACTCCAAATTATTAGTTCTAGTAAGTAAATCTTTGCTTCTCATTTTTGCTCCATTTATGAATTTAATTTTCTCACTAATTGACGTAAGTTACTTATAAGATTTATTTATTAAATTATCTTATCGACGAAACTTAATAGTCACTTGTGTTCATAGCAACGCATGGATTTCAAATAAAATGTCAATAAAATTTTAAAAACAGAAAAAAATTTAAAAAAATTAATTTATCCAACACCTCTGTCTTATGAAGGCATAATAATGCCGATTTTACATATCTTATGGGGTCTATAAAACACTAGTGGACTTATGAATTCATAATTACACACTAATGACTTATATGTAAATTATGAGTACACCTACTACTTAGTAGTTTTCATAATTTAAATTTGATATTTTAAAACGTCATGTGTCAAAACTTTTAATTACATTTTAAACTATTATTACGAGATATTGGATAAAGCTTTGTATTACACACGTGTCTTAACAGCAAATAAGCCACTTGTATAATAAATAGCTATTAAATCTAGATGATAAATCCATATTAATCTGTCCGTTATTTAAAATACACTATTATGTTATGCTGGAACACCGCGGAAGTGAGCAAAATTTTATAAAGAAGTTTGTACTATGTAAAAACTATTTACATTCTTGGACAATCGCTACATTCCTAGTAGCTCAAATAACTATTTGTACAAATCATAACGCAAAAATTGATTTTTTCTTAACTATTTTTCCACTAGTTTTAGTACAGTCAATGGGGAATTTTGCCTTGCTATAAATCATAAAGTTTTGAAACTTTATGCCCGTACTAATAGTCACGGATCAATCCGAGATTCAAGATGATCCTAGGATTTACCAATGAGATTACTGGAATTTAGACCGTATCGTAGCAACAGCTACTATTTCGAGAATTAATCTTGAATCTCGGATTGATCCGCGACTATTGTGAATAATCGACGACTATTGTAAGTGACGCATTTTAGACAAGTGGTAAATATTGATATTTTTCTACAGTTCAGCGACTATTTATATGGCAAATTTTGTTAAAAAACGATTTTGTATAATCGAGAGATGCTATTTAATTACACTTAAACTATTCAAAACAGTTTTTTAATTGATTAATTTCATTTTAAACATTTCTAAAAAAAGTCGAATTAATTATGACAGGAGCGCTAGCGCCACCTCTTATAAATTTGAGAAACCAAAACATTACAAGTTTATTGAATAATTTCAGTATTTTAAGACGAATAAATGCAAAACAATGCTTTTGAATAACTTCGGTGATTTCTATCCATTATTTAAAACAGTAGAAACTCGGTGAACGACTTTGGAAAACTAAATTTGTCAACAACTGTCAAATCGACAAAACAAAACTGTCATTTGAAATAAATATTTTAAATTTGAAATTTTTTTTACTAATAAGAATTTTAAAAAAAAGGCAATAAATCTAGTAGTGGAAAAAATCGTATATAAACCACGGTTGTGAAGACCATTATAGCCTACGCGCCTTATATTCCTCGGCGTTATCTTGGCGCTAGGGCTATAATGGCTGTCTTCACAACCTTGGCCTATAATATACTATTATATTTACATTAAGAGTGCGTTCCACTTAAAGCCCACGGCGACCGCGGCGTGGTCGTGTAATTTAGCGTTCCACTTATACGTTTTCGCCCACGGCGGCCATGGTCGTTTAGTACAGTGGAACGGCTTTTGTGATCTCTGTGGGCGGGCTCTGGCGGGCTAATGTCATTTTGAATTTTCAAATTCAAAATTAAAATGACAATCAATTTGCTTGATGTTGGTAACCTCTTACAAGTTTCGCACGCGGGATGAAAAGCAGCACCTTAGTCTCATGATGTATAATATACTATTTTAATGCATTATTCATTAATTGCGTGGCGAACATCACATCTGAAAAATATTTTGCACAAATTATCATGATGGTTGTTAGAAGAGACTAAAGCACTTTACTTTTGCATATTGCTATGAAAATGGTATTTTACTTAAAATGCATGTGTCGCATTTTTCAACACGACAAAAATAATTTAACGTTAATAATAATTTTATTTTATGTTAATTAGATAATTTATCTGTTCTTGCACGTTCTGCTTCACTTTTTGAAACTACCACTTCAAACAGCTCGTCCTTATCGGCATTATAAAATGCAATATTTTCGGTCTCCATTTTGAATTTTTAAATTTGCGCGTGTAAACTCAAAACGATCACGGCAACCCACCTTTTATAATGGGCTTCGTGGTCGTGGTGGGCTAACAAACGGTGACGTCACTGATGACGTTTTGAGCTCCACCGCGGCGACCGCGGCTTTAGGTGGAACTTTTAAAAGTCGCCCGTGGTCGACCATGGTCGTCGTGGGCTTTAAGTGGAACGCACCCTAAATATTGGTAGTTTTCTGTATTACTTCATTGATATTATAGATTCATTTTCTTAACTCCACTTTCTTGTCCCTAAATTGAAATAATTGTTATTATTTCCTCTATAATCTTCACCTTGGAACATTTAATTCATCATTAATGTTCAGATTTAGTATTATTTTTTGCTATGCGTAAAAGTTTATGACTGGACCTCGCATGATTATTTTGTTTGTCATAATATCGGCGCAGCGCATGCTCGCCTTAGTTAGTACTTCACTCTACCTTCAAGCATATGGACTCTTGAAGACAAAGTTGTAATAAAAATTTCTTTTCTGTATATATATAATATCATTAAAATAAATATTTATTTTAAATACAAGTGCCTAGCTTAATTCAACATACAGTCCACTAGAAATTATCATCATTTGGGGTGCAATCCAAACAATTAACAAATAATTTCTTAGCTTATTTACTTTGTAGTTAGAATCCTTAAAACCAACTGTTGCTTGCCAAACAAAGAAACGAACTCATTCAAATAATGCAACAATTTGAGAAACCACATACCAGGATTAACATAGGTCAACTAATATGATTACTTTATTTCCTAATGAAAGCTGGCTATACGGATGAAATTCGGATTTGAATGCATCAACGAATCAGTAAAAACCTCATATTATTGTAAATTCTAAATCACATACAAATTACTGGTTCGAAATAGTTGCATCATTATAGTATATTCTGTAACGAGTTAGGAATTGGCATATTCTGCATTAGGGGAAAGTTTGTCACCCGAGCCATTTATTTTTTTAACAGAAAATCCATTAATTTGAACGATATTTTAACGTTGAATTGTCATTTATATTATGTGATTATCGAGTGCGCATTTAACCCTCCGTCGGCCGCCTCTCGAAAACTCTTTAGGTCAGCTGCGGTGTGCCTGAGAGGCTCATCTCCGCAAATCGTCTATAAAATCTATACTAAACTATCTTATGATAAAAATCTAAATTACGTTTTCTACGGATGCGGAAAGCAAACTGAACAGATGCGTTACGTTTATCACCAAAAGTTAAAAAGCAGGATATGTGGGTTTCGTGAAATACAAAGGAGAAGGGAGGCAAACTAAAATGTAATCGCCTTTTTTCTTTCAAAAAGATTACAGCATTTAGATTACAAGGTTGTTTAAACCGGTTTAGGGAATACCTGTAGAAGCTGGTTTATGTGAAACGCACTGCATGCAGACGGATGAAGTTCAAACATTGAATTTCTGTAGCAGCGTTTAGGTTCGCGTAAACATAAGCTATAGAAATTCAATGTTTGAACTTCCCTTACGTATACCCTCCGAAATACGCAGACGCTCATTAAAAAATTTTGACTCCTTCCGGATTCGAACCGGGTAGCAGTTGTTCGACTAACATAAGTAGGTGTTTTAAATTATATTGATGTAGAATATTTGAGTAAAATTAATACTTGTTTTTTGGAAAAAAATAGTTTTTCACATAAATTTTATTTAGATAAAACGATAAAACTATAAATAACTAAATTTGTGAAAGATTTTTCGGGACGAAAGTCTCTTTGGCCTCTTCCCAAGTATGGTGATAAATGTATCAGTCATGTAATTCAGTCCCTCCTCCCCAAAGTAAGGTTCTGGTTACGCCAATGTACACTACCGGCGATAAGTGTTTGACTACTCATATTTTATGATTATTATGGAAATTGTTAAAATTGTCAGAAAACAACCACGCCACTCGCCTTCCTGCTAAAAAACTTATTTGTTTTAATGTTTCTTAACACAAACATGAAAAACATTCAAGGGATTTAAAAATGGTACTTTTCATTTAAATTCAGAAACTGTAAAGTTTACAAGAGAGCTGTTATCGTATAACAGATATTGGTTACACCTAATGAAAATCAAAAACTTTAATCCTACAAGTAGGATCTTCAGTCAACCCCATCATTTTGAGGTGTCTCTTAAGGCAGCAGTGTCCTGTGAAAAGTCCTACTATCCTCCTCAACTGTTTTCTACTCAGTTGGATAATATTTTTTCCCTTGGATTCCCTGGAAGGAATGAACATCCGCGACTGCCTCAGTCCTGGAAGACCCTCCGAGTAAGCAAGGTGTTGTTTCCATAACATGTCACTGATCCCCTCCCTCGCGGTCGTGTATGCGATCCCGCAGGTGGGCTCAGGACCTATGCCCCGGAATCTACATGAGCGAAAGGCTGTTACAGACTGCCAGTTTCACCAGTGCATCAAGGCATTATTTAACGACTATGGAGTGTCTTTCTACTCCTTCCAAGGCCTTTAGAGCTGCCTGGCTGTCTGTCATGATGCAGATTCGTCTACCATCGTAGTTCCTCCGCACCAGTTCAGATGCATAGGCCGAGATTGCAGTTACTTCTGCCTGGAACA
Organism: Cantharis flavilabris; assembly: GCA_949152465.1. Taxonomy (NCBI): domain Eukaryota; kingdom Metazoa; phylum Arthropoda; class Insecta; order Coleoptera; family Cantharidae; genus Cantharis; species Cantharis flavilabris. The sequence continues at coordinate 60,402,867 of OX424435.1, forward strand.
CAGTAGCGTGGCAGTTCAGGTTAATACCAAAGGCATCCCCTGTTCTTCTCCCACATATACCTGCTCCAGTGCTTATCTTTGTTTTAGATTCATCTGTGTACCAGATGGTATCATATCGGTTGCCCAGCTCTTGTATGGTTTTTTCCTTGCCCCTCTTAGGTATTATTACCCTGAATGGTTTTTGGAAGTCCCTTACTGTGTTGGTTCTATCCGATTGCATGCTAAGCATGTTGTTACTCTTGATTGAGTTAAAGATCATGGTATGGTACCCCTTGATTGGAGTGTCTTTACCATAGCCGTTGATTGATAGCCTGTAAGCCGCTAGTAAGGCCTCTGCCTCCACCACTATGTGTAATGGGTGCAGCCCCAGTAGGACCTCCGTAGCTGCGGTGGGCGTTGATCTTATTGCCCCCGTGATTCCTAGGCATGCTAGTCTCTGCAGCTTGCCAAGTCTTGTTATGCACTCCTTTTTCTTGGTTGCGTGCCACCAGATCAGGGTTGAGTACGTCACTATGGGTACCACCACTCTGGTGTATAGCCACAGTACCATCTTGGGTTTTAATCCCCAAGTTTTACCAATCATACATCTACAGGCCCACAGGGCCCGTGTCGCCTTGATTGTTACATTGCGTATATGAGAGGTAAAGGTCAATCTGTTGTCTAGAATTAGACCCAGATACTTGACCTCTTTTATCACATGTAGTTCTTTCCCCCACATTTTTAACGTTTTCACGTCTTGCAGTTTCCTGCGTCGCGTGAATGCGACAACTGAGGTTTTTTCCGGGTTTACCGATAATCCCTCCCGTGTACACCATCCCTCGACAGCTTTCAGGGCTCTTTGCATCAGGGATGATACAGTTTCCCCGAATTTACCAACCACTAAGATAGTGATATCGTCAGCAAATCTTTGCGCGTGTACTCCTATCTGTTCTAGCTCCCACAAAAGGCTATCCTCCACCAGGCACCACAGTAGGGGTGAAAGAACCCCGCCCTGCGGACATCCCCGTGCGGCAGAGACCTCCGCGATCGCCTGTCCCAGACTGGCACTAATCTCTCTACCTCTTAGGGTGGCACTAATCCAACCTGCAATGGTTGCGTGTATTCCCCGTTTCCTAACGGCTTCCTCTATAGAGTCAAAGGAGGTATTATGAAATGCCCCATCTATGTCTAGGAAGGTTCTCAGAGCAATTTCTTGGTCTTCAAGAGCCTTCTTCATCCTGTGAGTACTGGTATTTGTGTAGTGGCGAATTTACCAAGACACAATCCCTAATATGCCTGTCAATCAATTTTTCTAATGTCTTTAACAAGAATGACATCAGACTGATTGGACGGAAGGACTTCGCCTGGGCATATGATGCACGCCCTGGTTCGGGTATAAATACCACTCCGACTTTCCGCCAGCTCTGAGGTACATAATTCAGAGCTAAGCTAGCTCTGAATATGGCACATAAAGAGACGGACAGCTCCCCCAGTCCCTCACCTAGCAGGGCAGGAAAGATGCCGTCAACCCCCGGAGATTTGTATGGTTTGAAGGATCTTATCGCCCATGCAAGATTCGTTTTGCTAATGATTTTATCAGCCATCCTCCAGTGCTCCCTTCCAGCCCGATACATCGGTATACTGGGGGACCTTTGGGAACCACCAAAACATAATATCCACGAAGCATTAAAAAGCAAAACCAATTTATGATTACCAATAAGCAAAACCCTTCATCCCTGATTACTTAAATAAATGAGAATTCAAATGCATTAAACCAAGGCACCATTTTAATTTGAGCTTCACAATAAGTCACCTTGTGGTTAAATCAACTTTAGTTAATAATTATAATAATAAATACACTTACTTGAGAATTTAAATTTTATGGAAATACCTGATTTTCAGTCTTTAAATTTAGTATGAGTTTATATTAATTTGAATTTGAATTACAGATATTTTGTTCACACTTCGAATATACGTCCGTTGACTTTGAAGTCACGAGCATAAGGGACGTTTTCAAATTGCTTATTCTCCAACACCCATCTCTTTCCTTAAATCCCATTTACATTACCCTCCCACAGATGGCACCTTCAAACTACACAGTGCCATACTATGAATATTTAATAACCCAGTAAATTCAAATATTACAAGTTGTAAACTCAAAATATAATACAAACTTTAGAATTTTAATTATATTAACAAAAATTTGTCGTGTTTCAAACATCAATTTTGAAATTATTTTTAATTTGATTTCGAAGATTTTGTTTATATCTAGCTATTTCTTAATTTATTTGATTTTCTAAATAATTTTTTAATGTAAGAATAGCGCGCATAGATGTTTAAGTTGTCCGAAGTTTGGACAGAATTGAGTTTTTGGATGTTTGAATTTGGATCTAGAGGATTAAGATTGAATCCATTAATCATTAATTATTGGAATTAGATAATTGGAAATTGGTAGAAATTATAATAATTGATTTTGGAGAAATTAAAATTAATATTAAAATTAAACATGTTATGATAAGCCTTTACACTTGATTGGCGTTCCATTTTTACATGAGAAGTTTATTTAGAATTTATAATTTAATTTGGATTTGTTGAATAAATTAATAATTTAAATTGGATAAATTGGATTTTTCACCGACTTTCTGATCTAGCCGGAGCAAAGCAATTTTGGGTAGGAAAAGGAAGTTGGGTTAAATCCATCACAGTTTATTTGGTAATGGGGGCCTGTTAGATTATTTCCGCTCCGAACCTCCTCCGGAGTAGTTACGCCACCAAAAATATTTTTAAATATTTTTTCCATAATTGTCTAGCTCTTGGGAGCCTATGTCACAATAGTACTAATACTAGTTACTGATAATAGTTGATATTTTAAGTTTCTAGATAATTAAACAACTTTATGAAATAAAAGCACAAAGACTAATATGGCTTGGGCACATGACAAAAATGGGCGAAAAGAGAGTATCATCCAAGGTGTGGAAAAGCCAAATAGACGGCCGAGAAAGAAGGGGAAGACCACTCGTCTTCTCGAATAGAGAGGAGATGTCAACGAAGACATATAGCATCTGCACGTGACGAAGTACGAGGAAAAAGCAAGAAATAGACAAGAATGGAAGAAGGTAGTAAACAAAGATATGGGCCTACAAGGCCTTTAAAGCTATATTAGATGTATATGAAATAATACCAAAAATATATAAAATAGAGTAAATAAAATATAAAATATTAGTAATATTAGTAAAAAAAAGTAGATTAAACATATTAAAGCATATCAATTTCAATACAAAAAAGTAAAAACACCTTGATATCTGAATTTCGCATTGATTCAACCTTTCTTCTGTCAAACCTTACAATAAATTAATGAAATAGAAAATTTTAAAATATTTTTTGAAATTGAAATTTGTAGTAATTTTTGTAATGCTTTTCAAGCCATGTGACGAATTTCAGTTATCTACATTTATGTGGTCTTAATGAAATCAAAGCCATATGATTTTATAATAGTGTAGATAGAAACTATACCGGTTCATGAAATTTCTCAAAAAAACTGTTTTTTTTTAATTTTCTTAATTTCAATCCACATTCACCACTTTCCTGTATATTAAGACCCCATTAAAATGACTGATCAAACAATGCTATTAAACTGAATTATAATTTAAAAAAAGTTTATTATTTACTAATTCATTAAATAAAACTATTGAACCGATGTAATTAATGCTTTCGTATTAACTTCCATTAAGTTTTGTTCTCTAAAAAATTAATTAAATCCTTACGTATGAATACACAATAAAATTTTGTTTTAAATTTCAAAGCGATTTTAAAATATTTTAATTTAACTACAAATTATATTATGTATACTCGTATTATGTACTTTATGATTATAGGTATGTAGTCTAAACGTGAAATTTTAAAATGTACATACAAAAGTAATATAATATATTATATACTATAATAAAATAATATAGTACAGAAATATATTCAAACCTACTTATAGATATAATAATAATTTACTCAAGATTAATCGCAAACGAGGACATCTGAGATTCAAACTTTAATTTTTGTGTGTTCAAATTCAAAGTTCAAATAGAAAATTAATATCGCAATTTATTGTAATATAATTTTTGTTTTAAATATTATATTAACTGCGTTTGACAGCCTGCGTTCAGCATGAGATGGACATTATAATGCCAGCTTGTTATAAACTTGCGAACATTATAAAGTTATATAAGTGCACAATTTTTATTTTATATTTTATTATACCTATTTCAACTAGAAACTTTAAGTAACTTACATTACTTCTTTAAACTTAACATGATTTTTATTTTGGTAAAATAACATGTTTTTAACAAATTCTAAAACAACAGCATCATCATTTAAAATCTAAAATGTCAGTTTTGAAAAAAGCTCTTAAATTTAAATTCAAATTGAAATATGTAATTACATATTTATCATAACCATTGTGTTCACCTCATGCTGATATGGGTGGCATTAGCAATCGGATCTGATTTTTAGATTAAATGTTCGAAGAAGCATACAACAGCAGCTAAATAATATATTCACATTCACTGTAGGTTTTTGTTATTACATGTTTTATTTTTCAACGTTTTTGAATTGATAATAATTAGATAAAACGTTATGAAAGAGTAAAATGAATTTAAAAAAAGGGTTTTTGGAAGTAACGGTAGAGGTGGTTGTGAAGAAGGTAAGGACGACGCGAAATTCCATGAATTGGTGAACGTCAGGACGCAGGGCGTGATAGCCCATCTCCACTCAGTGCTACTTCGACGCTCGTCATGTTCACGCTTTGCATGTCACGTGGGCATCCGACTTTACAAGATTCACATAATCATAATCGTAAGTTTTTTGCTGTAATGATTATCTATAAAATATTTCATGCCGTTTAGCTAATCAAAATGCTTTAGAAAGCAGCAAGTTATTTTAAAAAATATTTACGAAATAATGCAAAATCGTATGGTGAAATTAATAAGTTTAAATTTATTGAAGTAACGATAAATATACATAAAAAACCGCATTATTTATTATTCAATTCAATTTTAAATTTGAAACAACCATTTATTGATTTATGCCAAAATACTATACAAATAAGTAGTTAAATATTTATAAAAAAAAGTCGAGGTAGGTATACATTGACCTCTTAAATTTAGTAAATATTAAGTAACAGAATATTTACCAAAATACATAATATACTTTGTGTTACGTATATATTGTTTGTATTATCTTTATATTTTTAATAATCAATAATTTTTATTTCAATTTTTCTTTGATTTTACCTAATCGGTAAAGTTATCAAGTTAGGTGTTCAAGTTTTTTATTTGGAATAAATTTTTACTCCTTTATTTTTATTTTCAACTAAAGCGAAATATATTTAAAAGATTATAAATAAAATGAAACTTTCAAAGTGTCATTATTTTCAAGATATCGTTGATGTTAAAACTTCTTGAATTGAACAAATTGCAAAAGTATTATAATTGTGCAGCATTATATTATTTGTACGACTTTTCTAAACTTTAATTTAAATCATTCTGATAACTTTTAAAACGAAAAATAGATTTTTTTCTTCATGGCTTTGTTGACTTTCCATTAGTTGGTCAAACTATTGTAAAAATATAGATATAATTACTATTATTTCAGTATAGAATGCACTTGGCAGAAGTGGGCCAAACTAAAACTTACATGAGACTAGAAATTTAATTCTGAATTTTTCTCAGAAAATCACCAAACCACCTTTGCGATTATCTTGATATTTACACTCGATAATGTTATTAGGTACTTATCACATAAATCACGTTTTTAATGACAATTTCAACAAGAAAAAGATTTAATTGAACTCAAACAGTTTGATTAGATTCGATCAATCCAAACGACAATTTCAATTCTTTTCTAATAAAAAAATGTAACGACTCCTTTAATTGAGTGGACATTTCCACTATTCTGCTTCGAAAATTTTATTTTTTTTAACCTACAGCTAAAAACGAAATAGTTTAAAAACTTAATATTTCATTTATACAATAAATTATTAAATGCTGTAACAAACAGGGTAACAAAAAGTAAACAATGTAATTTTATCTAAGTTTAAAATTGAATTTTATTAAGTACAGCTTTTCGTATCTAACATACAATACTAGTAATACAATCTTAATGACGTACTCAAAACTGAGTAGTGTGAAAATGAACCGCACCACTACCTGAATTTGTTTAAAATCGTTGGTATTATGTAAACAAAAGAGCAAGGGTTGTTGCCCATTTAGGTACTTAAACTGGTGTTTATTTATGACACTTACAACACAAAACAAAAATTTTAATAGTTTGTTCAGTCTACTTTTAGCATTGACAGAGTGAAATACTTAAAAAAATGAATAAATACAAATTATTAACCACTGAGCAAAAGGCGGTAATACTTGCTCTAAAAGGTGAAAATCTTTCAATGCGGGCTATAAGTCGTCGGGTTAAATGTAGTCATTCAACAATTGTTAGATTTTTGAAAAAATATAGTGAAAGTGGTAGTGTTGAAAACAAAAAGCGTGGTGGTCGCCAGAAGAAAACAACACAGAGGGAAGATCGGGTTTTAGAGCGTTTATGTTTGAAAAATCGAGCAGGAACTTCAACACAGTTGAATGCTGAATGGAAAGAATCGACGGGGGTTGCCGTGTGTTCATCAACTGTTCGTCGGAGACTAAAAGACTTGGGGTTGCAAGCTCGCCGCCCATGTAAAAAACCGCTTTTAACTAAGGCCATGCGGAGTAAAAGATTAAAATGGGCAAAGGAACATAAAAATTGGACTGTAGAAGATTGGGGTAAAGTCATTTATTCAGATGAGTCCAAATTTAACCTTCACGGAACAGACGGCATCAACTACGTCAGAAGAAGAAAAGGTGAACGTTTCAAAGACGAATGCATTAAAACAACCGTCAAGTTTCCGACGAGTATAATGGTTTGGGGATGTTTTTCCAGCAAAGGGGTTGGTTCTTTGCACATTATAGACGGGACTGTGAAGGCAAAAGACTACATAAAAATTCTTGAAGAATGTTTAATGCCCACAATCGAAGAGCAATTTCAAGATGTGGGTAATTGCATTTTTCAGGATGATTCTGCACCCTGTCATCGTGCAAAAATTGTAAGTACTTTAATTTTTTCGAATTTTACTATTTGCATATTGAATTTTTTTAAGTAAGCAAGCATTTAAAACAATTTGTTTTTTCAGGTAAAAGAATTTTTGGATGCAAACGGTATAATCCGCTTAGAATGGCCTGGGAATAGTCCAGATTTAAACCCCATTGAAAATTGCTGGTTTATGGTGGCAAAGCAAATTTCCCAGGAAAGGCCGAAAAATAAAAAGGAGCTAATTTGCAGCATTAATAAAGTGTGGAAAGAAGGTTTGAGCATAGATTATTTGAATAATTTAGTTAATTCTATGCCAAACCGCATTGCCGCAGTTATCAAATCAAGGGGAGGTACAACAAAATATTAATATATTATGAAAATAGTGGCAAATATTAATATAATAAATTTTTGATAAAATAAATATGTTTAGTTTGTTTTTAGTGAGTCCGAACAAGTTAGAATCTATTTATTACAATTAATTAATTATACATAACTTTTGCAATTTTCAAATTTTACAAAATTAAAATATTAAAAACATATTATTGTTGTTGCTTTTGCGTTAAGAGGGTCATAAAATGGTACAGGTATACGTACCTAAATTGACAATAACCCTCGCACTTTCGTTTTTAAGCTACAATTGATTTTAAAGCAATTCAGGTAGTGGTGCGGTTCATTTTCACACTACTTATAATTCCTTAAGACTAGAAATACTATAGAAAGCAGAAAAAATTAATAGAACCGATTGTTTTTACATTCTTCAACAAATAATTTTTTTTTATATAACATTTTTATAGAAGTAATAATGGCTTAACAGCTTAAAATATCTGGAGCACCCTTGGTAGTATCCGTTCTAAGATATTTGCGGAAATATAACTGGACATTGCAGGGCAATAACATTGGATGTAACAGTTTTTTTTTGTACTTAAAACGTTTTAACAGTTTATCTTTGAGATAATTATAAGAGCAAATATTTAAACTTTAAGAATTTATCATTGGAATTTCTATGTCAAGTATACGATCAGTATAAATTCAAAATATCAACTTTTTATTTGAAGAACAGCACGTAAAGCGCTTAGTACTAAATGTGGACACGTGAGTGTGAAATAAAGCTATTCCGTGAACAAAATGCATATATTTTTGAATCCGGAGCTTGGGAATTTTAAAAAATGAAATTATTTTTTGCAACCTGAAAAAGTAATCCGCTTTGCAAAATTTCAAGTTGTTGTGACTTTGTATAGAGACTACAATGTAACTTTGTAATAACTAAACTGTAACTGTAACTAAACACATGAATTGAGTTTGATTTTCAGCAGCTCCAAGAGAATTACCAATTATATTATATTATATATTACCAATTTTTTATAATCTTCAAACATTTTTGCACGAACTTTTTTTTACCAGAGGGGGTCTGAGTTTTGGCATTGGATTGGAGATTTTTTTTTTTTGTGTTTTTATCTGCCAATTTTACATAGTATAACAGAATAGCTTATGCGAAATTCATTCTTAACGAATTTTTCTAAGCAATTTTAAAAGTTTTGACATTGGATTCGAGATACTACTACACATTATTTATATTAAAAATCAATTCTCTTGGAGCTGCTGAAAATCAAACTCAATTCATGTGTTTAGTTACAGTTACAGTTTAGTTATTACAAAGTTACATTGTAGTCTCTATACAAAGTCACAACAACTTGAAATTTTGCAAAGCGGATTACTTTTTCAGGTTGCAAAAAATAATTTCATTTTTTAAAATTCCCAAGCTCCGGATTCAAAAATATATGCATTTTGTTCACGGAATAGCTTTATTTCACACTCACGTGTCCACATTTAGTACTAAGCGCTTTACGTGCTGTTCTTCAAATAAAAAGTTGATATTTTGAATTTATACTGATCGTATACTTGACATAGAAATTCCAATGATAAATTCTTAAAGTTTAAATATTTGCTCTTATAATTATCTCAAAGATAAACTGTTTAATACCATTAATTTGTCTTGGTATGTTTGATTCGTTTGTTAAAATTTTAAAAATTCGTTAAATTTAAGTTTAGCTAAGCTTAGCTTAAGTTTTTATTGTAAAACCGGCTTGCAAGTTTAATTTTGCAACAAAGAATTTTTAGAGAAGAGAACCTCAGATTACATTATTTTATGCTTGGGGATTGAAGTAGTTTTCAGTTTATTACATAATATAATCTATTAGTTGAATAACACTCAATATAGCTATTGGTTAATTTGATTAATATTTTATAATATTTCAATTAATTTATTACTATTAAAAATCAACATTGGAGTTTAAAGAAATAAAACTTTATCATATCAAAGCGTCCATATTCGAACAGCGAAAAGTTTTCAAGGTAGATTTTTGGTCGTGTAACCTATTTAGAGGCAAATACTTTTCTCACAATACATGTCCAAAGTATAACGTAAAGGCAACTGTATAAGCAGTTTCTTCAGAGTGCTCTAAACATGCATGTATGTAGATGGCTAGCCGCAACACATGAACTACGATTCTTCACTGTGCTACCTGTTTGATTTGATTTGGTTGGAAAATTTATTTTTTAATTTTTTAATTAAAATAATTATTGTTGGACGTTGAATTCTATACACATCAAATCTGACTTTTTCTTCTGAGGATTTTAGTTTGCTGTAAAGCTATTTAATGTTGTTAGACTAGACTATTTGCATAAATGCCATATCCATCTTAAAATGTGTTAAAATTAGTTAATCTTCTAACATAGTAATATAACGACAGAATTAGTGAATATTTCTTTGTTTGGTGTATTTAGTGTACAATCTTTTATAATCTTCTGTCCTAATGATTTCAGAAAATTTTCTTGCTTCAATTTTCCTTTGCAGTTTTCAAAATTTCCTTTCTGTATTAATTATAAATTTGTTTGAAAGATCTATCAATAAGTTTTATAGTAAATTGGGCCAATTTTTCAGGTAGATGTTAAACGCAGAAGTGTATAATTTGTTTTATATTGAAATTTAACTTCCTTATTAAAACAAATAAAATAATTAAAATAATTATTTATTAGTATTTACACTTAACAATTAAAACTAAAATATTTAATTCATTGATTTCACGGTGCTGAAAATGATAGTATACTACAAAAGGCATAATTAAATGTATAATTTTTTTTTTAATTAGGCATTTCTGTTTTAAATATTTTAGCTATGACTAAGCTAAGTTATGAACTTAGTCAGTTCATAGTTCTAAAATTCAATTTTATAATTAAACTTAATCTGGAATTAAAATGTGGAATACTAAGTTAAAGTTGTAAGTTTTTTGGTTTGTTGAGGTACCAGTACTCACTACGTTTCTTTCAAGTAGTATATCAGTGTACACATCTATTCATTTAGTAATACGTTTATATTATTATCTAATTTAGATGAGTCTAAATAAAATTAGGTCCAGGAAATTCTAGCATAAAACCAAACTGAGTGCAGTTGAAATTTAGGTCGTCAGGTAAACTATTGACGAGAACATGCGCAAACTACGCAAAGGTCAATTACCTTTTTTGCAAGTACACGATTATTTTATATAAATGTGTGATTTGTAATTAAAGAATTTGGAAACATCTTCTAAAAGAGAAATATTAAAATAAGTTTCCAACATTTGCGATATAAAATATTTTGTTATACAAATAACTTACCAATGATTGGTGATATTTAATAATCAACTTGATAATGTGCTATTGATAATTGGGCTTGATAATTAATTACCTCATTATACCTTAATCATCTCTTCTGTGCTGTGTTTTAAATAAAAAAATCGTTTTTTAAATTTAAAATGACACAGTTGTAACGTGTAATTTCAAATCATCAAGGACAATATTCAGGTTATTCGTAAATCGCTATCCGAATTTTGTGGTTAACATAAAGTGGCTTTCTAACAGTTGTGGTATTTTTGGTATCGTTTGTTCTTTTCTACAAAATTAGATTATTGAAATTAATATTTAAAATATTTGACTAGTGTAGTCTGACTGTTTTTCTTAGTGAAAAAATGCTTATGCTAATTTGAGTTTATATTTCACAAGCAAAGACAACAACCAATTTTGGTTTTCACCATTAAATTTTTCTTTAAATAAATATTTAAATATCACACATTATTTTGAATCAAGGTGCTACTAGCAATCCTCAAAAAACACGTATACTAAAAGGTGATTTAATCTGCAAAATTCGTAAAATTTCGAGTAAGTACACGAAGTGCACTTTCTAATATCGGAATTGTAAATTTAATTTAAAAAATTGGATAAACGTGGTGGTCGATCAGCTATTAAGCATTGCTGCAATGAAGAAAATTATCAAAAAAGAAACTTCAATTCGTTACTGGTGCACTCTAACGTGGTATGTTCTCAATACAAGATTTCAAGAAGATGTGAAATACAGAATACAAAAATATCACTTTTTGTATTCAAAATTCAAAAATTACTGTATCTCCCGACGTGTTACATTAATTAGCCGTCTAATTCTTGCTTTTTGACGACATTAGATTTTTTTGTGATTATTTGAAGAAAAACGTCTATGTCAACAAACAGTTCCACACCTCAAGAACAATATTCGACGTAAAATTGCACACATTGAGTCTCATTTATGCGAAAATGTAAAATAAAGTTTGCCAAAAAACAAATGATGCCGTGCCAGCAGAGCCGAAAAGAACAGTCAAACGATGTTTTCCAAATTTTTTAATTACTAATGCAGTTTTTCAACAAATCCCCTACTTACCTAACTTACCTTTTATTAATAACAAAACTTATAGAAAATTTTTTAATGGCAATAATTTTTACTAATTTTATTTCGTTTACGAGTAGTTGAATGCATTTAATTCAGTTTCAATAGACTTCGTGCCATAGCAGACAAAAATTGAAGTAAATAATTTGTATTGGAGTTCTTGCTTTGTTTAGATTTTATCGTGCTCACAGACACATATACATATGATACATACCTACAGACATTTTTAAATATTGTCAAACTGGCTTCAGAAGACATCAAAACATAACAAATTTTCAAAACAATAGAGGGATCAAATTTTGTTTTCTTTAAAAGAATTTTTTTTTAAATTTTTTGAAAACAAGTGCAATTTAAAATGCTGCAATAAAAGCAAGATATCAATACTTTGCAAAAAATATAGAATATAAAATCAAATATATAACTGATTCTGTTTCACAATTGGATATGATGTATCAAAAATGAGATTCACATAACATAGGGACTTTTAGTTACGCATTATAGTATGACTGGGCTATTATGCACATTAATTTAGAAAATTCAAGCAAATAACCCCAGTAAAAATTTTGCAAAATATCATATAAAAGATATTAAAATTTTCTTATTATCATACAGTTAATGAGCAGCACTTTGAAAAGTTAATTTAAATACTGCCTTTTTTACTTTTTAATTATAAATTGCTTCATGTAACGAAAGGTTAATTTGTTATTTAGAAAAAAGATTGTAATTCTTTCAGAAAGTTATTTTAATCTTAAAAAACAACATTCATTTGATATAACTGGAAGAAAATGTAATATTCCCTACATACCTGTCAAAACTTTGAATGTATTAGGATAAAACTACAAAATAAATGAAAATAACAAAAATAAATAAAATAATTAATTGTATTTGTTATGTAAAACTATTAAAATATTATTTTCTAAAAAATCTTTTTTGTCTTTGATGACAGTTTCTACTAGTCGCGGCGTTTTTTCTTACTAATTTATTAATTTTAACATGTTTTAAGGAAGCTCAAGCATCTTGTAACTATTGCCATAATTGTGTGACCGCCGCGCCGTTGAACAGATGATATATGGACTTTTCTATCAAGTTCTTTTCTCACGAGGCTAATAAAATTTTGTAATTCTAGTGGTGAGATCATAGTGATTACAGTACTATCAGCTTACTTTTCTTCTAGTTACATAGTAAATACATCAAAGTTGGAAACTGTGTTTTGGGTCGTTATTTTGTTGTAATACAAAATCATGATCTATGAACTCTCAGACCATAATTGAACCACTTTCATATTTGATAGTAGGTACTACATACCGAAGAACCAACTATTTAGAGCTGTGTCTTCTTACGAAGATGCGTCGATAAGATGAAAGTTTTCTTATTTTGAATCACCAGTTCACAGTTTACTTTTCCATTGTTCAAGTGTTTAATGTGGATGCTGCATGGCTCACTCTAAACATATTTTTATATTTTTTTGATCAGCATTTTTTAAATTTCTTTTTACTGTTCTGAGACATCCTAGATTTGATCAGCTTCTATTAACGTTTGCACGGATTTCTGACTGCTAATTTCTATTTCTTTTAGTAGTAACCATTATATACTTGTCCTCCCGAGAAGTGGTTACTTTTTGTTGCTATGAGCGAAATCGGTCACAGTATTCTTGACAGTGAATAGTCGACAGTACACTTTTTAGCAAAACTTGTATCTTGTGACGGTTTTTCGATGCAGTTGGCCTTTGGAACTTAAATTTGATATGTCACACCGGAACCTACGTCAATTCATCGCGGACAATTCATCGCCGCGACAATTTATCGCGTGCGACAATTCATCGCCTGCAACGATTCATCGGAATTAAAAATAATAAAAATGAAAAAAACAAAAATTTGATATTACAAAATTAATTAAAATTGAAAATTTTCGTAATTGTAGTTTGAAATTATAAGCTACACTATAAGATATCTATATACGTATTATATCTTGAAAATAAAACAATTAGATGCTGGAAATGAGATTTTACAAAAAAGAGTGTACAGAGACACTGCCAGAAGAATTAAAACAATACTGCAAGATTACGCTAATAGACCTATTTTAGATTTTCTTCGAGGTATAGCTCATAATTTCTAACTACAATTATAAAAATATGTGTTGTTTTCATTTTAATCAATTTTGTAATATCAAATTTTTGTTGTTTTTATTTTAATTGTATTTAATGCGATGAATTGTCGCGCGATGAATTGTCGGGCAATGAATTGACCGCGATGAATTGACGGTACACCGTCACACAGCACACTGAACGGTGCACCGTTATTTAATAGAATTTTCTGGATATTTTACCATTTTTGACTAATAAGAATACGTTTACTTGTTAAATGTTTAAATTCAGAGTTGCGACCGATGTTGACAAATTTTATCATAATCATTTTTAGGTAATCAGTCCTGAAGTTTATGATAATCTCATACGATGTATAATATACTGAAACAGCAAAGGTGCTAAAAAGTTACATAATTGTTCAATATTTTTGCATAATTTTTGTCTAGATTCACGCTAATTCCTATATTGTGTTAAAAAATATATCAACTATTGAATCAGCACTTTTAGGCAGGTAAACAACCCAATTGTGTAATTTTTAGGTACATAATTTTCAAAGAGAAATATCTTAAAAACTGCACAAAATGTGTGCATATTTCTAAAAAATTCTATGGTTGCTTGGTGACTAATAGTTCTGCGGTGAGACCATCTATAAGTTTTATAATATTTCTTTAGAGATTCGGAAGCTTCCTCGGCAAGTGCACCTATTGGCAAAAGAATTATTCTAATGTCGGAAGGAAACCAATTGTAGTTCTTAATGTAGAGTTTGGTAGTATAGCATAATACTTGAAATTATCGTGGATCAATTGGAAGATGGCAAGAGTAGTTTTGAAATAAATTATAAAGTAACTTACTTAGGATCGAGATCGACATATATTATTCTGTAAGGACTTTTGGCTTTTCGAAAACCGTGCGTACTGTTCCATCATTAGATATTCCAAAACCTTCTGGTTTTGACTTGTCCACTATTACTACTACCTTATCCCAAAGATTACTTTGTGTTTGCTTTTTCTTTGTGAAAACTCTTCTTTAATCATATTAATTTTAATTTACCAGACTTTGATAGCTATTAATCCTGAAGTAAAATGTGCAAACACATTTCAAAGATTGTTATTCGGGCATTCAGTGGAGAGAGTCCGTAATTAAAAGATTTCGAATCTGGTAGACAAAGGCCTTTTTGTCTGTTACTGAGACTATTGAACATTTTAGGAGTTGAATGGCATATTGGACAAGTTTTCATCAACTTAATATTTGTAGTAATATACAAGGCGGTTAGGTACAACTCGGCGCCGCCAACTCGGCGCCAAACCAACTCGGCACCAGCTAACTCGGCGCCGGCTAACTCGGCGCCGGCTAACTCGGCGCCGGCTAACTCGGCGCCAGGACAACTCGGCGCTAAGTAAATAATAAAATATTTGTTTAATCGTTATTGTTATAACGATTTCACATATTGTCACATAGTCAAAGACAAACGTTGCTGTTTTTAGCTACCATGCCCAAAAAGATACAAAACTTTGCGCGTTCTGCTTTAGTCAAACCGATAACAATTAACGTTGGCCGCGCAGGTGCGGCTTCCATGAACGTAGTGCAAGAAGTGGAATATGTGAAACAAGAAGCTAAGGTAATTTATATATTGATATTTGCGGAGAAGAAACAGGACGTCGAGGCTATTCGCGAGTATTTGTTACTGAAAGGTGTTGAAGCTGTTGCCATTCACGGAGGAAAGGATCAAGAGGAACGATCCCGGTCGGTGGAAGCATTTAGGAAACAACAAAAAGATGTGTTAGTTGCTACGGATGTAGCATCGAAAGGGTTGGATTTTCCAGATGTTCAGCACGTAATTAATTACGACATGCCTGATGATGTTGAGAACTACGTGCACAGGATCGGGCGTAAGGGACGATCGGGAAGAGGAGGTTTAGCGACGACCTTTATAAACAAGGCAAACGACGAATCTGTACTGCTGGATTTGAAGCATCTTTTGATGGAAGCAAAACAAAAGATTTCCAATTTCATATCAGAATTGTGTTCAGAAAGCGAAAAATATCTGAATCTTGGAAGCGACAAAGGATGCAGCTACTGCGGTGGTTTAGGACACAGGATTACAGATTGTCAAAAATTGGAGGTTCTGCAAAATAAACAAGCGTTCAACATTGGAAGAAAGATTATTTCGCCAATACGGCTGTCGATTATTAAGTTTTGTAAAAATTAATTTAAATATATATTGTTGTGTTCTGATAAAGTAATGAAAAGTGAGTTGCGTAATTTAGAAATAAAGAACTGATTTTGCAACCTGAGGAACAATAAAGGCAGGACTCTGTGTTCGTTTTTCAAAATTGTTTTTATTAGTGTTAAGTTTGTTTGTTAGTTTAAGTTGTATTGTTTAGTTTAAGTTTGTTGTTGCAGTAATTTCGTTTGTTTATCTAAATTTTAATGTTTGTATTTTTAATTTTCGTTGTTTAGCGACTCACACGAATGCAGCTGAGCAGTACGCAAGCAAGAATCTTGATTTTATTTAAAAAAAAGAACAATATAAAAAACCAAGGAAATGAGTGAGGATATAAATAAAAAAAAAAAGAACAGGGAGTCGAAAAATTACAGCCAGAGAGGCTAGTTCTATAAGAGTCGTTATTGGAGAGCCCGAGAGGCTAATTGTATATAAGTCGTGATTTAAAAGCCCGAGAGGCTAGTAATAGTAAAAGAAGCAGTCGCAAATTTACAACCCTAGTGGAGTTGTAATTGAGGGTCCAAGAGTTGGTGTTGAATTTAGCCGAAGAAAATTGTGGATAGAGTGGGGAAGAAAGAAGCCGAATTACGTGCTGCTCGGCGAATTTTGTGTGAGTCCTGCTTTTTCTAAAATTTGTTCTTTGTGTACAGGTTGCAAATAAATTGTTCTGTTATTCGTCAGTTTTTTATTGTCTTACATGTAACCATTTTTCGAGAACCAACGACCATTTTTATAAGAGAGAAAGAGCACTACAATATTTATTTTCTGTACATAAAAAATTTTTATAATAAAGATGGTAACTCTAGAATTTAACAGATTTAGAAATAATAAATTTAACATCTTAACATCTTTAGAAACAACAATCAAGTGCATCATGGAAATATCTGTTTTTTTTTGGTTGGCTTATCAAAAAATATCCACTAGTTATTGTAAATTGTGTGGAAGAAAAAGGAAGCGATCTCAATAAATTAAGAAGAAATTAAAAAGAGACTTTTATAAGAAGACATCAGAATGAATTAAACTTTAAAGCCAGGGGAGAACAGATATAAAATCCCCAGCGTTACCTGATATGATTCGGCCAGCTAATGATTCGAAACAAGAAACAATATGTAAACTTAAACGCAAAAAAAACAAAAGTGGCCGCAAGCCGAAAAAGACTGTTAAGAATATTTCAAAATTAAACCTAAATTTGAAAGAGATCCGAAACCGTTCTATCTATTGTTGGGACAATTTAAGAGCGTTGTATATTTTGATAAAAACTGTCGAAATTCTGAGTTAGCCAAAGGTTTACAAAAATTTACTGCTATTCAAAAGAAACGCAATAATATCTTGAGAAACGAAAGACTGTATATTAGAATATCCAATATGTATATTGGAAAATCTAACTGCTGCGACTAATGAAAATATTTCCATCGATGGAATACAGGGCACAATTTCGTCTTGTAAAAATCGAGTGGGCCACGGGAACATGCTGCAATCCCTTTCGAGTGTTTTCCGCTAATTTCATACAATCGAGTATGGTGCGTGAGTTTCACATGTTTGAAATATCCAAAAGAAAAGAAAACAATCAACAAATTAAAGAAAAGAATTTTAAATTAATAAAAGAAATTGAGAAAATAACTAAAATTCTGTAATGTAAACTTCCAAGTCTGCAAATTCCCAATATAATATAACTATCTTTCAACTTCACCAGTGGTAATTTCAAAATACGAGAATATTTTTGAAAATATATATATATACCATTTTGTTTTTGTCTTGGAAAAGACAATGGACGTGAAATCAATCAAGAAGCCCATTTTTATGTTCAGTTGGCATGGTACAGAAATTATACTGTAGTTGATAGTATGAACCAAAATTTAAACGCAGCATATAACCAGCAAACGCATTTTTTGACCGAGACGGAACTAAAAGGTAACAATTAAATAATATGTCAAACGATTGCTTTATATGCAATTATTTATTGGATTTATTTATTATATAGTAAATTTTCCTGTTTTGGGAAAAATTAAATTAATTCAACTTAAATAATTTTCCTACTGCCATCTTAGCTTTACCAAGTTTGATCGCCAACGCCCATTGAAGGTACTTTTATTATAATACATATAATAAATATAAATAAAATATATATAAATAATATAATAAAACTTTTATTAACCTTCCGGCAGGCGAACCCAGGATCAAAATGCCTATTTGTGAACCAAATGAGTGAATTTCATTTCTTTACCTTTTAAAAATAATCATATAACTCGTAAGTAGAGCAGGGAATTATATGCACTAAAAACACAAGATATATGCGACATATATGCAGGTTAACAAAATATGGGTATAATATGCTTTGAAAACTACTGAATATGCACATTCATTTTATTACATTATGCAACAATTTATTCGGCAATATTCAAACCATCAAGTGCAAAACTAAGTATATTATCTATATTAGAAATACCGCTAATCCGCACTGATTATCGAATTCACTATTTTAATGCAGGCTTTATTTACAATTTTTCTGTATCTACCTTATATTCTAATCTATATTTTTCAAGTTTAACCAGGAAGATAGAAGTATAGAAGCCTAAGAACTACGATCATCCGAGTTGCACCTTGTTTAATTTATTCATACGTAAAATGTGGGGGGACACAATATTACGTACCTACACAAGGGGGGGGCTAAAAAATTACCAGAATCGTCGTTACATGAATAATGGAGGAGGGATGGCTAAAAAATTACAAAAATCGTCCTTACGTAAAGTCGAGTTTACGTTATGCGATTTTGTTTTCTATTTTGTTTGCGAGTTTACGTACTAGTTGTCCTATTCGTCATATTTCTCTCTGAAATTTTTTCCCCCTCGCTATGAAGATACAAAACTCATCTTGTCACCGCTATTTAATACACTACACTCGATGAAGAACAATAAAAGCTGTGTTTGGTACACAAATGCATTTCAACCAGTGCAGCACAAAACATGTGATATAGTATAGCCAGAATCACACCAGAACTCCCTAGTGTATTGCTTTTAGATTTAAGGGTCCGTATAGCGACTTTTAAAGGTTTTACTTTTGGTCTCGGGATGTTTCAATATTCATGTAAAGAATAGTTGAATCCAGTTCACTTGTTATTACAAACTCAAAAATTTCTTTTCTGATCAATTTCGCCATTATATGCACAACATCAGAGAAGAAAGAGTAAAATAAAAGAAAAACTAATAGTTTTCAACCTTTGATAAAAATCCAAAACGAAGTAAACGCTAAGCAAGTTTTGCATACATAATTATTTATTATAATGCCTACCTTATTTTTCTTAATTGTTTTATTTATTATTATTACTTATTTTTGTAAAAAATCATTCAGTGTAAATATTATCTAATTTTAGAATAGTATATTCTGTAACGAGTTAGGAATTGGCATATTCTGCACGAGGCGAGGGTGACGGTCCCCGAGTGCAAAATAGCCATTCCAAACGAGTTCCAGACTATACTTTCTATAGGACAGACGCACAGTGCTAGTGGATTTCTTGTAATACGCCAACACAATTTGACAGTTGGTGTTATAAAACCAGTAAAACAACTTGTTGATATATATTTTTTTTTTAAATAATAAATTTTATTTTTGTCAAAGTAAAAAATAAAAAATCTGATGTGGACACCACATAACTTCCTTGTAATTTTTATAATAATTGGACAGGAATCTCGTTAATCTATTCAGGCGCGTCATTAATTACAACTTTTGGCACGGACAATCGCAACCAAAAATAGGAGGTGCACAACTAGATGCTATAAGTGTCTCAAATCCAAAATTTCAACTTTCTACGACCTACCGTATTTGAGTTATGCGACATACAGACGTCCGTACATACGTACGTACAGACGTCACAACGAAAATAGTCAAAATGGATTCAGGGAAGGTCAAAACGGATATTTCCGTCAAAATCTGGAAATCGAAAAAAATCGGTATCACAATACTTCCTTGTTTTACAAGGATGAAGTAAAAATAATAACTAGTTGATAGATGTCACTACCAGGTTTTAATATTTCTTAGATGTAAGAATATAGTCATTCTGTAACGGATGTTACAGAATAAAATATTCTGTAACAGGTGCGAAGAATGTGTATTTTTTGAATTGAAAATTGAGCCAGAATGTTCGTATTCTGTATTAGTCGTATAGAAACTTATTTTTGTGATCAAGTTTTTTGACTTACGATATAATAGTATTAGCGATTGGTTACTATTACACTATACAGACTATAATAGTCTGTAGAAAAGCGTAGAGAAAATATTAATACTTTGATTAATAATAATTATAATCATTGTTTTCGAAACTGAATGAAATCCAATGCCCGCACTCTGAATGCACTTGAAAAACTAGCAGTTGTATGCAGTTGATCATTCAAAACTGCTGTTTATATATAAGACTGTGTATAGTTCCTTTTGTGAAAAATAAACATAATTTTCTCCGTAATTTAAATAGAAAGAAGCAGTAGTATGTTTTGTGAAAATTAATCTTATAAGTTCATTATATTTTATTTCTTTTCAATTTTAATTTTATTATTTTTAAATAATAAATGCAAAGTAAGAAAATCAGTCTCAGAAATAATTTTCATTTTATGTAAATTAAATTTCAATCTTCGAGAATTAAACTGCAGCACGTTTGATTGTTTATTTAGAAATGGCTAAGAAGGAATACGTATAAAAATTCAATTACTTCTTGAATAAATTTTCAATAAAAAAATATAATTTGAAGTAGATATTATAACTTTTATTTTCAAAATAAAAGCACTAATAGAGTATACAATTTTTTTTATTTTGCGCAGTGATTATATAGAATCCTTACGAGAGTTGGTAGTATAACACAGCAATACCGCTATTAATATTTTATTAACATTAAAATCTTCAATATAACAAGTTAAATCAAATAATATAATAAAAATTATATTCGTGCTTTCAGCTACAGTTATCGCTTTTGTCAGAAATTTATTTATGTTGAAGTTTTTAATGTTATTTATTCTCAAAAGTTAAGATTTATATATTTAATATTTTATAAGTATTAACTGAAAATAACGTTGGTTAACATGTTGAAAACGATTCAGTAAGAAATGCAAACTAAAATTCCTAGAATATACACTCGAACCAGATATTGGACCATTAAACTATACGTATAATATAATGTACACACCCCTATTTGTTATGTGTCTAGATTTTTAATAATCTAAAATGTATAGGTATTTTGCAATTAATTGGATTCAAATCTGTATGGTAGATAACTTTTGAATTAAAAAAATTAATTTACATTTTAATGAATTGTTCTCAATTCGTTTTAACGCCGTTAAACGATTTGAAATGATCACTTTGTTAGATAAAAGAAGTATCGGGTAACAGATTTTGTAAAAAAAGGCTGTCACGTAAATTTACTTCCGTCTTAAATCATGGTGTCGTTTCCATAATAATATATCAAGCTGAAAGATTTGCAGTTTTTACAACACATAATCGAAAAATTTTTATCGCCCTTAAAAATTGTTTTGAACAATGGATAGAGATTGTCATTTTTCAGTTAAAAAATTGCTATACTGCTTACTTAGGCTTTTGATTCGATTTAAAATTAAATTTTAAATCGGCAGTTATGTAAGAGCTTACTCAGCACCAGCCAATTCTAAGCGCTTTTGAGTGTTACAATACTAAACAACGCAAACTCGTTGCTCGAAGCTCTAATTCAAAAAAGCACTTCTCTTACCCTATCTCTGCTTTATTAAAGCAAGGTGCAAAGTAACGTGGTCCAACTAAAGCGTAGATATGAAAATCTGATATAAATTTAAATTAAGATTATGAAAATAAGACTACCAAATGCTTTTAAAGCCTTAAAGAAAGAAAGTTTACTGAATCGAAAAAATAATTGCGTTTGCATAACGACTCGATTTTCAGGAATTCAATATTATCATCGATACATGATTTAAAACTTTTTAAATATTTTTAGGATTTTGCACAATTTCAATAATTTATATTAAGCGATTTCGTAAACTATACATAAAACAATATTTGAATGTTTTCAATGTAGTAACAAAACTTAAATATTTTGAAGTTAACTTTACGTAGAAAAGTTTGTGTGAGGGAGTTGGCTGAAAAAGTAATTAAAACAAAATTAAAACTTTTAAAATAACAATGTCGATTTTTCCCAAGAAGTTGAAAATATTTCAAGGATTTAATTCTTTTTATTTCATTAACATTTAATAAAACAAGTATTGTTCTAATCTTCTAAGGGCCGATCCCACTAAGCAAAAACAAAACGAGTTTAAGCTAAGTTTGAAATAATTCAGGATAAATTTAATATGTGCATATTGCCCCGGCGATTAATACAAGTTTAGCTTAAACGATGTTTTTACCAGGTGGGATCAGTCCTAAATGCTTTAAAATAAAATCTAATTCGTTCAATATTTTTCTTGTTTTAGATTTATCCACCAAACAGGTCAAAGGCGGTTATCTCCTTCGTTATAGAAGTAAGTAAATTTAATTTTCTAAAATAAATGTTAATCTCAAATCACGCTCTGCAATCACTCCGCCATCTTCACAGGGCAATATTAATAGAACCAGATATATCGAAGTTTGAATATTCTTATATTTCTATAACAGGGCCTTTTAACTTTTAAATAGAACTCCGTCACAAACGTACGCCAACGTGCACCCTGGCAGCACGAATTCAAATGAGCTTATTAGAGTTACCAACTTTAAAAGTTAGCTAACAGAGCACTTTATTGGCGTTCAACGTAAGAAGAGCAATATCAATCTTAATACCAAGTGATATTAACCGGTTCATATCGGTTAATATTGAACAGTGGTTTCAAAATTCAGAAAAAAGTTAATTTGGCAGCTATTTACATACCAAAATATAAGTATTATAGAATAATTTATATCTATCATTTTAAAAATAATTTAAGATTGAACTAAAATTAAATATCAACTTTCTTAGAGTTTTCACAAAATTACATTCAACAAAATCAACAAAATATTTAACAGAACAACAAAATAATTATTTAGAATGTTTATACTATTGTAGTGTATTATTGTATTATTTTGTTTTGTATTGTATTATTTTGTGTTGTATTGTAATTACATTATTATTTATTAAAAGCGAAGTTTTAATTCGGTAATTAGAGCTACTTATATACTTTTTGGAAGGTTGAAAAGACTCTCAAAGGTAGCGGGTTATTGGACAAAAATTCAAAAAAAACCAATCTATTGTCGACGTTTCGCCGTATCTCACGGCTTTTTCAGGACTAAAATTCTTTATTAATAAAATGGAATCAACAACAATCACATCCTACCTCTAGATTACAAAATGAATGCAAAAAATAAGGACAAAAGCATCTAACCCTTCAATCGTCCATCAACAATATGAATCAAAAAATTAAAACCAACAATGTAAATTACAATAAAACTCAACACATTAAAATGTCAAAGTAAAACTTTTCAACGTCAAATCCAATAAAAGTCCTGATAAAACAACTGATTAACCCAAACAAACAAAATAAAATAAAACTAAAGTAACTTAAAGGCCGCTATACAACTTATTCTAATTATCGTCAACTTCCAAAATCAGACCGCTGTAAATTTGGCTTAACTTCAGGGTATCCTCCTTATAATTGAAACACTCTTTCTTCTTTATATAGTACACCTCACTAATATTTCTCTTTAATCTGTTTTCATCGAAATCCGAGATGTCGAATACTTCAAAGTTAAACTTGTGTCCCGTATCTACACCCATCTCTCCACCTCGCCCACCTACAGCTTTCCTACAGTCTCTTTCATGTTGTTTCCTTCTCTCGTCCAACAGTTGCAGTGTTTGTCTAATGTAGCATTTCTCACAATCTTTGCAGGGGATCCTATATACTAATTCAGAGCATTTACTATTTTCCACCTTATCCTTTAATCTTGAATAGAGCTTTTTATTGTCTAGTACCGTGTATACCTCCAATCTACAGTACGGTTTCAGTATCCGGCTCAATTCTTCAGTGATACCCCTTATAGAAGAAGATCAGGTAAACTGCCTTAGAGCCAGGTGTGTGAACATAATCTCGAATTACAAACACAGACTAAAAAATGCAACAAACCAAGAGTGCTTTCAAAAGAAAATACAAAGAGATTATGATTGTTTGATTGTTGCTTGTGTTGGTTCTTTTGCACATCAATGGTTATTTGAATATAAAACGATTTTTTGCTGTTTTATGTTTTTATTGTGGACTGTAACTTGTTCTTCGCATAACAGTTCATTTTATACTGTTTTATAATACCGCGTAATCTTATCATTATCAAAACATGTCCTGCGCCTTCAACATATCGGCCAGCTTGAAACATTAGTTTCAAAATATGCTTAAAATTGACAATAAAAATGTTAAAAAGAAAAATACATAATTATGAAACAAAGAAAAATGTTTATAACTTAAAACTTAATATTAACTTTATTTTTATTCATTTGGCAACATACAAATTTTTGTTAACGCACGTTTATATAAACCGCGAACTGTTTGCACTTGCACTACTCGCACAATTCCATCGTTGCCAGGAAAAAGTTGTACAATTCGACCTAATTTCCAAAGTAACGTGGGTGTGTTGTCATCTTTGAGGAGAACTAAATCGCCAATTGCTGGAGTTTGGTTTTTGCTGCGGTTCCATTTATGCCTCTGTTGAAGCTGATGCAAATATTCGGTGCTCCAGCGATGCCAAAAGTGTTGTACAATTTTTTGTACTCGTTGCCATTTTGATAAAGCGTTGTCCTTTACATCTGTATAGTCTGGTTCTGGTATAGCCATTAAAGGGCCTCCAACAAGAAAATGACCTGGCGTAAGCGGAGTAAAATCAGTGGGATCACAGGAGAGATTGGAAATGGGACGGGAATTCAAGCAGGCTTCTACTTGTGCTAATACAGTTAAGAATTCACTTTGCGTTAAATGCGATTCTCCCACAATCTTTTTTAAATGATTTTTTGTAGCTCTAACCCCTGATTCTGCTATTCCGTTAAAGTTTGGGCTTTTTGGAGGTGACCAATGCCATTGTATTTGTTCTTTTAACAAATAAGAATTTATTTCAGATTTATTTACTTTTAAAAATTGATACATTTCCTGAATAATGCGATTAGCGCCCACGTAATTGGTCCCATTGTCTGAATATATATTGAGGCATTTTCCTCTACGGGCTAAAAACCGTTTTAACGTTGCCAGAAATGAATCCGTGGTTAGGTCGGTGACTAACTCTAAGTGCGTTGCTTTTGTTGACATACATACGAAAATGCAAATGTACATCTTGACTAACTTGTATCCCCGAGTAACCTTATCTTTTATTAAGAAAGGTCCTGCAAAGTCAGTGCAACTGTTAATGAAAGGCTTTGATGGGGTAATCCGTACCTTTGGTAAATTTCCCATAAGGTATTCTGAGGTTTTAGGTCTTACCTTGAAACAAATTTTACACCCGTGTGTAATTTTCCTTATTAAATTTCTTGCCCCCATAGGCCAATAGTTTTCTCTTATTGATGCAAGTAGAGCTTGAGCTCCGCAATGAAGTAAACGCTTGTGTTCGTTTTCAATTACTAAACGCGTAAATGCATGCCTATGTGGAAGTACGATTGGATGTTTCTTTTCAAAATTATGATCTGAATTTGATAAACGACCCCCTACTCGAATTAAACCCTCGTCGTCTAGGAATGGATTTAGTGTACGTAAAGTACTACCGCTTGAAACTCGCCCGTATGTTTTTAAACTTTGTATTTCGGAACCTAAAGAATTGTTTTGTGCGATTTTTATTAATTTAATTACCGCCATCGTTGTTTCAATTGTGGTTAAGTCCCCTGTGCGTTGATTATTTTTGTTTTTTAAATTATAAATAAAACGCTCTATATATGCCATTACTGACGTTAAGGTTTTCAGATTTGAAAATCTGTCAAATAAATTCAAGTTGTTTGTTTCTGTTATTGTGGTTACCATTGCACGTTTTACTTCTGACGGTTCCACCCTTTCAAAATTTATTTGACTTTGTGGCCACAGTTCTTTTGGTTCTTTTAGAAAATTGGGGCCATGCTGCCATAAATTTGAATTCTGCAAATCGCGAACTGACATTCCCCTACTAATGATATCAGCAGGATTGTTTTCTGATTTTATATGATTCCAATTTTCAATGTCGGTTATGTTGTGAATAATTGATACCCGATTTGCAACAAACGTTTTCCATTGTGTTTTTGTATTTTTGATCCAATGCAGCGTGACCGTTGAATCGGTCCAAAAGTATTCCTGGCAAAATGTTAAATTTAGAACTGGTTTGACTTTGTTTGCTAGTTTTGTAACTAGCGTAGCTCCGCATAGTTCTAAACGTGGTAAAGTTAAATTTTTTACCGGACTGACACGACTTTTTGCACATAAAAAGTTGGTGATAAAAGTTCCATCGGATAAAACACATCGAATATATAGTACTCCTCCGTAAGCACTTTCACTTGCATCCGAAAAAGCATGCAATTCGATTGCAATTGTTTTCGCAGCTATTACTAATCTAGGTATTTGTATTTCATTTATTAACGAAAGTTGACTTTTGTAATCATTCCAAATGAATTGTAGCTCAGATGAAATTGTTTCGTCCCACGAACTTTTATTTTTCCAAAGTTTTTGCATGATTATTTTGCCTGTTATTATTATGGGTCCTAAATACCCTAACGGATCGAAAAACTTCGAAATACTTGATAATATAGCCCTCTTTGAATTTTGCGTTGGTAAGGACGTTATGTCAACCGAATAGTGTAAATTGTCCGTGATTGAATTCCACGCAACACCTAATGTTTTTGAATTCTGCTTTTCTCCAAATGGAATTGAATTTTGTGCTTCATTCCTTCCTAATAAATTTGATTCATTAGATGCCCATTTGTCAATGGGAAAACCACCCGATTTTAAAATGTGTATAACTTCTTTTTTAATTATTAACAATTCATTTAGATTATCGGATCCGCATATTAAATCGTCAACATAAAACCGTGTTTTAATTATGTTCGCTGTTCGTGGGTACCTTTTTTTATTTTCCACCGCTAATTGGTGTAAACATCTTATCGCTAAAAATGGACTTGCGGATTGGCCATACGTGACTGTATTTAAATTATATTCTTTTATCGGTTCTGCATTATTGCTTCGCCAAAATATACGTTGAAATTGTCTATGTTTAGGATTTATTAAAACACATCGATACATGGAATTAATATCCCCGATTAAGACATACTTATGTTGCCGAAAACTGATAAGAATACTGAAAAGATCCTTTTGAATTGTTGGCCCTACCCTTTGTGTGTTATTTAACGATATTCCTGTTGTGGTTTTCATACTTCCATCAAATACCACTCTAATCTTTCCATTTTTGTTATTATGTTTGAACACAGGATGGTGTGGAAGATAGTATGATAACTCATCTTTTTCTTTATTTGTCCCTTCTGTCATGTGACCTAATGAAATGTAATCGTTCATAAACTTGGTATATTTTTGTTTTAAAACAGTATCAGCGTTTAATCGCCGTTCTATTGATAAAAACCGATTTAATGCTAAATCTCGCGATTCTCCTAATAGTGGTAATTTTTCATTAAAAGGCATGCTTACAATAAAACGACCTGATGGGTCTCTTTGATGTGTATTTACAAAATCATCTTCACAAATTTGTTCTTCAATAGTAAAATTTTGTTTGCCATTATTATCTTCTATATGTTCTACATTCCAAAAACGCTCTAATTGTTTATTTAAGTTTATGTTTGAAGAAATGCAACTATTTATTAAAACCGTGTTTACCGATTGTGACATGTGGATTGTCCCTGCTAAAATATATCCTAGTTTTGTTTCAAATAATAATGCATCTTCATTTTCAATGATAATTTTGTTTTGCCCTACTAAATTCCAAAAACATTCTCCCCCTAGCAACAATTGTATTTCACCACCGTCCGCAAAACTTGGATCGGCCAGCGTAAGTCCTTGCGGTAAGCGTAAAGGTGTTTGGAACTTAATTTTTGGTAACTTTGCCGTTATGTGAGGAAGAATAATACATGACACAGCCATGTTAAAATTTTCATTTATATTTGACATTGTTAATTCAGTTTTGAAATTTACATCTGATTTTGATTGATTTATTCCAGTGACATTTGACTCGCATCGTTTTGTTTGCAATTCTAACATTTTTACCACCTTGTTTGTAATAACTGAAGTTTGACTTCCCGAATCTAAAAGAGCCTTTACCTTTATAATTTTATTATTTGGTCCGTGTAAAATAACCCTAGCTGTTGATAACAACACGTACGAAGAATTTGTATTATTTTGCATTACGTGTGAAATCACCGTGGGTTCTATTGCCGTTTCAATCGACACATTTGCTATCTTTGAATTTGAATTATTTCCGCTATCTGGCTGTGTAGTTCCTTGTTGATTAACCAAATTGTTTACGTTATTTTTTAATCTATCTTCGTGCAATAAACTATTATGTTTACGTCCGCATTTCATACATTTTGACGATCTACATACCTTTGCTGCATGCCCGTATTTTAAACAATTATAACACAAATTCATTTTTTCTGTTTCTTTAAGACGATTTTGAATAGCCAGCTTTAAGAATTCTGGACAATAGTATATTTGATGGGGTTCGCGACAATATTTACAATTTGCTTTAATATTATTTTCGCCCTGAACCGCGGCATTTATACTTAACTTGGTAAATAATTTTATTTTATCTGAATCCCGATTTGAATTCATGGACTCTAGTATTTCACATCGCTTTTTTAAAAATGTATTTAAATCTTCCCAACTCGGCACCTCGTCTTCGGTTTCAAATTCGTGCCATAATCTTTTTGTATTCGAATCCAACTTGGAAGTTATAATGTGCACTAAAAGTGTGCCCCATTGACTTGTAATTTGTCCTAATGAATCTAACGCACGCAAATTTTTGTTAACATTATCCAATAATGCTCTTAAATTACTATGAGATTCGCGCTTTACTTGATCTAGATCAAAAATTGCAGATACATGATTTTGCACCATTATTCTTTTATTTTCGAACCTTTCCAATAAAAGATTCCAGCCGATTGTGTAATTGAAATTTGTTAATTTCAACGAACTTAGAATGTCACCCACCTTCCCTTGTAATGATGTTTTTAAATAATGCAATTTTTGCACGTCAGACAATGAGCCATTATCGTGGACCAATGATATAAACATATCTCGAAAACCTAGCCAATCATCGAATTTTCCGTTAAATACCGGCAAGTTTATAGTAGGCAACTTTAAATTGAAATTTTGAGATTCATGTTTAGTAACATTATTACCTGAAATTGATTCGTTTAATATCGATGGTGGATTTAATTTTACATACATTTCTTTTAAATATGACCCAACTTGCGCAGTTAATTCGAAATATTTATTTTCAAATAATTCCCGTTCTTTAAGGTCTTCTGAATCAGTTAAAACTTCGATTTCTAATTGTGTTTCCGCGAATTGATCATAAACCGGCTTAGTTTTGTCTAATTTTGCCTCTAATTGAATTAAAACACATTCTTCTTCGGTTTCTTTGCTACATTTTTGAAAAAATGTGTTTAATCGTGTAAGCTGACTTTTGTAACTTGCTCTTTTAAACTTTAACGTTTTTAAAAGTTCGTCTGTCATTTTCGCAATTATGAATTTATTACCTGTATTTGGCACAAATAATAACCTGAATGAATTAAATAAAAGGAATAGACTCACCAAGGAATATGTTTATTTCTTAGGCACTAGCTTCCCTTTATTTCTTTTACAGCAATTGCTCCGCTGTCCAAATTGAATTTCACTTTTGTAATTTGATTTCCTAACTTTTTGTAATTTTCTCAATTAATTACCACTGATATGCGGCTCTGAAGGTCCAATGTTTGATTGTTGCTTGTGTTGGTTCTTTTGCACATCAATGGTTATTTGAATATAAAACGATTTTTTGCTGTTTTATGTTTTTTATTGTGGACTGTAACTTGTTCTTCGCATAACAGTTCATTTTATACTGTTTTATAATACCGCGTAATCTTATCATTATCAAAACATGTCCTGCGCCTTCAACAATGATATAACAAGGAAATTTTTGACAAACACACCTAATATACTGGTATCAAAATCTGATAAAGGAAACAATACAGTGGTGATGTATGTAGAAGAATATGATAAAGGAATGGAAGAACTAATAGAGAGTGGGAAATATATCAAATTAAAAAAGGACCCTACTGCGATGTACCAGAGAAAAGTTGGTGAATTACTAAAAGATATGAAGAAAAGTGGCAGTATTACGCAAGTTTTATACAAAACATTAATGAGAAGTAATTCTCTCAGCCCAAAACTTTATGGATTGTGAAAAACCCATAAATCAGAAGTCGCGTTTAGACCAGTAGTGAGCTGTTTCAAGTCTCCTACATACAATATAGCTAAATTGATTAGTGGTATTCTAGCAATGGTGCTGACTACCTCCAACTTGATAATAAAAAATTCTGATGAACTAGTACAATTTATTGTTGAATACAATAAAGTTACCCAAAAGATACGCCTTACTATCGTTGAATGTGGTGTCGTCGTTTTCCAGTGTTCCCAAACAGTTAGTTTTAGAAGTAATAAATAAAAGATGGAAATATATTAGCGCATACACTGAGTTAACTAAAGATGAGATTATAGCATTAGTGAGCGCATGCTTTGATATGAGCTATTTCCAATATAAAGGGAATTTTTATAAACAAGAGGATGGATTGGCGATGGGGGATCCTGCTAGCCCAGCATTGGCAGCGTTAGTTATGGAAGAACTGGTAGAAATCAGTCTAAAAAGAGTAGAGTTTGTTGTACCCTTTTTTAAAATATACGTGGACGACTCCATAATAGCGGTTACCCAAGGTAGAGAAAGAGAGATATTGAATATATTTAATGGTTATAATGACCAAATCGTATTTACCATATAAAAAGAGACTGATGAGAAGCTGCCATTTTTGGATATGAAAATAATAAAGAAAGAGGAGGGTACATAGAAGTCAGATTGGTACATGAAGCCCATAGCGTCGAAAAGATTGGTTAATTATGATTTTTATCACTACTTGAAAATAAAAAAGTCAATTGTTTCAGGATTGATTAAGAGAGTTATTAATATTAGCCATCCAGAGTTTTTAACAGAAAATAAAGAGAAGATTAAAAAACTTTTAGCAAAAAATGGATATCCTACATTTTTCGTTAACAAACAATGGATGGAAATAACTAAAAATGTAGTAAGACAAAATATTAATTAAAATTATTAGCTCTTGAAAATACAATAAATATGATTATCATATTATGATTTAATGATTTAATCATTATGATTGCGAAATCCATACAATAAGATTTAAATGTATCTTGTAGCTCGTTATTGATAATCATATTTATAGTAAGACAAAATAGCGAGATAGGAAATAACATCGAAGAAAACCAAGAGACAGAGAAAAAATATATCAAATTTCCATATATAAGGGGTATCACTGAAGAATTGAGCCGGATACTGAAACCGTACTGTGGATTGGAGGTATACAAGGTACTAGACATTAAAAAACTCTATTCAAGATTAAAGGATAAGGTGGAAAATAGTAAATGCTCTGAATTAGTATATAGGATCCCCTGCAAAGATTGTGAGAAATGCTACATTAGACAAACACCGCAACGGTTGGACGAGAGAAGGAAACAACATGAAAGAGACTGTAGGAAAGCTGTAGGTGGGCGAGGTGGAGAGATGGGTGAGAACTCTACCGCATTGGTAGCCCATCATGTAGATACGGGACACAAGTTTAACTTTGAAGACATCGACATCTTGGACTTCGATGAAAACAGATTAAAGAGAAATATTAGTGAAATGTACTATATAAAGAAGAACGAGTGTGTCAATTATAGGGAGGATACCCTGAAGTTAAGCCAAATTTACAGCGGTCTGATTTTGGAAGTTGACGATAACTAGGATAAGATGTATAGGGCCTTTACGTTACTTTAGTTTTATTTTATTTTGTTTCTTTGGGTTAATCAGTTGTTTTATCAGGACTTTTATTGGATTTGACGTTTAAAAGTTTTACTTTGACATTTTAATGTGTTGAATTTTATTGTAATTTACATTGTTGGTTTTAATTTTTTTATTCATATTGTTGATGGACGATTGGAGGGGTAGATGCTTTTGTTCTTATTTTTTGCATTCATTTTATAATCTAGAGGTAGGATGTGATTGTTGTTGATTACATTTTATTAATAAAGAATTTTAGTCCTGAAGAAGCCGTGAGATACGGCGAAACGTCGACAATAGATTGGTTTTTTTGAATTTTTGTCCAATAACCGGCTACCTTTGAGAGTATTTTTGAATATGGACGTGAACAATCATGTATTGGTTGAAAAAAAAAATTAATCACTATTAGAAGTAAATGTTGAATTTTTGTTTTTATATTTAACCTATATGCTTCACACATATTTATTCTAACAATAATCTTCTTCATAGATTAAGAAAAATTGTTTTTGTCAACCGGCAAAGTATAGCTCTAATTATCGAATACACCACCGAAAATTATATTACATTTCAATTTCAAATTGGATGATTTTCAAAATGATAAAACCTCAAGTTAACTTTTTCTAACATCATTCATTGAATAGAAACGTTCACATACGTATATCATGTTAACAAATATTGAACAGCTATCGAAATAATTGTCTTTCTGGTTTTGGAAAAACTGATGTGAGTTTTGAAAATTAATCTATATCGATTTTACTTATTCTAATTAAAACAAACATAATACTATTATAAATAGTTTTATCAAATTAAGAATAATCAAACTCGCAATTATTGATTTATTAGAAGTATAAATGTAGGATTTTTTGTGGTTAATTTGTATTAGGATTGACGGACGAGCTGGAACTGATAGAGTCCGATAATTAAAACAAACCACAACAAAAGTAGTGCATTGGTTTAAATTTAATTGTTATTAAATTTATCTAACATTAATTTTTTAATAAAAATGTAATGAATAAATTTCCATTATACGAATACTTATAATAATTAATATACGGTATTTGTAATTTAAAATACTGTCGAACAAATATTGTCAAACAAAATTCCTTATTATGCGCCTATAATCATCTAGTAAAATATCTAAACAAAAATTTTTTTAGAAAGACACAAATATTTTCTTAATTTCCATAATTTCTTCATGAAGCTACTAGAAAAAAAGTTAGGGGTTGTAAATCAAAAATAACTTGATTGCTTAATTGGCAGTATGGCGTGAAGCCTATACTGGTCGACTGTGTGCTCTGATCTAAAGCCCAAAATAGATATGTGGATAGATATGTGGAAGGCTACCGGAAACCACCTCATTAATTAAAATTCGTCATATTGGCTTCAGCCGGGTGATCACGTACCCACTGCAAAGTGTATGCTGGAACTATGAAGAAGATGAATTACTTATTACTATCCCAATAATAAAGTTTGAGAGAGGTAAAAGAAGGTAAGGGAGGCTCTTTCGAAATGCATATCCAAGAAGCAATGTAAGGTATCGTTAGCAGCATTCTCAACCTATAACATTTTTATTGTACTACAGTACTACCGATGGTTTCGAAATTACTTTGAAGAAGTTTCTCATCATCGGGTACAGATTAACCACAATGACTAACATCAACTGAAACCTCCGCAACAATATACGAGGGTGGTCTGAAAAGTTGTACTTGTCAAAAAAAAATCTAAGGAATGTGTTTGCGCATCTTTTGACAGGTACTCACCAAAATTTCAGACATTTTGGATGCGCCGCTGTTGTTTGACAATCGCTTGAGTGACTCGATGCGCGTGTATTTGTGAAAATGGAAAAAATCAAGTATTGAGATGTCATTAAATAGATGAGTTGGACATTGTGTATGGGGACTTTGTACCATCATTTACCACCGTAAAATATTGAGCAACTGAATTTAAATGTGGGAGTACCAGCTTAAGAGCCAATGAGCGTTCGGGACATCCAAAAACTGCAACCACTGACGATAACATCGCCTAAGTTTACCAAATAGTGCTAGACAACTTTCGAATTAAAATTAGGGAGATAGCAGAGGCTAAGAGTAAGTCCAAAAATTGTATTTGTCACATAATTAATCAATACTTAGCCATGAGAAAGCTGCTCGCGCGCTGGGTGCCGCGTTTTTGCTCACTTTGAACCAAAAACGTGTTCAAATGAACATTTTCAATCCTCTGTTAACGCAGTTTAGGCGCAATAAATCATAGTTTTTGCGCCGTTTAATTACTATAGATGAAACTTGGATACATCCTTATACTCCAGAAGTAAAAATACAGTCAAACAGTGGGCTCCAAAAAGGGAATCGGCTCCAAAATCCTTTGTAAACAACTATTTTGCAGAGGAACACGCCGAGTACCATTTGGACGGCTTTTAAAAATGGTAGCTTCGCTGGGATTAGCATATAGACTTAACAGGAGACTATGTAGAAAAATAAAAATAAATTTGAAAAAAAAGTTACTTGTTTCTATGTTAGGTCGGAAACTTTTCAGACCACCCTCGTATATCCTGCTATCTATTAAAGCGGTATTATACAATATATCTAGCGTACAAGGAAATCGCTCTTTGTATTGGGCAAGACGGGAATCGCTAGTGAAATCTGGTGTACAAGTAAAGGAAAATCTGAGGAATACACAATAAATCTTAGGAAATTTAAAGAAATTATGAAATCTTAGAAATATTATTAGATAAGTTCATTTTTCTTTTGCTTTTTCAACTTTTTGCAAGGAAACCTTAAGGAAATCCAAAAGGAAATGTATGTAATGTAAATATTTTAAATGACTTATAAAAGGTAATCTAGTGTACAAAGATTTGCTTTGTGACACACCAGAGGTGGATTCAGGAAATTACCACAGAGGGGTAAAAACTTATTAAATATGAAAAATAAAAAGTATAATAGTCATAATAAACATAAATTAATTTTTTGTTTTTTATAAAAAATTTTAATTCAAAAGAACAGAAGTGGGGTTTACAATCTTACTATTCTACTAGTAGGTCTCAAAGAAAGTCTAAGAATACTTTTTACTATCTGACTATTCCTTTTGTATGCAATAATGTAACTTATAATTTTATTTCTTGTCTTGAATATGCAACAAAACGCTCCACCATGCATAAACCTACACGAAGCTTAACGGCTTTGTGCATAAACCAAATGTTATTATTAATTTGAAAATGTCACTAAAATAGCACTAAATCGTTTTTTTTTGTGTTTTGTAAATTTTCATTAAAAAATTAATAAAAGACATTAATTTCGCTTCATTGATCGTTTTCAATATCTAATTTATTTTTTAAGCTTCAAATATTAGGAGTTAAGTCGAGTCTTTATATATAGATTTTCCCTTAGTATTAAACAAAGCACATTTTCACAAACAATTGAACTTGTCATTTTGTGTTATATAATGCGGTATACAAAATGTTATTAAACTTAAATCCAGCGTTAATATTGATCAACGTTATATCAAAATTTGATTATGTCTTCAACAATGCAGACACTTTAAGCAAATTATAATTTAAAAGATGACTCATTTAATAAAATCAGTTGTTAATCTAAAACATCAAAATCAGTTTTCAATTTATTTAGTTACCAATAAATTCCGCACAATACATCATTAGCAGGTAATTTAATGTAATTAGAGATATGCAACTAAAATTAATTGATTTTAGTTTAGCTTATCTCAAGGAAAATCTGTTCAAGACTAATTAGGTAATTTTCCAACTTGGCACAGTTTTAGTACAATTGTTATTAATAATTAGGAGTATTTGATAAATAAATTAAGTGGTTTGAATTCCTTTGTAACTTTTCATTAAACTAATGCTACAAAATTGAAGGGCTGTTTATTGCTCATAATAACAAGCTTTCTTGAATGTATTTCTAAAATTCTTATGGAATTTAGATGGCATTCCTTTAGTACCTATTATGAATAAAAAGTAATGTCAAGGCAAAGGTCACATAGTTATGAACAGCAAAATATCCAAACGATCCAAAACAAAATGTAATATTAAAATAATTGCACAAAATGATTTAAATAAAATTCGCATTATACGTAGTAATTCAAGTTGTAACTCCAACTATGACTACAACAGGATATCGTCGGCTCATTACCAAAATAAGATAACTCCATTTTTGAGCAAAATGCGTTATGTACATTATTGTATTTAAATAAGAGTAAAGTAGATTCTGGCAAAACCAGGAAACTTTATGTCAAAAGTTAAAGTAGTGTTAACAAGTTCATTTTTAACTAACGCCAACTAGTTCGTCGTCAGTAACGGCAAAATAAATTAAGTGCACTTATCTTGTTAAACCAAAATTATACAACGTTTATTATACCCAAATTATAAAACAATCAACTAAGGGTCGTATTCACTAAATTATCCCTTAGTTAAGGATCTCTTAGTTAAGGACAGGGTACTTGAAGGGATCCATTAAAAAACCCATTCTCTAATTCATCCTTCAGGTAAATTTTTGTACCTAGCAGTTGTCGTTAACTAATGACGAGGATAATGTTTTTAATCGTGATAGTACACGTGGTGTATAAGAGTAATGTGTTCTCATTGGTCGATTTAAAAAAATAACCTATAAAATATTTTACGTTTAACGTCAAGAAACAATAAACGACAATTTATAATTGAACAAAATTTGAAGTACGGAAATTTAAAATAAAAATTTATTAACAAAATAAATTATAGTTTTGTAGTCAAAATTTAAATTACGGTAATTTAAAATATTTAACAAAATTTTTAAAAATTAATAATTGAAAAAACTATTGTTTTTAGGATAACAATATGCAAATTAGTTGAATAATTTATAAATTTATCTAACATGTAAATAATAATAATTTGTTAAATATTTTCACATGCTATTTAACAAAAACCATAGTTGGTTGAAATAAAAATTCATTAAACAAAAGAATAATATTATTACGAGCGCGTCTTCCTAATAATCCTAATAGATTATTATTTATTTCTTCGTTATTCAATTCTTCTTCAATTTCTTTCAAATCATCATCTAAAATTTTACAATTTATAGTAATTATTATTTTACAACAATTGATTATACAATTGCTTGATGTTATGCAGTATTCTGCAAGCATAAATAATTTTAGTTATAAATGTGGGGTGGTAATTCATTGCTAAATAATTATAATCAATTTATTAATTTTTAATTTAAAAAAAGACATGTTAGGAAATCGTTTCATAAGAACGTTTCTATAATTTTTGCGTAGGTATATTATGCGTTTAAAATATACCTTTTGCGTAATTTATCAAGAATATTATTTAATTGAATATTTATTTTGAAAATAAATTCACTTTTCAAGATTCAAGTTCACATTCACTAATAGAAATAACCCTTCAATTTTCTTAATGACACCTAATGACCATCTCTCAGTTAAGGGATCAACTTGGTGTATTTTGACGCTGATTATGGATCCCTTCGAGTTACAGAATGCGCAAATCCTTATACCTGAAGAGATCCCTCACCACTCTGCCAGGTAAAGATCGACCTTGAAGAGCGGTATCTAACTAAAGAATCTTTTATTATTACAGAATAGGTTTTGTCATTAGTTAAGAGATCCTCTCCGTTAAGATCCCTTAAAAGTTAGAGAATACGACCCTAAAGCATAACCCAGAGAAATCCTCTTATTAAACTAATAATTGTCATTACAAAATGAATACAATGAATTTCCTATGTACTTACCTTGTATTTCAGTAAACCTCCATTGTACTTATCATTGTACTCAAAACTATCATAATGGAGTTATTTTGTTTTTACAATAAGCGTACGATAAGCAATATAGTTTAATATAAATATTAAATAGCGGCTTTAGCAATACAACAATGGCCAGCAACAGATCTAGCATTTTTGGATTTTTAAGGTAAACATATTATGGACATCAGAGAAGAAATTTTTAGTTCAAAATATTGAACTTGACAAAATAATTATATTGATCACTTTTTAAAACTCCCTTTTATTATGAAGGAGGTTTCGATATAATGCGGTTTTGTACAACAAGATTTCAACAAAAAACGTCGTACTAATGGTTCTTATAATTATTATACCATGTACATTGTGTCTTATATCATTTTTTTTTATTATTATCAGATACAAAGTAAAAGTGGAAAAAACAAAAAATGTGCATCAACATAGGTTATTAGCACTACTTAATATTATACTAACATAATTATTATTAACACAATTATAATTAATAAAATCGATAGTAACACTTTTTGTGCGGAGCATGATAACTATAAAACGAACCTGTGATAATTAATCGGCTGAAACTCACGCTATATTATACTTATATTTATTAAAAATAAATGAATAAACATAAATTGATACAATTGTTTCGAAGGGATAAACCACTTCTTCTTCAAGTCCCCATTCAACATCAATAGGAACATTTCTTCCTTTATATAGGAAAAGAATAGATACCAACCGTGTTGAAATATACAGAGGGGCTTATGAAAGAAAAAAAGGTCGTAAACAAACAAGTCATTAGCCAATCTTATGGAATCTTAAACAACAGTGGTGAACTGATGTCTTGGAGTTCTAATTGTGAATTGGTCAAGTTTTGTCCGCTTAGTAACGCTTTCTTAATTTCAAGGCTTTCTAGTAAGGTTAATATGCGACCTTTACGTTCTGTATGTAACAACACGATGTTATCAGAATCTAAACCATGATTTGTTTCATGGCAATGTGTAGAAAATGTGTAGAAGAAGAAGTGGTTTATCCCTTCGAAACAATTGTATCAATTTATGTTTATTCATTTATTTTTAATAAATATAAGTATAATATAGCGTGAGTTTCAGCCGATTAATTATCACAGGTTCGTTTTATAGTTATCATGCTCCGCACAAAAAGTGTTACTATCGATTTTATTAATTATATAAAAAACGCAAGGCTAGCGGTTTTAGTAACACGATACCATAAGACATCATGGAAGATACGTAAATGTTTGAACCATATTTGGTTCAATAGACAATGTGTAGAGAAAAACCTGGTACCTAAACATGCACGAATTTATTTCAAGACATCAGACCGAAGAATTCAAAATGCCCTAAATAGAACTATGGAAAGAATCATCATACTAAGTATTCGTAATCTTTATGCCTCGATACAGAGCCACCAAGAACATAAAAAGGTAATCTATTCAGAGCTGGCTCATAGATTACCTTACTCAGAATTCAGCGATTTACTAGATAATCTCGATAATAAAATGTACCACCAAAATCGTCTTCACCGGATTTCCCAACAAAGTAAATTATTGAAGCTAACAGCACAACATAGAATCCCGTTGATCACCAGAGATAATACAGATAAGTTTAATTTTCATGAAAGAGTAGTTAACATGTCCTCTACAGAATTAAATACGGACCACCTAGAATTATTGAGTAAAGGTTTAAAATATTCTCCTAATATCCCAGTCTCTAAAAAAGACCTGGAATTATTGGGAGTTTACACCGAACTCAACATTTCAAGATCGGAGGTTGCCTCCAATTATGAAAAAGAAGTTTGTGCACACATTATAACCTCACACAATTTAAAATCAAATAAGAAAGCTATCATTGAAAGAGACGTCATTAAATCACTCAAAAAGAAATGCGCGGATGAAGACTTGGTCATTTGCAAAGCGGACAAAGGTAACACAGTAACAATATTGGATGGGAAACATTATAGATCCAAAATATACGAATTGATTAATGACATTACTCTATTTGAGGAAATATCGGAAGACCCAACAGATAAATACAATAAAGAAATTTACGATATAACAAGACGAACCAACACATTAATTCCAGAACAGGCTCGGTTCAAGGTACGTAACATGAATCCAAGATCTCCAGTTTTATATGGATTACCAAAAATCCATAAAGAAGGCATACCGTTACGCCCAGTAGTATCATGTATTAATTCTCCAACCTATTTTCTATGTAAATTTATTAATGATATACTAGTCACTCTTCCATACAGATCAATCCACAGCGTGAAAAACACTTTTGAATTTATAGACCGTCTAAAACCCCACATGCCCAATAAGAAGAATAAATACACATTGGTGTCCTTTGACGTAAAAAGCCTCTTCACATCAATCCCGACAACAGAATTACGCACGACTTTGAAACACCTGATCGAGAGTAGCGATTTGGACAAGGTGAAACAAAATGAATTGATTACCATCATTGAAGTCTGCCTTAAACAAAGTTACTTCAAGTTTGAAGAGAAATTTTACTTACAAAAAGATGGATTACCAATGGGAGTACCTACTGCTCCCATTTTCGCAGAAATATTCATGAAGAATTTTGAAGAAATGTTATTCGCCTCCAACCTTTGGCTTTTAAGATACGTAGTATTTTGGTGTCGTTACGTAGATGATGTGTTTTGCATATGGAAAGGTTCTGCCCGCCAACTATGTCTATTCCTCACTTTCCTTAATTCACTAAATAAGAAAATCCAGTTCACGATGGAGGAGGAAAAAGAGAATAGATTAAACTTCTTGGACGTCACCTTAACTAAGATGGAAGAAGGATTAGACATATCAATTTACAGAAAACCCACCACGACCGACACTATCATTCCATATTGTTCCAATCAATCTTGGAAAATAAAAATGGCCGCATTCCATAGTTTGATTTACCGACTTTTTAAAATACCCATGTCAAAAAGAAATTTTCTAATAGAAGCAAATACAATCCGGTCGATAGCAGATGCAAATGGATACCCCACAGACTTAGTCGATAACCTTATCAAGAAAAAAGAGAAACTGATTGAAAGAAGTCTGGTTACTGCTTCACTTGCCACCCAGATTGAAGAGCCGGCTCCCAATTGGGGAGTTATAAACTATGTTTCATATACTAGCGGGCAAATAATGAAACAGTTACGTAAGTCAGATATCCGAATTACAGAAGTAAACAAAGTTAACTTAGGATCCATTTTTGCCACTACGAAAGGGAAGATAGACAAACTCAAAAATAGCGGGATATATCAACTTCATTGCAACACATGCGAAGCCATTTATATTGGACAAAGCGGAAGATCGATTTACACACGGGTCAAAGAACATGAGGCAGATCTAGCCAATAATAGAACGAGTACCGGGTTTTCTACACATTGCCATGAAACAAATCATGGTTTAGATTCTGATAACATCGTGTTGTTACATACAGAACGTAAAGGTCGCATATTAACCTTACTAGAAAGCCTTGAAATTAAGAAAGCGTTACTAAGCGGACAAAACTTGACCAATTCACAATTAGAACTCCAAGACATCAGTTCACCACTGTTGTTTAAGATTCCATAAGATTGGCTAATGACTTGTTTGTTTACGACCTTTCTTTCTTTCATAAGCCCCTCTGTATATTTCAACACGGTTGGTATCTATTCTTTTCCTATATAAAGGAAGAAATGTTCCTATTGATGTTGAATGGGGACTTGAAGAAGAAGTGGTTTATCCCTTCGAAACAATTGTATCAATTTATGTTTATTCATTTATTTTTAATAAATATAAGTATAATATAGCGTGAGTTTCAGCCGATTAATTATCACAGGTTCGTTTTATAGTTAACACAATTAATTAAATAACTATAAAAAACTAGATAACATATTTGAACTATGTTAACAATGAAATCATAGATGTAAGGTAAAAAGATTAAATTTTAAATTTTGGTAAACAAACCCGATGACTGTAGAAACTTCAGTAACTTTCGCACGTTGCATCTTTGTGTCTAATAGGATTTCTTCAACACTTTGACATCACAACACTTTGACAAAATACAACGTTAAAAATACATTGTTTCATCTGATAACAATCCGCCATGATGAATTAAACAGACGTTTTGTTGGAATAGCAACCTCAATTGTCATATTTCCCAATATTATGATTTCTATATAAGGCGGTATGAATTTTTTATTTAGTTTTATGAGGACCAAATTCACTGTTCTAGAACAGCCTATACATCAATTTATCTAGTATTTCAAGATTGCAAAAAAAGGTGGAAGAATTATTTTTATCGAAAATTTTGAAACAGTTTGGTGTTTTATCCAGGACACTATAGTAAATAATAAATAAATAATTATAATACTTCTTCTACAGCATTCGTTCCTTATGGAATATAGCCACCTCCTTTGACAAGTGTTTTCAATCAATTTTAAAGTGGGTTACTCCTATTTCTTCTTATTGCCACTTCTTAAAACTTCTTGTGCAATTTTTCACCTGTTTTCATTATTTTCTAATCCCACATTATTTTCTCTAGTTACCTATGTTCATAATTTCTAAATCTCGTTTTATTTCGTGTATCCCTCTAGGCTTAGGTCTTTCTCAGGTTTGGTTCCATTCGGTTTCCATTCCGGCAAAATCACTTCGGTATAACCATCTTAATCTTGCACTTAGTAATGCACTTTACAATCTTCATTTTCGATTTTACTCATCAAAAAGTATTTAATAATATTTTACCAAAATACGCAATTTCAATCATATGCTAGATCATTAAAATGGATTTTTAAGAGTTAGTTCTAATATCTACAAAATCTGATGAATTAACAGAAAGTCAGAAACTAAAAAATATTTAGAATTTAAATGAAAAACTTCTGAATTTTGTCTATCGACAATAATAATATATTAATTATTTTAGTATCATATCTACTAAAAATTTAAATATAAATTCTTTCAAATAAAAGTCACATTTTAAATTCACCGATATTAAATATTAAAATACTTTCCTTTTTGAACACAACTAAAGCTACCAACGGTGACATTTTACAAAAGTAGCTTTGAGTAAGGTCTAATAGATGAACAAGAAATTTTCAATGCATTAAAATTTATCTTTGGTCCATTAATTTTATTTGAAATGAAATTGAAATTGATATAATATAATTTACGGATAAGCCATTTTGCATTCGTAATAAACTCGCCAAACCTAATTGCAAATCAGTAATGACTATAATAATATATTTAACAGAACTAAGCAAAACGTTAAAATAATAGCATTTTAACAGTAAAGTGAAGAAATACAATAGGTAGAACACTTTTATTTAAAAAACCA
Source organism: Cantharis flavilabris (assembly GCA_949152465.1). Classification (NCBI taxonomy): domain Eukaryota; kingdom Metazoa; phylum Arthropoda; class Insecta; order Coleoptera; family Cantharidae; genus Cantharis; species Cantharis flavilabris. The sequence continues at coordinate 60,446,077 of OX424435.1, forward strand.
AAAAAGACATTAATTATCACTTGACAGGTTAGTATTAAAAATATTTGAAAAACAAGATAAATGAATATTCTGTTATAAAAATTTAAAAAATAATTAAAATGTAAAATTACATATTTACAAATTTAAAATACATACTAAATATCACAACTTTTCTTAAAAATTTTTCAACAAAATTTAAATCAGTAATAGTTACCGAATAAAACTAATAAAAATTACATTTTACTTGAAATTTGAAGCACGGTTAAGATTGTTAATAGCGAATTTTTCCTTTTTATTTTGTTTATCATTATCTATTTCCAATATAAAAAATACCACCACATTAGAGATATTACACTAAAAACTGTCTAAGAGCAACCGATTGTTGTGTCCGTGTATGGGAAGTCCAATCGGAGAACCGGATTTTGAACCTGTCTATAAGCAGGGACTCGTGAGAACAAATTCTCTATACCAAACACCTTTTGTTTATGGACGCTTATGTGTCTTTAAGTCTTTATGCAAAACTACAAAGAGCTTGTTATAGTTACCTTTATAACACTACTATGGGTATTTGTACAAAAAAGTTTGCAAATTTGAGATAATGCAATCCTTGGATGTCCTTTGCCACTTGACACCTTTATTTTATTTACATACTGCTGCCATAAGTGCGATATTATCTTTTATGAGTTCATCTCGTTTGGTCAAATCAATATTAATCGTTTAAGCTTCAGTGTCCTTCCATTTGAGCCCAATTTTCATGCTACTTGTTACACCTATGATTTTTATCGCGTTGAAAAATAAATTATTTATAATTTATGCCTAATAAGTTTCCGTTACGATTGTGGGATATGCGTTTTCAGCAACTGAATAAACACAATTTATTATGCTTAATAGGTTCCCGTTAAGATCGTGTGGAATTTACCTTTTCAGCAACTCCATAATTAACGTGAATTGTGTGGGATTTGCTTATCGACGCAGTGTCGAAGGGGGAGTGATAAGAACTGCAATATAAGTCACCCATAGGACGGGGGAACGACAGTTCCGACTGAACCATGACACGAAATGGTAACGGAGCCTACGCGCCCTTCTGAAAATGTTTTATGTTTGGGCTTAGGTAAATTCGTTGATTACGGGTCGGAATTCAACCAAACTCGATGGAAATTATTTTACGAACCATCCTTAAATTGTAACGCGATGAAAATGATCGTTTCGGATTTCTAGTGCGGTACTGCTATGTCAAAAGAAAAATCTGAACAAATTTGTGATATGTGGCTTTATGGTATTTTGGGCGAACGTGCTGTAATTATAACTTTGTTGAGTCAACAGTGCAGTCATAACGTAGATAACTGGCAAAATTTAAATATGGTCCGAAATCAACAAAGAGCATTATTTGAAAGGCGCGCAATTGTAACTGCCAGATCACGTAACTTTGGGTCAATGTATTAATTTGGAAAATCAGTGTGAGAATTGGTAACTGCTTACAATATCCAAAGGTAGCTCGAATGTCCGACATCTATACATTAATTAAATTTGGAACAACACCAGAAGGATTGGTCCTTGGTGAAATGGAAAGTGAATTGTTGTTTCGTGTGGCGGCTTAAATTTCCGTTTTGGCATGGGCAAAGTTGTGTGTGACCAGGTTAAATTCGAATTTATTGAGATTCTTTGTACTTCGATAATAACGGAAACTTTGATTTTGCAATAATTGTCGATTTTGGTAATTATTATTTTAAGAATGCTGGATCCAAGCTAAATTTATATTGTCTGATATTTTTTTGCTAACGAAATTGTTAAATAAATAATTAACTAATCGGGTTAGTGGAGCTAATAAATTAAAACAATTAGTTTTATCGTCAACGTTTCGGTGACGCAAGGTACACCATGTTCAGGACTATAATTAGAGGAAAGGGGTTACATACATTTTATGGGGGAGCAAATAATAACATACCTCGAAATATCATATGTTGTTGGCTTTTATATAAAGCGATGGTATCGTGAGATACGCTTTGACCAAATGTGTATAAAAAATAATAAATTGGTGGAGTAAAATAAAATAAATAGAGGATCACCACAGCGTTAAATGCTTGTGTGGCCTTACCTATATTGGGCAAACAAAACAGTACCTGGAAAAGCGAATAGGACAGCACCGGGATGATATCCGAAAAGACGTCGGAAAAACAGGACTATCTGAACACGCAATCGAGAAAGTTCAAGGTTTCTTATCGGAAGACGTTAAAATTCTTAATGTGGAAAAATGTTTAAAGAGAGAACATTTTTGGAGGCTGCATATATTTCGACCACAGATGAAAACATCAACAAGCAAACAGATTTTCACAACATAGGTGAGGGTTACTACACTGTCCTAAAACACTATAACAACAAAATCAGAGCCTCAACCTGAAGATTTTGAAGAGGACATGATCCCCATGTTATCTGTGATGGCGGTATTTTCAAGATTATGTTCCGATGATGTTTTCACATTGTGGCCAAAGTATAAGCTCGGTCCTTGTGTTGTTATTTTTAAGTTCACACTTTTACCATTTAGACGTCTTTACAGTGTTTATTTTTAATTGGTGAATTTTTTACTGACATTTTAATTGCAGGTTTTAGGTTTTTTAAAGAGTGTGAATGTCATATAACTATTTTATCTTTTTTGACAAGTTGAATTGGTGATTTTCTATTTATTTTATTTTACGCCACCAATTTATTATTTTTTATACACATTTGGTCAAAACGTATCTCACGATACCATCTCTTTATATAAAAGCCAACAACATAAGATATTTTGAGGTATGTTATTATTTGCTCTCCCATAAAATGTATGTAACCCCTTTCCTCTAATTATAGTCCTGAAGATGGTGTACCTTGCGTCACCGAAACGTTGACGATAAAACTAGTTGTTTTAACTTATTAGTTCCACTAACCCGATTAATTAATTATCTAATTATCTAATTTTTGGACAAGAACTTTTTGATCAAATTTTTAAATGCTCGAATTAAACAGTTTGCCAACTGATGCATTTTTATTGCCTTGCATTACGAACACACCACCCCCACACATGCTCTCCGGTTTTTTCGTAATTTTTTTAATTTTTTGTATTTGGATTTTCAAGCAAATTTTGATAACGTAACATACTTGAAAAACCACAAAATAGTTAAATTTTAACAACCTCAAACTTCTTATCTTTAAATATGTATTTCTCGTAAACACGTCTATTATACAAAACTTTTATTGCACTACAATTTATTAATTCAATTTAAATTATAAACTTACAGTATGACAAATCCAAATTTCTTATTTTTACCCCAGTTTGAGAAAAGAAAAATTTAACAATCGTAACTATGACTAAGCATAGCAATATTGATTGCGATAAAAAAATAGCAATATTAGTTCAAATAATATGTTCTGGCTAAACATTTTTGCTTATAAATACCAATTACAGTTCAATGCGGTTCAAATTAACTGATTAGTATTAAAACCCATTGTTAAGATTTAGCAATAGCCAAAACTATTTATAAAATCATAGGCGTTATAATCTTTCTTGCTGTTCGGAAGATTAAAAATAATGTAACAAAACGGAAATAAGTTCTAGCTTGTCAACAAAGCTGTTGATGTCAACAAAATATGTATGTTAAGTGACGATACAATATTTATACAATAGAATTAATTATATAAATACTAATATTTGTAGAAAATTGACAAAAATTTAATGAAATATGTAAAGTTTGTTTATAGGTTCTGCCATGTTGAAACCACTCCAAATTCAGGATATTGCGCTTTAGTGTTCGTGTTTGCTTTACCTTTATTATAGCGTTCTATTCGTGCATTTGCAGATATACGAGTTTACTTTAAAAAATTATATTTTCAATCTCAAACCGAAGATTAATTTTCCTATTTTCGAATAAGATGTTTTTTTATTAAACCTTTCGAAAATTATTGTGATTATATTGAAATTTTTTATTTTCAGAAAATTTTAATTACAATTTATAATGATGCTCAACATAATATATTATAATTATTTTACAATTTAGCAAAATAAATTTAAAATTGATTATGTTTTAGTATAGGTACAACCTCTGTTTACTAGATATATGAAGATTCGAAAATAAAATCGGGAAGTTCCCAGTAGTTGGATTAAAGTAATAGCACCTACTTAAATTGTATAAAAAAACTGCGCGACACTACTGTCGGTGTGGATCGATTCCTCGCAAGAAAATTGTATAACTTTCTGGTCGATCAACTCAAATTTATTTATCCATACATACATGTATAATAATATAAAGTTATCTAATTAAATTTTATATATGCATATAGTCTAGACATAGCTATTAGCAAAGTAATTAAGTTAATTGAAAATTCAAATTGTCTGCTCGCCATCAATTTATTTTTGCCTTTCTCTATTGAAAATAAAAATTTACAAATTGTAAATTAAATAATTTATCCTCTTATAGATTATTCTGGACATTTATTACATTGGGTAATGTAAACTTTACGGCTCTGAGCTTCTCTTCCTTTGAATCATTTAGGTGTCATGAAGGGTAGTATAGCTTTAATAGTGCGGAAAACGTTATTCCTAATTTATTAAAAGCACACGTTCCCAATTAAATTGTTCGAAAAATATAATTTGATTTAAATATTTTTCTCTTAATTAGGCAAACTAACATTTAGTTATTGTTTTTGCAAATAGAACTCGAAATTATATAATCAGCATAATTACCCAAACATTCACTAATTGTAACAAATATTTTTTTCCAATTTCAAACTTATTTTATATCTTTAATGCAGTTATTTGTATATGTATTTCATCTTAAATGTTTATTTTATTTTGAAGAAAACGGTATGTTAATTTTAGAACTAAAGCTCTATGTGCCTCCAAGTGTAAAGTTTGTTTTACAATAAAATTTTCTCTTTAGAAAAGTAAAGTTTTGTAAATAGCTTTTCTTATTAATTTTATTTCTCTATAGCTAATTAAAAGAAAACACAATATTATTTTGTCTTATTTCAATTTTATTAAAAATTTCTTCGTTTTGCAGTCACATTGTTATCGACGAACTCAAAATTTTCAAAATAATTACTAAGTAGTTTGTATACCAAAGTTTTAATGATAGCAATTATATGAATTTCGAAAATTGTATACTAAAGTTTCTTCAGAAACGACGCTTTTTACCCTTGAAAGTAAACCTAAAATAGTTTGGTATAGTAAAGAGAACGGATCAAGCGTATGAGCCTTTAAATTGCTTTTAGTTGAAATGAAATTCCTTTAAGTAATTAATTATATACTTAGAGATTCGAGTAATTGACTATAATATGACTTTTAATGTACTTTTAACATAGCGAGTATTGATAATTGACTATCGATTGCAATTTTAAATAAAAAGAAGATTAAATTTGTCAATGCATTCTAAATATTCAAGCAATAAAACTATACTGATTTATTTCCTTCGTTGAAAATTAAATGATTAAACGATTTAAGTAAGTTTGTCTGAGAAAACCAAGAAGTGTTTACTTAATTATTTTCCATCTTAATTTCTGAATTATAATATGTTGATAGTACATATAAAGTGTGACAATTTATTTTTGAAGTCTTCACAAGTTAGTCCTATACAAATTTTCTCGGATAATTATTGTATAGATAATAGCATACCTAATATTATGTTTTAATTTTCAAATGAGATGATCGCATAAAGATTTTAATTTAATTATTACCTTTGTGATAGATCAAATCTAAATAGTATACTGATCGATTCAAAGATATAATATTAAATGAATGAAATTAAATTTGGTAATAACACTATTGACAAGAATTAATAAGCATTAGAATGTTATATCGTACTAATCGAATTTATATAATTTGTGTAGAATTATGTAGAAGCTATTTTACGATATAATGAAATAAGCACTCCCTAACCTTCCTCTCTCAGAGAAGAACAAATTTTGTTAACGCTTTCTATTGATCTCAACGTCATACCATACTAGAGATTCTTTATTAAACGCAGATTTGATTCTATCGGTTCTATGGAACGTAAATATGGCGAGTAAGTCATGTTGCTATAATTTAATTTTTTTTTTCCAAATAATACACCATTGGTTTAGGTTTTGCAACATTGCACCAAGCTTTTTTTTAGGTAAATATACATAAAAATATAAAATGTTATCAAGGACCTGGACAAAAATATTTAAACATAAGTACGAAGTATAACAATTCGAAAACTTCTGAACCCGAATTTTGTATTATAAAAAAATAATATTTAGATCAACGAATACCTAAAATATACAAAGAGATGAATTATTGACTTTAGCATCAAATATTTACTTATACAAACTGAAATTTAGAAAAACTAGTTTTGAAGCAATAAATTTTTTAACTTCTTGACTGTAGAGATAAATGTTCAATTTCGACTTCACAACAGTTCGACAATCGTTTAATCTGAAACTCTCCTACGTTGTACTTGAGTCCCTGGGTAATTTAGTCCAAAGATCCAAATTTTATAAAAGAAATCTGAACTTCAGGAGCAAAGAACTATTTAGGATAGCGATTTACAAAATAAATTCGCAATTCAAAATAATTTAAAGTTTTTTAAACATTCTTTTTGAACAAGAAATTTTGAAATTTTGAAATTTAAATGTTTTTTAAAAAAAATTATTATAAATAATTTCTATAAATAAAAATTATGTTTAAAACTGAATTTCAATGGTCAACTTCAATGGTATTATAAATATATAATTTAACATGCCCATGTAAAATTAGCAGTTTATGTCGTAAAACCGGTCGACTATGAAGCAGGAGACCGTTGTTCAAATCCTGGTCTTGCCGTATAAACTGTTGTTATCTAAAGTTCTAAAGACCAATATCAAAGGAAAGCAAATTAATTATATTCCCTAGTAAGAGTAGTATTAAGTCATCTTGGTTTTAGCCAAGAAGAATGTAACTGAAATTTTATTATTCAACTGTTCACATAACACGTCTTATGGATGTAATACATATATCGGTTTGACATAATATAATATATAAGAATTTACATGATTATATATAATTTACATACATTTTCTATTTTTATATTCTAGTTTCAAACAAGAGCAAATTGCATTAACCTTTAAACATATAAATTAAACTGCACTATATATGTAGATAAGTTGAAGTGTTAAAAGTAAAATTTTTGGAAAAAACGGTTCTTTATCTTGAAGAAATCTTATCTCCAACAGTACCATATGCTGTTATTCATAACTTCTAAACCATCAGGGGATAATTTAGATTAAAAAATATTAACGTATTAAAGCAGCCAGCCTGTAGTCTTGTTTTAAACTTCAAGAAAAGCCTGTGAAATATTAATTCAAAGCAAGTTTGAAAATATCAATAGTTTCAATCAACCGAAAAGTTGAAATACATTATTCGGGAAATGTAGCAAAAATTATTATTTAAATTGATAATTAAGTAAGTAGAGTTCGTTCAGAAGCTTAAGTCTCATACAATGCGCGAAACGGGCAAAATACATAAGAATAAATGTTAAATGAAAACATCAGCTTGGCGCGAAAATTTAAAAAATCTGACTTGAACATTATTTTCATTATAATTATAGAAAAGAAAAACTAATTATAGAAAAAATAAAATGATTACTATAGGAATGTAATTTATTGTAAAACTTTATTATTATAGTACAAGCAAATACTATTGTACAAGTAAAACAAATTATTTTTATTATAATAAAATAATAACGAACAAGAAAGTGAGTAATCGCACATTGAAGTAAATTTTATTAGCCGAGTAATTGATTTTTTTTATTTTTATCTTTACAAGATGGGCTCACATTCTAAATTGAACTCTTCATCATCTTCTTCATCTTCCGAAGACAGATAATCTGAACTGTCACTTTCATCTTCGTAATTTACTCTAATAATGAGTTCATCTACATCATCCATAATATATTCCTTTTCTATATATTCTTTTTCTGTGGCTTCTACATGGCGACAAATATTTTGCCAATCTTCTATTGTGACTTTATTAAATTCTTCTTCAGTCAATCTTCGGACATCGTCCATTTTAAATGTGGTATTTCGTGCGGCAACACGATTCTTTACCAACGCCCAAATTTTCTCAATAGGGTTCAATTCTGGGTGATATGGTGGTAACCGTAATACAACGTGGCCATGTTCGGCTAAAAGTTTATCGGCTACATAATTTTTATTACGTGGCTTGTGTAATTTAATTATATTATACAGATCCATTTTTGTATCTCTGATTTGCCATATTATATTTCTTTCTGATAACCATTGCTGCATAGCACCTTTTCTCCATGAAGACGTAGGGCATTTTAAAATACTAACGTTATGATACGAAGCGTTGTCAATAACCAAAACGCTATTTTTTTCTAGATTTGGAATTAATTTTTCATTTAACCATTTCAAATAATTTTTGTGATTCATGTCATCGTGATAATCTCCAGTTTTAAGGCCAGATTTAAATATTAATAAGGCCCTCGTAACAAAACCTCTTGCACCGCCAGCGTGAACAATAATTAATCGTTGTCCTTTAGACACTGGGGTCTTTAAACCGTTAGTACTTCCATCGTCCCAACATTTAGGAACGGTATGTGAACTATGGATGTAAGTTTCATCCGTATAAACAATATTTCTTCCTTCTTCTTTATATTTTATAAGGTTTCTTAAGAACATAACTCGTTTACCTCGAATATCACTTTTTTCAACAAGTATTTGCTTATTACATGGGGATTTTCTCCACCTAAAACCAATCCTATGTACTACAATTCGAAATGATGAAAGCGATCCAGAAAAGCCATGATCTTTTTTCATCGCTTCATACACAGTTTTCATTGTAGGTCGCCTTTTATGTATAGTCGCATAAGAATGAATTATACGCCTAATAACATCTTCTTCAAATTGGCTTGTTGTAGTTTTTGGGGATGGCATTTTAATAGTTTTCCTGGGAGTAGAAAACTTGGCTTGTTGAGGATTTTCAGCTCCTTCCTTCATTATTCTTATAACAGTTTTATAAGAAACTCCAGTTGCAGATGACACTTTTGCATACAAAATATTTCCTTTGCATTTTTCTTTATTCATAATATATTGAATGACATTATAAATTATTTGTCGTCCTTGACTATGAACTACTTTACGGTTATTCATATTAGTAATGAATTTTAACTGTAAAAAATATTGTTTGTTTAAAAAACGATGTTAAATTAATTTGTTTATGCATTACCTACCACAATAAAATAATAAACGTTTTCGTCAAATAGATGTAAAAAAAGATTTAGTGATGCACACAGTAGTTTAACCTAAAAATAAAATTTTCGTTTAAAAACGATTTTAAATTAAAATGTTGTTTGTACTAACCTCAGTATAATAAAAATACTCAAATTGCGTTAAAAAAGGCTGATTGTTATTTAAATTATCAAATAATGTTAATATCATTTAATAATCAAAAGCACGAAAATAGCGAATCTGTCAAAGCAAAACGTCAACAAAGAACGATATTTTCAGGACTGTATTTATTTTGTTAAAACGAATTTTATCATTTCTGCGCACTATTGTATGGGACATGACCTCCTGAATGATCTCTACTTTGAGTGTTTTTTAAAATCATATCTGAGGCTATTCCTATTTCCTGCACTGTATTATAATATTAAGTTGCTCTGTTAAAAATTTACCAGAAAATATTCTCGTTTTCTGCTTACTCGACAAATTTTTTATATTCTCACTATTTCTTGTGATTAACAATTTGAAACAGCTTTGCATGAAATTTCTCGTATCTTGTGGGAAATAAGAGATAATTGAATTGTGCCTATTTAATTTTTTTCTATAGAAATAAAAGTAAAAATATACAACTGTGTTATAATAAAAAGTTGCATAATAAGCAATTCATTTATTATGTCGAAATAATGTTTTATACACTTTTAAATATATTATATATGTAACATTATTAGCATTCAAATACATACATACAATATCTATTAGGTAGTTAGACAATACCATATTTTCAAACTGCATCAGAAAATCCTTTCTACTATATTACTAATATTTTTTGTAACAGTTAAAAATATATTGCGTGGTCTTGTATACTACCATAATATACTTGTTGACCTAAATTATAGGACATAAAGCAATATAACCGTGTTTATTGCCAAAATAAAAACTCTTATACAAAATTATTTTTTTGTCGTGCAAAAATTAAGTATTAAACTTATTTTTAGGGGGATTTTTTTGTAAAGGATGGAGCGAAGAATGGGTGGTACTTTACGAAGATTCATCGATAGCTTTTTATGCAGACAAAGGTTTAAGTAGATCAAGAGGGTGTGTACGAATTTGTGAAGCCCCGGATTTACTAGCAGTCGGAGAATGGACTAAACAAGTGCCACGTCCACCAAAAATACCTCGTAATTGCAATATAGGACAACTTCTTGTTGTGGGTTGTCGTTGTCCACACGAAGTGTACTGGTTAATGGCACAATCGTCTGCCGAAGTCAAGTAAGTACCAAATAAATGTATATCTAGGTATATAATTATTTTTAATTATTAAATTTCATCACACCTACTATTACCTTCCAAAGCATATCGAGCGATCAAAATTACTTACAACAAGATTTTTCCGATAAATACAAATTAAAGGAAGCCGAAAACAATTTCTTACGCGAATAAATGATAAGGTCAAGCATTTCTCGGATTTAATTTTAGATAAATCTGCTTGTTCAAGTCTCGAATTTTAGAAACTTCAAGACGGTGCATGAAATCGTGCCACTAATTTGGAGAAAGTTAAAAGTATATTTTTCCAGCTTAAAAATCAAAACGTTTATTAATTTTTAACAATGATTTGAAAATTAACATGTTACCTACCGTAAACTACCTTTACAATTAAGTTTCTCCCCAAAACATAAGACTTTGATATATTTTTGCAAACTAAAACATGTAAATGGTTTCTTATTAACTCCTCCTGTGTTTTTATAAAAATTAACTTGATTAAATAAAAGTATTCTTAATAAAGCTATTAGAATACGTACTGGAAACGTTGGCATTCCACAAACATCTAGTTTTTATGAAAAATTCTGAACCGAATTATGATGTAAAAGTTTGTAAAAAGTTTTACTTAAAACAGTTATCAAGAAAAAAAAAGCCTTTGTGATAAGTGACTTTTTTCGGAGGCTTTTACTAAATTACTAACTAAAACACACGTGCGATGCTCTGGTATGTATGTTTTGGTACTAAATGTCATCGAAATCGGTAAAAACATTCACAAAATACTGCAAAAAGAAAAATATTTGATGTCTCTTTTTAAAAACTCATAATGTCTTTTAGAAGTTGGAGTTTGAAAAAAACGCATTTCTTGATCTTTTGGGAGAAACTTACTTTTGAAGTTAGAGCAAGCATTTTAGAAATCGTTATAGGTGTAAGCGAGAGAGTACTTTAATAAACGATTCTGCGTTAGATAATATTAATGGAATATTTACTTATTGGAAAATTCTTGATACTGGTATGATTCCATAACATTTTTTCCTGTTATTAACGCTTTTACCGAATTTGTTTTACTCTCATGTGTATTTAAACTAATTCCCAACCATATCGTTACGTAATTTTTTTTTTGTAAGAAGTTTCGTAATGTTTTAACGAGCTACAGAATGCTTGAGAAGTTTTTTACGGAACGTCTCTGAACTGTAATTTCAATATTAGATATTTATTTCATTTTACTACAAAATTAAGTACTTATATGTGTATTCAAAACCAATTCATTCGTACCATAATTTTTTAGTGATTGGATGACTGCCATAAGTAACACAGTAAGTACTTTCAATTTTAAATTATAATTTTTTAAGTTGTTTGTACTTGAAAAATACTATTATTTTTGTAATACAGTAGAATATAATAGTATGTATGTAGTACCAACTTAGAGCAGGAACAGTTTCATAAAACTACCACATTCATTATTAATACTAAAAAATTTTTGAAAATTACACCAGTTTAATAGTAAATTATTTTTTTATTATTTATTATTGATTGAAATGAGAAACAAAATTGCAACAACCAATAAAATAATTGATAGAAGCAATGGTAGCATATGGAATAATAGTGTGTAAAGTGCCTCTACCAATTTCAAACTATTCTTCAAAATTTTGATAGTTTAAGGCGTCAATTTAAAATATAAACATAAAATTTAGTGGGGCGTTTGAGTAAAACGGCTATTATTTGATCGGCTGTTTCTGTTATGTTATAAAAGCCATTTCGACTTAAAACTTACGGATCTAGAAAGATGTGATCTTTGAGTCCCTCCACTCATTAAAAACATCGCCGAAACGCTCCAACTTGAAAATTCCAGAACTGGCAATATGGGATCTTTGTTTGGTAATGCGATGTTAACTGTTGCACTCTTAGAAGGCAACTGCACATACCACGACTTTTACTTAAAAAATCAACATTGAATGTTTAATAAATAATAATTATAAGAATTAATATGGGAGCCCCTGTGCTGTCCTGTGAAACTTCTAACTATTTATCAAAATTTCTATATTTTCAATTTTTTTTTTATTATCAGAAATAAGTACAAAATAAAGTTGAACAAACAAATATGTGCATCAACAATGCGTTATTAGCACTACTTAATATTATTAACATACATAATTATTGAACACAATATTAATTTTAGAATAATTATAAAATTTTCAATTTTATTGAACAGTCGAAGTTGAATATTTTTTGTCGTAATATTCTACTATTATAATTTTTGTAAAAAAATCCTCTTATGATTTTCATGAAAAAAAATACTTTCTATATGGATTTAATCTACTTTTCTATAATTTATGATGACCATGTTGACAGGACCATCTTAACAAGCTTGAGCGCTCTGGGTTAAACAAATTTTCCACCCTAATCAATCGGCGAGGGGGAAATCATACCACGACAGTAACCGTTTGCCCAAGTTTGTAAACTTTTTGTAATATCAAAATAACGTTATATAAATCATCAATGTATTTAAATTAGAAGCCGGAATAAAATAATCACATTTTTTGCTATTATCGAATGTAAGACTGACCATCCAATATGTATGTAATAAAATTTCTCAACAAAATAAAATCAATCCAAGTATAAATTTAAATTTCCTGCATAGGTACTACTGGTTAAAATACTACATAGTACTAGACAGTGTGGCGCTCGAGCTTATACGCCTGATAGTTATGCAGCTTTGAAAATGTAAAATAGAAAACTCGACTTAATTTTAAGATTAATAATCGTTCGCACAACAAATTGATTCAGATGTTTGGTTACTAGAAATACAGATGCTCATTATTAGGTTCGAATTATGAAAGTATAAATACATTCAAATCATAACATTTAAATGTTTTTCATCAACTTGAACTTAATATTGTAGAAGTCTTCAATAATGTGAAAAGAAGAATTACAGAAACGCAAACTTCGTATTCATTTCTCAGAGAGAGTATTTTTAGAATTCTTTATTTTTATCGTACTAGAAAATCAATAGTGTCAAATCCGAAACTTGTACGTTTTAATTATTATATTTAATGTCTGATAAATTCGCAATAATACAACGTTGGTTTTTCTATAATTCTTGATATAATTTTTTTTACGCAGTTGTAGGTATAAGGTTGATTTAATATTATGCAATTTCAATTGCTTCATCAATATCGTTCTTGTTTTAAGAAAAAAAAAGGGTTGTTTTAGCTTTATTGGATGATAGATAACAATATCCAATATCTCTTCTAAATTATAGTTTTTTTTATTAATAATGGATGACGATTTAGCCTTGTTTTTGACTGAGCTTAACAATGTTTCTGCTGAAACTGGTAATCGGTTGCTATCGCTAAAACGTGCTTCTATATAAAAATTATATTCTTGTAACACAGAAAGTTTACAATTGTCAGTTTTTGAATTGTAAAAATATAAAAATTTTATATAGTATTTTATATTTACATAACATGAAAGGAAATTGATAATAAAATTATTAATTAAGATAACTTTGCGTTTTATAATATCATTTGATTTCATAATTGTATCTACCAAATTGTATAATATTCTATTTAAATCGTTCATTCGACATTAATAATAATTTTTATAATTAAAGAAAAAATTTACTGAATTAGCGAATTTAAATTTATTGCAGAGATTAGAAGTATGCTCTAGATGAAAGGGGATTAGGTAAACCATGTCATTTACAAAAACTTTGATAAGTACCCTTGATCATGTCAAAATTGTTAACGTCATATATAGCAGAGTCATCAGAAAACAATGAGCTTTTCTTGCTAATAAATTTTACGTGCAAAACATCCTTTACGTTTCCAAGTTTAGGTAATTAAGTGATAATAATTAATTTACAGTTTAATACGAAAAATTATGTTCGAAATATTTGCCAACTGAAATTATGTTAATATTAATTTTATAATATATTATTTAATATTAAAGTGGTATACTTAATTTAAATTCAAATGCAAATTATAATTTTTAACAATACTTAAGACGACCAAAGAAACAAGTAATACATGCAGAGTGTTTCCTATGTAAATTTAAATAAGTATTGAAAAAATTGTATTAACGAAGATAGTGGGTAGATGCAGATCGACAAATATTTTCCTTTTTCAATCGAGAAAACGTTTGCATTAATAAATTACACTTACGGTGTATTTGATCTGGGATAACTTAAAATCATTTAAGTTCTAAAAAGTTTATGTGCATTTTATGGGTTTTCAAAAATATTGATATACTTATGGTTAATATCAAGTAACACTACTTAAATCATGTATCCATTGATGATTTTATACTAATATGTTCCAAAAAATGTAAATACCTATTTTATTTAAATAAAATATAATTTACACCAAAAACTGCTTTACTAAAACATTACAACCATGTATTATTAACTATAAGCAGTTGCGATCTGTTCAGGAAACAATTTTTAAATAGACTTAGTAAACACTCTGTATATAGGAATATAACAATATATAATTAATTACAACAATACTTACACATGTTGCAAAAACGTTTTTAACGTACAGGATTTATTATTTTATATTTGGAAGTATTGAGATGTTTTACTTCAAATAAAAAAATATTATAATAGCAAAACAAATTTAAAAATTCGATGTTATCGTATTTGTAAGAAAACAAATATGAAATATTCAATTCGTCCAAGTTATGAATTTTGCATAAGCGACTTTCCTTGAAAATTTGGATGACACCATTGTCATCAGACAAATAATAACAAGAATAATTTAAATAACAAAATGCATTCAATATTAGAATGCAATAGAAAATGTTTTATTATTCTGTTCCATAGAGAAATTAGCTTAGCATATTTTCATAATTGTTTGTAAAAATGCAACAATAAAAGTTGGTTTTGCTTTTAAAACAAGCACAACAAAATTCTTTGTAGTAAATTGCAGTCTTTATGGAAGCAGTTTTAAATTTTTATTTCATCTTATAAGATAAACTTGCCTGAATGCTTTTTAGTATGCACGTGCAAATAAGGCTAGAGCTTTTTTTATATTTTTTGTATTATAAATTATTAGATGTAAACAAAGTGCTTGTGTGCATGTAACACATATATGATTAAGTGCGAAGGACTATCGATTGCGATTGTTTCAGTTGCCTCCTCCTCCACATCTGCCTCTAGAGAGCAAGCGTTGTTCACTAACTCTTCTACCCCACAACCACCACCGTAAGTAAAACTTACCCTAACAAAAGCAAAATTTACATTTTTCACATAAAAAATTGTTCGACTATTTTTAAGTACATTTTGATTAAAATTCTTGAATATTTCTCTTCATTTAAATTAGTATCAGCTTTATTTAAAAAAAATTCGTTTTAATATAGAATACAGAAAACGCAGAAACATCATTATAAGATTTGCATAATTTTTTATACCCACTTCTTTTATAACCCCCAACTGAAAAAGATTATCATTTGTAATTGTTTAACTCAATTTATTCTATATTCTCAAATTTTAACTTTAGTAGGTACATCAGGTAAATAGGACAATAAAATATCTTGGTTATTATTTGCCTCTATTTTATCTCCGACTTTTAATAATAATTAGGTACTAGATACTCACCAAGTTTTCTTTCGGTTAATTGTATATGAAATATTTTGTTGCATCTACAATACCATTCACGTATTCGATTTTCGTCCAGATTGATTTTTTTAATCTCGACGAAATGACCGGTTCACAAAATTAACCGCAGTACCTAATATATTTTTGTAAATTGGTGTAATATAATACCCACCTACTTCTTTATAAAGTTTAGAATTTTGTTCAGTAAATTTTTAAGGATAATCGTTGTTCTATAGAGTCGATGAGTGACACGTCAAATATAGCGTGTAACTAATATTGTCATTAGATAAAACACTAATGTCGGTCAATGGATAAACGTTAATTTGTTATCCCAGTAAAGGAACACTAAATAAATATACTTGATAAAAGCCACAATAAGTAAGTACGAAATTCAATATTCTTACGAAAACGCAATTCTTCTTTGTTGATCAAAATAAATTGTAATCTTAAACTGCTATGAAAATGGTTGTACAAATCTTATTCATTAAACATTATTTTACGTCAATTTATAAAAAAGTTGTAATTTTTTAGATTCAATTCAAAATAGAAATGTCTGAAAAAAAAGAATAAAAAATATCTTCGGTGGTTCGGCTTGCGAGAAAAGAACCCCAAGCAGGAAAGTTATATTTGCATTAGCCAATATTTCTTTCGAGTTAATACTTATCCGAATATTCTTTCAGAAGTAAGTCAGACTGAAAAACGCAGAAGAACAAATCGCTTAACCATGTCTTATAATAGAAAATTAAAATTTGGTGCTGACTAACACAAAAATTTTAGCTCAGATAATTTTCAAAATTATTTTTACTGTCTTTTGAATTATAATAAAAACTTTCAATTAATTAAATAATTGAATCGTTCTTAATTGTAAAAGATAAATCAAATGTAAAAATTGATAAATCGTTTATTGACTTATTGATGAGCAAACAAAAATTCAAATGTAAGTTTTTGTAAAATTTCACGAATGCCTCAAAATTTTTGTTTGTTTAGTTTTTCCATGAAACTAAAGTAATCCAATCTAATAAATAATAGTTTAAATTACTATTATTATGAAAACAATAAGTGCCACATCTTTATGGCAATTATAAAGTTTAACACCAAAGGCCAAAGTATTGTTATTGTATATTTTACAATACAAATTTTAAGTAAATTTAAATTTGAAATTCAATTTTAAACTAAAAGGTTCAGTAGATACTAAAAGTTAAATTTGCATTTGTTATTGATAAACATATTATAAAAATCTAAAAATTCGAAAATAATAAGTTTTAGATATTGCTGATCCGAGACCGATTGTGAGAGATAAACTATTGGGCTGTACCAAAAATTGATTTTGTTTTAATCCAACAGTACACTTAAAAAAATGGCTCATTATGTTGATGAAAAATTAATAATTTTTGCGTCGATGAACAAAATTCATTAATACAATGATTTTTTCATCAATACCATGAATTTTTCGGCAATATGATAGGCGCAAAAATTATGAATTTTTCTGGATTTTTTCAGTGTACTGTAAGATAAATAAAACAAAACACAACTTTAATTTAAAATTTATGTTTAATTATAGATTAAATTTTATACACTGGCATTCTCGATACTGAACAATCAAGAAGAAAGTTTAAGTTTTATTACAATTATTTTTGGTTAAATTAAATCCATTATTTACCACAGAAATTTTAAAAGAAAATTAATTTTATTTGAAGTAAATTTGGTTTTGATATAGGTACTACTCGTACTATTAAAATGATTTAATTATTGCCTTATAACATTCATAGTATACTAGGTAGTAATATATAATATATTTTACAGTCATATTATAGTCTGTAAAAGCAATTTTGTTCCCACAGGTTCCAATATTGATCCGACTGTTCCAATATTTTGATTATTTTTTACTTTCATTCATTCCTTTGTTTCAGTCTTTTAGGTTTTTTTAATCTGAGGTGGTTCACAACTTCCATAACAATATTTCTCCATTTTTGTCTATTGCCAGTCTTTTCAGCCCAATCATTAATCTGCATCACTCTCAGATCATTCATCATTATTTGATCCTACCATCTAATCCTCGGCCTTCCCCGAGGTCTACTCTCACCGGGCTTCTATAATACAATTACTTTGATCGCTGTTGAGTCGTTTGCTCTCATGGTGTGGCCCAACCATTTCAACCGCTGTGATTTAATATGGTACTTGGCAATATTTTCACCATTCATTATTCCTGCAATTTCGTGGTTTATGAGTGCTCCTTGCACTTCTTTAGATTCCTTTCTTGGGCCTAGTATGTTCTTTAAAACTCATCTGCCGACATACACATTGTTTGTGATGCTTATGTGGCTACCAATAACTTCTTGTTATTTCCTTGCTCTTTAACATGGTCTTATTTGCATAATAGGCTCTATTAACTGCATTTATCCATCTTTTGATATCTTCTTGTCTTCCGCCTTTTTTGTTTATTAGCACTCCTAAGTAATTGAAGTTATCCACCCTCTCTATGTTATATTCATCGATGTTCAAATTTCGCCTCATGTGGCCAGTTCTGTCGCATTTTATATATGTGGTATTCGCTTTACTCAATTGTAGCCCAATCGTGTACGCTGCTCTCCTGATTGCTTTAAATAGTTCGTTTAAATTTTTTGTTACGTGAAATTTCTGCATAGTAATTTATTCTGCAGGAATTTTCATTTTTATTTATTTTTGTTGTATTATAGATGGCAATGCATATATTGATTTTGAATTTTTCTATAGAGTTATCGCCGTCACACAGGAAAAATGTGGCAGATAAGAATCGTAATTTTTGGTATGAATATGGGTGAACGTAATTTTTAGTTAACTTTTGATATGTTGTAATGAATTACCTTCTGTGTCATCCAATTACTAGTTTTGTATATATTTTGTCCTGTCCGATTACCGTGAAGAGTTTGGAAGAGGTAATTTGATAAATTGCTTTTGGAAGAAGCTACCTGATACTATTGGATTGTTCCTTTTTTTGTTGAGTTGGCTCTCCCGAAGATTTGATGGGATTTCAATGTTCACTTATGTCCTGACCCTTCTAATTTTGGAAGATTGCTAGTTGCACTTTTTCGGGCATAACTGGAAGTTTTCAAGTGGGCGATTTTCTTGGAGTAATGGTCCTTTCTTTGTGAGACTCCGGAAATGGATTCACCGCTGATCAGTCCAGAGAAGATTCGAGGAGAGGTAACCAACTGGCTATCTGGTTACGATATCAATAAGGTCAGATAATTTTGGCTGCATTATTTCTATTTATCTTTGCGCATACCATATTTCAATATCATGCCTTCAAATCTTCATCAGTGATCACACGTTATCGGCCCTATGAATTCCGAATTTTATTTTTTTTATGTAAAAATTTGGTTTAACGTTTTACCAATCATCTGCGAATCCGATTTGGTGGAATTTATTATGGGTGTAAATTCACTTGATGTCTGTACATAATTAGTTTTTCGAGACACCCTAAAGGATTTTGTTCTACGTACTTTATTTTTTTTGTCTGTTGCTTTGTAAGCAAATTTTTATAATGTTTAACTTCGTTAATTTTGTTTTTAACCGTTGTAAACGAGCACGCTATTATTTTTGAATTATATAAACGATAATTTGTGAAATTAATTAACCTCAGTATTTATATACCTTTACGCATTTATTTTTGTAAAGAGATACGCAAAACGCAATTTTTGATATTAATATATCGGCGCACAATATAATTAAAGTGCAGATTTTGTTGCACCAAAGAATTGCAATTCTCCGTGTTACGAACGCAATAATTGCAGTAGTTATTTGAACACCGTTAATTTGAAATTTTTGAGATTTTTAATTAAAGAAAATTTTGCGTATTACTACTTAAGTTGTGATACAATCGCGTAAAGGTTAACATTTATTTCTTTGGTAGGTTCTGTTGATTAAATAAATTTTATCTATATCGAATGTAGTTTGATTATTTTATTTATCATCTTTATTGTTATTTTTATAATAAATCATTAGCGTGATCTATTTATCTAATTTGGGGATTTATTTAATACCACTTCCTATATTTATTTAGGTGATAGAGCGGTTCAAAATTCATACCTATATATTTTTTTTAGTTAGTTAGTAATTACCATAAGCACTCTTGTGATCTATTATTTAATTACTTGGTGCCCATTTACCATCTAAGTTTTAGCCAAGAGTAACTGAGCTAGCCCAGGGAATGTTTTTGTACCCGAATTTGATAGCAAAATCCCACAGACCCTGAGGTTAATATAGGTATCAATTTTGTTGTTGTAGATATTATTTTTTTTTAGGGTACATTTTTACTGATCTAGCCATTATTACCACATCATCCGCATATGACAGTATTTGTCCTTCCTAATTTGTTATTAGTCCATTTGAGTTGGATTAAAGGGCATCGCCCTGCCTGACTCCGCTCTTTATTTCAAATGTTTCAGATGATCCTGCCGCTGCTGTTCTAATACGGATAGTTGTGTTTTCCAGTGTCATTTTGATCAATCGTATTAGTTTCTCAGGTGCATCACCTTTGATTAATGTTCTAATAACTCGTCTGTTTACCATATCGAAAGCTTGCTGGAAATCCACAAAATAAAGATGCAAGGCTATATCGTGCTTATAGATTTTCACGATAGTTTGTTTTACTATATATTGTCGTGTTAAAAACCCTCTTTTTATAAAATTTGAATGTTTTGAAAGTTTACTTTCTTGTATGAGAAATTTTTTTTTTAATTTGAATTTATTTTTGTAAACTTTGAATTTGTTTTGTCAATATAGATTTTAATTTTGTATGTAGATTTGTTTTGTAAATAAATCTTGAAAACACTGTAGAATTTTAAACTGGGCGTCTTTTCGAGCCAACAATGTTTAATTTGGCGAAAAGAGAGCGATACTCGCCCCTTCCAAATTGGTCCGTCGAGGTGATGGGATGCTTTTGCAGAAAGATCCCGTAAAAGTATTGAATTGCGTCTGAAAATAGAGATTTTTTAATGATTTTGTGAATAAAGTTTTAATTAGAGTGAATAAATTTATTGGTATTATTTTTATTTTGAAATTGTCCCGAAATTTGGAATTTTGGATTGAAAAATCTACCGAGTCGGTTTCTGTTTCCATTAATTGATAGGAGATTCGTTATTTATTGTGATTATTACTAGTTTCTATCTCTTCCATTGTTCTTTCTATCCATTGGTTCCTCTATCTTCTATATATTTTGTTTGTTTCGCTATCTTTTATACATATATCTCGATCTTCTTGCTTTCCGGTTTTTAACCATTATAGCCTTGTTTCTGCCTTCTTGTCGCTAACTGCAATACATTCTTGGTCAAACATTTTTTGCGTTTTTTTCTGCTTGTAACCAATTTCTTTCTTTGCACTATCGTTCAGGCTCGTTAGTAGATTGTTCCATTCTTTTCTATGTTGTCGTTTATTATCTTTTTGGTTATTTCTTCGTTTATTATTTCCTCATTTTTCTCCTTTTTCGCCGTCTTGTTTAGTTCTTCTTATGTTTTTCTTTCCACTACAATTATATTTTAGTAACTTTTATTTGATTTTATCTATTACTAAATTAATAAAGGTCTGAATCCGTTTTTGCACCCATATACAACTTCGTCTTATATCAATGACACCGCTCTTCGCGAAACCATGGCTTGATCAATTTGATTTCCACCATTATTGCTTCTACCTGGCCACACCCACGCTATTTTGTGAATTTTTTTATGTGGATAAGTTGCACTGCAAATAACCATATTCATTGCCTTCACCAGACTGTTTTCATTATTATTTGTTTTTTCGTGGATTGTGTGTACTTCTGCAACTGATTTTACATAGATTTCTTTACCAATCTGTGCGTTTAAGTCACCCACAGCAATTAGTATGTCTTTTGGTTGGATACAGCTTCGCAGACTGATTCTAGTAATTCATAATATTCTTGTTTTTCGGTTTTGCTACTCTCTTCCGTGGGTGCATATCCATTTACAATAAAGAAATTTTTTTTTTTATTCTTATAAATTCAGAAATATTATTGTTATTTTTATTTGCCTTTTTAACAATTTTGGGGGTTCAGATTCATCGTATTAAATCGCATAAAGTTGCTAAACATGTTTATTTATTTCGGCTAGTAATATGAGTCGTTACTTACATACTTTCGCGGACATAGCTTCCGCTTGTAAAACTTAACAAGTTGCAATAACTTACAACTAAGTAAAAAATAAGATCTTCACTATTTATTGACCCCGACTAATAACTGTGATCAGAAGTGCACTGGTCGTTGTTACTAAACAGATCGTCTGAAATGAAATATGTAACACGACGCATATTAAGCAAATTACATTCCATTGACTCCGGATATCAATAAAAAAATGCAACAAGGCATATTTCACACCACGTATATAAATTTAAAGTTATATTACAATTCATTGATTTCCTTCTTAAAATTCTTATTTTCAATATTCAATCCTTTAAAAACTATGTTATTCTTTCATTTCTCTTCCTCGTACTTTCGCTTTTTTTTTTCCGGTGTAACAATGCTTTCCAACATTTGCTTTTTCTCATCCTGCCACACCCTTTCTTTTTGTATCATTTTCCTTTTAAGACTCTTCACCTCTTCATTGTTTCTTTGCACTTCTTCTTTCTTTCTTACCAGATCAATGCAATTTTTTCTTAATTCTTTGTTATGTTCTCTCATCTCTTGGACTGCTGACTTGGATCGTAGTTTTTTGTTTTGATAAGGTGGAGACCACGGTATCAATTTACTTTTCTTAAAAAAAAACTCTCTGTTCAATTTGTTCTTTTTGTGTTTCAGTTCTCCTTCCTTTTGAATAATGTAAGCCAAGGTCAACAAAAAATAAGATTAAGCTATCGGTTAGCTTTCGATTAATCGAACTGTAAACTTTTAAGTAAAATTTTACGTAAAATACAGATTTCTTGAAAGTTCGTTTTAGCATTTACAACAAGATTGTGTAATTCCGATGAAATGGTAATCGGAGGTACAGTAAAAGCCCGTTTAGAAAGAACACTTGGGTCATAGCCATCTTTATTTACAAGCCATGAACATAAACTTGGCAAAACCGCAATTTTAAATTTGGTAGTCCTATGAAGTATTTCATGACTGCATAAAAATGGTTAAATTTTGTCTTTTAAAATATTTAATTACACAAAAAATTATAAAAATAAAAAACTAGTATTTAGAAAATTTATTACAATAAAAATAAAATTTGCAAAGTTAGCTTTTCATCAAAATTCTTAGCTTTCGCTTTTCGTTTTGTTTCGCACTATTAGTAATATTACCTTTAATTTTAATGTAATTATTTAAGGCAATATTACTAAATATGGAAATAATCACTTTATACATTTTTCCCAATGTAGCAGTACAATTATTTTATTAATTATCAATATTATTTTATTAATCGATGAAATATTTATTGGAATCTAAACTTGATAATGTTAAACGGTTTATACGATTATTATCAGTTATAATACAAATGACTTTAAACCCGAATCCCTGAACAAAATTCAAAACTTAAAGTAACATTTCTTTTAATTCACTTTCTGTTAGTCCACTGATAAAGATTTTTAAGTATAAGAATAATCTTATACCTAATTAAAATATTTTCGATTTGTGACCACCTACTTAATTTTAAATTTTGTGGTAATATCGATTGCAAATCATGAGCACTTAACAAATTTTTTTGTACAAAGACTGTAACAAATAATTTATTATCACACTGCAGTTAACTTCCACTCCACAATCTATCCGATCAAAATTATCGTTCACATCAATGTTTAAAATATAAAAAACAGCACAGTTAGAAACAACTTTGTAACTCCATTTTTCTAATCGAAGGTTTTCTTCAATTCTTTAAACAAATTCCTTATAATCTATAACTAAATCACTGTCAAGCAATTCACTAAGCTTTGCTTCGTGTCTCTTGATAATAACTTCTTTTCTCTATTCGGGATCGGTTTTTTTTGTTAATTACAATGGTAAGCTTAAGAGGGTTTCCAATCGTCTCGTGGAATTGCACGAATCCACTTCTGCCTTGATTCAGCATCTGATGGAAGTTTAAAAGTCGAATTTTTCCATGATCACCTACTTCACTGTCCAGGCCTATCACTGTCATAAGATTTACATCCAGGGGCACAGGAATGTCGCGACATTCTAAAAACAGATACTAAATAATATAATCCAATTAAAATAATTTACTAATAGAGTTAATAGATAATAACTTAGCAAATCCACAAAATATAAATTTAGTCTAATTTAACCTCAAAATAAAAACTACAATAAAATGAATTTATATGTAGTTACTTTTCTAATTTGAAATATTTCTGTATTGAACAATACAAACGTTTCCAATAATTGATAACTTTCGGATAAATCTCTTAATTTACACATGATTTAAATCGAATTTCAATGATTTTCAAGCGTAAACACTACCATTTCCATCATAATATAAGACTACCGGGCGGTGTTGCCAAATTTCTTGTTCATGGCTTGTAAAATAAAGATGGCTATGCTTGGGTCTATGGATATTTTCCATATGAACTGGTAGAAATCGACACTCAAGCTTTTGGAAATATATATTAAACTAGCCTATGACATAATGACGAAACCAAAATATCGGTTCACAAAATTAATAGAGTGATGCAATTCGCCGTGGCATTTTCCAGCCAGCATTTTCCCTCATTAAATTTTATCTTTTAAATCTTTACAAACTGTTTATTTTAAAAAAAAGAAAAAGAACTCAAAATAAAAATTTTAAGTAAATTTGTGGTTTTCAGTATGTATTTATGGTTAAATTCAAAATAATATAAGAATAATACAATACGTAGAAAATCAAAATTCAAAAAATTTTAAGAAAGAGACAATTAACACATAACAGGTCTGAATTAAGAAAATTTGAAAAAATGAAAAATTCGTAATACGATAGTACAATATAACGTTATTTCATGGTTATTTTAAATCTTCAGTTGCACATAATCGTTTACATTGTGAAATAAGAAAAAAAATTTCAAACTAAACAAAAATATAGACTAAATTGTACAAAATGGACTTACCATAACCTCCAAAGATTATCAAAAATGAACTTGTTACATGAAGTATGAATAATTTAAAAATGATTTGAACTAAGAAATTCGTTTACCTAGCACTGCTAGTTTGAAATCCGAAGGCACTGCCCTCTTAATATGATTTCTAAAAACTTTGAAAAAATTCAAAATTCAAAAATTTATCACGTTTTTTAACCGTGAGGCGTAAAACTAGAAAAAGAACTCAAAATAAAAATTTTAAGTAAATTTGTGGTTTTTAGTATGTATTTATGGTTAAATTAGGTAAACGAATTTCTTAGTTCAAATAATTTTTAAATTATTCATACTTCATGTAACAAGTTCATTTTTGATAATCTTTGGAGGTTATGGTAAGTCCATTTTGTACAATTTAGTCTATATTTTTGTTTAGTTTGAAATTTTTTTTCTTATTTCGCAATGTAAACGATTAGGTGCAACTGAAGAATGGCAATAACCATGAAATAACGTTATATTGTACTATCGTATTACGAATTTTTCATTTTTTCAAATTTTCTTAATTCAGACCTGTTATGTGTTAATTGTCTCTTTTTTAAAATTTTTTGAATTTTGATTTTCTACGTATTGTATTATTCTTATATTTTTTTGAATTGTTTATTTTAAAATTCAAACATATTTTAACATTTAGTAGACCTAATAATAATAATTGCGAAAAAATGTAGTTGAGGAGAAAACATTATAATCAACTTTGTAGATAATAAGTTTCTAAGTAACGGGAATTATTCTTATTCTATTATACTAGTAATAATTTCTTGTTTGGTATAATAAATGGCTGCTTATAAAATAGAAATTTTACCGTCGCTTTTGTATTCTTTTTATGCTAATTTTTTTTACCAATTGACAACTCTTACGTGTGTTCTCTGAGACTAATGATGGGAATAGTTTAGATTCTCGAAACGCGTCACTAATAAAGGAAAATAGGACTTGGGATATTTCTATCTTAGAGTAAATGATTAAATAATAAAAAATTTATCTTTATCTCTTTATCCATCTACTTTTCATTTGTTTTTGCGAATTGTGCTACGGAAATCGAGTCGCGGCAAAAAGTTTCGCCGAATTTTGCCCGACCGCGATTACGTCAATAACCAAGTTTTTAGCCAATGTTGACGTTTTAAACAAAAAATGACAAGGAAATCGGTGTTTTATAGAGACAAAGTTACAACCGTTGTCACTGCTTGAGCGGATGTTAAAATAATAAGTCTGCATGTCGAACATATAATCAAACAAATTTACAATTTGAAGTGCCATAAATCACTCTCATGCCAGAATAAAAATGATTAATTTAAAAAATTTGATTTATTTATTTTTTAATAGTTATTGTTTTTTAAAAATTTTATTAATAAATTATTATTAATACTCTACTGAGGAACAAGTTGTAAATATAAATTTTGAAAAATAGTCAAAGGCCGGAAAATGACGTTAATAGCTTTCAAAATGGACACTGACGTCATTGTCCGGTCATTGACGTCAATATTCGATTTTCATCTTTGATTGTAGTTCAAAGAAAGAATACAGTAGGCGAAATTCGAGTAGAACCACCGTGATGATAAAGGAATAATTCCACATATTATGTGTAATTTAAGAAGTAGATATGAAAATGATTATGCATAGGTAAACACATAATGGTATGATTGCATTTACAGAAAAAAATTCCTGGTTTGAAATTATTTTTAGTTTTAAATGATTCGTTGTTACGCGAACATCAGTAAGTTGTGTTATTTCTGTGCGAAATTCTATTAGAGCCAGGTACATTATTTTTGATGAAGATAAAATATTATTTAAATTTATTTTTAAGTAAGGTAAGAGCTGCTTATTGTCTTCGTATAAATCCAATAACATCAAATTTTTAATTAAAAGTAGCAAGATGGGACGCGGAAAAGGTTTATCAAATGAAGAAATTGCTAAAATAAAAGTATTGAGGGAAAGAAATGTATCTATTAGAAGCATAGCGAAACAAATAAAAAGATCACATCATTTAGTAGCAAATTATTGCAAATTAGGTGAAAATTATGGTAAAAACAGAAAATTTGACCAAAATAGAAAACTGTCACATCGAGATAAACGCAGAATTCTTAAAGAAATAAGAGGTTCTTCGAAAACTGCATCAGAAATCAAATCAAAATTACAATTACCAGTAACAGTGAGACGAATTCAACAAGTGTTACAAGCGGATAAAAATTTAATTTACACAAAATCAGTAAAAAAACCACCATTAACACCCCAACATAGAGAAGCTCGTCTTCAGTTTGCTTGAAATCACATGCATTGGAATAATGAATGGAAAAACGTTATATTTAGTGATGAAAAGAAATTTAATTTGGACGGACCCGATGGTTTTTCCTATTATTGGCATGATATTCGCAACAAAAAACATATTAAAATGAGTCGTAATTTTGGAGGAGGCTCTTGTATGATATGGGCAGCGATTTCGTCTTATGGAAAATCTAAAATTGCGTGGATAAACCATCGTATGAATGCGGAAAATTATATTGAAGTCTTAGAAGATGGTTTAGTGCCTATGATAGAAGAAATTATGCCCGATGACTGCATTTTCCAACATGATAATGCGGCCATACACACTGCTGGACGTGTGAAAGATTGGTTTTCATCTAGAGAAATACCATTGTTGACCTGGCCAGCAAGAAGTCCTGATCTAAACCCAATAGAAAACATATGGGGACTTCTTGCTCGACAAGTTTACAGAGGTGGGAGGCAGTACAATAGCTTAGAAGAACTAAAGAATGCCATACGTGAAGCATGGAAGAAAATTTCAATAGAGGTATTACAAAATTTTATAAACTCAATGTCAAATTGGATTTTTAAAGTAATACTTCATAAAGGAGGGGGCACCAAGTATTAGACTTAAAATTCTTCAATATTTTTTAAAAATTAAACGGCTAAACGTAGTGGCACTATTAGAATTTCGCTTAAAAATTTTCAAAATTTTTTGATTTAAAATGTTTTGTAATTGTTTTTAATAAATCATGTAATTTTTTAGAGTTGTCAATTATCATGTAACCTTTACTAACGCATTGTTTTTTACAAATTCATTTTAAACAAAATCTACCCCATAAAACATGGGTGGCACTAATTTAATTTCGCCTACTGTATGCGAAGTTCACAAAATTATCATATTATACAATATTTTTCATGTATTATTATAGTATATCAATGAATAATAATCAATCATCTATGAGTAATTAAAATTACTACCACATAATATATACATATATCTATTCCAATCAGAACACCATATGTTATTTTTTTATACACAGGAAAAATATTGCTAGATGGAAATAATATTTGTTATATAGGAAATACTGTTTGTTATTTGGTAATTATAATTATATTTCCTATCTACAAATATAAAAACGTTACATTAGATTAAATTTAACAATAATAACTAATATAATAAAACAAGCGAATAATTTTAATATTTTCGAATTAACGTTTACGAATTGTAAACATTTATTCATTTTCTATTATTATAATGCACATTATGAGTAAATATATTATGTTATATATATATTATATTAAATAACAATTGTATATGATTTTTATAAGTAGTACGAATGCTACTTTTTTTAAGTTATTTCTTACTTGGTTTTAGCAACTTATTTATAAGCTTAATAATGTACGATTTTCTATTTTCCTTTTATAGAACAGTTACTATAAAACACAATTGAATGATATAAAGGCAATCTTTTCAATACGGAACATTTTATTTTGAAAGGTTGGTAACATTAAATATTATCATCGTCAAACTTTAGGCAACACAATCTCTAAAACCTATTTTCACTTCTATAAAGTGAAATAAATTGACACAGACTTTTAAATTATAAATAATGTCAATGTCAATTTTACCAACCATTACTGAACACAGAAAATTTTATAAAACTTTAATAATTATTACGTAATCAATTTTTGAATTTGGCATGGATTAATACAAATCATATAAATATAATTCCGAAAAGTTGACCGTGCTAAATTCAGGAACTTATGACGTAATATTAAAGTCAAGACTAAAATTCAGTGGCATGTAATTTATGCATCTATGTTGAATAAAATGCAGAATTGTTTATTTTAAGATATTAAAGATGCAAATTAAAAAAAATTTAAACTTAGGTACTTAATAAGACGATTTATTCGATTTATCATATAAAAAGCTTACTGTAAACTTCTCGTTTTCTAAACTTTATTATTAGTTAGTTAAAAAAACATTTTATGAAACATTAGTATTTTAGAGTAGGTAACCAAAAATTACAGCATAGTTACTACAAAGTCACAATCACAGTTATTACTTATTATTACAATTAAAATATATGCAAACGTTTTTACCATAATAGTCATCATCAGGTACATATTGAATTTCAAAAGTGTCTAAAAGTGGAGCTTTATACTTTGTTTTAAGAAAGTTTATGCTATATTTTGAATTAATTACCCTACACTGAACAATCTTCATCTTCATCTTCATCAGCTTCTTCTTTTTCCACTCCTGGACGTAGGCCTCTTCCAATGAAGAAGGTTTTAGCATTTAGACAGTGAACAATAATCTTATATAATTCGTTAATAAAAATCAACTAATTTTTATACGTAATTTTTGTTCAGACCATTTTGCCTTTTTATATTCAGAAATTCTGTTATGTACCTACTTATCAAACTAAAGTTGTCGGAAAATGTGTATTTACTCAATAATATAATTTATGTCTGCTATACTTTTCAGACTTGCCTCTACAAACTCGTCACCAAAGTTCTACTTTTGTTTTTCGTAAAGCAAAAACATTGATTACACTAGTTTACACGGTTTATATACTTTTGCCAAAATGTGTTTTTTATAGATTCTAGTGCTGTTAGTTCGGGAAAAATATTTAAAAACATATGTCACATCTACTTAATTCAAAAAATTTTTATTGAATAGGCACCTACTGTAAACCAAATAATAGTACAAAATATTAAAAGAAAAACTTAGAAATGATTGATTTTACTTTTTTTATAATTTTCTTATCTGTTTTTCTTAAAATAGACTAGAAGTAGTCCTCGATTGTATTATTGTCACAAAAACATTTGTGTCTGTCTTCAAAAATTTTAAGATTTTTGTGAAAACGCTCACCCTGTTCGTCACTCAGGTCACCCAAGTTTTTAGAGAAAAAGTCCAGGTGTGAATAGAAAAAAGTGATCTTAATGATGTTCACACCCATTGCATGATAGTATTTTAATAAATCAGCAATATTTTTTTCATAATTTTCATCTTTTTGATTTCCTAAGAATCTATGGACGACGATTCGAAAGGAATCCCAAGCAATTTTTTCGTTAGTAGCAAAAGGTTTTCAAAGTCCTTGTCTTCCGTTAGTTTACGTATCAGTGAACCGACAAAATTTTCTCTTTCTTATTTAAAATTACTTAAAAATTTCTTACTCCCAGTCATTCACATCTCAGTTCGTATATAATTTTTACTTTAAATGTTCCGGTTTCACTTGAAAAGTAAATGTGATAGAAGAAAACATCACAAGGCAGATTCTTATTCTTGATTAAAAATTCTGAAATGATTTCTGGAACTGTTGAACTGAGTCTATCAGGTAACATTAACTTAGAAGTTAGTTACGGTTTTTTACACATTATCATCTTTAAAAGCCTAATATCTTTATACCTACTCAAGAAATTTTAACAGGGAAGGTCTTGTTTTAAAGGGACTTTAATTGCCATAAATTGGGTTTTTACTTTTTTAATAAAACTAATAGGAACTTTATTTTTATCTAAGTTCTATTGAAAAACACTGTTTTTCGTTTTTCCCGTTTGATAAGAAAATATACAATTATGGAGCTTTTTATATTGAAATTTTAATAAAACATGATAATTACGAGTAAAATTGGTCGTTACACTAATAATTTATTATTACACTTGATATTTTGCATAATCTGGTATCAGTGCAAGCATTAAATGGATTACAAAGCCATTAAGTTATACATTTCTGATTTGAAATTTGTTGTTATTCAAAAAAACACTCTTTTTAAATAAGCTGTAGGTTATTTAAAATTTTTGGGCTTTGCAGCTATATATCTCAATAGAACTTCCGCAAATACTATGAACGTAAACAATAAATTTCCACAAGACCTGCTATATCCGTACTAGTTTTATTTATTGTCTTTTTAACACAAATTTTTTTCATAATTTTACGGGTTATAAGAGTTATTTGTAGTTAATAATGTTAGAAGAAAATTTAACTCGAAAAGGTGGATTGTTACATGAATTTTCACTTTATGGCGTTCTAAAATAATATTCTATAGGCCATTGTTAAAAATATTTACAAATGTTCTGAAGCAAAGCAATATTATGAACTACACGCATGGTATAATAATCTGTATTTATGTACAGGGTGTC
The DNA here is from genome assembly GCA_949152465.1 of Cantharis flavilabris. Lineage (NCBI taxonomy): Eukaryota > Metazoa > Arthropoda > Insecta > Coleoptera > Cantharidae > Cantharis > Cantharis flavilabris. Next base: position 60,477,566 of record OX424435.1, read on the forward strand.
TCCGGATACACTTTACATAACTTCGGCGGTGATAAAGGACACTTTTCTAAAAAAAAATATTTAATAAAAAAGGAGGGTAGTCATTTTGAACATTGAACACAATTAATATTTTCCGAGCTATGACCATGTGAAGGTGGAAATTAAAAAAATATGATTTAAAGAGGCCTAAACTCTCGAAGGTTTGAATTTAAAAAAAAATGTTTGTTAAATATTTTTCTTAGAAAGGTATCCTCTATCACCACTTAAGTTACAGCTGTGAACATGAAAATAGCAGTATCATAACTTATAATTTAGAAGTTCTTTTTATTTTGCTGTACAAAGTTGCCAGGCAAAGATATTAGAATATGAAGAATGACCAATGCAACCGTGTCTGCAATTCGTATTTACTGATTGCACATAACTGATATGTTATTTCGTACAATACTGGAGTAACATTAAAATAGCAGTATTAGATTGACTTGTAAGTAATTTGTTGTAGATCTTATATTTTTTTATAAAATTGATTAAAAAAGTAAGTTTAGTATCTACTTATGATGTATTCTTTTCAAAATAATTAAAATATTTGTATTTTAACGAAACAGTAGGTCGCAATAAATATTGCACTGAAAAGATCGAAATCTGATAATAAAGTTCAGAAAAGAAGGGAAATATTATAAGTATATTCAAAATATTCATTCGTGGTCGGCAAAAATGGTATCAAATGCTATTAACTTTGTAAAAAAATCAAAAAGAAAGGTGGTAGAAGAAACCCAACACCTAAAGTTGATCGAAAAATTGTAAGACTTCTCAAGAAGAAGCCATTTTCATCGGCTATAGAAATAAAAAATAAATTAAATCTATCAGTAAGCAGGATGACTGTAAGAAGAAAGCTCCTAAAAGCAAATTTAACTGCACGAAGCTCCAGAAAAAAACCACTTCATACAAAGAAACACATATTAAAACGCTGCAAAGAAACGTGTTCATTAGCCTGTTCACAAATGGCGTAACATATTGTGAACAGATGAGTCAAAAACGTTTTATATGGTGGCACTGGTTCCCAGAAATATGTTGGGTGACCATGTAATACATAGTGCCAGATAAAATACACAGTCAAAACTGTAAAACCCGAAAAATCAAAACTTATGTTATGGGGATGTTTCTCCTACCATGGTGTAGGACCCATATACAAGATTGATGCGAGCATGAATCAACTTTTTTATGTAAATATGTTGCAAAATGTGATGCTGCCGTACAGCGAAGAAAAATTTCGCTAAAATAAGTCTTCCAACAGGACCTAAATAAACCAGCAGGGTTGCCAAAGAATGGTTTCGCGTCAATAACATTGAGGTGTTCGAGTGGTCTGCTCGGCCTCCTGACCTCGATCCTATTGAACATCTATGGGGTGACATAAAACGAGCTGTATCTAACGCAAAACCCGAAAAACAATACAGACCTTGCCGGATGTTGTCCGAAATGCATGGTTCGCTATTCCTGTTACGCGATGTAACCTTTGGTGGACTCTATGCCGTGACGTTGTGCGGCAGTGATTAAAAACAAGAGCCACGCAACTAAATATTAATACAGTATTATCATAAGAATGATTGGAGGTAAAAATTGTTCAAAAGTTTAGTTTTTAAGTGAAATTTTGTGTAAGTCCAATGGGGATTGCTATTTTAATATTAATCCGTGGAATCGATTTTTTCAGATTACCAAGATTTGTGATTTATAATTAAATTTAAATATGTGGAAATTAGATGTGTAAAAATTTGGTTTATTAAATTATGAATTAAAATGTTATAAGTTAAAACCATTTTTGAGGTTATTTGATATTAGATAGAAATCTTGGGATTAGGAACGCAAAATAAAAACAAATTAACTATATGTCAACGTTTTGGTTCATTTACTAAAGCCATCTTAAAAGACTTTAATATAAGAAACATATTGGTAAATACAAATGATAATATAATAGTTTTGATTTCACACTCACCTAATAGTAGGATGGAAAATGTTTTGCGTAAATAAATAAAATATGGGGAGACAATAAAGAAACAGTTAACGTAAATAATATTAAATAGATATAAATTTATAAAATGAAATAATAAAATCAATTTTAAAATAAAATGACGATTAATAAATAAATTTTGAATTGTGACAAATGACAAAATCAAATAACAAAAAACTTTTTGAAATAAATCAAATCAAAATACTGTAACTAGTCTTAAATCATCCCCTAAAACCAAAAGAGTTAAATATAAATAGAATATACTCAAGGTAAAACATAAACTATAAGTGTGTGAGACCAAAAATTATAAATTATTATTATTATAATTATAATTATTGGACGATATTTAATATTATTTGATAATTTTTTTAAATTTTACAACCACTGCTATTTTCATGTTCGCAACTGTATGTAAAGTGTATCCGGGAACACCCTGTAAGTCTCAATTTAATTTGAAGAGTTGCCAAAAGTAGAATAACGCAAGTAGCCAACTGACGGTAGACAAAAAAAAAAGACAAACATAGGAAAACTTCACATGTTTCTGATTTTGTGGTATGTTGTTAGGGTACCTACCAGTAGGATAAAATCAAGTTTGCAGCTTCGAAAGACCTGTGCTAACTTCGTGGTGATCGAAAAACCTCGAAGTGTTTCGACTAACTCTAGTTTTTGGCCCAAACTCCTAAAAGGATGCTTCATACGGAAAAAGTCATTCCACTCTTTTTCGAAGCTGTAAACGTTTGCTACAGTTTGAGATTAATTCCAATTTTTTAAGTCTAACAAATTCTGAGATACAAAACCTGAAATATTGGATTCTTTTCCCAAAAAGTTCAAAATTTTAGTTTTTGTCGTCTGTCGGGCTAAATATTGGCTGTAATACTAATTTTACTAGAAAATTCATTGAATATGAAGTTGTAGACCAGTTATTTATCCTTAATTTAAGCCCTGAATAAAGTCTATAGGCCTAACAGGTACCCCGTTATTATAGAAAAATTAAAATGGAGGAAATCGGGGTTAGGATAGGAATTATTGGAACCTGACGATTTGCGGAACCAATAGTTGCTATTGTTAACGAGAAGGAAGGCTTAACTAAATTGAAAATTCTACAAAATGATAATTTCAAAATGTACGTGTTGAAGACTTCGCAATTCCAATTTCTTGTCCATCAAAACCAGAATCTTTTGGAGGCCCCAGGTTGGTCCTCGTGTGCTGCTGATCCTTGGGATGAGAAGGTGATAGGTGGGGGCCTTTTGAGATCTTCCTCGTCGTCAGTGCCGTCGATTTCATACAAGTCTTGCATCGATAGAACTTTCACAAAGCAGAGCATTTCAGCTCTGCTTTTTGGCAAGAGCAAGTTCGTCCCTTGCGGCATTTGCAAGAAAGAAATTTGAAGAGAGTTTGTGAGGCAAGGTCTGTAGTGTGTAAGGAAAAGATTCCGTGGTTGCTTCTACTCTAGCTCCCGTTGGATGGGTTCCTATCCACCCCCAACCGCATCTGCACTTGGTGATACGTGTGATAGCTGTGTTGAGCGCAGCTTCTTTGATTGGGGGTAGACGAGCCAGATGAACCTTTGCGTTGGCTACACTTTTTAGTTCTTACGAATAAATCGTATCGGAAGGTGTGGAGATCGTCTTCAGAGCCCCCTGCATAAAGAGCGTCCTGGCAGGCAGACCACCAGTCTCCCAACTGACTCTATTTCAGGCTGCAGGAATTTCTTGGCCTCTTCCACAAATTGTTCATTTATGAACAGCGGGAAAATGCGTGGAGAAACATTTCAAATCAAATGCAGAGAGACAAGCCTCCTCAATTCAAACTCGTAGAAGTGAACTGTTGACAACCAGCTTCACCCCTGCCATTTTTCTGGAAAAACACATAATCAGCGTTGGAGCCAAATCCATTTAGGAGAATCGGTAGATCTACATCCTCTCCAATGATGACAACTGTTTAATATGAAGTTCTCTTTTCCAGGGTTGTCTTCACAATTACGCATGCAGCATTCTCTGCTGCTTGTTTGGTGGTAATCCCCTGGTTTTCTATTCTGCTACGGAGGAACTTTTCTTCATTGGGGTAGAGTTTTTCTTCAGACACTTTGATGAGTGTAGACTCTTCGAATATGATATCACTGCAAGAAGAAGCTGTATAGCGACGCAGCGTTTCAGCAGCTTTGGTGCTATGTGCAGCCCCATCCTCTGGATACACTTCAAAAACAACTGCCACTTTCCTCCCATGGTAGTTAAATGTGTAGATAATGTATTTCCTAATTTTTGTTTTTCTAAGATAACAAGGTACCTGTTGAGCCTAAGGACTTTGTTCGAAGCTTAAATTAAAGCTAAATAACTGCTCTAAAACTTCAAATTTAATACATTTTCTTGTACAATGAGTATTACAGCCAATATTTAGCCTGACGGACGACAAAAACTGAAATTTTGAACTTTTTGGAAAAAAATTCAATCTTTGAGGTTCTGTATCTTGGGATGTATTAAACCTAATAGATTGGGATTAACTGTTGGAAATATTTACAGCTTCAAAAAACAGTAGATTGACTTCCTCCGTAGGAAGCACCTTTTTAGAAGTTTCGGGCCATGAACTGAAATCAATCAAAAAAATTCGAGGTTTTTCGAGCACCACAAAGTTAGCACAGGTCTTTCGAAGCTGCAAACTTGGTTTTACACTAGTGGTAAGTACCCTAACAACATACTACAAAATCAGACACATGTGATTTTTTCCTATGTTGGATGTCAAAAGTCAGTGGTCTAAAGTGCCAGCGACGACGTAAGGGGTGGGCACGTGCCCACCCTGTTGATTGGCGTGGCCAGTCATGTACTCACTCAAATTTTAAAGTGCTTCTTTCAATAATATTTAAATTTTTTTTTAAGTTTATTTATAAATTTTGTGTTTATTTGATTGTGATTTATGCCCACCCATTTTAAAAATGCTGGCGCCGTCACTGACAAGTGCGTAGTCATGCGTTCAAATGCCTCATCTGCATGCTTGTTGAATGATTAGTAAAGATAAAACTAGCACAATGATCATGTAGTTAAAAATTGTTTAGCGTATAATATTATTGTTAATAATTTATAAGTGAAAAGAATTTTTCATTTAATATTCGAAAATACGCTTTAATCAAAGTCGGAATCATAATATTAATTTAAGCAAATTTATATGTAAACCAACCGAATAAACTTTTAAACAACTAAAAATAATAAAAAAGTTTGATAAGAAAAATAACAGAAGTAGTATTGATAAATCATTAAATTCGAACGTTAAAATATAGCACAAAGCATCTAAAACGAGATAAGTTACGTAGCTCACCATTTTTCATGAGCTTTCATAACAGTCAAAGTTTAGTTTATGTAATATTATACTTATAATATTCGGCCTTTATATATATTTTATTTTGTGTAAAACTTTTGTACTATTGATATGTAATGTTAACCATATCAATTTGTGGAATAATCATCAAATTAATGCACTGTACATACTATAAACTTTAATAATAATTAAAAATGTACCAAGTTTTCACAATTAAAATACTTACATTGTACTGGTATTTAGTAATATGCAGTATACATACGTAGTGTAGGTACGTAGTATTTATATACTACATACATACATATAATGTAGGATAGGTACATGGTACATAATACATATTATTTTATATAATACGGTATTATAATCAGGTCTATTATGTATCAAAAACGTTATTATAAAGGTGACAGTTATGACTTAACATTAAAGGTTTTCGGCAAATTGGTATTACCAATAGTTTTCACAAACCCTTATTTCAACATGATCTTTATAATGAAGGTTTTCTTAACATTTATAGTGCATACCAATTAGCCGAAAACCTTATTGTATGTAATAACTGTCACCTTTATAATAACGTTTTTGATACATAATAGACCTGATTATCCATTTATCTACATAATATGTATTCATTGTGATGTTATGTAAAGTGGCCTTTATATTTTTTATTCTTTAAATTTGTAAAATTTAGAATGCTCGAGCTTAAATTTCGAAAAAGGTCGGACGTACTTTAGTTCGAAAAAAGATTTTTAATTTAAACATAATTAAGTAAACAATAAATGGTTATATTATACGGAAATTATAAATTATTGTAATTAACATATACATATTATACGCACCTTTTTGAAATTTATTATTCGCAATAATTTGCAAGAAGTGTTTACAACTTCGTTATTGTCAAAATTGGATAAAACTTTATATAATTAAATCAAATTAAATTATGTATATTATTTTCGTAAACCAAGTATTATTAATTATTATATTGTTTTATAAGGATTTAAAAGTGATTTTTTGGACAAGCAACTTTGCATTTCCGAAGCGAAGCCTAGCGTAGCTGAGCGAATGCAAAATTTTATTATACATATTAACAAAGAATTTATACCTGCAATCTAAGGTTTTTTCCAATAAATATTTCAAATATTATTTCAAAAATATGGTCACCAAAACTGGGAATACAGGAAAAATTCGTTGTGTGTACAGTTAAAATACATAATGTACCTATTTATAATAATTTAACACATTAGTTGAGGAGAAAATAAGTTATACATATCCCAGTATAAAATTAGTTTTGTTCAAGTTATGCATATTTGTTAGTGCAAATTTTAATTTGTGTTCTATTGCACACATTTAAATTATTTATCTTTTTTTTGACACCAAAGGTAGGGATCAAGATTTGAGAACCAGATAATTATATCCCATTTTTCCAATCCATACTATTTTTTGAAAGAAACCCTTTAAAATCATAAAAGTTATAATCTAAATTAGAAATTTGTCAATTCGATTAGAAAATCTACTTTCTATGAATATAAATTTCTACAACTTTTTTTAGAATTTCCTTTGCAATATGACGACACAAAATTGATTAAATTTTATGTAATACAACGTAACTAGAACGTCTTCTAACCGTCTCACTTAATAATAAAGTAAATTTTGCTTAATATTCAGAAGCTTTTATGTTGGTTACATAATTACAATCAGCTATGTATTTTCTAGAAAATTATTTGTATAATAATGTTAACTTATTAAATTTTATATTATTATATTACGTTTTTATTAAACCATAATACCGTCAAACTTATCGAACAATTTTATTTTGAATTCGTGCTTAATTTAAATATTTTTTTAGTTCTTTAAATTTGAAACGCACTGATTCAAACTTTAGAAATTTAATATTTTTTTAGTTTTATTTTGTTTTTATTGAATAACTAAGTTCAATGATTATTGTAATGATATAAGTAATGTAATGTAAGTAATGTAAGTCGATATTAAAAATATCTATATGATTATTTCAGAAAACCCAAAAAATTCATATACACTTTTAAGAAACATTCTGGTCAATGTCAAAAATCGTTTACAATAAAAATTATGCTTACCCCAAGTAGCAGTTTTATACTACTTACAACCAATTAATAGCTGTGTAATTGAACAGCTTCACTCGCTGCGGTAGTCATCAAAATACCCATCAACAGTGCATCTATATTGCAGCAATATTGCTAAAACGGCTCACTATTTTTAAGCAAAAAGTTAGGTATTTAGAATCTATTTAGCTGGCTATTTATTAGCTTAAAGCGCGCTATTATTTGGCTAAAAACGCAATGCGACAGCTTTCTGGCATCAAGCAAATATCTTTACAATAGCTAGTTTTTTGCTAGCTAGTACTGACTGCCGCAGCTGAAGAAGAATCACCAAATTTCTAGTCCTCAAAATTTAATTATTTATTAAAAAATTTTAAATAAAATTATGTTTTGCTACATTATAATAATTATTATTACTCTAATTTTATTAATTTATATAAAATTTATATAATTATTGATATATTTATACTGTCGTCGATTTTCATCTATATGGGGATATTAATATCATGAATTTTCTGAAAATTGATTTTTGGAATAATTATTTATGTTGGACTTAAATTTGTGGATTTTTATAGAAAATTTGTTATTTCTGAATTTTGCAAGTATTTTTGGATTCTTTTGTTTTCACGCCAAAAACTTGGTATTAGGACGGTGGTAGAGATAGCCGACGAAATGAAAAGATGTTAACCCACATCAACTAATATAATACTAAAATTTATAAATGATTGGGAAGTTCAAAATAGGCAGTCAACATTGAAAAAAAGTTTTGGATACTTTAGAGGCACTTGTTTCAAAAGATATTCTACACATATATAATTCAAGATTATTTATTAATCATAATAATGATCTAACGGAATAGCGCATTTTCGCAATATTAATTAGCATAAAATCATTAAGAAATTACATCTTTAACCGTAATTTGTGTATCTTCCCTTAATATTCCAACCTCGAACGCATTATTTGAAATTTTATCTGTCAAATGTAAAACATTTTCAATTTTCACAGGTTACCACCTTATATTTTATTTTAATTTAAATTTTCTTTCAAAAGGAAAATTATTTTACTGTCAGTTAATCTAACCTAAAAAAAATTGGACAAAATAAGAAAAGAAAAAGAACCCAAAATAAAAATTTTTAAGTAAATTTGTGGTTTTTAGTATGTATTTATGGTTATATTTAAAAAAATAAGAATAATACAATACGTAGAAAATCAAAAATTCAAAAAATTAAAAAAGACATAATTATCACATAGCAGGTTTGGATTAAGAATATTTGAAATTATGAAAAATTCATAATACGATAATGCGATATAACGTTATTTCATGGTTATTTCCAATCGTCAGTCGCATATAATCGATTAAATTGAAAAATAAGAAAATTATTCTTAATCCAAACCTGTTATGTGATAATTACTTATGTCTTTTTTAATTTTTTTAATTTCTGATTTTTTTGTATTGTATTATTCTTATTTTTTTAAATTTAAAATAAGAAAATTTACAAAAAGTGGCACATTTAAAACACGTGATATTGATAGCACTAAACATATTATATTATATTATATTATTTAAACTGGATGTTGGAAATAGTGGGTTTTTTGGGTCCTACTTAAATAAAACTACTCTATCGATATATTTACCCACCTCAAAAAACCCACTATTTCCAACATCCAGTTTAATTAAGACTACAGGGTCGAGAAAAGTTCTTTACATATTATATTATATTATATTATATTATATTATATTATATTATATTATATTATATTATATTATATTATATTATATTATATTATATTATATTATATATAATATTATTATATAACTTTTACCAAGGTGTCAAAAAAGTAAAAAAAGGCTACCAATCAAAGACAATATTATGCCAGGACAAACAGGGAAACCTGGTAGGAGACCAAGATAAAGTACTAGAAAGATGGGCAGAGTACTTTGAGGAACTTCTCAACAAACCAGTGGATAGAATGGAAGAACCGAAAGTATTCGAAAGCAATATAATAGAACCAAACGTAGAAAAACCAACAATAGAAGATATCCGAAACATAATTAAAAGGCTGAAAAATAACAGAAGTGCTGGAGAAGATTCTATATACAGGCAGACATGATAAAATATGAAGGTGAAATGGTCGAAACTATGATACATGAACTAATCGAAGAAATCTAGGAAAAAGAAGAAATGCCAAGATCATGGAATGACGCTCTAATATGCCCATTCACAAAAAAGGAGACCAGACGGATTGCAATAACTATAGAGGTATAGCTTTGTTGAGTGTTACTTATAAAATATTAGCAATATGCGATAAAAATAGACTAAACCAATACGCAGATACAATAATTGGCAAATACCAGAGTAGATACAGTCCATAAGCCATGAACACAAACTACGGACACACTTGTTATTTGTCGACTTTAAACAAGCATATTATGATAGAGTCAAAAGAAATCAACCATTTATGGCACTTAAAGAACTTAAGATACCTGATAAACTAATAAGATTGGTACAAATGACACTTGAGGAAACAACTAACAAAGTAAAAGTTAATGGAAAGCTATCAAGAAGGTTTAAGATCGAATGCGGGTTAAGACAGGGCGACCCACTATCAGCGGTATTGTTTAATTTCGTACTTGAAAAAGCATTAAGAGACAGCAAAATTGGTGATAAAAACATAATATTTCGCAACCGACAACAATGACTTGCCTTTACGGATGACATGACAATTTTAACGCGAACGAAACACGAGCTACAAGAAACAACAAAAAAGATATTAAATGCTGCACAAAAATTGGGTTTAGAGGTCAACGAAGAGAAAACAAAATATATGTTGTGGGACGACAAGCCCTTCGAACAGGGTGCATTTCTTCAAATACAACTAGAAGAGAATAGAACAGTTAAATTCGAAGAAGTTGAAACATTTACATATCTCGGAACTTTGGTGACGAGAGAAGTAGAAGGCAATGAAGAGATTAAAGCCGGAATTGTTTCGGGGAACAAAAGTGCGTTTGCCCTAAAATCGATACTGTCTGGTAGAATGTTTTCAAGGTTTGTTAAACTTCGAGTATACAAGACAATAATACGACCGGTAGTAAAGTATGCAAGTGAAGTTTGGACACGTTGAGGAAGCAAGAGCAGACAATGTTAAGTGTGTGGGAATGTAAGATATTGAGAAGAATATTTGGAGGAAAATACGTAGATGGAAGATGGTTAAGGCGAACAAACCAAGAAGATTATGAACTATATAATGAAGCTACCATTATCGGCGTGGTTAAATCGCAGCGTATACGGTGGTTGGGTCACTTGGTGCGAATGAGTGAGGAAAGAGTGCCAAACAAGATATTAAAGATGAATCTGGGTGGAATACAAAGAAGAAGAGGTAGACCAAGATCTAAATGGAAAGGAGAAGTACAGGAAGACTTGGATTCCTTGCACATCAAGAAATGGATGGAAAAAGCTCGAAACCGAAAGAAATGGTCCAGGGTAGTCAAACAAGCCATGGGTCTACAAGGCCCGTAGTGCTATCATATATATATATATATATGTTACGGTCAATGATGACAATTCGGCCATTAACGTCAATGGCTGGACAATAACGTCAATGTGTGTCAATTTAGTGATGGTAGTTTAAAGATATGAGATGGTTAGATGGTTGGATTACAGATAATCGTACTACATCCTGGATATGTTAAAGAATTGGAGATTAGAATTGGTGCAATTCAATGGTGATCAATCGCTTATTTAATTACAAACCGGAAGTTGAAAGGTTGTTGAATGATATTGGTACATTCAAGAGTAAGAAGGCCGAGTCACGTTAGATGAGACTGTTATGAGATCAGAATTTTTTTTATTTATAAACATTTGTGAGATAAAATTTCGTTAAAACTAATATTTTTGTATAACCGATAGACAATTGATTTAATTTTATCATTAATGCGCACACTTGTTTACTTAAACACAGTAATTTATGTTGTTCTTTGGAAATTGTAAAATTAGTTGGAAGCTGAAAGAATTGCAAAGTAAATTTATGTATACAATCTCCAAAGCAACTTATCTACGTTCAGGTCCGGATTGTGGACAAAAACTTTTATTTTGTTCTGAAATAAATGGTCATAATTGTTCGAAAATTAGTTCATTTCATTTATTATTGCATTTCACTGAAGCGACTGCCGAGATTAAAGAGGTTGTTCTCCGATTGACAAGCTAGGGTAGGTTGCAAGTTAATTTGATAATTAAAAAAATATATAAAACTAGCTGGCCCGGCAGACGTTGTCCTGCCCAAATTGCAATATTTGTCCACATGAATTTTCTGGATCCAATCCGCATATAGCCTTGCGACTTATTTATGGTCATCGCAAATACCAAACGTATTAAAAAAGGATTACCTAAATAAATAAATGATTAAAGAATAGAAATCAAGGTTTAATAAAAAGTTGAACAAAACTGCCAAGTATTCATAAAAATCACAATTTCACACAATCACAATATCACACAAAATCACAATAATTACTAATTTTATTTTTGCCAATTACTGTTCTTCCTTGTCCTCCTCCCCTTCTTCATCTAATAAAGAATTTTCAAAATTACGCAGCGATATTGCCAATTCCTGTTCTTCTTTCTGTTTCTTCTTCATATAGGCAGCAGCCAATTCTTCTTCTCTTTTTCTTTTTGCAATAGTTAATGCATCACTACATACTACATACTTGCAATGCATACTTCTTTTAAAGAATTTATAGTGGCTTGAGTGAATTCCTCTTTTACTTCCCAATTTTCGTATTTTGTGACCAGCAATTGGTTTGAAAATACTTCACCAGATTGGTCGTTCTGTATTCTGCAACTCGACGCTTATGTTTATACTTAATTTGAGTGTTTCCGCAAAACGGACGACTTCAAGCATGCATTAAGTTTATCGGCTGGCGTTGACCGTGGAATCACTGACAATGTTTGACAAAAATCACCTGCCAACAGCATCATCACCACCAAACCGGTTTTGATTGTTTCGTAGATCTTGCATTGTTCGGTCTAATGCCTCCAAAGACTTTTTATGCGCTATTGTACATTCATCCCAAACGATCAACTTGCATTGCAGCAAAACTTTGGGGTCTAGGACAACTCGCCGCGGCCAACTCGCCGCGAGCCAACTCGCCGCCGGACCAACTCGCCGCGGCCAACTTGCCGCGGCCAACTCGACGCCGGCCAGCTCCCTGCTGGCCAATGTTCTTACCAGATATCGCTCCTAAATTATTAATTTTCTCAAAATATTAATATTAAAAATAAAATATTAATATAAATATTAATAAATTATTAATCTCCTAAAAATAATAATATTAAGCAAGCAAGCAAGCAGAAAAGTGAAACTACTTGTTACTTTGAAACTTCTTGATCCTGAAATCTTGAACTTTAATCCCACTTCTTGGCGTCGCTCTATATATTATTGATAGATCTAATTATGTCATTTATTTGAATTTGAAAACTGTTAAATTGAAAAAGTAATTTACCAACCGCAAGCAATTATTACTATATAAGCCTTCCAAAACCACCAAGTATACACGTAATAATTTGTTATATGTAGTATATTATTTTTATTACTAACTAAAATATTAAGAATGCAAAAACCATTTTTATTGATGGCAGCGAAAACGGCCGGCGGCGAGTTGGCCGGCGGCGAGATGGCCGGCGGCGAGTTGGCCTGGCGGCGAGTTGGCTCGCGGCGAGTCGGCCACGGCGAGATGGCTGTGGCGAGACGGCCGCGGCGAGTTGTCCCATCCCCAAAACTTTGGGCATCGCACAGTTTTTCGAAAGGTTGCACATTGGAGTTTCATTGATTTGCATATTCAATGGCAACTTGAGTGCTGAATGAGCTGTTCGGCCGTCTTCCAACAACGTAGCTGCAATTCCGGAAAAACACTTCGAATGAGCAACTGGCAGAAATCAGTGGGCAATGTGATGAATACAGTCGAGATGTCAACCGCGATTTTCCCATTACCAATTACCAATGTCTAACAATTTGGCAAGTATGCTTTTTTAGCGTAGCGTAGCGTAGCGTAGCGGAGTGATTTGCGAAGCGTGTAGTGCCAGAGGCACTTTAATCTTCTTCGTCTGGTGATTTGAAGTTTTGACATTGAAATTTTAGAAATTACGCTTGGGGTGGGAGAACCACGACGATCTGAGATATGCTTTTTTAGCTTTGTGAATGGATTTATGTGGACAGTTGCACCTAATATAATTGGTGACATATTTAAGTGTCGCCATCTACCAAACACCGAATATTTGAAAATGAATATTAAGAACGCCATCTGTTGAAAGTAAAAAATTGCTATTGAATACATTTTTCCCGAATTTTGTAATGTTCCGGGTAACTTTTCTAATTTTTCTTTCCGTAAAACCATTCCTTAGGCTATTACAAACATTTTCTTTTTTTAAGTAACAAAATCGGTTCAGCCGTTCTCACGTGATGCCATGACACAGGATTTTCAGATTCATTTTTATTTATATAGATTCCAGTTCCAACTTAAATAGATTATCATAAAAGATTATCATCTATGATAATATGGTCATCGCGAAGGCTAGACTCACGGGGAATTACAGTTGTTTGAACTCGAATGGATGAATCCGGTTGAGATTTTAACTATGATTTTCCCATTACCAGAACAATTGCTCCGAAAACACATGCATTACACCAGGAGAATGTCAAGGCGTACTAACCATGCTGTCCCGCATGTTAGTCGCCAACCGTAGTGTCTTCATATGGCGCCAGAAATTTATTATTAACAAAGTACTTTTTATTGTCGCGTCACCTGTCGACCACACAATTTAGTTAAACGTTAGGTCCGCCACGAACGCCATCTATTGAAAGTAAAATATTTTTATCGGATATTTTCCAAATTTTTCAGTTTTCTGGGAAATTTTTTTAAGATTTCTTTCCGTAAGAACATTCTACAAAGTATTAGGAATCTTTTAAAACAAAAATGAAAGAAATCGGTCAAGTCGTTCTGAAGTTATTGAATGACCAAGGGAAATAGGGATTCATTTTTATATATATAGATATCATTGCAATATGTATGCATGGTAACTAGCTTTAGTAATACCTTATACCAAAGACTTTATACCTGAGCATAAAGAAATAACACGAAAAATTGATTTTTGTTTAATCAGCTATTTTAGGCATGCAAAAAAAGGTATACACTTGAAAACATTCGTTTTAACGCTTAATACGATATTTCTTGATTTAAGTATTGTTAAAAACTAAATAAGAAAATGAAAAAGCAGCGCTATAAAAAAATTAGTAGCTTTGTTTGAATTTTATTGCCATTGTTTTTATTTGAAAATCAATTGTCAATAAGCAACTTCCACAGATTAAAATAAATTTGGTTGAAAATAAACGTAATAAATACAACTTGAACGTAAACGATGGCAATGAAATTCAAAGAAAGCGACTAGTACAATTTCTTAAAAGCACTATTTTTTCATTTTAATATTGAATTTTTAATAATAATTAAAGAACAAAATACGAAAAAAAGATTCCTTAAATTTATATGCTTTTTGTTTTTATCCATTTTCCATTAGAATAGATAAAGGAAATTTACAAAGTTTAAATTTTTCAAGTTATTTTTCGATGACCCGGTAGATAATCTTGATGTATTGAGCAATAGATTTATTTGTTTCATTTAATTAATAAAAATTAAAATATTTTTGAATTTTTTAGTTCAGAAGAACAATATGACTGAATTACTGTTAAAAAGGCAGTCACTTTTTTTTTAGTGTGTTTTGCACACCCAGTATATGGACTATATAAATAATCAAAAAGAAGTTTTTATTGTATAATCCTTCTTATTCGGTATGTCCGTGTCCGAGCATCATGGCAGAATTCATGATGAACAGTTCAATTCTGTTCTCATTATATCATGTTGCTCCATTGGGACAGGGGCTGAATGCAGTGGAGGTCCCACCCTTCTGCACTTTTTTTAATTTTAGATGCAACCAGGATTTAAACTGCGGTTCCCTATAAGTACCTATACTGAAATATTGAAAACGATCTGTTATGTACTTTTCCTATAAAAAATTCCATAAAGTATCTCTATTTTTCGAGCAGTTAGAGTATTTTCCTCCTTTAATTATCTAACCAACCTGATACCCCTCTTCATATTTATCATATTATCATTATTTTTAGATGAGAATTTGTTTCTATATTAAGATGAATTTTTCCATCATAGTAATTAATCCAGATCATTTTCGGTATCATTTATTATTTACAAAGTGAGTACCGTCAAACGGGGTGAAACGGATCAAAATTTTAGATTTTTTGTATTTTTTCATGCTTTTTTGGAAAGAAAAAATTCTTGATAAAATATATGTTAAAGATACATATCAGAGGCACAAATTACTGGAACATTTTTTTAAAATTACCTATTAGATTTTCTTATTTTTGTTTTTAAAAGGTGATCCGTTTCATCCCGTGTGCCGGGGTGAAACGGATCAGATGTTTAAATGCCGTTATTTTGCTTTTCAACATCCTCAGAGGTGAGATGGATTACAAAAAAAATTTTTTCATGTTTAGAAAACGGTTTTTATTGAATAGGTTGATAAATAAAATACGTTTTTGGTTATATTCTTATTGAAAAAATATAAAAAAACTTAAACTAAGTAATAAAACAAAAGCTATAAAAAATATTACATAATGGGTAGGACATGTTCTTAAAAGTAAATGTTCCCCTTCTTACGGGAATTACACATGAATTTTTTTATAATTTGATCTTGCTTGACCACTACGATATCATCAATTTCAGGATAGGCAAAAGTTATTTGTTTTTTTGAAGACTTCTTCCTTAAACATTTTACGTAGTCTGTTCAACAAAAATTTCTTCAATTTGAGCAGCAAAAAATTAAACTCTTTTGTTCGTGACAAATTTCACGATAACAGATTCTCCACTGAAACTGAAAATTTTCATCAATCCCCTAAGGTATAAGTCGTCTTAAACGTTGTCGTCATTTTTCAATTCTGAAAAATTCATATCAGTGCCTTCTTCCTCTTGCTCTTGCGAACTTTCATTTCTTTTCAAGGTCTTTCTTAGAAACACTTTTTTCTGTTTTCCATTCACTTTTTTATCCCTCTTTGGATTTTCGCTTGAGCCCGTTCTTAGTTGTAATAGATGATCAGTTTCAACCCCTTAACTTGAAATTTTTTACTAAAAAAATTCTCAAACTTCAACTAAAAAAGATTTAAAAAATATTTTTATTTCTTGATGTACTCGACTAATTAGGTAACTCATAAAAGCTTACCAGAAGTCTCCAACTTGTATCGCTTATTCTGTGGATGTCAATCTTTTAACGCTTTTTAAAAACTACGCAAGTATCACCTTTTGTTTTTTCGCCAATATCAACCATACGCAACGCGAGCCAGCTCTCTCTTCAGACTCTTTCCAACGACTGATCTTCCCAACTACATATATTAACGTTTATTTGCCACAAATCGTACGCATAATACCAATCCTAAAAAAATTCCGTACTAAAGCGTCGGTGATCCGTTTCACTCCGTATGATCCTTTTCACCCCGTTTGACGGTACCTACTTTCATTATAAAAGTGAATATGAAATCAAAATTTTATTATCATAATATTTAATTATTGAAACAAACATTTCAAATTTTCGCGTTTTTAGCAAGCTTTTTATGATGTATCTAATACCATTGTGTAAATCCAATAACTGCGAATTTAGCTTTTCAGACAAATTTCTCTTGAGTTTTAACGAGGAAACAACTAATTAAAAGAAATACCTTAAATTACTGCTTGGCTTTATCGTTGTCTCATAAATATCTCAATAACTAATTTCTGAAATTCATTAATTATACTAAAATGATGAGATAGTGGAACTATTTGTACCCTTGCATTTAAACATCGTCTTATTGATATCTCATCTCTACATAGGCGCCGACTTTATTAATTTTCGTTGATATCTCATTTATTTATTATTCGAAATTCGGAAAACTAACCTACTCCAACTTTGCAACGGAATGTGATAATAATAATAATACCAATTTTTATATGCAAATAGGTTAATATGTTATAAAATAAATAACTTTCTTATTATTGAACAGTGTAAGCTGTGAGCACTTCCATTTGTTACTAGAGTACTCGTCAAATAGAAACAGAACTGTCAATCATTATAGTTGGTAACTTTATTTTTAAAAGACATACTATTAAATTTTCTATGAGTGCATACATATTAGCGAGAGAGTTGCATGGCCGCATAATATACGATGGTTCGAAGTAACCATGTAACCTCCCATAATAGTCAACCAGTTTAGTAGTCGCGAATATGAGGTGAAAAGGTGTTTAAAATTCATCATGTCAATTATTTTTAAAAGCATAACACATGTGTAATATTAATCTAAACACTGGTGTATCAAATTAAAGCAATTCGTAACATTTGCAAGAAATTCAGGCCGCGCTACTGAGTGACTTAGTGTTCTTTAAGTGGTTGGAGATATTTTGGAGGTATGACCTACAATGAATTACGGTTCTGTTTCTATTTGGCGAGTACTCTTCATGGGATTATCGGTACCAGTAATCTGAGACCTGCACCCTGTTTTTACCTTAAGACATTTATAGGTTATTCCTAATATTTTATCAAAATATTAATTATATATTTTAAAATACAAAACTAAACTTCACATAATTTTGCACATTATTAATAAGTTATTAATCGTCCACAAAATCACAGATACATTTGGTGTAATAAAACCATTATAAATTCATACTTAAATACTAACATACATGCCATATACTTACAAACCTTGATTTTTATTATGCAGAGATATAATGAACAGAACAATTTAATTATATTGTAATTAAATGAATTTGATAATTAGTGTATATTGAAACTAATTATATTATAAATAAATAAAAAACTATATTGAAATAATAGTTGAAACTAATTCAACTAATTTGGATAAATTTTTCTCAATAAAAACAGAAAGTTTTTCCATTATTGATTTTTCTAACATAAAAAATTTCAACTTTTACCAAAATTAGATGATTATTTTGTAGATTGAAAAGAAATAAATCTTGTGTATTTATATATAACATATCAGTTATGTAATTTTTTATAAGTAATCTCAACTTTTAACGTTCAGAGCAACAACAATTTAAAATACAAATACCTTTTAAATGTACATACATATATATTTTTATGTTTATACACGGTTTTCCAGTTAGAGGTGTCATTTTAAATTTTGTTGCATTTTAGACAACATAACAGCCGTTATTCGCGATATAGACACACAATTGTATAAAAAAATTATCAGCAATTTTATCAACGGGATAACCACTTGCAAGCTCAGTCGAGGCAACCATTCGAAAATGTAATCTTCTATGTGTAATCTTAGAGTGTGTACATGGGATTAAAATATATATCAATGAATTTTTAAATTATTTAAAATTGCACTTCTAATTGGAAAACCCTGTATAGAAATTACACTAGATAAAAAAAATAAATTTCTATTGTGTTTCAGAGCCACCGCCACCAAGCAAACCTTGTTGTAATAATCATGGGCACAAAAATAGCTCGTCAATTAAACCTACCGAGAAACATAATGAAGATCACACTGTTCTTCCAGGAGTTGTTATAGACTGGGGCCATGGTTGGGGATGGGGACAAGCAGCTTGGGCAACCCAGACTGCTTACAACCACGACGCTGCCATCAGCACAGCACTTTACTGTCATTCAGCAGACGATTATGCTGTAAGTGGATATGACGAAGTCGATTGGAGCGCCTTTGGAGACTTTTGTTTTTGAACAAATGTAACGAATAATATTTATACAGGAGTATGGTATCTTTTTGCTATAAAAATTAATAGTCATCTAAAATACCTAAGTTAGTGCAAAATAAAAAGAACGAAAACAAATAAATGCAGAGCTTTTTCAAGTTTATGAGAATAAAATTGAACACCACATTTTTAATTATTCTACCGGCAATCTATAGTAATGATAAGTAAAGTTAGATCAATTTTTACTTAAAACTTAACTATAAAGGTAACTTCCAATAATTGCAAGAGCTCGGAAAAAGAGCAGGTTATGATGGAGTCAGCTTAATTTTTATTTGAGTTAAGCTTTTGTTTACCTCATTATACCAACAATATTTTACGATTTACTACAGATACGCACATATTATTTTGCATGTATCCAGTTAAATTTTGGTATTATTTATATTATTATTATTTTTTTATATTATTTATTATTATAAACAACTTATGTTTTAATTTATAAGTACGTATTGAAAAGTGCCAAGCGTTCTTTGTTAATTGTAAAATATAAATCTGTAGTTATTAAATGAAAGATCTAATAATTTTGATAATTTCAGAAATAAATGATGGTATATTAATATTGACAAATATTTGTGAAATTGATACAGAACTCGATAAAACCTGGTACTTTTTAATCGCTTTCCAATAAAAACAAATTTTAATAATATTTTAACATATTAATACTTATGGTTTAATTAGTATTATAAATAATATAGAGAACTAAAGATGGTGTTGTCTATTAACTGTTAAGAAATAAGAATCTTTATAAGTAGTATCTAAAGAAATAGCCTAAACCATTAGTAGACTGATGTATAAATAAACCTATTTATAAATTATATAAGTGTATAGAAACTACTATATTTCCACTGCCAATTAGATAAACTTAAAACATTTTTACAGTGTTGCGTAATTTCAAAAGTGAAAAAAAGTAACTCTTCAAATAACTTAAATAAATTAACTTAAATGAAAGTAAACTGAAATATTTCTAATTTTTTTAAAATCTAAAATAATAGAACTAATAAAAAGAAATAAATAAAATTTTATTTAACATTGTTGTATAATATATAATTATAAACTTTTGAAATTACGGGCAAAAAAATTAATATTAAATACCTAACAGTATTATGCAACCTTTAGAAATAAAAATGAATGTGTAGAATATTAAGTGTTAATAATTATAAGAAAAAGTAATAAATGTTTATAGGAATAGATTTATATAGCCTAATAGAAAATATTGCTAATAATTTGTTTTCAAAAAGCATAATTGGACAAACTCAGATTTCGTGTCCTTCCATTTTTTAAACTCAAATACTTAAGTAAGTAAAACAAATTTTTATTTGATTATTAGTAATAAAATTACAGAAATTGTGGTAAGAGAAAAAATAAATTGTCGATATGCCTACATACTATTTTAAGTTTAGGTTTTCATATTCCCTTGATGTTAGAAATTTTGACCTATAACTTGATTATATTTATGTCTAAACTATAGCAATATTTTCATTGCAATGTGTCTAAATCAAAATTTATGAAAATTGTAAGCCAAACTCCAACCCTAACTTAGTAATGTTGCTGAGAAGCAACTTTGTATGACTGCTATATTATGAACATATCATAAAACTAACTTTTAAACAAGATAGACCATTTATTAAGTTGACTTTTTTTACAACTTGTTAGCGAACATATTAATTGAAATATTACGAAATAGACACTTGGGTAAGGGTTATTATTTTGTATAATAAATCCGCGATTTAAAAATTTTCATAAAAATCTTGGTAAAATTGAAATTCAAAACAATTTAAAGCTGCTAATTACCAACAAAATATAACATAAAAATATAACAACGAAGTCATTTAAATCAGAATGTACAGATTTCATTCCAATTCAATTTATCTTCAAATTTTAATTTTAAAACAAGTAAAATCATATTTAATATTTTTGTATTGGGTTTGACTTGAGACTTATTTGTGAATTTTAAAAATTTAAATCTAATTGTTTAAAAATTAGTTTTATGTTATTAATAACTGCTTTAATAGTTATTATAGTGTGT
This sequence comes from Cantharis flavilabris, assembly GCA_949152465.1. Lineage (NCBI taxonomy): Eukaryota > Metazoa > Arthropoda > Insecta > Coleoptera > Cantharidae > Cantharis > Cantharis flavilabris. The sequence goes on from OX424435.1 coordinate 60,498,772, forward strand.
TAATAAATATTTTTAATATTTTTACACCTTACAGATAGTTTATATACTAGTTTTATCTTTGTTACAACTTTTATTAAAATTTTTTATATATTTAAATATAATATAACTCAATTGAAAATATAGAAAATTGATAAAATAATGAACGCAATTTTTTAGATAAATCTTATAAAAATTTAAATCGACAATCGTCCAATTGTTATAATATTGTATGTTATGTCTAATATTTGTAACACTTGTGTTGTTATACTTAAAAGGGCTTTAGACTGGTCATATTTATACAACTATTATAAGTAAATGTGTTTATGTATTTATATAACATAAAGTAGATATGCTACCCAAGTTATGTATGTAAACATCATGCCCAAGTGTGCTATAACGTACTTGTGATACCTGTATTTAAGACCTAAAACTTAATAAAATGTAAAAAAAACAATAAATCATTTTTTGTAGTTTTTTTCTTCTAAATTTAAAATCTGGAAAAGATATAATTATATTAACTATAAATTATTATGCTATAGGTAATCGAACAAAATTACATCAACTTGATCTTTGAAATATGTAATTGTTATTAATAATAATACAAATAATAAATATACATATAATACAGACTTTCAACGATACAATTAATTATTTAATTTTTCAGACATACATTTTCCTGAATAATTCTTTATGCTTATAGTTGTTTATAATATCTTTTTTTTTTTGAAAATTTGACGTATTTTTAAATATAAGAATTATTATTTTTATATAATTACAAAACATTTATTTATAAATGTTTATATGTTAAATACTTTTACCGATTAAAAATCAAAGAATTTTATTCCAATTTCTATAGATTTTTTTATTTTTCGTTATATTATAACTTATAAGTAAACTAGCCTACAAACCAAAAATAGTTTAAGATATTGAAGATAATCTTATAATTAAAACAAAATAAATCAACATTGATTCGACAACATTCAATGTAAATTACTAGTAAATTATATCTAGTAAGATGGAAAAATTCGGCAATAGTTCCCCAGTGAGCATAGTTTTGTGGAATGTACTGCTACGACAGTACAATACGACAGTACTTAGTACGCAGCATAAAAATACCTGCAAGGATCTAATATCCATTTTCCTTTAGAATTTCTGTTGTTGGGTGCCAATAAAAAAAATAATTCTCTTCTCTTTTTATTTTTTTATTCAAAATTAAATTTTCGGTTAATTTATTAATATTTAACTTTGAAACAACACAATCTTTTTTTTTTCAACCCAAACAAGCTTTCCGTAATTTAAAAATCTTTTTATGATAATGTTGTGGATATATACGTGTGCTTAAAAACTAAAATTACTACTACACAAAACAAATATATAAAATTTGAAGAAGAAAAAAATATTTAAAAAAATAAAAATTGTCGAAATTTTTCCACCTTGATTCTTTTTCCTTGTTAGATTATGCCGGTTCTTTATAATTTTCTTTGGTGTTTTGTAAAATTTCTTTGAGTATCTTCCTCTCGGACTCTTCTTCCTGGAGGAATTGCACAATTTATGACTAAAAAATAATTTATTATGAGGTTGTCAAACTGAAATACTGGCTTGACCCTCTGCACAATTTTGCAGGGCTATGGAAGTCCCGCACGTTAAATGTCTCCAGCTTTGGTGGTTTCATTGCAGTACATACATCAGTACTACGAAAATGATGTAACACTTTTAAATTGCATTTAAACCAATTATTGTATTACAAAAAGAAGCTGAAATTATTTCAAACCAATTAAGTATCGATTATTTTTTTAACAAAATACAATTTTCAAAATTTGTTTCGTTGTTTATTTAGTAATAAAATAGTAAACATCTTTAAAATCCGAATAAAACAAGTTGCTCAAAAACGGCCAAAAAGGCGTTGTAGGTATTTGTTTTAAAAAGTTAAATTAAACTATATTCTTAGTAATATATGTATAATTTCCCAATCAATCTCTTAATAATCAATTGATTAATTAATTGTAAAAATTACTATATTTGAACATTTTCCATTGCATTTATGTGCAATTCATACAGTTGCATACAAACGTAATAATATTTATAATAAACTAATTAATTGAATATGGTGGGATTTACTGGAAAATAATACAGATTACTAATTATAAAGATTAATTAATAAACAATATAGTTCCTTTTTGTAATACAATAGATTAGAATGCAAATTATAAATGTTGCATTTTATTCTCACAGTAGGTACCTACTGTATAGGTACAAAATATTTTATTATAAAATGATTTTAATAAAAAATGTATAGTTAAATACCGAAGTTGTAACACTGATAACAAATAGTTGAGGAAACATAACTTGATAAAATTTATAAAGAATCGCAGTTGTCGTATCATTATTTTAGGAATATGTTAGTAGATGGAACATTTACATAAGTATAACTTTTACCGTAAGTTCAACTTTTTATAGTTCTTAATATGTAAATTGGTCTTAAGCGAACTAAATTTAGTACATACATACATGTACATATGTAGTATTTCTATAATTTTTAAAAAGTATGCTTAATTTAATATATCGCACTTAAAATTTAATGACTTAAACGTTCTTAAGTGTTTGACGAGAACTCATTAACATAATTTAATTATTATTCACAAAATATATAGATAATGATCAAACCAAACTGCTAATTAGATAAAATTATTATATTTGTTCATTTAGTTTAAATAGCTATGTAGCTCTCCTCTTAAAGTTCTGGAAAGAAAATTAATGGAATAAAAAAAAAGTAGAAAGAAAATTATATAGTTTAATAATCGAATGTTCATAAATGGTATTGGTTATGATCATGAATAATATGTATTGGGTAATAGGTGAGAGGCACAAGTGACTGTAAAGAGCAACGACTGGTCTGGTCTGTTCGGTTGGTTGTCTTGTACTCTCCGTTACTTATGACTTGATAGCTAAAATTATTTGCAGAACTGAATACAATCGCACACAGTGCTGGTGTTCGAATATTCACAACATATTCGTATTTGCATAATATAAAATTTATACTGGTAGCAAAGTGCAAAATTGTGGTTTAGTGTTTCTTTTTTTTTACAAATTGAAGTGCATCAAAAAAAACAGCACCAATTAATGTAAGTTCGGTCATTTAATTTAAATTATATTATCATTAAAACTTAACATATCAAGAAACTCCCTATTATGAAAACTCATAAGGTGAAATTTAAAGAAGTTGGCAATTTTATTGTGTACAAAGTTTCGCAATTATTTTTATTCTACTATTATTTAACTTTTGCAATTTTTAAAATTTCACTTTTCTTTAATTGTTATGTCTTTTAATAATTTACTACACCCGATGCCGGTCAAACTTTAGTCTTCGAGTTTAGTAATATTAGGTTATAGCATTGATTAATCAATGGCTATAAATTATAATAGTAGTTTGATTTATAGAACAGACGACTTATTAATTTTCAAGTCATGATACACATGGCAGAAGAATATTATGATAAATTTTGGAATTCATTTTTTCTCATTTGTAATTTTCAGTTATTTTCTCAAAATAATATATAAAATACCTGCCAGTTTATTCAATTGAATATTATGTACCTATACCGTAAACATGTTTTTTATTCGTATTATTATAAAGAGTTCATTAATTAAAATTAAGTTTTTCGATAATTGATATTAACAAACGTTTTACATGATTACTTTTATTTATGATTATTACAACAAGATTTTAGAGAAGCAATTATTCAACCCTTGATTATTTATTATTCAAAGCTATCTATACTGTAAGTTTTATAAGTTGCGAAAATAAAACTAGCACGTAATTAAGTTTCCTGCATCGATAAATGAACTAACGTGGTATCCAAACAATTGCAACTATTCCTTTTGAGATTGTATAAATAATTATCAGAAAGCTATAAATAATACGAATGAGTCATTTTAAAAGTTGCCATTAACTTCGCTTATGGTCAAGAGATGAAACCTTAATAATCATAAGCATATGGTTCCCCGAAATTTAAATTATATTTACAAACCTTGTATTTTTTTTTAAATTTAATTCCCTGGTCCTGAATTACAAAAGCAGTTACAGTTGACTAAAGTAATAGACGATTATCAAGTATGCAAGGTTAAAAGAAGAAAAAGCACAAAGGAAAAGGATGTTCTACAGGCGTAAGCAATTCTATTGTTCTTCATGGATGGCTGGTTTCATCATTCTCCAGACTACTACACCCAGAAGTATTATAAAAGTTGCTACTTATTAGTCATCTCGTTTTTAATAATTATGTAGTATTTCTACTATTATGAAGCAAGTGTAAAAAATTGACAGCGTTTTAAGCTTCTATACAAATTTCTATACTTCCTAGTTCCTAGTGCAGTTTATTTCTTAATTTTTATACATTACATATAATATAAGTAATAGATAGTAAGTACATATTATCAACTGAATAAAAAAAAAATGGAGGTTTGTGGAAAATAATCCAATAAATTATATAATTAGTAATACATTTATAACATGTAGATGGAAAAGGGCCGATTCCATAAAGAAATTGAAGCCAAGAGTTACGGTGAAATAGCATTTAAATTTATTAGTCTTTTTTCTGCATGCTGATCCAATAAGCTAAACCCAAAAAAAAAAAATTCTGAAATCGAAAATTTAGGTGTAAATAAAAAACCCTACCTAAGTTTTGAATAATTTATTTAGTTTTTGCTGCCTCTTGAAACAATGTAAAATAATGGTTCCGCCTATATTGGCCTATGAAGTGTCGATTCAATTTTGCATTTATTTTGCATATTTTATGCATTCAATTTAAATTGCTAGTTACACCAGTGACAGAAAGTGAGGGTTACATCATTTGGAACCCAGAAATGTGCATAACTAAATTTTCATAATTTTGTGTGTCAATGTAATACAATGTAGTAGAATAGTACTACGTACCATTTACTATATTATGTAAAATCTATGTTACTATTATTTGTTAGGGGAGAGGCTTGTAATTTGACCACCCTTAGCATTTTTGCTCCATAACTCATCTTCAAATTAATATTTTTGGATGTTGGAAAGAGTTCTTCATTAGCTAAATTTTTGCTGAAGACACTTATTAGATTACTTGAAAAACAAAAAAGTTATGACCATTCTCCCGAAGAGGCTAAAAATTGGCTCATTTTATTTTTGGCATGTAAGTTGACCACCCCCTAAAAAGTTGCCAAAAAGTCAAAAAAACTTAACTGAAATTGACTGATGTACAAAATTAATGATCTTTTACTAAGTTTTAAGTGAAAAACTGCAAAAAAAATATATAAAAAACATCAAAAGTTCTAAAATACCGGGTGGTCATCTTACATGCATGGTCAACTTACACGCCTCTCCACTATAAGCTTATTTAATATTATTAAAATGAAAAAAGACGTCTATTATCAAGATAAGTTTTAAAAGAAATTGGGCAAAAATTTTAATTTTAAGTAGACCACTCCATTTAGTCTTTTCACTTTCAAAACTATTTAATTATCTTAAGATAATACTTTATAAGTATATTATTTTTTAATAATTAAATTCTTTAGTGAAAATTATATACTTCCTGTTTTAAGTTTTGATAATAACAATACACAATTTTCTTAATTTAATGTCAATTTTGATTTGATATATTTACATAATATATTTTTGTATAGATTATACAAAAGTTTTTCATTTAATAATAATAATTATTATTGTAACGGTGACTAAAAATGGTATAACTAAGCTACCTAAAAATCCTAGTTTATAATACTCATCCTAGTATTACATAATTTATTATGCTTATGAGTATTACCATATTCCTTGCTTATATGCACCTACTACATCCATAAATAATGTAACTATATAGTTCGTTAATTAATCAAAATTACTTTAAAGGAAGACTAATTTTAAATATTTACCTATGATAATAATACGTCGCCTGTGGTTACCTTTAAAATAATATTTTTCTTGTTAATTGTTGTTCTGCAATTTTACTTCATTTCACTTGAAGATTTGTAAGATTTGATTATGTACCAACTTAAAGACAATATTCACTTATAATTTATTCTTTTAATTCACTACCATTCAGAATCATGGCAACACGTAAAAAAATTCATACACTTATTCGAATGTCATGTAAAATCTAAAATGAAATTAAATTCTTTTGTTTTGTTTGAGGTATAAATCAGTAAATTCATTTATATTTTTGTGTTTCCGTATAGAATGATTTATATAATTTTGAAATACTATCAATTATGCTATTTAAATTATTGTAGCATTTGACCAAAAGTTGCTTAATTAAGTTTTAAAATTTTATTAAAAAAAATTTAAAATTTTAAGTTAAATTTTATATTAACAACACCGCACCCGGTCGCGTATATTATGTAAATATAAAAAATTTATATTTAAAAAATAAATCATTTATAATATTTTTTCTTAATTTGAAATGATTATAAAATCTAGATTTCACTTATTTCGTGCTTAAAATTTAAAAGAAATTGCTTCTGTTTGTTTCTGTTTATTTAGTAAATAGGGGTTACTAATGATTCACAATAATATTGCACTATAAACAATGAAAACTATTTTCATTAATTATTTATAGTCTATTAGGTGTGGGTCGAAAAAACGTACCTTTGTCAAAACAACTCTAATTGATTTTTTTGACTTTAATATGTTTGGGTAGCAGTTACCACCGCAGGTGACTTTTAGAATTCAAGTAGAATCCGGTTTTATAGCAATATAATATAATGCAAGATAAACACAAATTTAATATTTGAAATACTACGGACAATTTTTAAATTAATGTTATGTCGTTTACGAAATACTCCCGAATAATAACATCTTTTATAATTTTATGGCTTGTGTATTCAATTCCTTTGATGAATACACTTATGTTTATCAAGAGTTTTGTAGGGCTTGTTAAGAGGATTATAATGAGTTAACCGTAGAATAGAAGTATACAGTTGATGTTGCAATAACTTTTTTAAATTTAATTTTAAAAATGTTTACGAAGTATAGTTTTCTATACTCAACTTATACTGTAAGCAAGCATCTTTGTAATATTGTGCTGTACTTATTATAGTATTATTATGCTTTTATGGATGTAGTTATAGTATATTGGACTTTTCAGAAATGAATGTAAGGAATAGTAGATGTTATTTATCAGCTATTACTATCAATTCACGTTCAAAATAAAAGTTTTCAGTTAAAAAAATAATCGTAATATTAAGTATTAAAACATATCGTGCCCAATCGTGACATCGTCGATGTCGTTCACCCTGTCCTACAAAACTCACCCTACTGTTCTATATAACAAACCTACGGAGCTTTGTAAAGTCATTAATGTAGGTCGTAATTATACTTTATTTGAGAGCTATCATTGGTAGAAGTTATATTTCTAATAACGAAAATCAAATGTTACATTTAATAGTGATTCATGGAAGTTATTACAGTGTATTAATTAAAATTACTCTATTAAATGAGTACTCAAACATGATTTTTCCATTACATACGTATAAAGTCTTGTAGTTAGTAAATTTATAGGTGAGCTATACAATTTTATAAAATAATATAAACTTATTGCACTAGTTAAGGTAGTACTGTCGCTTTTAGAATTACCATTCAGAATTTAATTAAATTCGGCATATTAGTAGATTATGTATTGATAATGATTCAATTAAATTTTTGAAGAGCTACAGAGAACCAGTAAAAAAATATTGGCATTTGAAATTTCATGTTTTTAACATTGAACCTTATGGGAAATTACAGGTTTTATCATATTTTACAGAAAGTGCCGTTCAGATTTCAATAAAAACAGATATATAAAACATTTTAGACACTTAAAAGTACAGCTTCAGAGCTTGTGATAGTAGTAATTAGCAAATAAATATCAAAATTGTACTTTTTATATCGTAGTTCGTTAGATGTGGCAACGTTGTAAAAAAGGTAAAAACGTGCACGAAATTTAAAAATGTATGGAATATGAGAATGTAGGTTTCATAAAAATATCTACTGTTGTTATTTAAGTTATAAAATTTAGCAGCGATCTTTTTTTTTAATAACTATTGATACATAGTTTTTTAATAAATTTAATGCTTTTATAGGCATAGGCAAATTCTGCACAACTTTAATTTTGTTACAAGCATCGTCCCAACTAAAGAAAGAACCAAGTAAATCATCGTTGGGAAAAAGCATTATGAGCTGCTCTATCGCAATTTATGATCAATTTTTTAGCAATATTTTCTAACTTGTACAATTTTTGTGTCACTTCTACCTATGTAACGAAATATTCTTTTATTGTGATTGAACGGTTTTGGCTGTGACATTAGTTGCATTATAGAAAAATTGCTCTGGGCGATTCCTTGACATAGAGGGGGCGTTTGATAACACGCCCTTCAACTCAATAGAGAACGCACTTCAAGTGATTCCCAGAGAGGACCATCGGCCATCATACCATGATCTTCAATTCCATCAAGAGTACCAACATGCTATGCATGTAATCGGATACAACCAGCACTGTATGGAACTTCCAAAAATCTTTCAAGGTTCTCATACCTGACAGTGAAATGGATGGCACCAAGCAGGAGCTGGGAGCTCAATATGATGGCATCTGGTACCCAGATGAATCCAAAACGGAAATCAGTACTGGAGCAGGGATCAGTGGACGTAGAACAAGAGATGTGTTCAGCATAAACCTGGGCTGCCACGCTATTGTATTCCAGGCAGAAATAACTGCTGTACCAGCATGTACAAAGGAAATTACATGGAGGGCTTATGTAAACAAGCGGATCTGCATCTTGATCGCCAGGCAGCTCTAAAAGCTCTGGAGAGAGTGCTGGCAACAAAATCCAGGGTTGTAAGTCACTTCTTCAATGTGCTAGTAGCACTTGCACAATAGAACAGCTTAACGCTGATGTGGGTGCCTGGGCACGCAGGAATAAAAGGCAAGGAAAAAGCAGATGTCCTTGTGGGAGAGCATATCGGACCTCAAAATAGGTTATTAAGTAACTACTAAGTAAACAACATTTTTGGTACTGGAGGGACTTTCCGGGACTGAGGCAATCGCGGATGATCATTGATGAACCCTCCAATAAAAAAATAAAACTAAAAATCCCCAAGGTGAGTAGATCACAACAGAGGAAGACAGTAAGACCTGTGGTAGGACTTACAGGACATTGCTGTCTGAATAGGTACCTCAATGTAATTGGGGTTGTAGAGTATACCCCATGCTGAAAGTGCGGTGTGGAGGAAGATACTCCATTATGTGGGTGTCCAACCCTAGCCCTGTTGAAGCTACAATACCTCGGCTGGGCATATCCGACAACTAAGAAAGTAATTCATTCACCCATCAGCTGTGTACTTAATTTTATTGAGGAAACAAAGCTGATGAAGTAAAACTTTAAACGCGGGGTACAATAAGCTTCGAGCTTCAGTACAAGTGGGCAAGGAAGCACAACCTTTCAGCAATAATGATAATAATAGTTGCGTTCTATTTTCTATTTACTGAAGATCTAACATAATCAAAGTGCAAAACTGCATTCTATTTACAACTTAGCATCTAAGAGGAAATTAGAATCTTATGTTTATTGTGTGCATTATCTAAGGTAATTCGATATCAACCTTAGTTCCTAACTTTCATTGCTAAATTTACATGTCATATTTCCGTCAAATTTTATAAAATTAGAGAATTGAATTTCAAATCTGTCAAACTGAAGTTAGATTCTATGGCGACGTTGCCTAGTCTAAATACTGCGTAAATCAAACGAGGCATTGTATATTTTTGACTCTGGCAGTACCAACAGTACTACCTTAACCATAAAATTTATTAATTCACAATATAGTCTTATTGAAAAATAATAAATTATAATACTTACTATTGCCTGATTTTCATTAGAGAGTTTTTAAACTTTCAATGCAAATATTTTAATATTTTCTAGTTTCTTCCGAAAATATTAATTTAAAATATATAATAAATATAAATATTTAAAAATAACATCAAAATTATTTACAAAAAGTTTGTAAATATTTATTACTTTTGTGAAATTCCAGTTAGTGCAAATTTACACTTACATAAGTGTTACATTGTTATAACTTCCTCCGTAATACCACTTGATGGTAGCAAGTCATGCCATATTCCTTCGGTAATGCGTTAATGACCACTGTAAATATTTCCATACCTTTTACGTTTCACATAAAACTTTTGTCGTTACATATTTGAATAAAAACATTTTCATTTTTTTATTAACACAAAGAAACTTAGTTTTTATCACTAAAACTAAAAAGTTCTTATCATAATTGTTGATTATTGCCAAAGCTTTTTCGTATTTACATGATTATGACTTACTTTTAAAATTAATTATTGGTTTGCAAATACCATACATTTTGCAAACCATTGCAATTATAATTAAAAACAGTTAAAATTTTTTTTTTATTATATTGAAATTAAAAAATATAGTTAGTTCTTCTCATATTTTGAATATTATCACAGCGAAATATATTTTTAGATTATTTTGAAAGATTTTTCTCTCACTCAACAATACTACATAATATTATGTAGTAGGTAAATATTAATCTTTTTTTCTTAAATTCAAATATTTTTATATTAAATTTCTAATAATTTTCAATAGGTAATATGTATAGATATGTAAAATAAAAAATTAACAACAAAGCAGGTTGCTTGCACTTATAAAAATCAATATGCATGTGCTACTAGATTTCCGACATAATAAATGAAAGTGAATTATTTGTGTATTACTTATTGTGCGTGCGTAATTTTATGTTATACATACAGCCGAAGTATGCATAGTAAATATATTTATTAAATATTAAATAATATTAGTATCACAATTAATGTGTAGGTAAGCATGATACTAACTTAACATTTATTATTGCTTTGAAAGTGTTAAATACTAAATATTATAATAAAAAGCATTTCAAAACTAATTCAAACGATATCTTGAAATAATTCATTTTAAGTTTAAATGGATTTAAATTCTTATTCAAAACAAAATTTCGAAACGTTCTAGAAAATAAAAATTAAAGTTAGGTAAAACAATAGAAATTATGAATTAATAGTAGGGTGAAATTGGAAAAAAATTATAGCTTACACGTTACAATCTTATTCAAAATCTCGTCAGGCAACAAGCACGATACGATCAGTAAATAAAAACAGGAAAATTTTTGAGAACTGAAAAAAATAATTAATAAGAAAAAAGCAAAAATGCTAAATATAATAATATGAGGTAAAACGATTATCGGGTTGACCAGGAAGCACTAGGAAATCAACCCGATAATCTTTTTACCTCAACTTTGGGCTGTAGGAGAGAATTTGGTGCCAACATAATAATATATTGTGCAAAAATAATTATTATAATAACAAAAAAATCTGATGTGACAACACATAACTTTCTCATTTATTACTAAATTAATAATAATAATTAAAATTTAAAAAAAAATTTTTAAAAATAATTAAAATTTAATAAATAAAAAAAGAACGAATGGATTTCAACCAAAATCTAATCAGCTCTCAAGATTGCTGTTACAAACCAATATATCAAAATTGAAAAAAACTTATAGACAAAAAAATCGCGCGCGCGCACACACACACATATCTGGATATCATTGCAAAATTTGTCTCAAACGATTTGTACGAACTCATAGACTGTAAAAAACTGCTAGTTCAAATTTTTTTTACTCGATTACTGTACTTTCCTTTACTACGTAAATGGGAAAGTAAAAAAGTAAGAATTATTAAAAAATGAATAAAATTCTCATTTATTACTAAATTAATAATAATAATTAAAATTTAAAATAAAATTAAAAAAAATAATTAAAATTTAATAAATAAAAAAAGAACGAATGGATTTCAACCAAAATCTAATCAGCTCTCAAGATTGCTGTTACAAACCAATATATGAAATTTGAAAAAAATTGGTTCACGCGTTTTGAAAAACTTATGGACAAATATCACACATATCTGAATATCATTGCAAAATTTGTAAAAAAAACTGTAAAAACTGTAAAAAAATTGCTAGTTTAAATTTTTTTTACTCGATTACAGTACTTTCCTTTACTACGTAAATGGGAAAGTAAAAAAGTAATAATTATTAAAAAATGAATAAAATAAAATAATGATTATTTGTAAAATAATAATTCAAGTTGTTTTGATTAATATTTCTAAAATAAAAATTAAAGTCGTAGGCTAGTGTTAGAATGTTAGATTGCTAACTCGCAGACGTGCGGTGGGTTCGATCCCCGACTAAGGTACGTCTGGCTGTTACGACTGTTTCTCTGTTTCTCGACTTGCATTAAATGCCTAAATAAACAAGCCATGAGTCTACAAGGCCTGTAGGCTATAGTATTACTACGATACTTCACAATAATTAATAACCAATTAAGTATTAAAGCTTTTAAAATATACAACTAGTTGTGAAATAACACGATAAATAAAATATTATCTTATTGTATACAATTCTTTTTCTACAGACGTAATAATTATAAAAATTAACTTTGAAAAGCTTTTATTGTTTTAAAATAAAATCCACAAATGAAACTGTTCATGTTTAAAACAAATATGTGCATGATTAAATAAAAAATAACGAAATACAATCGAAATTTAAAATAAACTTCAAAAATAAAAAATCCATTTACTTCTAAGTACTAGCATAACGGAAGGTTACTTTAAAACTAAATTCGTAATCAAAAAGTTACACAATATTTTTCATTTTTTGAAATTTATTTTACGCTATATAATATTTCTAATTTCTAATTTATTATACTTATTTTATTATTTTCAGAATACATCTTTAACCTAATAATGCTGTGATATTGTTTTCGTATACTATTTTATACAAAGAAGAAAAAAATTGAATTCTACAATGGTTTCTAGACTATCACAAATACAAGTAAGTAAATATCTACAAAACATTGTAAATATATATATTACACTAACGCAGTCCTTCAATAATACTTCAATTGGGTAGTTGGTATATTATCTACTCAAAGGCATCAAAAGTTTACGTTATTGTCGGCTATTAATATTTATAAAATAGTCTGTTAAGTTTGCATACTCGAAAAAGTTAGTAATACCGAGAGCAGTAATTTAACGTTGTTAATTTAATAAATAATTTTATTATTGCTTGTAACTATTATTAAACGTTTAATATTTTAAATTTATTTAAATTATTAAGCATAAATCTGATAGTATCAATCATTCTGAGAATATTACTACAATTGCGGTGTAAAATTTCTTTAAATTAACGATAACGTTAAATTAGCGTGTTAAGATGGTGTTTGTGACATCAGAAACACCACATCTAGATCTGCCGGTACGATTTACCTGTAAGAAGTTCAGGAGTAGGCGGAGGGAGACTTTAGTATTTTAGGTTATTACGTAATATAGAAAGATGGTACTAAGGACCTCGCCTCATAGCTTGTGCTACGCTAGCTATTCGCGATTTACCTTACCGTTGGTAGTGTGTCGTGACGCTACCAAATGTCAGCAACATGGCGGCTCTATTACGTATACTGGATGCTATTTTGAGTTTGATTCTAAATTATTTTATCGTAAAACCGCGGTGAAATAATAATTCACAAAATAGAACACCAAAAGAATGCAAACGTTTGGTTTATAAACAAAACTTCATATACCAACTACTTATATATATTGTAATGATATTTTTGTAAAAAATAATCACTGTTCTACTACGGCTTCCAAGTCGGAGAGCTAGACTTCTCAGGTTGGGTTCGTGACTTTTGCGTTGCGGTGCAATTCAATTTTCTAAAAAAATGTCCAAAACAATTCTTCCATAACATTATTCAAGTTACGATTCAAATTAAATTAAATTATAAAATAAATTTAAAAATAGAACAACGATTGTCGGGACGGCTTATCACCCCAGGTGCCAGCCGTTCATACCAATTTCACTTCGCCTTCGATTTATATTCTTAATTTCAACTTTTAGAAAAAAAAATCTAGTCATCCAACCTCTTAATTAACAATCAACGGATCCAATTTTATTAATCCAAACTTATGTCCAAATTTCCAGATATCCAACGTCGTCCAAACCTCGGACAACTCTCAGAATAAATAAAACAAATGACTACTCACGTAATTCCAATTTTATTATTCTCAAAAATAATAATTGCAAAATATAAAATAATCCCTAATTAGGGACTCAAATCAAAAATTCTTTCGAGATTCGATAAAAATATTATGCGCTTCATTTCAAATTCTAAAATTATTTACAAAATCAAAGAAACTTACAAAAATTAACAAAATAAACAAATTCTACGCAATAATATAAAAAAATCCAATTTGATGTTTGAAACACCACAATATACGTATTAGATTAAGTTAATATTTTTCCGCAAGGTGGCGTTTCTTTTAATGTAAATCATGAATGCTAGCGTAAAATTTTATCATTGCGGGTTGTTCTATCCCATGCAATATTAAACCTCGCCTTTTACTTTAACGTTAAACATAACCACAAATATTTGCAATTTTTATTTTGACTTTTAAAATTACCGTTTGTAATTTCGTAATTTGATAATTAAAAATATGTGATAAAATTTAATTAGAGGTTTAATTCGAAAAATAAAAAAATTTAAGTAAGGTACCTGCACCTAATAAGGCCTATACTCTAATAAGGCCTAAGCAACAAAAATCATACTTAAAATAACCTCCCTCGCTCAATACCACAGTTACAGACACCAATTGCATGTAGAAGTTGCTAAAATTTTGCGGGAGCTGAATATCCCATTTGTAGCCCCCAGTGTTACATCATTTATCATAAAGTGAGACCGTGTAGCCCCAAGTAATAAGAATCGGTTCTAATAAATCCTAAATATTTTTTGTAATATTACAGTTAGATATATAAAATTAAATTTTTATCTTTATAAATACATGCTTCGATGATCTTAAAAATTTGAATATCGTATCACGGTCCAAATATTTTTTATTTTGTTTTTCTTACATAAAGTGGTTTGCGCTTATCAAGGCCTACTAAATTTAACCAGAGTCTTACTTCGTGTATCAAAGTTTGTTTGCTTTATAATTTATTTTACAGTACTTTTGAGATTACAGATTACGAATGTAAATAATTAATAGGCGTATTTATTACTAAATCATTGAGCGTTGTGATTCGAGCCTCTGCCTCCTAAACTAGCCACTTGGTCAGAAATCAATGATTTTGAGTGCTCCAAGGCGTTGTAATTAATACTTTTTTTAAAGAATGTTTAGTTGTTGCATTTATGTGTTTATTGCTTTCAAATACCAAATAATATTACGTATAATTTTATTATTTAAGTATGTTAAAGCCATAGGCTTTATTATGGTACCATATTAAAATAAACCCTAACTGGCAAGGTTTTTAAAAATGTTTAATTTGATGTTTGTATATGGTACAAGTTACCATTTTTGGTTTATATTTTGTAGAAAATGTATCAAAAATATGATTATTATTAAAACATGTTGATTAAATTGGATATTTTTCATTTTATTGCAAATCTCTTTTAGCTAGGTCTTATATTATGCGCAGGTACCTTAATACATAAGTTGGATTGAAATAATGCGCGAAAAATCGCGAATACAAAATTTTATTAAAAATTCATTAGGCCTTTTCCGGCCGATCTGACTTGATCATCAAACCGGTATTAAATTACTCGAAATTGCCATGTATATTTATTATGGTCAATTAAGTTTATATCCGACTTTGTCTATCTACTCCAATTAACCTTTTCCAATACCAAGGATAATGTGTAGGCAAGAATGAGTTTAGTGACTTTCGCAAATAAATCAAAAACTACTTTTTGCATTAAACCCAAACAAATAAAGTTGTTATCCCAAAATACAATGACTAGAAATAAATTTAAACTAATAAAATTCTTGTAAAAACCATTTCTGTTAAATAGTAAATCGATGTGGGTTTATATTGACTAAACATATTTTATATAAATTATTTAAAATACCAAATAATCTAAATAGTATTTTTAACATTAAAAACTAAAATGAACTTATTGATGTTATAAAAATTTTTACTATTATTAATATCTATCTACATATTCGTTAGTTTTTTTAGTTTGTTTTTATAAAAAGTGTGTTAGTTAGAAGAGTCAAACTAAAAAATTCTGTAAGATCTATTATTTTAACCTAAAATGTTCGTTCTAGTATAACTTGAAAAGTAATCACGTCAAACCATTGTTGTGAACTTAGTTCCTTTTTAATTTTTTTATTTAATTTTAGTTTATTTATTATTTTTCATTATTTTATTTAATATAATTTATTTAATTTTTCAAACCAAAGTATATCTTGCAATCTATCTGAAATTTATTCTCATTGTAAAAAATGTTGTAATTGTATATTACCTCGTCTCTAGTTAATACAACCTGTTGGTACAAAATTTAGACCTTGACCACTTTCATTATTTTCCAGTAACGCAATATTTTTACAACTTTGGTCTATGATATAGTTCTATAGTTTGCATCTTGCCGAACTTGAGATTTATCTCTTATAAATATCTTTTCTCAGCGTTCCTGCTCAAATTTAGAGAAAAAGAAGCTTGATTATTATCAATAATATATTAATTACTAATGTTATAGATATAAATAACTAATTTTATGTCTGAAAGTAATTACTATATAACATGGTTCTCATCCAATTAACGCTACGTAAATTAATAAATAAAAAGAAATTACTTCTGTAAAACCTCGCTTTCAGCAGTGTATTTGACTTAAAGTGAATATTTATTTATTTTATTATTTAATTTAAGTCAAATATATGAATGAAAACGAGATTTTAACGAAGAAATGTCAATTTATTATTAATTGATGTCTAATTTACGTAGCGTTAATTGGATGAGAATGGCACTCAAAACTCACAGAAATATATTAAAATATAATGCATGATCTTTCTATTCTAATAAATTTTCAGTAAACGGGATTGTTAATAAAACTATATATTCGATAAACCTCTTACAACGCCTACTCTAAATGACTCACCAGCATAGTATAGGTAAGAGGTATTAATATATGGTATACAACACCTAACTTCGCCATATATGGACAAATTATATAATTACTATATTTTTATACTTATTAGTAGCACTTGTTTGTATCCAAATAAATAAGAACTACATCAATAATTAAAAAGTTAATTTTGGTGACTTTTCAAATTAATTAATTATTATTATAATTAATATATTCATCTAATATAGGTAAGCACTTAAATAAGTATAAATAAAATTTGATAGTTATCTTGGTAATCTATTAATCATCAAATTTATCGCCAAAATATGAAATACCCTGAGAATTGTGTTAGCTATAAATTAGTAATGTTAGTAATATTATAATATTACTGTAAATATATTAGATGACACAACATTGCATGCTTACTTGCTACTATTATTTTGAACTATGACTTTTTAATTACTATAATTTATTAATTACGTTAATTTTTATAATGAAATTGAAGACCTTTTTTTTCAAAACTCGTTAAATGCAATTTTTCCGAAATTGAGATAATTATACTATTTTTACAATGACTATAATATAAACAAGCAATTTTTGATCAGTAAGAAATAAAAATAAATGTTATTTTTATATGTATAAATCTATATAGTATGACCTTCACTGAATTATTTAATTATGCTAAAAATGCTTTAAATAAAATAAGTACTTACCTACCTAATTATATACAGTTTAAATGTTCTCCTGAAAAATTAACATTTTTTAATTGTTGAGTTTTGAAAAAATGGTCTTCAATTATTTTACTATCTTAACATTCATATTTTCTTGGACATTTCAAGCATAAAGCAAACTTTTTGCTCTGTTACAAATTATTATCCGTGCAGTGGCTCAAGAAAGTATTCGTACCCTCCTATGTTATAACAATGTAAAAAAATTTGTAGCCTTTTTTTCGACACATAACAATCGCCTTTAAAGCAAAACTATTTAGACATTTTTTGTTAAAAATTTCATTGTCTTAAATTTTGTACCTACACATTTTTCTATTTTGTCGCCCCATTTTTGACTGACAGCGACTTAAACAAGATTCTGCAAAATACAAAACTTATTATAATCTGTAACTCAGAAACGGTGTGACAATATAGGAAAATGTATATAAACAAAAATTATGGGAATAAAATTTGCAACTAAAACTACTTATATATTTTTCTAATTATTGTTTGTAATTGTTGAGTATTGTTTAAGTGGCTGTCAGTCAAAAAGGGGCGACAAAATAGAAAAATGAATAGATACAAAATTGAAGACAATGAAAGTCTTAACAAAAACTATCGAAAAAGTTTTGCTGTAAAGCGATTTTTATGTGTCAAAAAAAGGTTTCAAAAAGTACTATATTTATATTGTTAACATAGGAGTGTACGAATACTTTCTTGAGCCACTGTGCATTAAATAGAAATGCATATGTAAAACATAATAATAATAATTTCATGTAATAGATCTAGAAAGATGCTAGTATAAAATTATTCGTAGAATTCTTATCGAAATAAAGTTCTCGTGTAACTTTTCATTGTACAAAATGTTTTCGTATTTTCGGTAAATAAAGCAACTTCTCTCATCTCGTTTAAATAAAAATTGTTAGCTGTGTAAGGTATCTTAGCATTTCCACTAAATCCTAATTTATTTATTTATTTCAAATATACGGGCATTCGCCCATTAACAAAAATATACAAAATTGCATGAGTGCATTACTCAAATACAAAATACAATAATACAAAACAAAGCATGCTAGTATAAAAACACTTATAAAAACATCTGCAGCAAATATCAGTTTGGAAATTTTACATCTTCAATCATACACATGCAAGAGAAGCACTAATAAAAATATAACATACAATTTACAGCAACGATAAAATAAAAATAAAAATTCACTAATGACGTCCTACATTTTCGCGCATCTCACAAATTTAATGTAGGCTTCAATGCTAGAATTAAATACGTCCACCCCGTTCAAAAACCGATTCCCCAATCTCTGCATTCTATTAACCGGAGAATTGTAACAATAATTGGTAGAAGCTAAATCCACCGAAAATAAAGAACACTGTCTTAATCCACCACGCGGAACCCGAAAATTAATTTTTGCCAGTAGTTCTGGACAATCATAATTGCCATTGATAACTTTAAACAAAAATATTAAGTCGGTCATGACTCTTCTATCGTACAAGGCAGCCAGGCAAAGGAGATCACGCATAACATCATAATTTCGTTCTTCGACATACAATTGAAGTCTACGTTCCATCAACCGTAGAAACTTATTTTGAATTCTCTCAATTAAAAGTGAATCCCCCATGTAGTAGGGTGACCAAATAGAATAACCATACTCCACTAATGATCTAACTAGGGACACATATAAAATCTTTAACGTGTAGCTGTTTTTAAACTCCAACGTATTCCTATATATAAATCCCAACATTCTCGTCGATTTCTTCCAAACGTAGTCCAAATGATCTTTAAAGGACAAGCTCCGATCAAAAACTATGCCCAAATCTTTTACTGTCTCTACAGCCTTCAGTACGTCACCATTCAATGTGTACAATGAGAGAACAGGCGTGTTTACTCGATAAAACCTCATTACACAACACTTCTCGACATTAAAAAAAAGTAGTTTATAAGTGCACCATCTACTAAGTCCATCTAAAGCTCTTTGAATCCTGGCCGAATCACTTATTGACTTGATTGCAGAATAAATTTTAAAATCATCGGCAAAAATCAAATATAGCACATTCTCGCAAATAGCTTCTCCAATATCATTAATAAATAGCAAAAATAGCAAGGGACCCAAATGAGACCCTTGGGGTACTCCAGAGGGACCTCTATTGGCTGAGAGTTCTTCATCTTAAATTTAACAAACTGAACCATTCCAGAGACGTAGCCTATAAGCCAGTTCAATATAGAACCACGGATAAATAGGGCTTCCAATTTAGAAAATAAAATCGAATGGTTCACTCTATCGAATGCCTTCGAGAAATCGGTATAAACCGAGTCAACTTGCAGACGGCTTTCCATACTCTTCAGGATATAGTCCTCATACAACATAAGATTAGTCACCGAAGATTTGCCCTGTAAGAATCTATGTTGTTCAAGAATAATCAGACTTGATAGCTCAGAAGAGATAATGTCCCGCACAAGAGGCCTTCAAATATTTTTGATATAACCGATTGAATTGAAATGGGACGATAATTAGTTACATCAGACCTGTTACCTTGCTTTAAGATGGGTACCTTAAAGGACTGCTTCCAAATCGATGGAAATACGCCCTCCGATAAGGACTTATTAAATAACACTAAGAGCGGAAGGCAAAGTGAATCTTTACATAACCTCACCAGCATCACCAGTTCTTTGATGAACACTATCGGGACCTGGACTCTTTCCGGTTTTGATAGCTTCCAGTTTCCTTGCAATAGCATCGACAGAAATCCGGCAGTGATATAAACTAGTTGTCTTTTTGTAATTAAATTCTCTATAAGATGCGGTTCCATCTCCATAAACACTTGAAAAAAATTTACAGAACAGCTGCAATATCTGCTCCACTGAATCGGCATGCTGGTCAGCCAGGAACATAGTATTTAGAAATCCGCTACTAAACTTGTTTGCATTTATGTAGTTCCAAAAATGCTTTACATCGACTGGTATGGAACCCTCAACTGACGAGATGTATGACTCATGACACTTGCGAGACAATGTCTTACATTGAAACCTCAACTTAGAAAACTTCAGATAGTCACTGAACAAATTTGTCTTCTTAAATAATTTATGCGCTTTTCTCTTCTCCCGAATAAGTTTCTTCAAATCACTACTGAAGTACCTAGGAAATGAAACCCTTCTTGAAAATACAGTGAAAGGTATAAATAAATGCATAGCGCAATACAAAACCTCATAAAAATACTCAACAGCGCTATCAACATCTATATTTTGCAGTACATACCAATCCAATAAACCGAAATACTCGGACATCGCAACATAATCGCCACCTTTGAAATTGAAGGACTGGGTTTCGATGGAAATGGTGTCCTCTCCAGACTGCAAATGCAACGTTATTTCCAAAACAGGATGATGATCATCTACTGGCAAAACACTTTCTTCGCACATCGACACCGACACATCTCCGATATCAGTAACAACAAGATCAATCAACCGTCCATTCGCGTTTAAAACTTCGTTTACCTAACGGAAATTTAAGAATTCCAACAATTCCACCAAATTTCTTGATTCTTCAGTAAGAGCGCCACCAATGTGGTATCCAGATTTCCAACTTAAGTCTGGTAAATTATAGTCTTCACAAATAAAAAACTTTGCACCAGGATGAATTAAGTGTATACGCTCCACCTCTTTACAATGAATTGCATACACATTGGAATCCGATCTTGGAGGAATGTACACGCAAGCGACCACCACACTAATATCATCTAACTTCAAAAGAACAAACTGCTGCTCAACTTCACATGAAGACTCAGAAGACTTCACAGAAGAATATTTAGAGTCAATACCAATATGTACACCACCACCCGAAAGTTTTGCACTGCTCTTAATAGAACGATCAGCACGGTAAATATTATAACCACCAAGTTCACCATCGTAAAATTCATCAGTCAATGAAGTTTCACTAAAACAAACAACATCAAAGTCAACCAGAGACATTTCAGTTTTTAATATATTTAATTTACTTCTCAGTCTATTTACATTTTGATAGTACACAACAATTTCATTCAGTTTCTTACACAGTTTTTTGACCAACCCGATTTCATTATTTTTGGGCTCCCAAACCTCTATCTTATGGTGAGATCCTCTTCACCTCCCTCTAATCTTGACTTCAACTGCGTCAAGTATCTTCTTTCAGCAACAGTTCGATCCGATCCGATAGATACCCCGTTCCCCTTTTGAAGTCGATGTGAGGATGCCATAATACGTGTCGCATCAGTTGCACTGCTCATAATCACTTTTAACGGACGTGAACCACCTCTAGAGACCTTTCCCAAACGGTAAACTTTATTATTGTCCGTTGATATCTCACTTGTTATTCCGGAAATTATTTTAGATGCCCCAGCTTTATCATGCTTAATCCTATCAGGAACTGATTCAGAATCCAATTCATTAACTCCATAAATAGTAATGTTAGACGATCTTATAGTTCTTTCCCTTATCTCTTCTATGACATCTTCCACGGCAGTAAGATTTGCACTACCATTTGATTTTAGTGTATTTTTCAATTCCGTGATTTCTTTTCTAAGTTCATCGAACTGCACTTTAAAGGAACTCAAAATTTCAGCTATAGAACTCACATAACCATCTTCGGACATACAAGATTTTCACACAAAACGCAGTTGAGAGTTTTTTTCTAATATTGCCACAAGAATCGATCTAGATACAACTCCATGTGAATATTTTCTACATTTATCACACACTATGCCCTCATCTTGAGCAATTGACTTATCACACTTCAAACAGCTGCCAACATCTACTACAGACATGCTGACTTCAAAAATAATTAATACGTAAGAATCACAAAACAATTTTTTAAAAATCTTATTAACTTAAAAGCGTAATAGCACTCAACAATACCAACACAATTAATGTGTTGATTGAATTAATCATCATTATTAGCTTTTTATATTTTTTCTCTACGAGCTTTGCTACGAGTTACAAAATAGAAACAAAAATGAGAAATGAGTTACATACAAACATATTCTTTTAGCCCAGTCTCTATACCTATGCACATTTGTAATATTGCATTAATTCGATTTCACAAATTTTTTGTAATTATTGAGTTTTGAGTAAGGTCATTAGTAGTCTAAATCCAAATTTTCGGAAGTTTTCTGCTGTCGCGTCCGCCGTCATCTTGAATTTCAGGGGGAATTTGTTTTATTTAAATAACTCGCTCATTTTTAGCTCATTTTATTCTTTATAACTTTTGTCATTAGCATTTTTTATCTACGATCAATATTTTTCTACTTCAATCTGAAAAGTGGGTTTTTAACAAAACTTTTAAAAAAAATTTTAATTTTTACTTTTAAAAGCTAAAAGTCGATAAATTTGCCATTAAGCAAAAGCATTAAGCGTTTGTTATAAAAAGTTTTTATTGTCATATTGCATTGTGCTTTCGTTATTTGTGATTATAATAAACAAAATAAATACTACACATTTTTAAGAAAGCTGAAGAACAATCCCGTTATTTTATTTTTTGTACTAATACGCCAATATATTTCGAAAATCTATAAGCTTGGCATCACATCTTGAAAACGAAATTAATGACATAAAAATTAAATAATGCTAGGTCTGTTCAAATTTGTCTATTTCCAAAATTTTTTCATGCCACCCCTCTTTCTATTATTTTTGCAAAATTAAAAAATTACCCTTCCGATATCTAAAATTCTATTATGATGTCATAACTCTTTCATTCCTTGAACCTAATGAATGAACACATTTGTGTTACTATTGGGGTAACCTAGTGACCATGACTATTGTAGAAGCGCATGTCTCTAATGCAAGTTTTATCCCCAAGCTCGATACAATATTCAGTTAATGAATTTAGTTTATTGTTTACGAACATTTGATTAGAAAATAAAAGTTTTATAAAGTGAAATTCAAGTGTGAAAGTTGAAGTACTGGTAAATTTATTTATTTTTAATTTAAAAAAAAATGGTGTAGATTGTGTAGATAATTATAAAAGATGGTGTAGATAAACCCAATTATGAAATATGTTGCAAAATTAATTTATTATTTATTAATAATAAATAATGAATCAGTACGTATCATCCAGTATTGCTAATGTAGTTTCATTAGATTTGGAATCTTCTTGGGCGGCAAGAAATCTCCAGGAAGCTATCAGACAAGCTACTGTTGGCGTAAGAATGCACATTAATTCAAATTATTATAGAACATACAAATATAGTTTAGAATTAGTGAATTCTTTATTCTATCATTATTATGTTTTCAATTTAGTACTATAACAGATATTGTTCATCTGGGGCTTTTGAAATCATTTGAAACTTTTATGCTTCAAATGTTTGAAATTAAAGATCTTACGATTTGGACAGAATTGCTATAACCATAACAGTAATTTAATTAGGTATAATATAGAGGTGATGCATTTACTATAATCAATTTTAAATATTTTCACGCTTGCAGTTATATGTGAGTCATATTACGAAATGCGTAATAAATATCATTTGGATCATTAGGAGTGCGCCTATTTTTTGTTTATCTACTTTACGTTGGTATAATCAAACTATTGGACGAACAGTACATTTGAAGTTTCATTAATAATAAATATTACATCTTTTCATTTCGAAAAATAATTTTCATTAATTTTTTTATATATTTTGATTTTATGCTATTCTGACTTTTGTTCAATATTCTCTCTTTGAGCAGTCTTAAGTTTTTAAATGCATTTCTTTTATAATTGCTTTTGTTACAATAACATTTTATTTAAAAAATAAAGGAGCTGGGCTTCTTCAAAATAATGTGTTTTACGCAAATCTTTAAGTCATACAATAATAATAATACGAGATAATACATATATTGAAGAAAATAACAAGAAAGGCAACACAGTATAGTTTGAAAAGTATTTTCGTCTAAGTATCTCATATTCTCCCCGGATCCGGGTCGAGTCTAGAACTTCCACATGACCTTCTCCGTGCTTCGGAAGGCACATAAAGCCGGCGGTCTCCCTAGGTTGACGATTACCGCCATCGACTATTAAAAACAGGGTTACAGTCATACCCCAAACCGGCTTGAGCAGCCATGGGGTCGACTTTTTTTCAGATCAAATTGTTTTTAAATAAAAATCTTCTTGTCATTAATTATTATATTATAAAATTAAAAATATGTTAAATTTCTGACAGCATTCAGTGAGCAATTTTCTGATATAAACACTATCATGCAATATGGCCCTCTTTACGTAAAGTATTTTAATACAACAGTGTGATTAATACACCAGGGAACAAATGTATGAAACATGTTTCATTATAATATTATGTTATTTGCACCAGCTATCTGATACTGAAACAAAATTATCGACTGATGCATTGAACATTTGTTTGTATAGAGGGCGTCCTTCGAGTTAATCCTAGTCATTAGGTATTTTTGCATGAAAATAAGTAATAATTATAAGAAAATTGACCTTAAGTTTAACAGATTCTAATCGGAAGAGAGACAAATTTGTTAATAACAAGTCAGCAGTCTACGTTTTCTCCGAAAACGTCGGTTTTTACCTGTTGTTGCCCTATAAGGAAGGTCTCAAACTTCACGAAATCTTAAATTAGCCATTTTCTGTACATTTTATACTCAAATTGAGTTGTGTCAAAATTAAAGTTGATAAAACTTTGCGTAAAAGGATAAGGAAATTATTGTTCTACTTTATCTGGCTTCCAAGCTATAGCTTTTCATTTAATGTCGATTTTTATCGATTTATGACCAAAAAACGTTGTTTTATCTGTTTATCTGACACAAAAATGGTCCATAGAAAAATAAAATTAGATTTACTAATTATTTAGAAATTTATCCATAGAACAACTGTGTAGCTATATTAGGGACCTAGCTGCAAGCATTCTAACTTAACCCTGTTTGGTCACACTTCTTCAAACTGATGTAATGGTCATACTGCGTCAAATATACCCGAAACACTTTTTTAATGTAATAAATTCAATTTAATTTATATTTTCAAAAATAATTACCATGGAAACTTTCATGGCCAGTCCGATAATTGAAACTTTTAACAAAAATTTCAAAAGCATTTTTTGACTATTTAAGTAAAAACTAAATGAAATCTAATGCTCTTATCATTTTTTATTTATATTTTTGCATTATTTTTGTATCTTTCAATTGTTCTCTAAAATAATTATTAAAAAAAAAATACAAAAATTGACGTATTTCACGATAACTGCTGTAACTTTTTTAATTTCTAACCTATGGATAAAATTAAGAGTGCTTTCTGAAAGCTGAAATTATAAGCTTTTCAATCAATTTGAAATAATACTTCCTTGAATACAAAGTTCAAGGTGCAAACTACCCTTAGATGGCAACATAAGTCGCATTTTTTATCTATGCGTCGTATTCCAGGTCGCAAAATTAGTTCGGGTCTATTTGACCCAGTGCCAGTGTGACCAAAAAGGATTAATATCATTATTTGATTTTTTTAGACTTTGTTATTAAATTTTACAAATAACTTACTTTTAGTGCACTCAAGCTTAATTTTAACATTACCTAAAGTGCAGAAAACAAAATTTATAGGAAAAAAAACAAAAAATCGATTCTCGAAGATTATAATTTTCACCAAAACCCGTGTCTCTATTATTGTTAAACTCACGACTTTATTTCTTTAAGTTTTAGATATGAAATTATGTTTTCTACACTTTAGATAATGTTAATATTGCGTATGAAGTACTGAAATTGAGCTATGTGCAAAAATGTTACGATAAGCGACAAAAAAGGAAAAAACAACTTTTACTAGTGGGTTTTGAACAAATAAATGATTCAATTTATTTATTTCAAACAATGTTTTATGAAATTTGTTTCCCTGGTAGACTATTCACCTAAATGTTGATTGGTTGTGATGATAGAAATTTTATTTGAAAAAATAATTGAAGACGTTAGTGAATAAAGGTGTTATGTCACATTTTGAAAAGTGTGGGTAAATCTAAAAGAAAAGCTTTGCATAGAAACTCTTTTATAAACTTTTTATAAGTTAGTCTAGTACGATTGCAAAGAAACATTACAACAAAATTGAAAATAATTAGTAAGTAAACATTATATTCATTTGAAGTTTGAAAATTTTAAGTTGTAATTGTTGCAGAATTCATAACTTTCTCTATGCTTCGCTTCAATTATTTCCTAGATAGGCAGAAGCGAATGAACCTCTTAATATAATCACGTTAATGTCACAAATTAAAATCACTCTACTGTGGTTAGATTAGTATGCGTTAGCAAAACAGCGATAAAATTTAAATTAATACTTGTTCATCACGCAATTTAGATAATTTATCGCAGTATCAATTGACCGCCCAAAGAGAACTCACATTGGAGTTCTTGCAAGCAAATTACTTTTGATTGGAATGTAATATGCAGATATTTAGCATAAATGTAATTTTAAATTATAGTGAAAATTATTAATTATTTTAGTATCGGTTGCCAAATTAGTGGTTTTATGATAATTAAAAAAAAATTATTTTTTTCAGTTTTCAGTTTTTATTATCAATATCAATATAATCGATGGATACTTGGTTTGAGTAGTGTAACTCGATATTGACCACAGTGGCGTATTTAGAGGGGGGCAAAGGGGCATCTCTTCCCCCCCAAGGATGACTCGGATTGTACCCCTAAAGCTTCCCCCCCCTGATAAAAATAATGTTTACAACCAAGTTTAGAATTTAAATAACTTTAAATTATGTTTATTTATTTGTTTATTTATTTATTTACTAGCTGGAAAGCCCGTCTGCGGACAGGCAGCTAGACGGTGGATCTCTTTTTTAGCGTTATAATATTTAAACATTTAATTTCGTTTCCTGCTACTGGGTGATTCCCGTTTTTCTATATTTTCAAAGTAATGCAAAAAGTTGCTGCTAAACTTGATGTGCCGTGGGGCAATTAAATTTTTTTTTATAATATAAAAATTAATAAGTTTCTCAAATTCTAATTTTCTCTAGCCGAACGCTTTCATTTCCTTCCCTTTGGTCATCAACAACAAATTTTCTACATTTTTTCGACGAAATTTGTATAATTATTTAATTTTGACATTTAACATTCAAAGAAACGTAAAAATTGCTACTAAACTCTGAGCACTTAAATAAATGTTTTCTAAGCCCTAATATTCTCTAGCAAACGGTTTAAATTTCTTTCATTTTTGCTTAAAAATTGAAATTTTCCGGTTTTTCCTGGTAAAATTTGTAAAATTATAAATCCCCTATCTTCTTCAAGTATTCTAAAAGAGCGGAAATTCTGCGATATGCACTGGAGGGTGTTCCACACCCCCCAGACCCCCCGGTTTACAATTTTGACTTTATATTTTTATAATTAACTTTCAAAGTAACACAGGAAGTTGCTGCTAAACTCCGTGAACAGTAAGGTAATTAAATAAATATGCTTTCCAAGTTTTAATTTTTTCTAGCCGAAGATTAAACTTCTCTCATTTTTGCTTAAAAATTTAAATTTTCCGGTTTGGATTAATATTGGACAAATATTTTTTGGTTGGTAAAAAAAATCGACCAACCAGAGTGTTTTTTTACGAAAAAATTACACGTTGTAGCAGGAGCAGCAGAAGCGTGCTGGAATTTTATGTATTGGGATTAGATACAACAGACGCGCATGAATGGATTAACGAGATTCCAAAGTATATTTAATCTGCCCCCTCCAAAAACATTTTCTAAATACGCCACTGATTGACCATGTTATGAATATTTTAGAAAATCCAAAAAATTCATTTTTTAGAAATTCAAGCTTATCAAAACTAGTTCATTGTCTGATGATGCCATAGTATAGTGAAAACGTTTGTGATATTTAAACTATCTTAATATATAACTTAAAGAACATTTTAGTTCTAAAAGGTGTGTGTGCATTTTTGGGGTTTTCTAAAATATTCATTTAGTCAATATCCATATTTGAAAAAAATTTCATACACAAAAACTTCTAAATTACCTATACACTTAGATCGATATGTTTTGTATCATATTTTTAGCCATAATCGCCATAATCCATTCATTAGTTGATGACCTGTATTGTATTCTAGTGATTTGTTTGTATAGTGCTTTTTGAAAATTTTTATCTAAATCAACAATGCTGGTCAAAAAGCAGTTCTAATGCATTTAAATTAAAAAATTATAATAATAAATCTTCGCGTAAAAATTTTATGAATTTATGTAACTGTAAAAATATTAGAAGTAGTACCTACTTCAAAATACTTTTATGAAAAAATAAAGTTTTGCTTAGGTATAATACAAGTAGATATACTATCGTGTAAGTATTCTGGTCGAATAATTTCACGTTATCTATCTAAAATGCTTACATACAATAATATACATATAGATTAATTATTACTAGAGTACCATTAACATTTCCCATAAATTTTCGTTGATATTAATTTAGTAATTTTTTGAAATAAACTCTATAAACCCAATCTGTGATCATAGCATTATAAACAACATGGAAAGAAATAATTATGTTTGTGGAGTGCAGTCAGCTGATGATAACCATAATAGTTCAGGCTCTCAAATCATTTTACAGAAAAACACAATTGAAGAAATGCTTCAAAATAGCATTTCTTCTAATTAGTTCAAAAATATTAATAATATATAGCAATACACTAGTGAGCCAAAAATTTAAAACTTGTTTTTTTTCAAAATCTTTTTAATCAATAAAATTTCCAAAATCCGAAAAAGGCATAGGTAGTATTATTTGTAAGTATATTTAGCATGCTTTTATTTACAGTCTGTAGATTTTTGTAGTATGTTTATTAAATACGTAGGTAGTATACTCTAATTTATAAATACTAATTGTAAGTAAAAAGTATGTCTTTATCTGACGTCAAGACCAGTTAGACATCTGAAACATTTTTGTCACAAATTTTCGGTTTAAGAATAAGTACATGATAAGTCTATTATTTTCACTATGGTAAACTTTTACAATAATTGCTAATTGCTCATTTAATTAAAAGTTCGCTTTGAAATACAAACTTTCCAAGAAAATTTTCTATAGATTTCAGATGGAGCTCTACTTATAGATATTCTTATATTTTTGCTAATTTTCGAAGCCCTGGAGTATATAATATAAATTACCCATATTATCTATCGAGGTCACTAACTTTCTGATTTATTTGCATCGTTAACTTTTTTAATTTTAAATAATTTTTCCCGATAGTTGAAGTTTGAACGTACTTATTTACTTGTATTCATATTCCAAAGTTAGATAGCCTTCAATTAGCTATTGTTGTATTTCTTCTTTTCATGAATCGATAGGTGACCTTCTAGAAAAATTTGTTTAATAAAACAAACCAAATTTTTCGTTGAATTGGCAGGGAAAAAGTCATATTCAGCTATAAACTTCATAAATTTAAGGTTGATTGTTGTCTTTATTTAATATTTAATAAGTAGTATCTGCCAAAAAAAATGATACGCAGTTCTAAATATAAGGAAAAAACTGCAAACCCGATGATAAAATATTCTCAACGCACAACTGCTAATAGCTTTAATATAATCCAGTCATAAAAAGAAAAGTGAAAGCGATTTTGAAAATCATCATAGAATAAGCTAATTTCTAAAATGATATAGGAATTAATACATTCAGCAGTTGTGCTGCAACTATACGAAGAAGTATCGATTAAATTTTATATTAAAGAATGAATTCCATATCAAGCGGTTAATCTTGTCGCTCGACCGTTCTTAAAGAAAAATTTTTAAAATTTTAAAATTTTTTTTGTCAAATTTGCCTAGCATGTTAGTACGTTAGTACTAAATGACCATTATTTCAATTTTATTGTTTTTGGTTTTCGTGCGGGGTTCATATGTGCTTTATAATGTGCGCTATTTCTTGTAATTTAAAGGGTTGACGGCAACTGCAATATTTAAGCTTCTGTTATTAAAAGAATGCCAAAATATGCATGCAAAAATACTATAAAGAAAGAGGCAAATATGCACTATATATCGTTTGTAATTATTTTTCTGTTTAATTATCGGTTATTTTCAATAAAATGGATTTTTTTTCATATAAAATATTTCCGGACCCATCATATTAGACAGATGACCTTTTTTTTAGCTTTTGCAATTTTTTAATAGTATATTATTAAAGAAGAGGTTTAAATGGCTTATTAAACGCGAGGTGGATCGGATGTCACGAGGCGCAGCCGAGTGATATACAATCTACACGAGCGTTTAATAATCAGTTTAAACTTGAGTTTTAATATACTATTTTATTCGCACCTGTAGACGTAATAAGCAAATTAACAAATTAATGGAAAATAACAAAAAAATTCGTGGAATAAAATAACAGTGGAAATATAATTTATTGCTCGTAGGTAAGCTTTGCGAATAACTAAGTAATTCGATATACTGATATACACTTATGCTTACTTATGCAGTATAACTATAAGCAAAAAGACTGACCTGAGAATAATATAGACATATAATACGAGACGGCCACGGCATAACTATGCTAACATTTAATGTAGTTGAAATGCGTGGGCAAATTATATCTTAAAGTAGGTAACTTTATATTTTATCGGGGTCGTGTTTAATTGTCAACTTATAGAGTATGCTTATAACGTGTTAATTTGCTTATTACGTATGCAGGTGCGAATAAAAATTATTATAAGAATAGTACTTATACAATAATACTTCTACACATCAAGCTTTGCTACCGAAACAAGGACGATCGGTAAGACAGCATGCAATTATGCAATGAACGTTATAAATATCGAGTATGCATGTGCATATGCATATACAAACATTCAAATGCAAATAATCCAATGTCAACGTCATCACATATTTTTATTTTAAATCAATTTTAAACGTTTAAATTGCACTTTAATTTCTATCAGGTTTTTAAAAAAGATTTCATCTTTGAAGAGAAGTTTTTTCCTTTGGATGAAAGGAAATAATCTCAAAGTTAGATTTTTTTACAAAGAGATGGTAACTACATAGTTAAATTCACAAACCAACAATCCTTATATTCGGGGCATTCGATAATTTAAAAATAGCGTCAATAGCCGTGATTAAAAACACTATCTCACTATTAGACGTGAACACAAAACATTATCGTCACATTGAAAAGATGTTATTGTAAAGCTCTACGAAGAGATATTTGCATTTTTTGACATTAGTCGCAAAAGTTGTTCCCCTCGATAATAAAATTAACGTGTTTTTGCATTTTTTGAACAAAAAATTCTGCTGGCCACAATCCCGTCTGTTTCGTTTTCAAACAGCCACCCTGTATTTGTAAGATTATGTAGGGTCTAATTCATATCATTGCTACTTATTCGCTCTACCACATCGGCTGACTGGATCACGAAGCGGTTTAAAACATATATTAGCTTTCTGTATACATTTTGACAAAATGTACTCCAAAAAGAGTAAAATAAAATAAAAATTAAAAATTTTAAAAACCCCGGACTGTAAATAGCACCTTAGTTTAAAAACTACTGTTCCGTTTAAAAAGAAAGAAATAATTTTTCTTCTTCACTCAACAACATAAACTCTCGGTCACTTAACTCGAAAAATCAACTTATCGTCCTCCGTCCCCACCCCCCTATTACAAAATTTAAACATTAATTTTGTAGTCAGGGGAAACGGAGAATTTTTAATATGGAATGTATAAACAGGTTTCGTAAGTGGAACAAATCTCCGTTTCCCCTGACTTCAAAATTAATGTTTAAATTTTGTAATAGGGGGGTGGGGGCGGAGGACGATAAGTTGATTTTTCGAGTTAAGTGTCCGAGAGTTTATGTTCTTGAGTGAAGAAGAAAAAATTATTTCTTCCTTTTTAAACGGAACAGTAGTTTATAAACTAAGCTGCTATTTACAGTCAGGGGTCTTTAAAATTTTTAATTTTTATTTTATTTTACTTTTTTTGGAGTACATTTTTTTATTTAATTTTAATTTTCTTTTTGATTATTATTATTATTAATTTTATTTTATTAAATTTAGTAATTACATCAGATTTTTAGCATAATGCTGAGCAAAAGGATATAAAGTTGTTGCACTGAAATTTGGTTTGAACTTTCCAAGTTCCAATATATTAATTAATAAAAAAAATTATAAAATGTATAATAAAAATAAAATTACGTGAATTAGATTTCCAATTTATCGAAGTCTTCAATCTTCAGATGAAGATCATATCAGCAAATACCGCTAACACATAAGTGGATCCCAAGCATTCTGCGCTTTGCATTGGCATATGCTTGTGAAAGTTGCAGGCGTCCTTTATAAAAGGCTGTAATTAATAATAAATAAAAATGTAAATTTCAAAAATAACTATAAAAATGTATCTGTAATTACACATAAAAATCTATAATTATTTGCTTTTAAATGTTAACGCATTACGTTATTAATATTATAAAATCAATCTATTTCTGGGTAGGTAAGACATATTAAAAAAAAACTTTTGATTGGTAAAAAAAAATATAAAGCACAAAATCAATATTTTTGTGAGTAAAAACGTAAAAAAATCAATCACCTTGAAATATAGGGTTTAATTATTCACAGCTTAATAAAAAAAACTAAAAATATTTGTATAGAAATAATTAGTATATCTAAAAAAATTCCTATCTGTGATTTTTTAGTATAATAAAGCCATACATTTTTTATTTAAATATAGATTTAGTTTTATGCACACCGTGGTGATAGTTTATAAATTTTTGTTGCTTAAATACTATTGATTAGAAAATTCTGCTGGTCATGTATTGTTAAAAAACAATATTTTTTACTGAGTAACTAATTGAGTAAATATTTTTTTTACATAATTGAATTTTGTCGGTTACGCTATTTACTATTTCCAGGTGAAGTTTAATCAAGGTTTTTCAAGTGTCCTGCAAGCAAGGTCTTATTAATATTTAATTTGTATAACTGTAGGAGGAATACATTGCCCTTACCTTGCTTTGATAATTAGAGCAAGGTTAACTTACAAAGTTTATTCTGTTTATAAACGTTTAATAACAGCATTTGTATCCCACCCTCATTATTTATTAACGAAAAATTAAACACCTTATTGATAGGTTTAAATGAATATCTTACATTAACAAATTAAGCAAAGGCAATAAATTATTATACTAATTTATTTAATACCACTGTAGTCTAACAACATTGAATTGATTCCGTAAATGTTTTGATGCTAATTCTTGCTTCTAATTACTTTTTTAGGCTCGTTTTCAACAAAAACAAATGCAAGAAAAAGAAGAAAAGCTCTTACGGTTGTACGAAAATCAGCAACAAAGAGTCGTAGACCGAGTTAATGGAGGTAGCGCAGGAAGCAACACGAGTGCAACGAGTATTACATCGCAAGGAGGAAAAGTTCGACAAATGTTTGACGAAAGGCGTCAGAAAGCTGGAATAGACCGTAGTTATCCCTTAGAACCTTTAAAAAATTCAAAAACGAATGGTTATACCAGAGGCAATAGCTTAGATCGAATTAAAAACCAAGTAAACAACAAAACCATTGTTAAATCAACTGTAAAAAAAAGCGTATCCAATATAAAAAATGGTAAACCAATCATTAATAAAAAGGAAGTAATTCATAGTGTTTATACCAATAATAATGGAGATGAAAACTACGAAGAAATTGTCTACCAAAATAATGATAATAATAATAGAAATGGTCGAGTTTTGAATAAAACCTATGGACAGAAGGACTTAGAAACAATGTTAAATAATTTTCACCTCAACGATAACATAGATAATGAACAATTTCCCGACGTTGACATAGATGAGTTTGATGAACCTACGGTAAAACCAAAAATAAAATATTCTGAAGAAAAGGTGTATAATCAAAAGAAAAGTATTTCCAAGAAACCGGTTAGTCAAAACGTAAATGGAATATCTCGAGAAAAACCTTTGTCGCCTTCAAAAAGTGAACCTAAGGTACATTTTTAAATTAAGTATATTTATTTAAAACATACAAAATTATTAAAAGAATTCTTTCAATACTCTCCTCTATTCAAAAATGAACAGGTGTATCACTTTTAATACTGCAACTGCATAGCACACCTCTCATTAGTCCATTTATTTCATGTTCAAGCAATGAAAGATGCATTGTAACCTAAAAAAGTAAAAGTGTGTCAAATTAATATCTGACATGGTAGAAGATAAAATTCTGTATAAAACACGTGTAGAAATACATCATTGTTGTGAAAATATTACACACAATTTTTTGTCTCAACCCCGATATCATAATAGTATATTAAACAACAAGTTTAGTAAAGCAAAGTTTTACTAAACGAATTTAGCCTTTGAGTACGAGCGAGCGCAGCGAGCGAGTAACTTAAAAGCTAATGAGTTTAGTAAAAATGCTTTACTTACAAGGTTTGTTTATACTATTTTTTCGGATTTTGTGCAATATCTAGTGCCGTTTTTGAGTTATTGCTAATTCAAAATATTTCATAGTAGGTACTTGTGTAGGTTGTTTATTGACAGTGACATTACTATATAGTAAAGTGACTTTTCTATGTGGTAAAGTGCCACTTTAATAAATGATTTTGAATTGAATCCGAAAAACTACTATTATGAATTTAAATGTCAAAACTAATATATGCTATTTTTATGTTACCTAGTTATTAATACTAGTTATTTCTACCACTCATTTCGTTTCATCCAAAAAAATACAATAAAATTTTAGTAATTAGGAAATACGTAAAGTAAATGTTGAGACAACATTTCAAAGAAGTTTTACGAAGCCTAGAAAATCCTGAAATTTTTGCAATATTTAGTAAACATGTTACGCTAGACAAAGTAAAGAAACAACCCACTTGAATTTAAAAAATGTCAATTTATTTTTTAACTGTCACTTGAACATTTTGATTTCAAAAATTTTAAATTTATTTTTTTCTAGCCTTTAGTTAAAAGAGTAATACATAAATCAAATGTAATCGCGGCTGAACGCTCAAATACATCAAATTCGACCAAAAATAATATTTCTGTGAATTCCTCTTTATCGAATATGTCGGATAAGGTAAACTACATTTTCTTATATTTATATAAAACTAATACATTTTTATACTTATAAATTTAAACATAACCCAAACTAACTAGGTCCATACGTGTAAATAATATTTTAGTTTATTGTAACGATAATAATACCTAAATAGTTATTTATTTTGAATTTTGAATTTATTTTATTATGTATTTTGAATTGAAAATCTTCTAAATCTTGATTTTAATACAAAATAAACTCTTTGTTACTAGCCATTGCCAAAAACACTGCTGAAGTAGTTTCATGTGAAGATAAGCCTTGTGCTTATCCAAGCCATGAAAAACAAACTCTAAGGTCCAGTTTTTCAATTGTGAGTTAAACCAAATTTAAAGATTAATCTATGTTTTATGACTACCCTGATAGGTCAGAAATCTAAGTTAACCATTGAATTTGGGTAAACTCACGATTGAAAAATTGGGGCTAAGAACTTGTGCTAAGTCTACTAACTCGAGAGCTGACTAAACTGTATTTAACTTTAATTTAACTGACAATTAATTTTCAATATATTATACAGAAGGAACGAGTACCTTCGACGGCAAGACCTTCTTCTAAGCAATCTGGAAGAGGACCAACTTCTGCTGTTAACAGAGACGACTTGGTGGGATGTAAATATTGTAATCGAAGATTTGCATCAGATCGTTTAGCCGTACATGAAGATATTTGCGCTAAGACAGGAAAGAAAAAACGTAAAATATACGATGCCACAAAACATCGCGTGGAGGGCACAGAGTTGGAACCCTATACTCGAAAAGCCAATAGAACGACGCCAAGTAGCAAGGTAGGTAGCAGTTTTTTTTTATTATAAATAGATGGTATTTAAATTTCTACGAACTTTCTGTTTGTATTTGAGGTGTTGAATAATAATCGTTTCTAAAATCCGATAAAATAAAAAAGTTTCCAAATTTATGAATTAAATAATATAAAATCGATCGCTAAGCGTTCGTTGTATTATACTTACTTCTAAGAAATAATTTATACATTCAACATTTCGTGGTACACACAATTTGCATGTCTTAATAGTTTGTCAAAAATTTTGTAAGCAATTTTTTTCTGATTTTAAATTTCGCCAATGTAAAAATATAA
Source organism: Cantharis flavilabris (assembly GCA_949152465.1). Classification (NCBI taxonomy): domain Eukaryota; kingdom Metazoa; phylum Arthropoda; class Insecta; order Coleoptera; family Cantharidae; genus Cantharis; species Cantharis flavilabris. Next base: position 60,535,499 of record OX424435.1, read on the forward strand.
CTATTTCATTTTGCAAACTAAAATATTGATTATTTTCAAACTATATTATTGTATTAATAATGCATAGGAAATTCATAAATTTCAAATTTAGCCAATTTAAAATATTTAAATTTTAATATTAAAGTAAATTGTGATATAAAATCATAATGTACTCGTAATATCGATATGATAGGTAATTTTAAATGTTTTATGTTTTATTGGAATAGCCTGCTGGAGGTTATTCAGATACGGGCAATCCACATTCCAAACAACAATTAAACACCAAAAAGGTAAAACATCAGCAATAAAGTTTTTCTTGGTGTTTTACACTATTAAACTTATTATAGAAGCGACAACAAGAGGAATTTCGTATAACAACATAAATTATTTTTTGTTTTTGATTTTGTTTAAAACAATAATAATGTCGGAAGATTTGCCCCGATAACACTTGGTTTAAATTTTGAGATATCACATTTCATCCTGTTAAATAAAGTGTGTAAATGTGTCTTTCAGTATTAGTTCGAATAAGACATCATTGGTGGTTTTCATGATACAGTAGAATCCGCTTAATGTAATCACTGATAATGTTATCGGTCGGTTATTGTGATAATTTTCACTGTAACAGCTCTAGTTTTTGAATTATAAGGAGGGGGTGTTTTTTGAGAAAAAAGTGCAATCACCATAAAAAAATATTTACCTATAAAAAAACCACAAACTTTGTAATTTTCTTTTATATGATTTTCTACTGTAATTGAATGATGAAGTGTTACTCTGAATACTCCAGTAAAAATCGGTCATCATTGTGCATTCCAGCGACCCCGGAATCGTTCCTCCATAGTCCGAATATCTTGGTAAAATCATTCGCCCTGTTCTTCACTCAAGTCACCTAGATTTTCAGGAAAACGAGTTAAATGGCTGTGCAGGTAGTGTACTTTGATGCTCATGTTGCATCCAAGCCGCTAAAAGTCAGACAATATCTCTTCAACGTGCTCGACGTAATCATCATGCTTTTTATTGTATAAGAAATTTTGAATAATCCAAATAAATTAATCCCATGCATTTTTCTCAATATCTGACATTGAACTGCTGAAATCAGGATCGTTCACCAATTTGCGAATTTGTGGGCCGTCAAATATGCCTCCTTTAAGCTTTTCTGAACTCAGTTTCGGAAACAGTTATCGTGATGATTTAAAGGTTCACGCCAGATCATTGGAGACCGGAACTTGAAAGAGGTTCCCTTCTTAGTAGACCATAAACGTAATTCCTCAACACGGATCTTACATACAACATTGGGTACCTAGTATTTGTTTTTTGTTTCCAATGTAAAATCAAAACACTCCAATATGCTTGATTTACTAAATCCAAGACACTCAAATTAAATTTCTTAAAAATATATTCGCCACATTATTACAAAAACTATTTGGATCGTTAATGCAGACCCTTCTTGATGAAGGCATAGTAGAAATTACAAAGACTTATCTAAAATGCCACCGTAATAGACATCAGTTGATGTAAACTAACTCATATAAAACTTAAAAAGTAATTTTAAGTCAGTTAATATTAAAATAAAAATAAAAATAGAAAATAAGTTCAGATATAAGCAAATAAACAAGAAATCGCAAAAAAAGCAAAATAAGCATGAAAAACTATACGTTAAAATACATCTTTTTATGTAATTCGTCCACATCTCAAATTTCAAAGAGCTGCTTTTAAAATTAACAATAAGCAAAAATGCTTAAAATCCGGTCTCTAGTGATCACATTAAGCGGATTCTACTGTATAAGCGAGATATAAAAAATCTGACCACTTTCAATATTATGCTACAGGTACAATTTTTAAGATATTTTCAAAAACTTTAAGGCAATGTGTTCATAAAAATTTGTTAAAAAGCATACTAATTTTGTAGTATTGAAAGTAAAAAAGTGAAACATCACAAATTAATTATTTCCAAACATTTAAAAAAATCCGTAATTATCGCAGACAATTATTAGGTATCGAAATTATTAAAAAAAATTTAAAACCACTATTCAAAATGTGGACGCCAACATTCAAAAAGACCCAAGTACAGAAAAAAAAGTGGATCGGGAAGAAAACGTGGTTCAGTTTATCGGAAATTAGAAAACAGGGTTTTCTATCAAATCTTTCATAACAATAATTTCGGTAAATATACTAGATATTTATTTAACAGAATTGCTTAAGAAACGGTTATTACTTATTACCATACCACTATGGTTACTACCCTTTAGGAAGTTACACAATGCCTCACCTTTATTTTGGCCTGATTTGGCTACCAGGGTAGCAGGGTAGCAGTAACAGGGGTATTGAATTTTATACACAGAATACAATAAAAATTTTACTGCAATTTTGCAATTCATCGAACTGCTCAGAATAGGCCCAATAGAAAAATATTGCCCTCAAATTTAAATTAGCCGAAATATAACATATAAATAACAATAAAAAACCGAAAAATAACAGTAGACATCAATATGTTCAAAAAAATATTAAAAAAGCTCCAGATTCATTTAAAGTTAATGATGGAAAAAAACTCATTAATGGGTTAAACAAAAAAGTGCGAAAACTCTCTGCCCCGTCATAAAAATTTTTGTACATATTTTTTTTTATGTAGAAGTATGTTATAAATATGCAATAAATATATTATTCAAACAAAAAATTAATCCATTTTGATTTAATACGTAATAGAAAGTGGTCGGATTTTATCTAGGACAGTCTATCTCAGATATTCCAACTTGATTCTCTTCAACAACCTTGCGATTGCTAATAATGAGTGACTTAAAAGTGCTTTCCTTTTTATTTGGATTTTCCAACTCTTGGTGGTTTGGAACAGCGATCATACCTTCTTAAATTTTCGTGTTACCTTCATTTTGTACTCTTCAGTCTCCACGATAACTTAAGCTATTTATGCTTTCCAAAATTCCTATTTAGAACAAAATTCAAATCGAATAATACAAATAAATCAGAATATTTCATTATTTATTGTACCGAAAATTCCTGAATAAACAGGATTGACTACTTTGGTTCTATGTCGTATCAATTTTTACCCACAAAGTCTTGTTCTAAGTCCAATTTTTTATCCTTGTCTGTTATTTATCATATTACTTTGTTTACTTTGATATTAATTTCTAATCGATATGATTTCAGTCAAGCAGCAAACAGGCGCCACATCAACAACCGAAAAAGTCAGATTGGCGTCGCAAACATGAAGAATTTATTGGTGCCATCCGTGCTGCTAAGTTGGCTCAAGCACATGTCGCAGCGGGAGGAAAACTTAGCGATTTGCCACCACCTCCACCTTCATCTAATCCCGACTATGTGCAGTGCCCTCATTGTGGCCGTAGATTTAATGAAACTGCAGCCCAAAGACATATACCAAAATGTGCAACCTACGATTATAATAAACCTAAACCTGGTGCAAAAAAACCTGGTTCATTTCGTTAAAGCGAATTTTTTACAACAAGTATAACTGAAATAATTTGATTTTGTAATTTTTGGGGCCAATATCTAACATGATGTGTAGTAATAGACTTGAAAAGTTATACTCCTATTGAATTAAGGTTTAGGTATATTGGTGCTATTTTTTAATACCTCTCTACTTAATTATTAACAGCTTGAAATTTATATGTAAATCTATTTTATTGTCAAGATTAAATTATTTAAGGATATAAGATATTAATATTTATTTTAATAGTAAGTATATATATAAAAAAGTTTAGTTAAATAAAGTTTAATTATTTTATTCGAAACATAATTTATTAATAGTTGTCACTAATTTAATTGCGCACGAAAATAATTTTGTTAATAACTTTTTTATTCTATTTTACCATAACGAATAAAACGCTTTTAACAAATATGATTTTATTTTCGGTAACAAAATACCAACGGCTTTTAGCATTTGAACAATAAATTTTACGATTTTTCTCTCACTCGTTACACAGGAGTTACTACCCCTTAGGTACCTCTGAATGGTAGCTGTTAAAAAGCTTTATATCTCTTATTTCAGTTTTTTAGAATAAAATATTGTTTTAACCCTATATCCAAAGACCAATATTTAAGGTTGTCATAAGCTTGCTAGTTGACGGTCAAGCTTGTTGCAAGCTGAAAGCTTCTTGAACCTTTTTGCAGGGTTTACTACGTAAGATTTGGCATGGAGAGACAACAATAAGCAAAAGGCCAACATATTTTATTATGTGGTTTGTCTTGATTTTCCTCGATGGATTTGAATGATTATATCTTTCTTCTTTAAGAAGAAAGATTCTTCTTTGGTACGCTGCTACCATCAAATTTTTTAGATAAGAAAAATTTGCAAAACTTATGGTAAAACATAGAGAGCTCGGAAGACGTAGGAATTAAACATAATTTAAATTCTCTTATCTTTGCACAAGAAAATAAAAACACTTAAGATTTCAAATACCAATTTATTAAAAAAAAAAAAATAAGATATATATTTATGTTGATTACAAAAAAAAAGTTAATTTATGTGATCTCCCTAATGAATTAATAAAGCAAATAAAAATTAATTTGACCTGTAGATTATAAGCTCAACTCGAAAAAATTGGTTTATTTCGAAGACATAAAAATATAAATTGAACATTTGCGAAAATTAAGTTTATATTACCCTTAATTGTTGTCGAAGAACACACAATATTTTTATTAACTACGCTTTGATTGAATAAAAAACATGAAAATTGAACTTGAAAAAAGTTCAATTAATATGAATGAAAGGGGAAAAAGAACTCAAAGAATAATAATTGTCCGAAAACGACTACATGACGACTGAAAAACGACTGCCTGAAAATGGCTCGGAAACGACTGAATAATAATTTTTCTGGACCTCTCTTTTATGTAAAATTTTTGTCGATGATTTGAATCCGAGAAGGCGAAATATTTTACCGTTTTTATCGGTTTTATTATCTTATCTTTAGCGTTGAAATGTATATATTACTTTTTGGGTAATTTTTGTATTTTGATCTAATTGATTGTGACACATAATTTAAATTGTAATAATTTGCGTTGGTTATTATATTTGATGTTAATTTTAATAAGAATATTATTAACTGTTGAATATTTGTATATACAGTAGAATCCGCTTAATGTGATCACGGATAATGTTATCAGTCGGTTATTGTGATCATTTTGACTGGGAACCGGCCGCTTCAATTAGTTTACATACAAAAACAACCGGATAATGTGATCAAAAAGCCGCTTATTATTATCACTTTCAAGGAATTTCCTAACAATAATCTCTTTTTCTCAGTATCTTTTTCTGATTTGTAATTGAAATTTTATATATCTTGACAAAACACATCATTCGTTTTAATTTCTATACAAAAACTAATGAAGTTTCCCGTTTCATGGCGTGTTTTTATTTTTATTTTGCTAAATGTGCACTTTGCTTTATGCATTTTAATTTAAGTTTAGTTTATTCTTGCTAAAATTACCTAATTCTTCTAAAATTCGTTTATTTCTAAAAATTGCTTATTGTTATCAGTCTGTTAATGTTATCAAAATGTTCTTGGCCCAAAGTGATCACATTAAGCGGATTCTACTGTATTTTATAATTTTTGTCAAATTAGTGATTTGCAAAGCGTTAGTAATGTTCATATTTATGGCTGAATATTGCATGTCTAAAATATGTTGACAGAAAAATAATAAAAGTCAAGATAAGAAATTTTATGGCTTTTGGGTCAAAATTTTAACCTAATAATTGAACCTTAGGGTCGTATTCTCTAACTTTTAAGGGATCTTAACGGAGAGGATCTCTTAACTAATGACAAAACCTATTCTGTAATAATAAAAGATTCTTTAGTTAGATACCGCTCTTCAAGGTCGATCTTTACCTGGCAGAGTGGTGAGGGATCTCTTCAGGTATAAGGATTTGCGCATTCTGTAACTCGAAGGGATCCATAATCAGCGTCAAAATACACCAAGTTGATCCCTTAACTGAGAGATGGTCATTAGGTGTCATTAAGAAAATTGAAGGGTTATTTCTATTAGTGAATGTGAACTTGAATCTTGAAAAGTGAATTTATTTTCAAAATAAATATTCAATTAAATAATATTCTTGATAAATTACGCAAAAGGTATATTTTAAACGCATAATATACTTTTTACCCTCTGGAAGATATTTGAATTTTCGTAAACATGTTGATAATTTTAAAATAATATTTGAAATGAATATTTCTAAATTGAAATTTATAATTAATTTTACCTAAATTACCTGAGGGCGGTTTGTTACACTCGAATAGAAATGCGCAAATTACGTCCGAAACGTATATCTCTAGCTGTATCCAGAGAGAGAGAGCAACCAGTTCAGAATTATTTTCTATTGCTACACAGGAATTTCGCCGATTATGGTTTATTTCTAAATCCTAGACGAAGATACAACGATAGCGAGAATGTAAATTAGATTACAGTTTTTCAAATTGTGAGTAAAATAGAAAAAAAATAGTTACCTTAGTATTCGAATCTTTTTCCTTTAGGTTCAAGATAATTTATCGTTCGGTTCAAATACCATTTGGTTTAGGGTAATTCCGGGAGAGACGAACCGGCGGTTGAGATGAACCAGTTGTTTATATTCTAAACTAGATTGTAAATTACGCCAATAACGTGCTGTAATCTTCAGTTTGATTACACTAGTGATTAGTAAATTTAGTGATTACTAAATTGAATGTTTAAAAGCGAATAATTAGAGATTTTCAGATCAGGATATTCTGAAATTTTAGTGTGTAATCGTATTTTGTAAAATTTTAGTTTTAAAGTTTGACTTTTTTTATTATTTCTAGTATTTAAGAGGTAAGAAATATTGTGTTCTAAATAAACATAACATTAAATTGCGACATTTATAGTAGAGAAATAAAATAAGCCAGTGGTCCATCTGTACCGTAAATTCGGGATAGTTGAACCGAAAAATTCAGGTAAAGATGAAACTAGCTTTTCTAATGTAAATTAAATTTCTACAACAAAAAAAAGAAAAAAAATCTGAATTGTATGTGTCATCATCATCATCAGGAGATGAGACACGAGTCTTTCAAGATGATAGTGATGAAGAAGTAAATTGAGACAAAAATAAATGTGTAGGATGCGGAAAAAACTATATTGAAGATAAGTCAAAAAATCAAATGATGATTAGGTAAGATGCATTGATTACCGAAGATGGTTAAATGAAACTTGTTTAAAATATGAAAACATGTGTTCCCAATGCGGAAAGAAACGTTTTGGAAACTAATTAAGTGGGGTCCATCTTACCCGTTGTTAGTGGTTCATCTCAACCTTAGCTGTAGGGTGAGTTGGACCACACGTCATATTTTTTCTTTTTTTATTTTTAGTATAAATAAAGCAATTTTTTGTTTATAGATGTAATAAATAGATAATTACATAATGTGTTTAACATCTTTTGAATAAAATTTATTTAATTTTAAATTTATTTTCTTAAATATTCCGTTTATAAAAAACGTGGTTCGTCTCTCCCGGAATTACCCCATGTTTATTTTCGGCTGGATTACCCATCGATATTGATGAGTGAGAAGAACCATAATCACCACTTTTAGAACTAATAAGTAAGATATAACCAGACAATCCCGCGAGCTATTCAGAATCTGAGCAAACGAATAGATTCGGGCATCTATTATAACTTTGTTTTGTTTTGAAAAGAATAAACTTCTAAGTTATTATGTCGTTCCTAATTTATTCAAAACCTTAGTTTCTAAGTAGGTAAGCTTGACGGATCCACATTCAACTAAATTGTCAAAATTACATTTCGTTCTTTCCAAAGTTTCTTTGGAAATTTCTTTCCAAATATTTTCTCAGTTTCACGATTTTCTCATACCGTGTGATACATCGTTATAATCAGCAAAACAACGACTCTTCAAAAATGAAAAAATCCAATATGGCACCTATCTATAAGAAAAACCAAAGTTGAATGTTGTAACTCTGGCATCAAGAACCCTTAGGAAAATAAGATGACAGATTTAGATTCCTTATAAAAAAGTGCCTCAAGAACGTCATAATTAAAAACGTATAGTTCTTTTCTCAGACTAAAGACTACCTAGACAGAATATATACAAACGTAACTTGAAGCAAATTTTTCTATTTGTTTCCATATCTGGTGTATACCGAGGATACCGAGTCCCGAGTTGTAATTGATCAAAAAAACGCGCCACTTGTGGTTAAAATACGAAATATGTTTTTAGACATTGTGAATTAATTATTATAGTTGTGGAGTCGTGTGTGGAATTTATAATTTAAAAAATGGGCAAGCAATGCATTGTGTGAGATCGAGTGTATCAAAAATCTTTAAAACATAAGTAAAATTTAACCTATAAAAATTTATAGGCGTAACCACTGGACGTTGTTTAATAACAAGTAATGTTTACCAACAGTGATGCTTAAAATTTGCTTCAAAACAAACCTGTGTGTTAGCATAGCTATGCTCTGTCTAGTAAATAGTTAGTCTGCGGTTCTTTTAGTTTTCGTTTGAAAAAATAAAAACGAAAATTACAAATTTCCGTTTTTTTTCCAATAATTCAAAAACTAAAAATGACGCACCAAATTTTCTTTCAGATAATTATTGTTCAGCATGAAAATGAACAACTTTCCCTTAATTTAACTGACCTGTAATATTGATAGGTAATAGATTTTTTTAAATAAAAGAAATATTACAAAGAAACCAGTTTTGGTATGCGAGGTAAATTTCCCACCCCTGGCTTTAAAAATTTTGTTTAAAAAATGCTTGATCTCTTGACAAGTTTTGCTTCAATCTAGGAATTTTTTCTTTTATAGATTTTTGGCAGTTAGCCAAAGGGATTTAAAGTGACTTTTAAGATATGCTAAAAGGCCATTTAAAGAAGCTCGTTACTAATTTTTAAAAAATTAGTAATTTTACTGCGCAAATTGGTACATCACCGCCACTATATGACAAGGTTTCTTACCAAAAAACCCCGACTTTAGGTAACAATAAAAAAATATCAGGTTAAAGAGGTACACATGTTTATTTTGTACTGACATGTACACAGTCTAATATCTCAAGCAATCTTTCGCTGTAACAACATAGCCGTCCATAGGAGGATGATGAATATGATTCATATTAAAACATAATATATACAGTTTGACTTTAAACATTTTAAAGCTAAATGCGAAATTCACAATATCTTTTTATTATCTAATATCATAAAATTTCTTTTTAAATTTAATTTAATTTACCTAAAACTTAATGTACAGTTAAGACTGAAATACAACTTTTTCAGAAAATAAAAAATTAATAAAATAACAAAACTGCAGGTTTTATTTCACTCTTTAAGCAAAATAAATTAAACTGCTGATCTAATATTTAAAATATTCTAAAATAAAATTAATTTATGTTTCGGTTCAAAATATTTATTCCTAATGAGATCAAATAGCAACTGGTAGCCAACCACTTATACGTAAGTATTGAGTAATTGCATCGCGTATTCCTATTTCATTTGAATCCGACTCTATCGACTTAGGTTTAGTACTAGAAATTAAATTATCCTAAAACATAAAATAATGGTTACACAAAATTGATGGACAAAATTAAACAAACAAACCTGGATAATATGAGTTTTTAAAGTGGTATATTGTATTGGTTCTAAATTTAATGATGAGCAAAGCTGAAAAAAAATCAATTATAATTGGAGAATTTTTCAAGCAAAATTATATTACTTGTATTTCATTCTGAGATAACAAATTGCCATGCGGCATAGTAGACAATGGAGGTTGAGTTATATTATCCAGACTGTGGTTGCTGGAGTTGCTGTTGTTGTTGTTGCAGTAGTTGTTCTCGAATTCGTTTTCGAGAAGCCACGTGCACCTTCCTTCTAACAAATATTTCTCGCTTTCGCTTTTTCTAAAAATTTAAAAACACAAACATTTCACTACGAGGCTTTTTCATTTCAAGGCTTTTATGTATCCGTTTGTTTGATTGAACTTCTACAGCCCTTTTCCAACCAACTCGAAATTTTTTTTTTAATAAAAACTATACAATTTAACTTATTGAAATATGGGTAAAAAAATAAAACTTACCCTTCTTTTGGTACGTTTTCCTGTATTGTTGATACTGCGAAGCCACTGCTGCCCTAAGTGAAATGCAAACTGATACAATCTGTGTGATCTGTTCACATGAGTTTTTCTGTTAACTTTAGCCTGTATGATGATATGAACAATGATAATGAAGAAACAAAGAGTTATTGAAAGAAAACAGAAAAAGTGCATGATTGAGTAGGTTTGTTCTACATTGCATTAATAAAATTTTAAAAATTATTTAAATTAAGCATTTGACCGCCATAGCCAAATAAAAATGGCAAATGTGCCCTGCATTTGTAAAATTTTTTGTGCAAGTAACTTACATAAATGTTAAATGTTAGTCTCAAGAAAGCAATAAATTGCTAACATTAAAAGTATACCATCAGTCTTTCAAAATTAATTCATACCTTTTGAAAGATGTATCCGATTCGTTTGAAAAAATATTTGTTATAGACACACAAATTTATCTAGAATTGTTTTCTGTACTAAATAAAAATGGTGTAGACATATGGAAGTAATTCAAAAATGTAAATTTTTTACTTAAGCTGCTTAGTTTGACATTAAAAAAAATCTTCCAAGTTTTATACATAAAGCTTGAACCCAAAGATTACTAAATTTATTAAAGAAGTTCCTAAAAATTACGAAGTCGTTAGTTCTAAAAACTAAAAATAATTTTTTTTTTTTTGAAAAGATTGAACAATTTACTTTTTTAATGGTAACTTCTCCATGTATCAACTGGATACACGTGGCAACAGTTTTGCCAATGTTATTCAGCTACGGCCTATGAAAAATTCTTATTAAATCCCAAAGTACCAAATAAACTCAGTCATGGAAGGTATCAATAAAATTGAGTACTAAAACTTACAGCCTTATTCTGTTTAATTTGTTGTTGTCTTTGAAAAGCAGCATGCTGTTCAAAGTGTATGGCCTCTTCTTGAGTCGTCAAACCCAGACTTCGATATCTCAGTAATTCGGAGATTCTAAACCTCAACTCTCGTTCTCTTTCCAAACTTGAAACTAATCTTTCGTGTTCGCCTGCTGTTAAAAATTGACAAAATGCTCTCATTTTATCTCGTAGGTCCCTAAATAAAACAAAGTTATTCTACTTGCAATTCACGTATTTAAAATTTACCTTTGTTCTTTGGTATAAGACTTTTTAAAATCTCTCCGTTGGCTACTAAAGAATTTGGCAACTAACTGGTAATCTCTAACTAATCTTTTACGTCGAGCCCTTTCTCGCAATCTTCTTGTGTACATATCAACTTGTGCTAACTTTAATGCAATTTCTGTATTACTATCTTCAAGTACATTTAATTGCAAAGATGTTACTAACTGCTCGGCTGCCATGTCGTATTCCTGCAAATATTAAATATTAAAATTAAAAATATTAAAATTTAATTATTTTATCAATTTATTACCCGCTCGTAATCATCTCTGTGTGACATATACCCTAACTGTCGTGCTTCTTCCGGAGTTGCATCTAAGGGGGGTAATCTAGATACAACGGTAGGAGACAGTGGACCATGATCTTCTGATGTTTGATCGGTTATCGTAGGAGTGCGATCTACCACCTCTGCCCAGGTAGCTTTCCCGATATTCCCTTCCAAATATCTGCTTATATATTCGTCTTTCACCTCTAAAATCGTCAATATAAAAAATAATAAAGTAAACAACAAGATGATAAAATTGTACCTTCGGGTGTTCTGGTTTCAATTTGTTTACTAACAAAATCCCAATTTCCAAAACCATATAATTCCATAGATTCCAATAATTGGAGTTCTTCTCTTCCTGTCCAACTTCCTCTTCCTCCAAATATACTAACAGCACAGTGGTCCTAAAATTCAGTTTTAAAAAATAAAATAACATTCAAGAGTAGATATAATATCTCACATATGAAGTAAACTTACCACAAATTTATATGAGTGATTATTTTTGTGTGGGCCTATTTCAGCTCCACTCGCGAAACACTAAAAACAAAAAATTTAAAAATAAGCGCGAATTCTGACAAAATTTTGACATCAGTCAAATCCAAGCCCTTACCTGTAAGCATATATCGAAATCTACACAAACACAACATTGTACCCTTAATCCATTTATTTCCTCTTGGCAATATGTACAATTAATCTTTGCGAACAAATCTAAAATAATCGCATTATGAAAATAACAATCGGCTTATATTTTCGAAAATTTTAGTAACAACTTACCGGACATCTTTGATGACGTCAAGGAAATGGTAACCGAAGCAGGGAAATTAATTTGTCAGCAGTTACTAACTATTTTTAACGAAACCATAAATTAAAAATTTTTTAATACCGCATGTAATTACTATCTTGTAATCCATTTTTTATTTTCTGTCATTTATCGAATACACTAAATTGGGGTTTGTAAAATTTGTACACAAATACAACGCACTATTATGATTCCAAAACGCAAACCGTTAGAACCAACATCACCTTCGCGTGGGGTCCGTATCGAGAAAATTTGAGCAGTTTGGTCAGGGCGAAATTGCAACTAACTTTTGTTTGAATAAAAATAAAATTGGAGTAGATGCATACGAAAAGATAAAAATAATGATAAGAAAAGTTGTTACAAGAAAAAAAAATAATTCGTTTAATTAACGAACAAAAACCATGCTGAAGTATTTGACTAAAAAATATTACCAAAATACAACCCTGTAAAATACTATGCGCAGAAGTTCTAATGAAATATGCAGCCGCGAATTTTTTAAATAAAAACTTTATAAGTTTGGCATAAATATTTAAATTAACAAAACAAATAACCATAATAATTATTAGCAAATTTATTTTAAATATAATTTGTTTAAAAGTGCAACTTCATAAAATTACAATTCGTGATCTTATCTACAGACCAGATTTATGTAAATCGACAATTAAAAACTATATAAATGCATATAAGCCCAGGCTCTGGTCATTAGCTATCATAATAATTACTATACATAATATTATATAAACAATAATATTGGCATTGAAAATGCAATTCTTAACTGTCTTTTTTATTTTTCTTTAAAAATCGTTTAGACTCTTTAACCAAACGTTTAGTTTCTTCTTCAGCTCCATCACTAAAATCGGTATCAGTTGAATCTTCACTTACTGAGTCTACATCAAATTCACTGCCGCTGTCACCTATAAATGGATCTTGTAAATCGTAATCATCCTCTGATGATTCATTGTACTTTCTGGCAGGAGCTCTTTTTCTTTTGTTTGCGGGAGCCTTCTTTGTAGCATTATTGTCATTCTTAGCTAAAGACAAAATATAAAATTTAAGTATCTTTATTTCATTTAAGAAATAAATTTTTAAATATGTAAGTTATTGCCCACGATGAAGAACTGCTAAATTTTGTGTCATAGTCAAAGTAATAATGATTATATTATTAATACTATGAATAAAAGCACTTTTAAAATTCAAATATAATATGTTAAAATTTAAAACGAAAAAAAAATACAAATAATTTTTATTTTAATTAATTTATAGTTAAACATAATATAATAAATTAATATATGGCTCCTCGTTTCTTTTGCACACAAATAATTAAAACTAATGGGGTACTTGCATAAAAAAAATATGCAAGAAATTTATGATAATACGATCCTTATGTTATCATTGCCATCTGAATTTTTTTCTTAATTTTTGCTCAACTACTTATCGAATAATTAATTTTTGAAGTTCTAATTATAAAATACACCCGAAAATGAGTTGTGACATCAATAATAAATAAATAAATCTAAACAAAACGATTTAAGAAAAAATTTGTATAGATCAAGTTTGTAGGTCTAATTTTTGTCTCCGTGATGGTTCAATTAATTTGAGATTGGCACAAAACTATCGACATTTTAGGTGCACTTCAAATTTCAGTTTTCTTACAAAATTCATGATAAGAGCAATGAAATTTTGTTTAGGTAGCGTCAATGTCACACCACGTTTTTGAGAATATTTACTAATTAGAACTTCAATAATTAATCGTTAAGTAGTAGAAAAAAGTTAAATAACTAATGAGATCATAGTGATAGGTAATGGGAATTACCTGTCTTGCAACACACGATAAATCTAACAAGAAAATCTTGATCTGTAGAGCCAGTAAGCTGCTTGTAGTGAATAAATAAATTATTATCATGCTCACAAAAACAACTCTTTAAATTACTTTTTTTTTTAATTGTTTTACGGTAATGAATATATCAAATACAGAAACAAGAAGGGTTACAATAGTTGCACGAAATATAAAATATCGGCAAGTTATTACAGAATTAAAATAACACAATTCGGTATAATAATATACGTAATCAATAAAACCAAAAAAAGACACAGATTTAAAAACAAAAATCATAAAAACGAGATTCAGAAACTTTTCAAACGGGAATTGCGTTACAAATACATAAGTAGTATTTTAATGAAAGAATTGTGATTCAAGAATATAACTTTTTCTTTAAATAATATTAATAGGTGTAGTACTTGACATTATTACACCAACTCCATCCAGCTTCCTTGTTATCATAAAATAACATTGCTCATAAAAACATTAAGTGTGTTTGTGTACTGCATCGCCCACCGTTTTTTGCAAAGCTACCTCTTTAGTTACTTAAATTTTGTAGATATATGTGAAAATAAGTGAAATTAAATTTAGATAAATATCATACGATAAGGAATTTAAGCAAAACAATGTAATTGCAGAGTTATTTTCAAACAAAAGTAAATACTTAATAAGTGAACTAATTTAGCTGGAGAAATTTGAACACAAAATTCTGTGAATCGTCATGTAATAATTAAATTTAAAAAATGAGGAGAAAACCATACATACACACAAACAAACAAATGAAAGTGTATTGAAATATTCCATAACACATAGAAGGAACTTTACAATGTTTGAAATGCATATTCAATATCGATTTGGCAATAATGGTCTCTTAATACCTTTTGGATGCCTGTATTCTTTTCGATGATCTGGGTTACGTCTATAGCAAGACCCTCCATAAACACACATTGGACGTTCATCACCTGGATCAGTTTCATAATCTGAATCACCCGGATGACTCAACTGCCTTAGATGTTGGGAATTTTTTCTGAAATGTAAAAATAAGCATTTTTGCAAACCAATCTAAATTAAAAGTTTATAGACCTGAAACAAGATGAACCATACCAACAACGTTCACGGAATATTCTATCATTGGTGCCACTTGTGGTAGCACAGTTTGTGTCAGTACTTTGATTTTTATTTACGTCATCTGACTGCTGTTGGTCATCAACTTCATTCTTTACAATTGCAACAATCTCATCTACCTCTACTCCTACTTCGTCTTCATCGGAGCTATCTAGCATAGCCTTTAGCTTTGCACGATGAGCTTCATTTCCTTTTTCTTTTACCTTGGTAATGTTGATCTTTTTTTTAGTTTTAATAGATTCATTTTCATTTTCCGAATCTGACAATACCTCTCTTTTTGGTACAACTCCGCCACTTCCACTTGCTGTGTTGATTGCCGGCATACAAATCGAATCTTGTTCATCTTCTGCATCTGATAAAACTTCTTTCTTTGGTTGAATTTCACCTTCAGTTTTCACTTTCATATCAAAAACATTGTTTGAAATAGTAGCTTCAGTTGGTTCTTCACTTTTAATCATTGATGTTTTATTACTGCTGATCAAATCGGATAAAACGTTTTCCAATGCTTGTAAGTTCTTTGCCTCATCTGTGCTTTCTATGTTTCTTGATTCTCCATTTTCTAGACTTTTATTACTTATCGATAAAAAATTAATTGAATTGTTTGTACTGCAAGATTCTACATCATTGGTAACAACATTATTTTGTTTATTTGCAGTTGCTTGTTCACCATTATTAGTATCACCTAATTTTAAAAAGTCAACGGAATCGTTAGAATTGTCCCCATCACCAGAATTACTTAACACTTTGGTACTCTCGAGTACGTCACTAGTTTTAGCACAATTTTGATCCAGCTTTAAAAAATCTACTGAATCATTAGAACTTTCACTAAAAGAAAAGTTTTGATCATTTTGCAATTTTGATCTTTTTGAACTTGAATAGCCCTCATCTTCAGGTTTTCGTTTAGAACTGCTCGCTTCTTCCATTATTGATGAGTCTAAAGAAAATTACAGATTTGTATTAGAAAAATTGTGACAATTACTACGTTACCATCATGGTCCTCTGGTAATATAGATTTCACAACTCGTACTTTAAACCAAAATTTATCAGCCAAAAGTGCAAATTTGTCGCCATCGTTGACATGTATGGGATTATTTTTTGGTAAAATCGTTATTGTCGTACTATCAGATGATTGAAAAAAACATGGATTTTGGTGTATCTTGAAAAAAAAAACTTGAAAACATTTACCAAAGAGATGATTAAATAAATATCAATGAAAGTATTCTTACCGAAGTTATAGTAATACTATCTTGTTGGATTTTTAGAACACCGTGGTTACGAGACACTAGACGATCTTCACACTTAACAAAAATTGATATTAGTACAAGAAAATCTTACATACAACTTTCAATAATAGTATTATAACGAGAGATTATAACCTTTAAAAGTGAGCCACGGCCAAACACGTATTCTCCTTCTGATAAATTTGCTACTAGGGCAGTAACATCGTCTAGATTATAAATCTGTAGCTCGGTCATTTTCTAATCAAAAATACAAACATCACTAACTGAAAAACAGTTCATCGAAATCACAGAATCAAATTATTTAAAATTACGCAGTCATAACTGTCAAATTTACGCGGAAAACTGTTTTCGAATCTTGTAGTGGTAATGGGGCGAATTTTAACGAATAACCAAGTTATTTTTGGTTATTTCTCACAAAAATTCAGTGGCGTAGTGACCTGGTGTTCATTTAGTTTGTAATGGTGGTAACACACTTGTACATTTTTTCAAAAAATTTCAAACTCATTTAGGATGGATCGGTGATTCGTTGTTTTTGCATCAGCCAAAACGGCCCGAAGGAAAAATTAATTTAATTCAATTAATTCATTTTACGATGGATCTGTGATTTGCCGTAGTTGCGCCAGCTAAAACTGACTCTACGCAGCCCTTTGCTACGCTCTGGGCCGTTTTGGCTGGTGCTTACTCGCTAAAAACATCACTGAAATCCATCCACTTCAACTCTCCCAGTTCATTTAGACCTCTCCAGGGAAGCCCGAACTTGGTGAAATCACGATACACTTACAAGTGTATATAGAGTGGGAAAGTGTGACGTCAAAATATGACCGATCGAACAGGTGATGGGTGGAAACATTGCCGGGTGCATGCGTTATTTTAAACTTTTTCGTGATTTTACAATGTTTTAAATCAAAATTATGCCTTTATTGCATTTGCCCAGGTCGCCCACATAATTCAAAACGAGAAAAGTGCAGTTTTTTAAGCTATATGGTAACTAAACGCAAACAAAGTGAGGTTATCATCATGTTTCCACCCATCAGCTGATTGATCGTGACGACACCACTTTCCCAGTCCATACACTTGTAAGTGTATATGTAACATAAGTGTCTATGTAACGTGTATGTACGAAACGTGTTATTGAAACTTGGTGGGAGAAAGTGAAATAGTATAATTTATTAGACGACCACACGGATAGATGGCGTTATTCTAAAATCTACTTTAAAACACGCCTACTGGAAATCAAAATAACCCATAATATATAAGTTGTTTTTTTCTGTCCATAGGTGGTTGTGTTGAAGGTGTTTAAGTAAATAATTATAATTAGTGGACATAAGAAAATCATGAAAAATTTGATTGTCGTTTCTTTAACAAAAATGTTATTATTTTTGAACATTAAATACTTCAAATCATTTTGTCTTGGGAAAACAATACAATGGAAAAGTTAAATTAATGTAAACAATAAAAATATATTAAATTTTTATATATTTTTTTAAGATTTTTATTAAATATTGTTAGTTTGTAATTATTAATGTTTTGTGGATTCATTATTGTATGAATTCGTAAAACATTAGTGGTTATAAAATAATAACTTGAAATTAAATTAATTTATTAAGCGATTTTGGTATTCTGATTCTATAGAATGTCATCTATTATTGGTTTCTGAACTATTTTACTTGGCGACCATGCTGTGTGGCGGCGCTGAAAGCTGATTTTCAACCACCGGGTTGGACTTAACGTAATAATATGATGTAGTTTAATTCTAAAAGTGTGGTTATGATTCAATAATAATCGTCTGTTATTTGTATATTTGTAAATAGCAAAATCTGTAAAACTGGTGAAATTAAACAATTTTTATGATTAATTAATATCGGTAAATATTATCAAAATATCCAGACATTGTTTCAGCAAGCGAGTAATGGCAATGACACTGAACATTTCTCAATGTTTAACTGTATTAAAGTAAGTTAAGGACTTAACAATTAAAATATTAAAGAACTCATATTGTTTACTTTAGCTTACTAAACGAAAATAACGTAAAAATGCAAACATTGGAAGCTCTTTCGAATGATCTTCATAAGAAGTTTGAGAGCGATCAGTACTTTCAAGGTGGGAAGTTTCCTAATTTGATATTTTGTTATAACGGTTTTATTTTAGTGGGTTTATGTATAGTTACACTTTTGCAACAAAATTTACTCGAAGATGCTGAACAACGACTTGCAGCTATTACTTTATTACATGAATTGTATCGGGGAGAACCAATAGCAAATACACCGTTTTCAAATGTATTTATACAGCTGTTGGTAAGAAATCTTGTAAACTTAAATGGATAAGTGCTTTATAATTATTTATTATTTTTAGCATCCACCAGAACAACAAAACAATGTAGGTGCACCTTTATTAGAATATCCTGGACAATTACCGAAATTATCTGCTCCTGAAAAAAATTTTATAGCACAGTTACTAGCGGATGTGCCTAAAGATGCCGTAAGAAATTATAAGCACTTTTTTGAATTTTATTAATATCTTTTATTCAACAGCTGTTGAAAAAGACTGCTACACAAATTGTCAATTCAGATGTGGTAGGTCCGACAAATGTAGATTTGTCGGCTCTTCAATTAACCGTAGCAGAAAATCAATCTCAGTTGCCACGTACTTGTAGATCTGCAATTCCTGGTGTATTATCGCTACCAGAAAAACAAACTAACAGGTTGGTTAATTACAATATTTTCATATCAAACAGAACTGGGAATTTTTTTTAATATTGATTACTTGCTAAATTAAAATTGTTAGAAAATTGTTCACCTTCCATTATAATAATAGTGAAGAAATAGTTGGGTAAGTGGACAATTGAGACAAAATAATTTTGTTCGATGTTTCAAGTTTTTTATTGTTGATCCATTATCAAAGTTCAAAAATACCTTCCAAGCTACGAGTTTATTTGGATATCCTTGATAATATCTCAATGAAAGCTTCAAGACTCATCACAGCTAAAAACTATTTTGTGGCTAATAGGAAAACTTATTTGCAATAGATGGTTCTTAGGGGTATTAGTATATTATCTGTTGATTTTGCCAACATCTGTATGAACATCCTTGATGACTATCTTGTGTGTTTCAATCAGATACACAACAATAGCATAAGACTGATTAAAAAATATGTTGATCTTTTTCTCGTGATGAAATGGTAATTACTAATAAATTATATTACTTTTCTTCTAGATGATTTGATTGACTTCTATGTGGATCTTCAATTCACTATGGAGTTTGAAAAAAGCAAGGCATTACCATTTTTTGACTCATTAGGGATCCTAGTTGTATACTAATCACATTATCGGTACCATAAACAAATATATTCAGGAAGAAATTTAAATTATTTTTCAAGTAATCCTAAATACCAGATCTTTAATGTTGGACGTAATTTTATCCATCAAGTCCATACCGTCTCACATCTCTCATTCAAATCAATATCCCACATCCTTTCCTGCAAAAACTTTTCTAAAACTACTTTTAATTCCCTCGTTAAAACGAGTAAGGGTTTTCCTGAATTATGGTGGCTTTCTACAGTTCTACGTTTTTACGCCTAAAACCACTTACGACTAAGTCAGTATGCCTAAATAGTTCAGGGAAATTAGACTTTTCTTTTTGCCGAAACGTTGTTTTTGTGTTTCTACATAAGAACTGAAAGTTTCCCATCGATCCAAGTACCATTAACAATTCTCTTTGGGGTCCAAGGTTGTAAAAATAGGTTTTTGGCGAATATCTTTTTATTTGTTACTTTTATGGAAAAAGTACAATAGATCAAATTTGTAGCTCTTAAAATTGCCTACAAGAAACAATTATATCTTTTTTCTGTGCACTTAACTGTTTCGACAATAATTCAGTTTGTAGAGTCAGAATTTCTCAAAAATTTTCTCTTGAATTCCTTCAGGTTCAAGTTTCCACCTTCGAGGTTAAGTACAAGGCACGTTTTTTTAAATGTAATTTTCCCGATAGACCTAATCCACATTGTTGTGTCCGTTGTGTCTCTACATTATCAACAACATATTGAACTGCAGCACCTTCTTGAGATATTTTCAAGATTTTAAACAATCAGAATGATGGAATGATAATAATTCGCTGTATTTTTGTAATTTCATCTGAACGATTTTCTACTGCCTTTTGAAGGCATTATGACGATCATTTACTATTTTTTTCTTTTTTTTATTTGTTTTTTTATGACATTTAAAAAAAAGCGCTTTGTACTCAACTTCGAAGGTGGTGAAAACAGGAGTATACATTTTAAGAGAAAATTTTTGAAAAATTCTGACTGCGAATTGAATTATTGTCGAAACAGTTAATTGCACAGAAAAATGATCTAAATATTTTTTGTAGGTAATTTTGAGAGCTACAAATTTGATCTGTTGTACTTTTTCCATAAATGTAAGGGTTAAAAAGATATTCTCAGAAAACCTATTTTTAAAACCTTTGACCCAGAAGAGAATTGTTAGTGGCACTCGGATAGATGGGGAACATTTAGTTCTTATTTAGAACCACAAAAACAACGTTTCTGCAAAAATTCAGCTTTCCGCCACTTATTTCCTAGAAACGCCATTTTTGATCTAATTTCTCTTGACTATAAAGAATTTTGCGACTAAGGTATTTTAAATTCAAATTATAAACACAGGGTGTTCTACGGAGCACTTCCCGAAGGGGAGGAAATGACATGTCCTAAGGATAGTACAGGGGGGTGTTGAGGATTGAACCTCACTTATAACCTTAAGGTTATTATGACTTAGCTTCTTCTAGTTACTGAGAATTGTAATAATTCAAAGTTAAATCAATATTTTCAAGAATCCGACTATATGATACTGATGAGACTTAATAAGATCGAAACATGTCTATCATTGTTGGGTTCTTGATTATATTGATTTAACTTTGAATTACGGTATTTTACGCCTAAGCATCAACGCCTAATGCTTTATGCCTAAAATAGAAATTATATATAGTATATTTCCGTTTATTTTAAAAGATAAAAGATGTTAGGCTTAAAATACCTTAGTCGTAAAATTCTTTAGACGTAAAGACTTAGGGTACGTTTATGTTGGAGCTGCAAGCAGTGATGAGTGCAGTGATTCTAGCAAAGCAGTGATTTGTAATGCATTGATTCTTATGCGACCGTTTATGTTGAAGCAGCGCGCAAGTCAATGTTAATTCGTAGAACAGAGATTAGAGCTAAACAATTTCTTCGCTTTATCAGTTATCACAGCTCCAACATAAACGTACCCTTAGGCATACTGACTTAGTCGTAAGTGTTTTAGGCCTAGTTGTTTTAGGCTTAAAGACGTGATACCGCTCTCTACCTCCATTTTTCTCGTAACAGGTTTCCATTGAAAATTATCAATATTTTCATTTTAATTTGTATATATTTTTTTTAACCTTGATAATGAGTCAACAATAAAAGAACCAAAACGTCGAACAAACTTATTTTGTTTCAATTTGACCTCTAAATCAACTACTTTTCCACTATTATATTATTTAGTGTGGTACTGAATTTCATTTTGCACTAGTGCGATAATGCACATCATTATTTATTACAAAAGTTAATTACCAGGACATGCTACCTCAACCAAAAATGCATTCCTATCTTATCCTTTATTATTATTATTGATTGATTAAATATTCAATACATTTGTAGTGAATCATCATTATGTTACTCGAAATCTTGGTCATTACATGACGATGATAGATAAATTATTTGTTTTACTAATTAAATACTTTGATTATTTATAACAGCTCTGATTACAATAAATTATTACATGAATTCAAAGAAAACCTGTATGCATTAGTTTAAATTTGTTTTAGTTATGATACTGAACCAGACAAAGAAGACGACGTGATCAAACATTTATTGACAACAGATAATCTTTTTGCTGTTTATAAACCAGAATTTTTAACCTTAGCTCCTCCGTTACTAAATAGTATGGACGAAGTAAGACAAATAGGTATTTAATAAACTGCTATTAAATATCTTTAATTTTTAGCCAGTATGGTTGAATTCGACTACTCCAAAAGAACATACTGTGGCCTACGATGTTACAATGTGTGTTCCTAATGCTGTAGGACAAGAAGCAAGACAACTTATGGCTAGGGCATACAAACACGCTCTCACAATACCTAATCAGCAACAATTACTCAGTGAACTTGAAAATGACTCGAAATTGGTGTACCACATTGGTTTGACTCCTTCCAAAGTGAGTAAATAAAATTTTATCAAACATATTCTCAATTTCTTTTTAGCTTCCAGAATTGGTAGAAAATAATCCGTTAATAGCTATAGAAGTTTTATTAAAGTTAATGCAATCTAAACAAATAACTGAATATTTTACTGTATTGGTGAACATGGAAATGTCTCTTCATTCAATGGAAGTAGTTAATAGGCTGACGACCACTGTGGATTTACCTACGGAATTTGTACATTTATACATATCCAATTGTATATCTACCTGTGAAACTATCAAAGATAGGTACATGCAAAATAGACTGGTAAGATTGGTGTGTGTATTTTTACAATCGTTAATTCGGAATAAAATTATCAATGTTCAGGTTTGTAATAACATTAATTTTCTAGTAAAACTTTGATAATTTTTTGTATTCGCAGGAGTTATTTATTGAAGTTCAGGCATTTTGCATCGAATTTAGTAGGATACGAGAAGCTGCAGCTCTATTTAGATTATTGAAACAATTAGAATCAGGTGAGTTGAGTGCTAATAATTCGCCACCTTCGAGTATTAAAGGTAAATTAGATGGATGATGATACACTTTATGAATGGATCTGTTTGTAATTGTTATTTTGAATTCTAGTTTTGTAATTTGATCAAACCGACTATATATTTTTATAGGATGTTACATTGGACATATGTTGTAAATTATTTTATGATTTATTAATTTTGTTAAATGAATAAAAAAGATTACGATACATTCAGCCCACTTTTTATTGCAATTCAAAATACATAGGTATTTTAATTAAAATTAGTTGCTTTGTATCACAACAGATTTCTTTATTTTACACTATTATTATACATGTTCTTGAAGTTATCTGTTATCCAGATGTTCTCGAAATATTTCGTAGTAACTATTAAGGTTATTTAAGTCAACATTGCATCCTGCAACATTGCCAGAGACACACCTAGGTGTGTCATCATCCAAGTTATCCAAATCTAAAGTCAAATTGCTATTTAAATATCGTATTTCTTCTAAACAATGGCAATTCAATGGATTTCCTTCAACTTTCAGCGTAACTAGTTTTGTAGCCAATCTAATCAAATCATTTTGTAGAAATACCAATCGATTGTTTCTCAAATCTAATATATTGAGAGAAATTTGGTTTCCACCAAGTCCACTAACTTCGAATATCGACAATTTGTTATTTCTCAAATAAAATTCATTAAGTGTCTCTAATTTTATAGCA
The DNA here is from genome assembly GCA_949152465.1 of Cantharis flavilabris. Lineage (NCBI taxonomy): Eukaryota > Metazoa > Arthropoda > Insecta > Coleoptera > Cantharidae > Cantharis > Cantharis flavilabris. The sequence goes on from OX424435.1 coordinate 60,559,388, forward strand.
TTTGGATAAAACGTTTCCAGTTCATTATAGGATAAATCTAGAACTTTTAAATTTATAGTTTGGAAAGCTAAAGCAGGAAGTTGTCGAATTTTATTATAAGATAAATTTAAATGGATCAAATTATTATTTTGTAAAAATAGTTCTCCCATAACTTCTATTTTATTGCAAGATAAATCTAGAAATATTAATTTAGTCAGTTTGTTAAAAATTATTCCAGGTAAAAACAAAATTTTGTTGTTGTTTAAATACAATTTCTCTAGAAACTTTACTTTCTTAAATGTATTTATATTTAATCTGGAGATTAAGTTATTAGAAATAATTAGTTCCTTCAAATTATTTAGTCCGTCAAACATTGTTTCTGTAAGTTCTTCAAAAATGTTACTGGATAAATTGAGCGATTGTAGACTTGCCAAAGATCCAAACATGTTGTTGGGTAATGTGGATAACGCATTGTGACTTAGGTTTAGCTCCACAAGTTGATTTAAGTTACCAAAGGAGTTTTCATCTATCGTGCTGGTATTACATGATAGAGTGAGATGCTGCAAGTTTGGAAATTGTAAAACATTTGCAGGAATTGAAGTTGTTTTGCAGTTATAAATTTTGGCTTTCAATATTTCCAACTACAAGAAAATTATTCATGAAAAATTAGTTTTTTTTACAAATTGCTGTTAATATTTTTTTAATATTGTTCATTTTTAGGTATGGAAATTTCTAAAATTATGGATACAGGTTTATAACATACAAATATTTAATAATAATAATTGGAAATTGTTTATCAGTATTTAAATATAATTTAAAAGAGTAAGAGACTAAAATTTTATAAATAGTTGCTTTATTTTTTAAAATAAATTTTTAACTTATGAATAACTTTTAATGTTAAACCACTTGCTTAATCAAGCTTACAATGATTTAAGGAAAATATTTTAAACAAGAAAACTATTTATTATTGTAAAATACAACTATCCGTGCCCATCTTCATCGTATAAACTTGATTAAACTGTACTCTTTTGTAAGTGGCTCGTTGGCTTATAATAATTTATTGTACAAATTTAGTCAAACGAATTTTAAGAAAAGGTTGTAAGAGCAAAATAAAAGCTTTTCTATGGCAAAATTGTAAAATTAATTTACAACTTAGAAAGCTTGAAAAAAAAGTGGATGAGCAAATAAAGGTCGGCAAACTTTTCGGATAGTGAAATAAAATTTTTGTCTGCAGGTGATTAGAATTCCTTGAAAATTTTTTCATATTGTGTGGAATTCCGAGTCATGTGTACACAGGGCTCAGCAGTATTTCAATTGGCTGGTTGCCTGGCGAAACCGTTTATCTAATTTTTATGAAATTTGTTTTAAATTTATGAATTTAACCGAAAATGTGTTTATAATATAATCCATTTCGCCTATGTTTATTTGAAATACAAAATTAATGTATTTTTCCCAACCGTGTGTACACTCATTTTCAAGGATATTGACCCTAAAGTCGAAAGAGTTCTGCTGAGAGTTTTGCTATAACATATTATTATTTGAAAAAATTAAATAAGCTCCACCTGCTTCAGAAACTAAAAGCAAAATTGTTGTTGATTACTTTTTTGTGTTAATTGTATTTATAATTATGATAACTTTGCAAAACATCATTCGGTTAGGTCTGATCTTTCTCCATGCCCGATGTATTTAAGGATGCCCCTAACTGCATATTTTGTAGCACTTATAAATAAAAAATAATTTTAAACATGACATACCTTGGTTCTTCTTGATACCGACAATTGGTTCAACCTAAACCCAGAACAGGTATAATTTTTGTGATTATTACTTAGTCTACAAATCTGTGCAGAATAAATATTAAATTGTGCAAGGAATATTAGAAAAAATAAATTTAAAAGATTCATTGTACATCAACGAGATTATGGGACTCTTTGAAGTTTCTCATTGTGACCTAAGATGACCTCAACAATTATCTGAGAGGGGTATTCACAACTATTACATCATTTATTTATCAATTTGTATTTTTTGTGTTGTTACACATTTAGGATAATGTAATGCAATATCGGATAATTTGGGATATTTTCCAATGAGTGTTTTCCAATATTGAATTGGTGACATTGTTTTATCAATTTTATCATTCTTCTCTAATAGAAATGATTTTTTTTAGGAAAAATTTCCATTAGGTTAATTAAAAGTTTTATTAATTTATTTAAAAGTTATGTTACATTTAGGCAAATGGTGTTGTAAAGATTTTAATACACTTTCTTTATGTTTAACGTTTGACAAATCAAACAAAACCAATGTATTCAAATGGAGACCATTTAATGAACTTAAACCTATTTCACTAACATTTCCACACTCTGACACTTGGAGATGCTTTAAAGTTGATTTTATGGGTTGAAGTAATGGGAAAGCTCTATCGTCTATATATGGGCACTTGTGCAAAATGATCTTTTCGATATAATTGCATCCAACGAAATGGGGAAAACCAAAATGACTTATGCTCGATTCGGTCCCATTAATTTCTTTAACGTATTGTTGCACTTTTTCCTCTTCGGGAGGAAGACTATTATAATCTGAAATATATTCCTTCGAATCTGTCCACATTACTTGGCCTCCATTGCGTAGAACCCATTCGGCACAAGTTCTGTCGGGTCCCAACAATTGACGACGCTCTTCATCCACAGAATTAAAAACCATGTTTAAATGTCCCCAAATGTATCGCCTCCCCACAATTAATGGTACATTTAATTTAAACAAAGAAAACATGATAAAACGTTAAAATATTTGCTCCAAGAAGAAAATTAATGAACTTGACATATTAAAGTTAACCTTAAAACTAAAATTATGCGTAAAAAAAAATATCACCAAATTTTCAAATCCTCATAAAAAAATTTTTGGCCACTTAATTGTCGTAGAAGTTTTATGTTAGGGTTTCGCCTTTGGTTACCTGTAAAATCATACAATTGAATAGTTTTAAAATGATATTTTTAAATATTTACTTACACAAGCTTCCAAATAATCGATTTTACGTTCGAGTGTTGTAAGTTTTTCGTTTAGAAGAGCCAATTTTGACCGACAAGACATATCTGAATTGAAATATTTTATTAATCAATTGGTGGGTGATTGTTTCAACTTACCAAAGGAATTGAGAAAGTCTGTAATTTTTTTAATGCTGACTGTTATCACTTCAATATATTCTCTGTTGGCCCAATCTTGTTGTATTTGTTTTTGAATTGCTTCTCTTGGAGGAGTTGCCATGCTTATTTAATTTTTAAAATATAAGATGAATGCAAGGTGTAACGATTCACCCGTTTTTGTTAAATTTTGACAGATCAGTTCTAACCTCAAAAGAGTTTCAAAGAGAAGTTGTAATCGCTGTGTTGATTTAAATTTAAGAAATCGTTGCAATGGCTTCAAAAGATATTTTAAAGAAAGCACGAGAAGCAATTGGAAACAAGGATTATCAAACTGCACTGAAGATATGCAAGGTTAGTTTGCTAGTATTAAAATTTTCAGAAATAATTTGGTACCAAATGTAATTTATCTAATAATTTACTACAAAAATTAATATAACTCGCATTTATTTAACAATAGCGGCGACTCGAAACACATGAATATTTACTGGGTTGGTTCCTACATTTCTGGCAACGGTTTACCTCGGTGACACGAAGAGCAATTGTTATTTCTAAATTTAGCCTTACAGATTTTATTATGATTTTCTTCTGTATATATGCTTATTATATTTTATTTCTTTCAGTCAGTAGTGCAGTGTGAAATGTACCTTCTGGAAGCTAGATCATGAATAATGTGGATTTCCATGTTTGAATCTCAGCTCGACTAACTCTGCTATTGCATTTTAAATGGTTAATATCAATTTCCGGGTTTTCTTTCTAGTCAGAGTAGAACTAATGAGTAACAATAGTAGGTACATGTCTTGGCACACAATTGAAATTAACAAGACTTAGATCTAAACTACATAAGAGAAAGAAGAAAAGGAAGTCATTTTTAGTGGTTTTTGAGATAACATTATTAAAGAAATTTATTTTATATCGATATAACATTATTCTTCAATTAAATGTGGTTTATAAATATCATAATAATAATTAAGATTATTAATATCGACTTGGCAAATAATGTTGTTCGGACCTTCTACGCATGTCGGCATTACACCATCATAATAGCCTTCAGATGTGTATTCTATATCTTTCTCGTTCAAAATGTTGACCAATTCTTTCAAACATTTGCAATCCCATGGATTACCAAAAATTTCCATTTCTTTTAAATGCTTTATCCGATCAAAAAATATTTTTTCTAAAAACACTAATTTATTATATCGTAAGTCAAGGTAATTTAATGGAAAATTTGCAGTCGTTTCCAAAGTTAATTCGCCTAAAAAACTAATTTCGTTACTTTGAGCATGGACTCTTTCTAAGGTTTTCACATTTAGAAGTTCAGGTTGAAGTGTATTAAAATAATTATTACTTATGTCTACTTCTACGAGACTAGTAGTATGAAATATTTCTGTAGGCAATTGATGTATTCCATTGCGAGATAAATTTAAATATACAAGTTCTTTTGTATTTTTGAACAATTCCTCTGATAAACTGTGCAACTTATTATTTGATAAATTAATTTTTTCAAGTTTTGGACTTTTGTTAAACATGTCTCCAACAAGTGTATTGATGTTGCAGTTTTCCAGATTAATACTTTTTAAATTTATTAAAGTATCAAAAATACCTTCTGGTAAATTTTGTATTTTATTTTTGCTTAAATCGAGTTCAATTAGATTTGTGGTTTCATCAAAAATACCTAACTGAAGAGTTTCAATTTTGCATTCAGATAATTTTAATAGAGTAAGTTTTTGTAAACCATCGAATGTTCCTAAAGGCATTTCTTTGATAAATTCGTTGCCGGAAAAATCAATTTGTTGTAATTTTTGTGTTTGATCAAATAAATTTAATGTAATATTTTTGATTTTGTTGTAGGACAAATCTAAAATAGTCAAATTATGTATTTCATCAAATATGCCCAGCTCTAAATCCACTATTATGTTATTGCGTAGATATAATTCTTCCAAATTTTTTAACTCATCCATTACACCAAGTTTTATCTCTGATATGGAATTATAGGACATATCTACAATTTTTAAATTGTTGGCTGCATAAAAAGTATCCAGTGTTGGATTTTGTAAAATGTTATGTGATATGTTGAATGTTTCTAAACGTTTCATTGGTTCAAAGAAATCATTAGGTATACTCGATATAAAATTTTTGCTGAGATCCAATTCTTTTAGCAGTTCTTGATTAACAAATGCTTCTTGTTGAAGGGCAGTGATATTACAGAGAATTTTAATCTGGCTTAAGTTTTCATATGTTATTGAATTGGAGAGTAGAATATTTTCTTTCCCTAATTTGATTTCAGGAAATATTTGAGATTCCTACACCAAAGAAAAGAAGATTAGTATTTTATTCATCAATTTTTTCATTTTTCATTTTCATCAATCGCAAACTGATTTTCTTTTGAAGTAGGTAATTCATATACAGTAGAACCCCTCTATAAGGAGTCCCGGTTATAATGAGTAAATCGTTTGGTCTCTTGCCGTTTTGTATACTACTCCATGTAAAATTTCTCCTCTATAGCGAGTACGTTTTCGGCATTGAGCTGGATATAACGAGATTTTTGTTTGGTTTGAGATCGGTAATAGCGAGAAATTTTAGGAGTAGATCGGATATTACGAGAGATTCTGGGAAAAATATAGACACCACCTGCAGGTCTCAATTACATACTGGAATTTTTTTGAAATTGTATTTTAACTGTTCGGTAGTTTTTGTTAATGGGTGCATCCACACCTCATCATGATGCTCTTTTTAATAACTTAGTATAATTCGAAAGTACAATTGATAAAATTAAGAATCTTTATTACCGCAAACAAACCAAAATTACAGACTTTTTTCAATAACTTGTTAAACGTTATGTTATTATGGATTTACCTTTCTTTTTTTAATAGATTTAATACATTTATCTATCTATACAAACTTTTATTGTTGAGGACTGTTTATAGCGAAAATCTGCTTATAACGAGTAAGTAGGCTGGTCCCTTGAGCTCTCGTTATAGAGGGATTCTACTGTATTTGAAGAGCAAGAGCAATATATACAGGAGAGTATATATTACACACCAAGTGGCTAAATTTTATTCTGAATCAGTGGGCGCATGCAACTTTGTTATTTTATTTTAAGCAGTGTACTTTTGTCTATATTTTTGTTATTTTTTATTTGCTTGTTATTCGTCTTATTATTTAAAAAAAACTATTCCTTTCATTGCTTTTTTAATAACTTTTGCCTAATTAAGGAATAAGTGATAGGCAACGTTTTCCTGGCTTATTAGCCATTCTCGGTACCGCATACACGTTATGCAATGTTTCACACACTGGCTGTAGTCTTTCGGTCTTCTTTCATGATATGATTATTTTGTCATTTGTCGATGGAGCGGACGGACGGCTCGATAGCACCTAGGCATAGTCGAGTTTTGGTGAAACCGAAATATTATGGCCACAGTCCACATACCGGGTGCTGAATGAGTTAGCCTAACATAGGAAATTACCATGTAATAACTTATTTATGCAAATTCCTGCTTCCCTAATTATTTTAGAGAAAAAATGAAAGACACAAAAATAATGCCGAAATATAAACTACCAATGATAAGAGCATTAGATTTCATCTAACTTTTACTTAAAATGCCAAGAAATGCTTTTGAAATTGTTAAAAGTTTTATTTATCGGACTGGCCATGAAAATTTCCATGGTAATTATTTTGGAAAATATAAATTAAATTGAATTTATTACATGGCCAATGCGATAAATGAAAATTTTAACAATTTTGCAAGCATTTTTTGACCTTTTAAGTAAAAGTTTGATGAAATCTAATGGGCTTATCATTTGTAGTTTATATTTTTGCATTATTTTTGTGTCTTTCATTTTTTCTCTAAAATAATTAGGGAAGCAGGAATTTGCATAAATAAGTTTTTACATGTTAATTTCCTATGTTCGGCTAACTCATTCAGCATCCGGTATACATGAAGAGTATAGCCGGTGAGTGTAACATTGCAAAATAGACTGGGAAAGTGGTGTCGTCACGATCAATCAGTTGATGGGTGGAAAAATGATGATAACCTCACTTTGTTTGCGTTTAGTTACCATATAGCTTCAAAAACTGCACTTTTCTCGTCTAGAATTATGTAGGCGACCTGGGCAAATGCAATAAAGGCATAATTTTAATTAAAACATTGTAAAATCATGAAAAAGTTTAAAATAACGCATGCACCCGGCAATGTTTCCACCCATCAGCTGTTCGATCGGCCACATTTTGACGTCACACTTTCCCAGTCCATTAAGAGTTACTATTGTGTATGCAGTACTAAGTACAGCTAATAAGCCAGAAACACGGTATCCATCGCTCATTTCTAAATTATGCAAAAGTTATTGAAATGAATGCTTTAATATTTATGCGTGAATATTTATAATAACATTCAATACTATACTATAATATGATTAATAATATTAAATATCGTCCAATGTTATTATATTAGATAGAAATTTTGGGATTAGGAACGCAAAATAAAAAACAAATTAACTATATGTCAACGTTTCGGCTCATTTACTGAAGCCATCTTCAAAGTCTTTAATATAAGAAACATATTGGTAAATACAAATGATAACATCATAATAGTTTTGATTTCACATTCACCTAATATAGTAGGATGGAAAATGTTTTGCGTAAATAAATAAAATATGGGGAGACAATAAAGAAACAGTTAACGTAAATAATATTAAATAAATATAAATTTTAATAAATATAAATATAAATAAAAATAAAAATATCAATAATAAATAAAATTGATTTTATTATTTCATTTTATAAATTTATATTTATTTAATATTATTTACATTAACTGTTTTTTTATTGTCTCCCCATATTTTATTTATTTACGCAAAACATTTTCCCTCCTACTATTAGGTTAGTGTGAAATCAAAATTATTATGTTATTATTTGTATTTACCAATATGTTTCTTATATTAAAGTCTTTGAAGATGGCTTCAGTAAATGAGCCGAAACGTTGACATATAGTTCATTTGTTTTTTATTTTGCGTTCCTAATCTCAAGATTTCTATCTAATATAATATGATTTATACTTAATCGATCATTTAACCGATTTAGCACATTTATAAGTAGAGTAGGTATTGACATTTTATCTAGGAAGAATTAAAGTAAAACTTAACTGTCGTTTTCATCAAATTAACGCTACGTAAATTAAACTGGACCTAAATCTAAATGAATTTTTCTTTATTTTATTAAATTATTTATGTCAAAATTAAATTTCTTTTATAAAATTTTATAACCCCAGCATTAAACCTCATTCGTGTAGGATGTATTGCCATGATCTCCAGTGCAATAATTGATTTTTAGATTATGAGCAAGGTAATGGGAAATCACCTAGGTATTAATATTTTTCTAGTAAATTATTTTGGCATTTTTTCACATGAAGAAGAAGCTACATAAAATTTGGTTCATTTCTAAATTTTAATTTTCTAATGAATAAATATACTACTATTATGAATTAAAAATTGTATCTTAAATTTTTTTTCTAAAATTCACTTACATAGTTGCCGTTATTATAAAGTGTTTCAATAACTTTTAGATTAACGAATAAACATTTTGTTTGGATTTGATCATTACTGCAAATGCATTCACTCGAAGTTTCATTCTTAAAAAATGAACATATCAATAAGTAAACAATAATTAGATTTTTAAACATTGTTCATTTGGTAGCCATTTATGTTAAAGCATAACAAGTACTAATAAAGTGGTATAATGTTCATAATATTCACTATCTATTTACAATTTCGAGGTCAACTACAAAAGTTGAAAATATAACTTATTTTATATTTTTTGACTAGATTATCTTTCGCTATAGATAAACATTATATTATATTAATGATAAATATATGAATCTTAACTTATGAGAACAGATAAACATTAACTTCAATATAACAAGTTATATTAAATAATAATAATTGCAATTATATTTTCAGCTTTCAGCGACGTTTATCGCCTTCGTCAGAAATTTATTATGCTGAAAGCTTAAAATTTAATTTCAATTATATTATTCAATTTAAGGGGGGAAACTTCATTAGATGGCCTATTTTAATGCATTTTTCGCAATTTTTTTTTCAAGGAAGAAATTATTAGAATAAAGTGAAACTTTCAGGTAATTTTATTCATATTTTGAAGTACATTTCAGAATTTTTTCAACTGTTTTAAATCATAAATGGGCCAGTTATGAGCAAGAGTCCATGGGGCACTTGAAATGAAGTTCGCAATCGGTGTGCAGTGCTGAGGTCGCAATTTTTATCTGAAAGCAACTAGAAAGAATTTGTACATTTTTTATATGTGTAGTTTCTATGTGAATGTGTTTTTAGTCATTAAAAATTTAAATTTTATTTTTTATACGAATTTGACATAAAAATGACGAATTTAACCCTTTTTTCATGCTTTTTCGAAAAAAAAAATATATTGCAAATTCTAATATCCAAAATCAATTTTATTCACATTCTAGAGAATTTAATAACGAGTAAGCTCGTTTTTGAAATTTTCAAATCGGTTAAGAATTTGGTTAAGTTTCAAATACTTTTTTCAATACTTTCAATAGTTTCAATACTTCATGCTCAAACAGTCAACTAGTCATCTCCGCCTCATGCTCACAGCATATGTAGGACTTCGGGGGCATATTCTTGAATATATTTACTAACGATTTAAGCAATAAAAAAAATCTATATTTTTGAACCTCTAATGTAGTTTCCTAAGCTAAGAAAATGATTCAATAAATCGAACGAAAAGAAGAAATGATTTAAGAAAAATAGAATATAATATAGAAAGCAATAATTATAGTCCAGGCAATATCTGGTGTCGAGAGAAAAATGTCGAGATCCCAAGTTCTGACTTCAGAGCTGCGTGTTTGGTCTAGTTAGGAGGTAAATATACTTAAAGTCTCTAAAGGAAGGAAGGATAAAGGAAGTCCCAGGTTTTGGTTTTTTGCTTATATCTCGAAAACGGTTAACCTTGACCAAATAGTTGTTGTATAAAACTGAAGCTGATCAAATTTCCTACAAGTAAGTTTTTACTTATTTTTGACGTGTTTGTTTCAATTTTTGAGCTATACTCTCGTAAAATTAGCAAATTTTTCATACTTTTTTTTACTCACATTGTTTAATAAACTTGCTTCTTAACTTTTTTACCATTTGCTAAGACGAAAGTTGAGTTTAATGTATTTTTAACAATAGTTTATTGTCCAACGTTTCGGGTTGTTTAGGTTGACTCATTTTCAAGGATGACTAACAAATTATTGTTAACAAAATATTTTTAAAAAGACCTTAAACTCGACTATTTTTACATACTAGTTACATACATACATATTCTACATACTAGCTTTCGCGTGGCAAAATTTTCCAGCTTTTCAAACTGGTATCATCGAATCTTGCGAATACATGACCGATTGGCCATTTTTTTGACTGGCCAGAAAGGAGCCCTGCACTTGTTCATAATCAATTTTGAAAAACTTATAATATAAAATAAACATGTTAATTTCATTCGATTGGACGAGAATTCGTACATGTAGTTGCAAATATTATTACTAATATATTTAGTAGGTTTTAATGGAGTTAGTTTTAAATTTTCTTAATTCTATTCTATCCCTCGTAGCTCTGGTGCTACCCTTATCTCATCATTCCAAGTCTTTCTCGGTCTTCTTCTTGCTTTTGTTCCTCATAGTCTAGCTTCAAATATTCTTATAGTAACTCGATTTGCCTGCATTTTACAGAAATGTCTAAGTCATCCCATTTGTCCCTCCTGTACTGTAGCTTCTATCAATGGGGGAGTTTCCTTAGAAATAATTTTTTGAAATAATATATAAACATGAAACTGTAATAAAAATGCCGCATGTTGCTGTAATTGGTTGGTCTTAAAACTCAGCGTACAATTTAAAAAAATTTTTGAATTTCAAAAAAATATTTAATCTGCCATCCATAGCTAGTAACCAATAAGATTTAAACATGGCCGTCCGATGTTGTCAGTAGTTAATTGGGTTATTATTGTCAGCTATCATATGTTAATTAAAATTCTTTATTTTTTCATTTAATACTATTGATTATTTCGTCACATCAATGCTGATCAACGCTTCAACTGACAAAATTGGTGCACTCTTTTTAAGAACTCTATAAGCTGGATGGTAGCTTCTGGTAAGCTTCTGGCGAAAAGCCATATACGTGTTGCATTTAAAATCTCTTAAAGTGTGGATGCAAAGCTCTTATAAAAGTATTATTGATGTTTTAAGTGGTTTTTATAATATATAATTATGTAAAATATACAAAGAATTATCTTGTTTGTAAATAAATAATGAAACATTGTCGACATGTTAATCTTACCAAAGCACAACCGATCAACGAATTATAACCCAACAGAATAACCAAATGTAACGGACTTCAAATATTACATTAAGAATGCATGTTAAACCAATTCACTAACAAAATCTGTTCTATTTTTGAAAAACTCTACAAACTGGGTTAATTTTGATGAAAATCGCCAGAAGGCGAAAAGCCGTTTACGTGTGGCATTTAAAATATCTTAAACTGTGGATGCAAAGCTCTCGTAAGTTGTCGAGATCTTTGTAAAACTAAAGTATTTGTTTTCATTAAATAAAAATTGTGAATCTAAGTAATCCATAATCACTCATATAAAATAAAAAAGTAACCACGAAATACACGGCGGCCATTACATTTTAGGCATCTACATTTTAACATTTTAATAGAAGAAAGTACGGCAACATAGTACAGTTGTCTAAAATCCTATAGGTTTATCCATTCCCACTCAAAGAAGGGTTATGACGTCATAACCCTAACAATTTCAAATTTCATTAATTTTTTTCTGATACTTAACGCACTCAAAAAAATCTGAAAAAAAAACTGATGGCTCCGTTTGATCTCTACTTTCAAATAAAAAAATAAAAAAAAGTAGGAAACTCCTCCATTGCGTACCAAGTTCTTCTCGATACTTGAAATTTGGGATTCTATCTATTTTTGTTTTTCCTTCTATTTTACTACGGAATCTCATTTCTGTAACTTGTATCGTACTTATTTGCCTTCTAATTGTATTAGTGTAATTTACCTTAATTTAGATGTTTCGACTACTTAACAAAGTAAGATTACACTCCAATAAATTTTGTAATAAAGAAAAACTAGCACTCTATTTGAAGTTTAACCAGGGTTACATTTGACTTTGAACACTCGGATTGGATTAACAGTGAGTTGATCCTGAGTAACCTCTTACCTGAGTAGAGATATTTAAGCTAATAATATTTAATTTTTAATTTACAATATTATGTTTGGCAGGGTTTTACCAAAATTTTGTTAATCTGCATGCATCTGCTATAAAAATACTATAACGCCGACTTTTTCAAAGTCTTAAGAAATTTCCGAAGAAGATTTCAGGTTGCTCTTCAGAACTGCATTCTTTAACCCCTTAATGTACAAGCCCGTGACATTCACGGGCTCGGTTTACTGGCAATTTTGTACAAGCCCGTGACGTTCACGGGCAAGGTTTTTCTAGCTATTACAATTGTAATACACCTATTACTCTCAATGAAAATATGTTACCTTATTACTAATTGACTTATCTATTACTATTTAAAATATTTTTTTGTTTTTGGGTTTTCGATACATTATTAGAACTCAATAATGGCGGCACTCTACAAAATGCACAAATTAATTTTGAATTGAATTGAATTGAAAAATTATCAAATTTTTTTTATTTGAATATTTATATTTAGTGGTACACAAAATTAAAAAAAAATATTTTCAGTGGCGTAGCAGCCGTACTTATATAAATATATTATACAATAAATATATTTTGTAGAATATTATAAAAAATTATAGCTTTACTAATAAATTATACTAATTATAGAAGATTTTAAACTAAATCGTTAAATTCAAATTGGCTTCATCATCGCTTTCCTCGAAATCAATTTCACTATCGGTATCGATATCACTTTCTTCGGATCCATAATTAAAATAAACAAAAATAGTTAATAGATAGTCATATCAAAAAAAAAAGACTAAAAATGCAATCTTGTATGGTACACCATGAAACATGGGACGGCACACAATCCTACATTGCAATTTTTGCAATAATATCTTGACTCCTTTCGTATTTTTTTCCCTTTCGCATCTTTTTTGCTGCAACATACAACGCAACACCTATATGGATTAGCTTTTTTTTCAGTTGGTGGAACAAATTCGGGAAAGTGCCTCTCAGTTAGACGCAATGGACCAGGTTCAGTACTACGTCTTCCAGTTTTCTTAGTTGGTGTATGAAATTTTGCAAATATCGCTTCTATCAAGGTTTTTCTAAATTCCAAGTTGGTCCTTGTGCCTCCATTTTTTTGATACAACACAAATGCATTCCACACCGAAATATCTAATAAATAAAAAAATACTTTTTTATAGTATTTTTTCCCCCTCTTTCTTGTGGTTGGATAGTCATGAAGATGTTGATCCATACGATCAACACCTCCCATTGTATAATTATAATCGATGACGACTTTCGGTTTCAAAATGGGATTTCCTTCTTTGTCGTTTTTCTTTGTTTCCTGCATTTCGGTATTATGGATTGTAGATAGTAAGCAAACGTCTTTCTTATCTTTCCACTTTAGCACCATTACTTTGTCCCTTTGAAAAGCAATAATTTCTCCAGTCTTCAATTTTTTCTTTCGCAATGCCAAGGGAACTTCTTTACGATTGAGACGCAAAGTTCCGTACGTGTCGGTTTTCTGTTCTACTAGTAAGTCTGCTAATTGAGGGGATGTATAAAAATTGTCCGTTGTTAGACAATATCCCATACCAAGCAGTGGTTCCATAAGGGATAGTACAACTTGTGAAGACATAGGTAAATCGTTGTATTTATCGTTTATTTTCGTACCTTTTCCTGTATATATTATACTGGAGTATAAATACCCAGACGTTGCCTCGCATAGACAAAATAATTTTATTCCAAATCGAGCCCTTTTCAATGGGAGATATTGCACCCAACCTAGACGTCCTTTGAACAGCATAAGACTTTCGTCGATACTGATATCCCTTTCGGGTTTGTACAACGAGCTACACTTTTTATTTATGGTCTCGAAGACAGACCATATTTTATTTAGTTTGGGATGTGGGTGCGTTTCAGGATTGTAATCCTCATTGTTGCTAAAATGCAAATTACTTTGAATACGGCGGTATCTATGGTAAGGAAGTAGCTTCGAGAAGATTGGCGTTTCAAACACTTCTGAAGATGTCCAGTACATTCTTTCTTCTGGTTTGTTCACAATTCCTTGAAGTATTTTCATTCCCAGAAAAACGTGGAATTCTTCGTAAGTAATTGGCGACCATGATCCTGAAGAAGGTCCTGGCTGTTGTTGTTCAAATCTGTTCGTTTCCGTAACAATATGGTTGATCAGAGCATCATCAAAAAATAATTGATAATATGATAAAACATCAAGTTTTTCTGGCAGAGTAAAAGTGCAACCAGGAGCTGCAATAAATGGATATCTTCGTGGAGCAGGGACCGGCTGATTGACACTAATAACTTGCCAATTTCCCGCTAAATCCAAATTGGCTTCATCGTCGCTTTCCTCGAAATCAATTTCACTATCGGAATCGATATCACTTTCGTCGGATCCACTTTCCGCTAGATTGGCATATTCTGATTCACTATCGCTCATTTTCAAACTGTTATACTACTAATTTACTAAATTGAATATTTCTTATTACGATTTTCCCTTATATAAGAAAATTAGGATTACTTTATTGGATGAGCTTATAGGATTATATTGTTTTTCAAAATTTAAAGCCTGTCGGATTACTAACCCCAATCTTCTTATCAGGTCTGTACCTGGGTGACGTCTCTCTCCATTGGTCTGTTCATAGTTTGAAGTCTTACTATGAACAGGACCGGTCTTATCCTGATTTCATTATTGCTAACATAAATAATACTATATAAATTAGTCCTTATATTTACACACTATACAATATAATATGGGTGTAAGTAGTACCAACTGCAAAACATAGTACGATATTTGGAGGACCCTGTATAGCATAGTTGTGTTTCGATATATTGCATACATGCTGTACTTTAACGAATAAACTACAAACATATTATGTTATAATACAATTTTTTAATTTAATTCGCCCTCAGGTAAAGTACAGGTGCTGCGACACTGAAAATATTTTTTTTTACCTTAATTTTGTATAAACACTCAATTTTCACTTTAAAAAAATTCGATCACTTTTTGACCAGAAATTCGAAATTAACTTGTGCATGAAGGGGTTAAATAAGCGTTTATAAATTTTAAACAGAAACTGATTCATTTATATTATTGCAGACAATACTGAGAGATGATAAAGAGAATTATATGGCTCTTGTGTTTTTGGGTATATCACTTCAAGAAACAGGATCTTTATACCAGGTTCCAAAAGCATTTAGAAAAGCCATTAAAATTAATTCAGAAAATGTACTTGCTTGGCAGGGTTTAGCCAACTATTATCAGAAATTGACGAACGAGGAATCACTGAACGACTTGATTGAGGTCTATACAAAACTTCTAGGTATTGAAAGGTACATAAACTTTTTTATATTCTTATTCATTATGACTATAAATAATCACTTTTTACAGAAACGAACAAAAGCTAATTGAAATATGTGAAAAAATATCTTCTATTACTCTTCTTCAAGAAAATGTTACATTAGTAGTAGATTCTTTAATTAATCTTTTGAAAGACGATACAAGTTCCAAAAAACTTATTGTTACTGTGCGATCATCACTTATTTCCATAATCTCAAATTTATCCTTAACAGTTCCAGAATTATACGATGTTGTAAGTAACTAATGCGTTTTAATTACTTTCGATAGATTTAATAATACTATTTAATCTATTCGATAGAATAGATTAGAATATTTTCTTTGCCTACTAATCAGTAAAGTCAGAAAGTTTGTGCAAAAAATGGTACTTATGAAGTAAAACTTGAAACTTGAATATTTTAGTTGCATTGTTATCATGGTTAGAGTGGTGGTTTGGTGTGAATCTAACGAGGAAAAAAAATGATATTTATTTTTGCACCAACTTTCGATCCTTACTAGTAAAAATCTTGACAAAGAAATGAGATTTATGTATACATATGAATTATATTTTGTTAATAGTATGAAGACTCTTTATTGTATATGCTTAATGATTCTAAACTTAGAACACGGCAATATTACTTACAATATTTGACGCTCTTATATAAACTAAACAAACATGAATTACTGTTTAAAAAAGCAGAAGAAATGAGCGAAACTTATTTAGATGACAAAACTTCATTGGAATGGATATGTAAACTTTTTAACGAAATGACGATCGAAAATAGCGATTTAGTTTTAATTGCTCGTGATAAAATTGAGATATATTCAAATTCTTTATTAAATTTACAAAGTGATTCAAGTATGGCACTTTTTACAAAAGGTGTTTTATTTTATCAAAGCAACAATTTTGCAGAATCTAAAGAGCATCTTACTCGAGGTTTGTTATTTAAAAACAATTAATTTGCTTCTCCTTTAATTTATAAATTTTAGTTATTACTTTACGACCTGGCTTATTGCATGCCTGGATTCTATTAACCAATTTAAATTTAAAATTATACCATTTTGATGAAGCTGTTAATTCTTCCTCGAAAGCAGACAAACTTTTACAATCTATAAAAGATTCCAATCAAAATTTGCGCAAGCAATTGAATATTTTGTTGTCTGAAACTTTTTCGCGACAATCAAATATTGAAAATCTGGAGAAAGGGGTCGAAATTTGCAATAAGGTAAAAAATTACAAAATAACTTTAACGAAAATTACATTTTACTTTGTGTAGCTTATAAATGAAGATTCTAAAAATTCCATTTTCTACAAAAGTCTTATACGATGCTACATAAATTTAGAAAATTATGATGAAGCTCATGAGGTGTTATTAAAATTGAAAGAGATTGAAACTGAAGATTTTATGACTACGCTTTTAAATGCACAGTTGCTTCACAAAAAAGGCTTATTTCAAGATGCGTTGAACATAATGGGACTCATAAGTAGTGATATTAAGTTTTCCGAATGGTGGTTGGAAATTGGAACTTTATATTGGGATTTAAAACGGTTCGAAGAAAGTTTGGTTCCATTTTTGAAGGCTACAAAACTTGATGCAAATTGCTATTTAAATTTTTTATATTTGGGACGATATTATGAGAAATTTAATGACGGAAATAAAGCTAGACGGTGCTACGAAAAGGCATTTACACTTAACCCAAAATGTGACGAAATTGCAATGGAGCTTAGTCGACTGTACACAATGGAAAAAAAATGTGTAAGTACTTAGAATTTTTGTGTATTTTAAATTTGTAAGATTTTGTTATTAGGAAGCTAATATTGCTCTTTTGAAAAGCATAACTGGCAAAACTATGGACTCAAAAAATAAATGGGCATGGATACAATTAGGTTTGAATTATTTGGAACAAGAAGATTATGATCATGCAATAGACACATTACGGTTTATAGTTAGAAATGATGTAAATAACAGGTGAATAATAAATTTGATAGTGAAATAATTTCAGGAGTAATGAAATATTTTAGCCATTGTTGGGAAAGTTTAGCTGATGCTTATATGGCTCGAGGAGCATACACTTCGGCATTAAGGTGCTATCAAAAATCTGCAGAACATAAAGAAAATTCTTTATATTCGTTGTTGAAAATGGCTAACATTAAGCAGGTATCTATCTTTTCCAGTGTTATAAGTTAGAAAATCAATGTTTTTTTAGGCTTTAGGTGAATTTGCTGAAGCGAAAGCAGATTATGAAGATATTATAAAAGATAATAAACATTATGTGCCTGCACTCACAGGATTTGCTGAAAATTGCTTACTTCAAGCCAAGTATTATAGGAGACATCATCTTCATGGGCTTGCCCAAGATTTTGCCCAATTTGCTATTGAAAAAATTACTACGTAAGCTTATGTCCTTTTTTTTATTTAAATTTAACATTTTCTTTAAGTGCGATTCAGGAAGATAATAATTTATCTTGTTTGTGGAAATTAGCTGGAGACAGCTGCTTGTTGGTTGCAAATTTACCAGAAAAGTATAGCTGCTTATATGTGTTAAAATCATTGGTCGAAGGCAAACCTACTGAGGGAAAAGCAGTTTTAGAAGGAAGTAATCTTTTTGAAATGGCAGAAAGATGTTACTGCAAAGCTTTGAGTATTCAAAATAATGTTTTACTATATCATGATTTAGCAGTTTGTTTTGCATCGCATGCACAAAAATCTGTAGAAAGTAGTGAACGTACCGAATTATTTAACAAATCGTTTAGCATAATTCAACACTGCACTGTAGAAAATCCAACACATTGGCAACATTGGAATTTAATGGGCATTGTTGCTTTTAAGAAAGAACCAAAGAATTACGCACTGGCTCAGCACTCGTTTATAAAAGCTGTTACTGTTGAAAATAATAGTGCAATAGCTTGGTGTAACTTAGGGCTTCTGTATATGCTGTTGGGTGAAAATTATAAATTGGCCAATGAGGCTTTCACTCAGGCACAAAGAGCAGATCCAAATTATGTTAACAGTTGGGTTGGACAGGTAATTTTGAATCTTCAATAATTTATTTAATTTTTTTTATATTTTACAATGTTTAGGCACTTGTCGCCGAAAATTTTGCCGTTGATGAAGCGATGGATTTATTTCGACACAGTACTCAGTTAGGGATACACCAAGAAGGGGCTATCGGTTATGGTCACTGGGTTTGTTCTACACTACTGAAAACACAATCACAATCCTTTACATATTCAATTCAGAATATGCATGCAGTGCCGGTTGCTTGTGATGCTCTCACCTGGTATACTGGTAAGTTTGATTTTAATTTGTAACTTTGTCATAATACAAAATGCATGGAGAAGTTAAAAAATTTATATTCTTGAGTGGCTGCAATTGTTGCTTGATTCTAAACCAAACATCTGAATCAATTTTTATTAAATTTACATCAAATATAAATAACTATAATAGTATGATTCCTATTTAGCACTGATTAGTTTTTGTTTCCAAATTTTTCTTTTGTTGTTTTATTTTTAATATCTTTCACCTGCCTGCCTGAACTAAACAGAACAAATTATTTTAATATAAACTCTATTTTTTGTCTGTCACATTGAAAAGTAGACAAAAAATATTTGTTTTATTTTTCTAATTTAATCGTTTTAGAAATATTCATAAAACTATGGTGTTTAAGTTTCTATAAATATGAGCTTATTGTCGAAAAAATAGAAAACTTGAGTAAATTAAACGAAATTAAATTAATATAAATAGTAATTTATTAAATTAAGCTTAAAACTTATCACAGTGTGGTCCTAAAATATAACAATCGTTTATCGAATTTTGTGTGGTATTTGTTCTATACTTCATCAAACCAACATCGCTGAAAATTTACAAATTATATTTTCGTTACATATAGTTAACTAATTTTCATACCTAAATATATACATTCCAAGAGTAAGCAAATCATGTTTTTTACTTTGGTGCTCTATTTCACAAACAAATCGTTTTCTGCATGTCATTTTAAGTTCCATTGTATCAAATGCCACATCAGTCACATCAATTCTAAAATAAAAAAAATTTTTAATAAATTTATCTGAATGGACACTTATTACCTACCCATTAATGATGTATTTAATAAAATCTTTGTTAGATATTATAGAATCTTTTAGGCTTCTACCAGAATACCCCGAATAACTTCCATATGGTGGAAAGTATCCTGGAGGTTTATCAAATTGTCCATTAAAATCAGGTGGTGGTCCAGCATTTATTAAAGTGGAATATTTGTGTTCAAAATGAGGTGGTTCTTCGGGAAGCACAAATTTTTCCTGATGAAAATCTGCACACTTACAACTTTCTAAAATGACAACCGTTAACAAATATTTCATTAAAATTACCAGAAATTACCTTTTTTACTTATGTAGTATAAAAATGCAAATGCTTTTCCAGCAAATATCCAAAAACTTATAAATGTCCCAATTAAAAATATGATTTTAGCTTTTATTGCCAAAAATATCCAGTAATGCCTTAAACCATCTAAAATTTGTAGTTATACCTGTAGAAAAGTTTAAATTGAATTTATCGGTACTTACGATATAATCCATGATGGTGATACTTAAACGGACCTTTTCTTGCAATTTCTTGGTTTGCATTATTGTTAGCATTGCACACTACCACAAATGTTACTGCTACAATTACTAATTGTTTCCACATTATGTGTTAGTAAAATAAGACTAATTTACTTTTTCTTTTACTCAAACATTTATATATGCTCTTGTATGTATTTATTTAATTATAACTTTAACACTTTTAATTTTTAAGAAAGTAAATTGGGTCATTTCAGGTTTTTATGGGTCACCGTGTGTTGTTTATTTTCTATTTAGTACTATAATATTATTATCGGTTTACTTTCTTGTTTGTTATTCTTGTTAATTGCTAATTACTTTATGTTTTAGAAAATAATCCCGATGACCCTTGTGCTTGGAATATGTTGGGGTTACTTCAAGAACGAATGGGATTAAATTTAAATTCTGCGCAATCGTTTAGGAATGCATTTAGAATATGCGATAAAGAACATATGGACAAAGTAAAAATTAATTATGGACGTTTGCTTTTCAAATTACAAAAGTATGACCAAGCCATTGATATATTTAAGACAGTGAAAGAAGCAACATTTAGTAGTGGGAGTTGGCTGGCACTTTCTTTATTTAAAAGTAAATGTTTTCTAAATAAGTTAACAAAAAGTACAAAAATAATATAATTTGTTTTATTATTGAACAGATAAGCAATATGAAGAATCTTATGGAATATACGAACAATCTTTGCATTGGTTAACGGTAGAACAAACCTATCAATCAGATCTCTTAGTCGCTTTAGCGTCCATGGCTTACATGTTTCAAGGTGCCGATGCAGCAAAAACACTTTTATTTCAAAGGTATTTATCTTTCTTCATATTAATTATTATATTGTTAAGGTGGAAGGGTTTTTGGAATATCTTAATCATAACGTATTTTTCTATAATATATTTATATTTTTAAAATTAAATAAAAACAGTATTCAACTAAAACCACCGTCTGCTTATGGACTATATGCAACATGTTCATTAGGATTACTACACAATGATTTGAATATGGCGAATTTAGTTTTGAATGAATTAAATAGCATTCGTGATGATTTACAATCTTTAAAACATTATGGTATCTTGCTTAGTTACACCTACTTACTAGAGGTGAGTTTATTCAAAATTCTTATATTGGCACTAAACATATTTTCTTAGGGTAAAAACACCACTGCGGTACGCGAATTAAGCAAATTGATTCATAGATATCCGAATCAAGCGTCATTGTGGCTAACATTATCGGTCACATTACTACGGTTACAGAAAGAACTTCCGTCTTTTTTAAATGTAATCCTAAAATGTGCAAAAAGTGCTATAGCTTTAGGTAGAACAAATATGGACGTTTCCGAAGTTCATTGCATAATGTTTATGGCTTTGTACCTAACTGAAGATTATTCCGAAGCTTTAAAAATGGCGCAAAAGGCAGTTCATTGTTTTCCTTACAATGCAAAAACTTGGGCTGCATTAATTTCAGCCTTACATTCAAATAAAAAACCGTCAATAAATCTATCGCAATATGTGATGAAATATCTCAACCCTTCTGCTGCTTTAAATGATTGGTTAAGTATAAATAGAACTATGACTGTGTAATTTTACAAATTTTTGAATAAAATAATTCAAATTTAATTTTAATTATTATTTTATTAACTTTTTGTTTTTTCATTAATAATTAAAAAAAATACAATTTTATTTGCACAAGATTTTAAATCACCCCTATGGAGCGGCATATAGGTACCTATTTTTTTATATTTTGTGTCAATGTTGCTCTGATTAAGAAATTTTTATGTATAGGTTTTTTGTAATGATATACAGTGAATAAACACATATAAATTAGAATTATCAATGTTGAGCTACAGGACACAAATAAAACACATTTTTTAAACGAGCTTTAAAAAAGAAAAAGTCATTTTTTGAAAGCTCGTTTAAAAAATGTGTTTTATTTGTGTCCTGTAGCTCAACATTGATAATTCTAATTTATATTATTTTCAAGAGCTAATAATTTTAATTAATAGTGAATAAACACAGTTGATTCTTTGTTGTTTCTGATTCAGACAGTTCTATGTTAGCAATGGAAATTGTACACAACGAAGACTGTTTTTCTCATGGAAAAATCGCTTTTACAGCAATATTTATCAGACAGTTTTTGTTTGAAATATCATTCCTTCCATTTTTGTTTATATACCTACATTTTTCTATTTCGTTGCTCCGTTTCCGAGATACAGTGATTTAGAAAAGACTGCAAAAATTTTAATAAAATTAGCATTACTCTTATGTTGGTTACAGTCAAACACATAGCGATAGTTTAGTTGGGAAAATTCGGAGGGCTGCACCCATTAACCTCTTTCACGTACATGTGTTACCTTTAGTAGACACTGAAAAGTCATTTTAAAATGTAAAAATGTAAAAATCATTTTTACACCGATGAACAAAATTCATCATATTAATGAAGAAATTCATAAATACATTGATTTTGTTCACGAATACTATGAATTTTTCATCAATATGATAAACCATTTTTTTCAGTGGTTGCAGAATTTTACTCTAATCTAATCAATTGATACGTGGTTTAGGTAGTGTAACTCGATATTAACCATATCAATATTTTAGAAAACCCAAAAAATGCACTAAACACTTTTCAGAACTAAAATGTTTAGTGCATTTTTTGGGTTTTCTAAAATATTGATATGGTTTACTCTAATCCATCATTTTTGAAAAATTCTAGAGCGTATAATAATTTATTTACATTTTCTGCATTAGGAACGACGCCGACGGATCAATTTCAAACTTTTGAAACAGATATCTCATTCGTTAAAATTCAGGGGTGGATTTATCACAGATTTGATCTTTCATACAATCAAAGTTCAAACAACACGGCGCTCTATATTAACGACGAAGCCGTGCGCTTTAAACAAGGGGAGGATTTAAATTTGGACAAAACCTAAATTCAATCAATTTTAAATTTCTTAAAATGCCACAATCGTCTTATCAAATGGCTCAGACTACTTTCCGATCATCCTTCTGACGATGCGCATTTAATTTTTGTAAACACGTCCCGAAGTACGCACGGTCATGCGTACATCAGCTTCAGAAATATCTGCTTTAATTTCTACCAGTTGTGAAAACGTACCTAGACAGGTCACAATTTGGAAAATAGGAGAAAGCAAACCCCATCAAAGACTACAGTGGTGGCTTGATGTGATCGCTAGTTGAGTTATGAGCTGAAATTCTGGGTTCAAATCCCTGACTCGTTAGAATTTCTTAGCTCAGCCTTTTGGTGAACATCAAACTGTGGATCGAAATACTAATAACTTTCCTTAACATCTTAATGGAAAATGGGGTACAATAAACCTAGAGCTTCAGTACAAAGTGGGCATTGAACCACTACCCGTGCAGCTAATTTGGAATTTGGAAACCCCATCAAGTTTCATATTTACATCTGGCTTACGAAGCATTTCAATACCCCCTAATTTTTCCTCACGGATCTAACGGATGGCATGTCAATTTAATGAAAAAATCAGGTACCTAATGAGAAAGTATCCTAAGTTCAATATTATCGTCACAAAATTCTTTCCGATCACAGATTCATTTTGCTTAGGCGCTTATGGCAAGAATTCTGATAGACATGTGGTGTAGGACAGAAGAAGAACGCTTGCAATTCATACGATTTAATCAAAAATCGGTTACTAGAATAGCCACACGTCGTGAGATTGACAAGACCATTTCTGGTGAAGGAGGTATAATACTCGGCAATACCCTTCTTCATTTACGCATGGTCCCCGGTACATGCAAATCAAGTATCACGACGCTATGGCTATTGTGTCGCGTTTAGATAGGCCAAGCTTTTTTCTTACCGTCACTTACAATCCCCGATGGACCGAAATCACCTCCAGTTTACTGCCCGGTCAATTGTCGATCGATAGGCCCGATCTTTGCGACCGCATCTTCCAAATTAAAATACAAAAACTGATGGCTCTAATTAACTCTGGAATATTGTTTGGCAACTTGATATCGATGTAGTACGTCATCGAGTTTCAGAAAAGAGGACTGCCGCACGCACATCTTGCTTTTAGAGTAGAGGGCTTAACAGCACTGACATTGATGCGTTTGTGAGAGGTACAATCCCTCCAGTAGAAGAAGCAAATGGTAGGCTGAGAGAACTGGTCTTTTAACACATGTTGCACGGCCCTTGCGGGTTAGATCGACCGACGCCGCCCTGTCGGATCTGTCCGCCGTACAAATCTGCATGTGTGTATCCGCGTGCTCGCTGTATATGTCGTGCTCGCCGTCCGTTGTGCAGGACGACTAACCCTAACCTATTGCTTTTTTTAATCTTGCCAAATTTTCATAATAGTAATCTATAAATTACTCCAAATTAAAATTTGACTTTAAACTTTTAAACAAATTTCCAATCCAAAATGTAAAGATAACCACAAGTGTGCGCTATTCAAACCAGGTGCTCGACGTGCACATACATTTTACTATGCCTTCCAATTTCAATTTAATTATTCAAAAATCAATTATATTATTGATCGTTTAGTAATTACACTGAAAAAAATGGTTTATCATATTGATGAAAAAATCATCATTTTTACACCGATGAACAAAATTCATCATATTGATGAAGAAATTCATAAATACATTGATTTTGTTCATGAATACTATGAATTTTTCATCAATATGATGAATTTTGTTCATCGGTGTAAAAATGATGAATTTTTCATCAATATGTTAAACATTTTTTTCAGTGTAATTGGTCCAATTCTATCTTAATTTTCCAAATCCAAATTTCATCAAAATCACTCCAATATCGTCGTTCAAATTTCGGACAATTTCCATATAAAAACAATACCAATAAATTTACTCCCTCAAATTAAAACTTTATTCATAAAATCAATAAAAAATCTCAATTCTGAGACGCAATTTAATACTTTTACGGGACCTTCCCACAAAAGCGTCTGATCACCTCGACGGACCAACTTGGAAGGAGCGAGTATCGCTCTCTTTTCTGCCAACTTAAACATTATCGGCTTGAAAAGACGCACCAATTTAAAGTTTTCACAACTATTTACAAGAATTATTTACCAACAATTTTAAATACAAATAATTAAAACCCATATTTACAAACAATTCAGAATCTATTAAAATTAAATTCGAATCTCAAAAATTATTTCTCATATAAAAAATCAACATTTCAAATTATCAAACCTTCCAAAAATGAAGATTTTATAACACGACAATATATTACTAGTAAACACGCTACGATCGACACTACCCCTACATTCACACAAATACTTTGTTGAACAAAACACAAAATTGCTACATGAGATCTTGCCTCGCCAAAATTTGCATATTCTGACAATAGTTGTATTTTCATAAATATTATTATAGGTAAACTTTACATTTTACATACATACAAATGTAACACTTGAGAACATTCTATAAAATTTTCATTAATTTTTATAAAGAAATGAGTGATTGAAAGGGAATCTCCGCGGCCGTCTCAAAAAAAAGTTTCTTTGCGGTGCCCCTCGTAACTTATCATTGGACCATCCAAAATAAAAAAAACAAAATGATTTTATTAGTTGATAAGTTTCTGCAGGTAACCACGTCGAGTTCTTTTTTATTGGTTTTTCAATTTTTTACAGCACTTAGAAGTCAAAATACCTATTTTCTATTAAAAAAAATCAAACATTTTTTATTTTTAATTAAATTAAAATACGTTAAAATTAAAAAATTTATAAAAACTCGACGTTGTTACCTGCAGAAACTTATCAACTAATGAAATCATTTTAGTTTTTTGATTTTAGATGATCCAATGATGTATGAGAGGCACCGCTTTTTTTGAGACGACCTCGCAGATTCGCTGTCAATAATGGCTCATTTCTACATAAAAATTAATGAAAATTTTACAGAATATTTTTCAAATGTTACTTTATTATGTAGTAATTATAAAATTAAGTATATTTTAACTGTCGTCAAAAAAAAAAAATTGAAAATATGCAGTGATTGTATCAAAAATTAACCTTACTCCCCCCTTAAAAAAATCTAAATCAAAATCCGTTCATCTGTTTGCGAGCTAGGATGCCACAGACAGATACCTAGACACACACGGTAAACTTGTAACACTTCTCTGTTTGCGTCAGGAGTTAAAAACAGTACGACGAAATAGAAAAATGTATGTAAATAAATATATTATAAAGAGAAAGACAAAATAGTCTTACAATTTACGTTGCTAACATAACAATCCGAAGTATTTCTTTATTCGCTGTACCTCATCTTGTACTTCATTTATTTAAATTTAGGGATGATAAGCAGTGTTTAATTTTAGTGTAATGGAAGATGTGGAATTCAGGGAATGTGCGTTTCTAGTAAGTATTACTTTATTCAATTCAATTTTAGTGATTAATTTGTTAAAACTGAAAAATTTATTATTTTATAGAGTATTCTTTTTTGATAAAATTAAGAATTATGTTTTTCTTTTAAATTTAGTTTTAATTATTATTAACGTACATTTTAAAATTTGCAACAATTTATTTATAAAATTAGGTATTAGTTTTCATAATTTAAAATGCACTTTTACGTAAAAATAAATCCGAGACTGGTTGTTCTAGTTAACTTGAATATAGAAAAGAGTCCGCTTTAAGTCAGCGCTCATCTCGTAAACTTGACTTCCCAGCCTTCGAGTTTCTAGTTAGGCATGCGTTATTGTTACTATTAACGCACAAATGCAGAATCCCAAATTTGGAATTGATTAATAATAATGTATCGAGTTGGTTACCCTAGGTTTTTCAGTGAGTTATTGGTTTTGATTAGGGCTTATACAAATATTAGTAATCTACTTGTGGAGCTCGCGTGGCTGACGAATTTTGGTTTTAAATTTGGTTTTTATTTTTTAACTGCTTTCAAAGAAGGGATTCATGTTTATGGATGAATACTAAATGGATTCATTGTGGAACAACAAGACGGCATCGTTGAACTTTGGTATAAAACTCTTAATCGCTATCTTGCGGTCACTGAGACCGCAACGAGTTTTAATTTGTGTTTATTTTACACCTCGTTCAAAATTAGTCTCCACTCCTTGTATGTTGACAAATAGGGGTGGCCAAAAGTTGTCTTGTTTTATTTGTAGAAAGAAAACAAAGCAGCTAGCGGTCACCTTGACCGCACACTAGTGTTACTGTAATTTCTATGTTTCTATAGTGAACGTCTCATTTAAAGATTATAAAATATAAACTATCATTATTATTGTTCATACAACTGTGTAAAAGTCTTAGTACAACTAAACGAATTTTTAATTATTATATAATATCAATTCACAAACTAATTGTTGTAATGTGTTGTAATTTTTACGATATAGTTTTTTTTTATTTTTGTATTTTAATTATAATATTATTCAAGTATAAAATCAAAAAATTATGATTTAATTTGCTTAAATATGTTTTAGATTAAGAAAAAAATTAAATTTTAGTTATGTCGTATAAAGGTGTCCAAATGGTTATATGACGTTTCGCCCCCGCCGTTTAGCCCCTACCGTTTCGCCCCCGCCGTTTCGCCCCCGTACCGTTTCGCCCCCGACCTTTTAGCCCCCACCGTTTCGCCCCCGCTGTTTCGCCCCGGGATATTTCGTCCCCGACCGTTTCACCCCCACCTTTTAGTCCACACAATTTCAAATTTCAATTCCAAACTTTTCAATTCCAAACAAATAATCCATAGTGTATATCCTACCATAACTTTCCACAATGGTTTTGATTCGTTGATTGCAACGGCGTCTTTGGGGATAGCGTTTTGACGTGATACCAATTTCCCAGCCACTCGCACCCCCCTCCGACATACCATTAGATCGTGACGTTTTAAAATAGTAAATTCTTTATAGCCCACTCTGTATTTGTTATGACAGAGACCGATTGTACACTTACCTTCGAAGTTTATTTTTACCAGATCAATTTTCGAAAACACCAACCTATCATAAGTTAAAGTTTATTTTAAATCAATCAATATTGGTCAGTTTACATAGGGGTCGTCTATAAATTACCTCACACGATTTTTAAGGTTTTTAGACTCCTCGCTCCCCCTGTCACATTTAGTCAAATTTTAATATTTTAATTAAAATTAAATTTAAACCTAAATTAAATCAATTTTGCAGGTCTTAAATAATAATTTATTTTTATAAATATTTAATTTTTTTTTCGGCCGCACCATACAACCGATCCATGGATCCAAAAAATATATTTTTAAAAATTTGACATCACAACATTTGAAACTTCCCCGGACCCCCTGATACATTTTTGTCCCAAATCTAAGATAACCCCCCTATCCCCTAAGTGTGACGTAATTTATGGATGGCTCCATACGGGGAGAAACGGGGGCGAAACGGTCAGGGGCGAAACGGACGGGGGCAAATCGCCGGATTCCAAACGGGGGGGCTAAACGGCTGGGGGCGAATCAGCGCCGGGGGCGAATCGGCGGGGGCGAAACGGCGGGGGCTAAACGGTGGGGGCGAAACGTCCCTATCCCGTCCAAATATGCTAATAATTTCTTGTGTTATTAAAAGTTAATAAAATTTTAAAATTAATTACTTTTTAATTTTTTTTTTTTTGGTTTACTAGAATACTAAATAAAACATCTGTTGCAAAAAAAGTAAAAAGTTAAGTTGTACGTGAGTAAACGACAGAAATAAAGCGCGGTCACTGTGACTGCACAGTAGTTACAGTGTGACAATTATTTGACGTTAGTTATTAAGGTTTAATATTTAATTATTGATTTTCTTGCATGGGGAGACCAATTTCAAAGTACTTCTTTTTTATAAAGATGCTTTGTATGTCAAATAAAATGTTTCTTTTTTATGAGGTTTTATTGCAATACATTTTTTATTTCAAAATTCTTTATCAAACACAAGTCAAGTTGTCAAAAATGAATGAACAAATGACAGTTGTCAACAGCACCAGGGACGTGTCCAAGGGAGGGGATGTGGGGATCTTCGTTCCCAACATTCTTCGGTCATTGGAAAAAATCGTGAAAAGTTGGCAATTTTCCGTGAGCAGTCGGCAAAACTAGTAGGTTTGCTAGCAAAATTTGTAGTAGTAAATAGTAGTGCAAATCATACAAATTTGTAGCATTCTCTTGAAATAAAAGCGAAAAAGCTAAAAAAAAGGTCATTCGTAGAATAAAATAGTTGGCAATTTCGAGATTGTTCCCCCCTCAAAAGAGTCGGTTGGGCCAGTCCCTGAACACTACTTCGTTCAACCTGTACGTTCAACAGTTGTCACAATTCATTTCATCAAGGTAGACCACCCTTTCATTCTTATCATTCTTTCTATAGTTTTTCGTGTGATTTCGCAACCGTCTCTAAGACTTCCTATCCGCACACTTTCAAGTTTTTCACTACCACCGTCTCATTCAAATATATCACAACCACGTCCTAACATCAATTCCTCTGC
This sequence comes from Cantharis flavilabris, assembly GCA_949152465.1. Lineage (NCBI taxonomy): Eukaryota > Metazoa > Arthropoda > Insecta > Coleoptera > Cantharidae > Cantharis > Cantharis flavilabris. The sequence goes on from OX424435.1 coordinate 60,589,100, forward strand.
ATTCCTTCTATATTTAATTAAGTGTGGCTGTTGTTTAGTGAACGTAAAACTAAGTGAGTTGCAGGTGAAAATTTTCAAAAATCTGCCCTCCTAATAACCACTAGCCTCCCCTAGATATTTATAGAAAATAAATAAAAAAATATTTCAACTGACAAAATTAAAATTATTTATTTAATTATTTACATTAGCAATGTCACAAAATAGTTCTTATGGTCTGTTCACATGGTCAATATTTTGATAATCATTGTGATGAAAACCTGTTTTGTCCGTGGGACAGGTCGTTTTCAAAAATATCTTTATCATGTTTCTATTCATGTTGATTAAAATTTTGATTAAAAACAATTGATAAAAATATTGATCGTGGTAACAAGCCATAATATAACGAATTATATATTATTATATTTAATATGTACTTATTATAAATTAATAAATAATAAAGGATAATATAGGTACGGCGCGACGTATTTAATAATAATTTTAATCTTGGTTAATTTATGGATTTGATGTCTCTGTAACAAGTGTTTCATATCCTTTTAAGGAAATTAGATTACAGGTATTGAATTTGTACTAACAATTATACTTTACCATCAGATGTGGCTTCAATGTCGAAATTTGCAAAATATGTATTGAATTCAGTATTGTTCGCTTTATTTTCCAATTTAGTATCTATTGATCTGTTATTTGTCATTTTGGCCATATTGCAGTTTATTTCATCATTAAAAATGGAATTTACAGTATCATTTCGATAGTTGATGTTAAAGGTGCACTTATTTGTAAGATTACTAACATTTTCGCTTTCTGAAACACCAAGCTTGTGCATAATAGGTGATAATAAATATGGCATCTTTAAGAAAAAAGAATTTATTTGAGTTAATGCAAAATTTATTTATATATTCGTATGATCCTCCATACGAAACATGTTGTGTTATTTTTTTTTAAATTAACAAATTATATTGCGAAGTCGTACAATTTATATATTTATCAAAATTTATTTGTCTCAAATAAATCGTATAATCTTGTGTTTGACGAAATGTAGATAAACAAAAAATTTATTTGAACCGATTAAATGAATATTTATATCGAATATAGAATATAGAATTATATTGAATATACATTCAATGCATTTTAGATGTGGATTAAATGAAATTCAAAAATTTAATTGAGAAAAGTCAACATATTTAATTTTCCACATGTGTAAAAAAAACCGACTTAAAAAAAAGGCAACTGAAAAGCAATGTATAAATATGTTTTATTCACAATTTAATACTTACTAATATTTATTGTTCCGTTTAAGGTAATTAAGAAATTATTGTTTATTATATAATTTATTAATTGCTTTATAATTATGAAGTCGGTGCCAAGTAAAAGCATCACTAGCAAGTACATAGGAATCCTATGTACTTGGTGACTTTTACCTGTAAACCAACGATTTGTGTTATAATAGTTACTGGCGAATTATGTTTTACTTGGCACCGACTTCATAATTATAAAGCAATTAATAAATTATATAATAAACAATAATTTCTTTTAATGAGAAGTTCTTGAAATTTTTACAGTACATTATTTGCGTAATAAAAAAAATTCTGGCAAAGTTTGAACTTAATCTTGTTCTTAGTTATCGAGATAAAAATGTTAAAGTTCACATTAATTTAAAGGTCATTAAATCGATAATCAGAAATGCCAGCATTTCCAAAAATTGCCAAAATATTTATGAAAGTCTTATAAATAAGTATACCAAATTTCAAAAAAGTCATGTTTCTAGTTTCTGAGAAAATTAAATTATTATTCTAAAAAGTAGTTCATTAAAAACAAAAATATTGGTGGGAAAATGAATGGGTTACGAAATCAGATGTTGCCATGATTTACTAAATCTTGATAGCTTTTGTACACTTTTTGGAATAATAATTTAATTTTCTCAGAAACTGAAAACATGACTTTTTTGAAATTTGGTATACTTATTTATAAGACTTTCATAAATATTTTGGCAATGTTTGGTAATGCTGACATTTCTGATTGTTGAAATAATGATCTTTAAATTCAATGCGACCGTAATGTAACTTTGACATTTTTTATCTCGATAACTAAAAACAAGATTAAGTTCAAACTTTGCCAGAAATTTTTTTATTACGCAAATAATGTACTGTAAAAATTTCAAGAACTTCTCATTATTTTCATTTTCTTTCTTAACAACCTTAAACAGAACAATAAATATTAGTAAGTATTAAATTGTGAATAAAACATTTATTTATTGCTTTTTAGTTACCTTTTTTTTGAAGTCGGTTTTTTTTAATTAAAAATTTTTTATTTTATAATTTTAAGTGATAGGTAGACCTAGGAAAAATGTTTCTTTAATGAGGCAACAATGGCTAGTTTTAACGGTAGATGAAAGACAGAAACACTAGGTACCTATGTACCTTATTCTCTGCTGTATCTTGGAAGTTCAAGGTCGCATATCAACGAAATTTGAACGGGACCACCTTGGAACTATGCTGAATCCAACGCAACAAGACAAATAGAATCGGTTCATAACTAAAGAAATTATGCGTGAACATACAAAGTCGTTAAAAATTGAGGAGTTTCATGCTGTATCTTCGAAGTTCAAGGTCAAATACCAACGAAATTAAAATGGGACCACCTTGGAACTATGCTGAATCCAACACAATAAGAATCGTTAAAATCGGTTCATATGAAGATATCAAGCGTTTATATCAAGCATCAAAATAAAAAAATTATTTACTTAATTTTTGCTTTTTTTCTTACCTATTAATTGAGGTATAGGTTCAACGTTATTTGGCTGGCATACGTTTACTTTATATGTCTAAAAATGAAATAATGATAAATCTTATTTAATAAAAATTTTCGTAGGTGTTTCTTGCAAAATTACCGTTGTAACTTGTAACTTGGGATTGTAGTAATCGTACAGTTTCACAATTGCATCAATTCGCTCATCGACTTTAGAATTTTCGTTTATATTAAAAGGTAAACAAATTGGTTCGTTTGTGAGTTCAGTAAAATACAATATTACTTGATTTTCGTTCTCTTCAAATTTTTTAACTTCTATAAATAAACATTATTTTTAGTATTGTGTGAAAATAACCAAAACATTCGAATTAATACTTGAATCGCTCTCTTCTACAAGCTTAAACAGTGATTCTCGATCTGGTTCATAGCCCGAAGGCATCGTAACTTCCAAAATAGCCATATTGGAATGTAATCCAGGTCCCAAATAAGCTATGCATGGTGATACAATAGCTACTGAACATTGATTTATAGCAGACACGGGTTCTACGTCAATAGCCAATTTGAAAGCTTCACTGCTTGCTACTTCGACTAAATTATATTGAAGGTGTACCTGTAAAAGTTTATTCAAATTGTGCAATAATGCATTAGTCACAAATTTGCCTTACTTGGGCAAGAATACAGCCTACACCATCAACTTCAATATTAACATTATTTGGTAACTTCAAAATATTGTGTTGTTGAGCTTTCAGACGATCTTGAACATTGATGTTAATGTCAAATTCATGATCATCTGTAGTAACATTCACATGAATGTCGGCGGTATTCATTTTCATCAATTTAGCATATTTAGAAATTGCACTTAAGGCTGTCACGGTGTCCTAGAAAAAAATTTTATTTGACTTAATAAATAGATAATTTGAAACAACATACTTGGGTTGATATAAATCCTCCATTAGGACCTTGCTGGGTTATTAACCAACGAATAGCGGAATTTGCATAAATCAAATTTGAACTTGTATTATGATGTAGTAGTGACATTAGGGCATAGGAAGTCATTTCTATATTAATTGAGGTAGCGTCTACAAATCATACAAGTAATTGTAAAACTCAAAGTACCATAAAAATATTATTTTAAAAATACCTGAACTACTCCACCACATTAAATTCTCTTCTTGAGTCGCTACTTGCACAAGTTTGTGTAAAGAGCGAATGGCTTCGCTTTCCCATCCAACCAAAAATAATGCATAGGTCCTAATGGCCAATGTGTACTTATCAGGCGAAAAATGACCTCTTATGCAATACTTTGCATTGGATTTTACTTTTTCGTCTAGTTCTATACCAGCTTCTAGTAAACTGATTAATACGTAAGACGTTAAAGCTGCAGTACTATTTTCGGTACTAGTTCCTCCCTGAAATGCATTTAACAGATTTAAACTAGTTTCCAATGTAGAACTTGGCAATAAGTTTGTGTAACGATGAAGAGAAACAGTTATTCCATGGAAGAAAAAGTTTTCATAGTAAAATTGTATTACAATGGGAAACAGGAATTTAAAAAATTTTTGAAGTTTAAGTGTACCTACTTATTATGTACATATAATATGTTATTGGTAGATACCTAAAATTACTTAAACTATTAATTACCATATCGTGAAAGACGTGCGAAATGGTTGCGAAGCATCCGTTTTCTAATTGTTGATCTAGAATCCATTTTATAGCTTTGTTTAAAATGTTTTGATCGACATAAATATAACTTTTGGACTGTTGAAGAGCATTCACGACAAAAGCTGTTAGAAACATAGAACCAGATTTATCGTGATAACCAAACGCCGAAAACGATCCGTCATCGTGAAGATAATCCAGAATTCTTTGATATCCTATTTTTAAATTCCGTCTTGCTCTGTGTTGTAATCCAGGAGTTAGTTTTCCCATTGCTTTAAAGTATTCTAAAATATAAAGGTTTGGCATAAGGATTGCCATTATTTGTTCACCGCAACCTGTAGGTACTAGTAATAATTTTTCTAAATTCTGAAATAATATGAAATCACATCTTTTGGTGCTAGTAAAATAGTCAACCTACTTACATGAACCGTCGGTCCAAGTAAATCTCCATTTATTATAAAATAAGCTTTTTCTGAGTCCAAAATTATATTGTGCGGTAGATTCAACTTCCAACTGACATTATTTCCGTTTATTGAGTCTAAAATTATACAAATCTTATTTTTCTTAATTTTTATGAAATTTAGAAACATTGTCACCATGAACGCATAAAAGTGTCGATTTTACATCAGTTACAGGATATCCTTCTGCTTCCACCAAAATTTCTTTCACCACCATATCTCTGATAAAATAATTTTTCAAAAAAGTGGCTCGCGATATTAAATTAAGATGTATGTCTACCTTTTGCTGATGATAGTGTCAGGGCCGCATTCGCTCGGATAGGATGATTCTATTTCGGCCCAGACGTTAATATTAAATTTCCCTAATTTTGTACCTTTAAGGTGAAACGTAACCGATTTACTTTTTTGAGCTGATATACAATACACTTCGCTGCGCTCATCCATTCGCAAAGGTAGTTCAAATCCATCTGAATCTCCTAATGTTACACGAATCTATTACCGAAAAAATATTGAATCGCCAAATTTTTTTTTTTAAATAAACTTACTGGTAAACTGTAATTTAAATAATTGAAAAGTATAACTTGCAAATATGATGTTTCGCCTCGTTTCATCGAGTAGGGCATTAAAACGTCCAAAAAGAAGGGTTGAAATGTTGTTATTTCAGTTTTTTCAGCTAACGCCACTCCAAGAGTTTGCGATACACATAAAATATTTGTAATCCAATTTGTCACGGTGTGTGGCATTTCTCTGTAAATTAACGTTTCGTTTGTGCTGAAAATGTTTATAAAAAGTTAATTGTTTTACATTAAAGTAGAAAATTTTTTACTGTACGGGAACAAGTTCCCACAGCCACGTTTCTGGAAAATATGAACGAATTGCTGATTTTCTGTCCTCTGGTTCTGTATCGTAATAATTTGGATTTGTTAGCGGTTGCGCTATATAAAATTTAAAGAAAACCATTGAAATGCAAAGTAAATATTATAATATGAAATTTCGGTTTCACCTTCTGAATCAAATAATTCTAGAGTAGATAGTGCACCGTTGAATTCTACAAAGAAACGTTTTACATCACTTTAACTTATTCGGTAATTGTTATTTTACCGTCTTCCATGCAAGGTTTGCTGATCATCTTTAAGTTACTTATAGCCACAACTCCAAAATTCTACAATAAAAGTTTCATTAAATTGATCATTTGCTAATTATGATGTTTACATAAAAAGCTTCGTAGGTATCATATTGGCTAATTATCTTGGGATTACTGGAACGTCTACTTCTCTCTCTTGATTCTTCGTTGGGTTGGATTGTTGTTATTTCTAAGTTTTACGAAATAATTAAAACAAATTAAAAACTCAGTTTTTTACAATACCTGAAATCGACGAAGCTTGGTTTAAACATTTAGATTTATAGGTCAGTTTGGGAATATTTTTATACAGAAAAGGATGAAGTAACGAATCTATGTCTAAATTGTCGATTTCGCTCAATAAGGTGACCGACTTGTCTGTTGCTGTTACCGCACAAAGAGAATGTGGACTTGTTTTTATGACGAGATTTGCAATTTCTCCTGGATAGTATTGTTTGTTGGACCAATTTGCTTCCACCTTATTATGCAAACATTTTTCAATACTAACATTCAAATCTGCAGCTACAAGTTCTCCATTTGAAAGGACATAATAAACGATTATTTTGTAGTTTGAAATTATACGTGGGTCCAATTTAAATTTTAACATAAACTTATCGAAATGTAATTCTTTCTTTAGGAAGAAATGATTTCCTCCTCCAATACCGTTTTTTATTTGTTCATCAATATTTTCCTGCTGATTTTTTCTTACTAAATGTACAAAACTACGCATTTTATAAATTCTGTTTCTAAATTTAAGCTAAAAATTTAACTATTCAATTTTATGTTAAACAGTAAAAATTCATTTACCATATAATGGAATGTAACGTTATGGTTGTCTCTTAGTTTTCCAGTTGTGTAATAAACAATAAATTGTTGTACAGATTTACATTTTGAATTCATCTTGTTAATTTTTTCGATTTGAATATAGCTGTTCGTTGGTGAATGCCATCTGTTTACATTAAAATGGGTAATTATTTCTTTTCTGGATGTATCTGAACTATTTGATCTTAGGTCTGATTGGTTGGGTTGCTTTCGATATTTTGCCTTAATATTTTTAAGATAATATTTTAGAACTTCGTCAATAATAATCACTATTTACCTGTAATCTTATTTGAATAACATCGTCTTTCAACGAAGGTATGTAAAAGTGTATGGCGCCGTCATGCTCGAACGTGAAATTGGAACATTGGTGAAGTTCTATTATATTCCATGTTTTTCTAACCGCTACATTATAGCATATTTCAATTTCTACGTCTTCCAGGGACGTAAGTACATTCAACGCCTTTAATTTACCATGATAAATTAAACCAGGATCAAAATAGGCTTTGCTTAAAAATGTTAGTTTGAACGGCTCGTCAGAAATGTAAATTTTTTCTGCTTGAATTTCAAATTGATTTGTATCTTGTTCTGTTACAGTTGCTGTTATATGCAGAAGAGAATTTGCTTGGTCATTTAAGCGCAAATCTTTATTAAATAATTTGTAACTGGCGCACCCATTGTTTAACTGAAATAAATTAAAAGTTTTATGAAATCTGGTATAAGTTAGTAATCTATGGATATTTTAACTCGACTTACCTCTCTTGAATTTATAAAAGGTAAAATTTCTTCATTGTTAAATTTGATTTCAATAGATGCTATTCCATTTACATTTTTACCAAACGAATATCTAGAATTATATTTTCTCTAAAATAATATTCCTTCCTTAAAAAATATTTGACGGATAAATTTAAAATAAATTAAAAATTTAAAAACAAAGGATCTTTTTATTACTGTTATTTTAAGAAAGATAGTTGGGGACATATCCTATAAATTGGATATAATGTGGTATGATAATCAATTAAGTTAATGATATTAAATCATTTGATACTCACTGAGCGCATACTATAAATTTTATGCTGTTGGTAGAAGCATAAATTGTTTTTGGAATTTCGAGTTTTACTGAAAATCGTGGTAAAACATATTTTGCCACTTCAAATATTCTTGAATCATCGTTCACTTCAATTTTCCATTTTCCCTATATATTAATTGTTATAATTGACAGTAGTAAAATAATTGTATTTGATTATTATATAATTTTATCTAATATCGTGCGGAAGATTTTTATAAAAATATCAAAAATTATGCTGAAGGTAACTAGTTCTTGAGTCACTTTTATAATGATTATTAGTATTTTCCTCGCGATAGTAGACAAAATGTTGTGTCGAACGCATTTAGAAAGGATTACTTGATTTGTAGTATTTGACTCACTCGCCTTGGGCTCGTGGAAGATACTTATCTACTCGTTCAGTAAACTTTTCCTTTCCGAACTTGGTACTTAAACTACTATTACCATTGTCGTATCCTGTGTTAACTGATGTTCTAACTGCACAAATCCCAGTTCGATAGGTATATTTTCCCAAACAGTAACTATGATTCCATTGGAATTTAATATTTTTATTATTTTTATCTAAAATAATTGTTTGATTAGGCAAAAATGCTTTGGTGTGCATATACTAGTTAAAACTCGCCTTGTAATTTTCTGGTGCTTTCAATTCTTGGGTTAATACCACAATTCTAATTCTAACTTTATCTCCAGGCTTATAATATTTTTTGTCTGTTTCGATGAATACGATATTTTGTTTTGGAAGTATTATCATAGATTCTTGCCCATGCTTGGTATGAACGGTACCATTTAAATTTATTTGTACGTGAAGATTAGCTAATTGCGCATCTTTTATGTGACTTCGCAACTTAGGAACCAAAATTTCGAAACATTCGTGTTCTAAAAAATTGTTTTATTTTTTGCTTAATAATTTCGAAACCATTATAATATTATCAGTTGTATCTATATATAGAAATGTGAGAGTTGCAGGGAAAAATTCTATGAATTTATTGTTTGTGATTGTGCATGGTCATAATTGTTGGCTAAGTTGTTTTCGTCAACAAATTGCAGATTAATGCATTTTTTCAAGTTACTGGGGCAATGTAACATATCAGCATAGGTCATAGCACTATTATCAAAAATATTTTTAAAACGTTAATAAGTAATAGATAACAATAGAAATTTCTAACTGTTTCATTGATTGGATTGGGTGGTTTTTGGTTCTAAAGTACATCGTACCTGAATTAATTGTTTGACTTGTGACATAATGTCTGCTTTTAACTTTTAAATCTACCAAAATTTCTGTAGGTAAACCAACTTCGAATAGTGACAAACATACACTTTCATTATGTCCAGAATAAGTAACCCTGGGAGATGTAAACAGGAATCTTGGATGTCGTCTTCTAATATTTTCAGCACTACAATGTAATAAAATATATTGTAAATTATGTCAGATAAATTAAAATTTTTATTAATTAATAAAAAGACACTGACCTTTCCAAACGAGATTTGCAAAATTGCAATCCAAAACATATTATCAATAACATTTTCAGTTTGTTCATTGTTATTGTATTTACACTTGTTACTTTCTTTCTAATCAGTTTAAAATGCAGTTCTTGTTGCAACTGATAAATTTATAAATCAAATAGTAATTATTTTTTCTATGAACTTTGACATTCATTACTTTTCTACTTATCTTTACGATTCCGTAAGGATTACTAGATAAACCCTTTTTACGACTAAAACATATTTTTATGTTATTGAGAATATTTTTTCTTTACTTATGAAGTTATCGATATAAGTTTATCATTAATTTCTTCAAAGGATTTTAAACGGAAAAAAAATGCCGCAGAAAGTTTTTATCGTAGTAAAAATTCAATCGAAGAAATTAATAGATGATATTGTGAAATATCGCATTGAAATTTTATTTATTTTTGATAACAAAATAATTTTTCAGTATAATATAAATTATTATTATTTTATTACTATAGTAATTTATTATTTTGAGTCAATAATTTCATTCTCACATCTGAATTCTATTAACCAAAAACATTTTTTGGGACTATGAAAAACCTTTAAAACCTGTCTTTTCCAATAATAATTATAATTAAAATATCTGGATGTGTAATATTTTGTTTACAATGAGAGGCAATATTGCAATATATAGATCAAACTAGGTTTTGTTACAATGTGATACATTAAATTATAATATTGATATATTATGTGATCCAATTTATATTCAAAGTTATCAAAGGTCAACAAATTTCAAATATTATGTGTATTGTATTATAAGTTATTTACAGATAAACCGTTTTACTTAGGGTTGAAACCCAAACGTGAAATCCGAATCATGACTTCAAATGTAGTACTAAGACGCGAACTTCCTGACTATCTCTAAGATTCCCATTTAACTCTGTCATTTTTCACCAAATTATGTGAACTGACAAGGAAGGGATCTTAGTTGTGTATTTATCCAGATATCTATGGATATTTTAATTTCTCATTTTGGAGCAGTTGGTTAACTCTATGTTATGAATTTCCTTATGGTTGTTTCCAATTATATCCATCAGTGTCTTGTTCTTTTCAGATGCCCGTACAATAAATGTTTTTATTTTCTTCAAGTATTCTGCAATGCCATATCTTTCAACTAGCCTCTAAGTTTAGTTATGATGCACGTTTATGCCAAAATTCAAGACATTTGGTTGAGCGGTCTAAGCGGTCTTGTAGTTATAGTAGGGTAATCTTTTAAAGGCATACAATGACAGCGGGACATTTCTAAAACACTGCCCTTTCATTATTTCCATTTTGTTAAAAATTTGGTTTGAAATTGTGTTTTAATAAGAAAAACAACTGCCTCAAAAAATTTCACTCTGAAACATAACTGAAATTACCTTCCCACTGCATATAAATTGCATAATATACAAAATATATTTTCGTTGGCTATTTTGATAGCTACAGACTTGAAAAAATTTGTTTTGATATTTTCTATGAGTAAACGGTATAATATACATTACATATTTTTTTATTACTTTTAAAAAAATCATGCATTAAAGGGTTAACCTGTGCGATTCATACTCCTTCTTTTCATGCTTCAACCACACACTGACATGCAGACGAACATCCAACTAAAATTCATCAAAATCTTATCAGGGCATGATATAATTTTTTTTCTTTCCAATTTTTGATTTTTGAGTGGTTTACAATAAGTATACTTATATAATACATAGTACGTTAATACGTATAGGCATGGGCGTCCATAGAATCTTTTTCAGGGAGGGGCAAAATCCAAAATACCAAAAAAAAAGGAAAACAAATTCTTAAATTTGTACTTTGTAATTATTTAAAACCAAAACTTTTAGAAAATTTAAAGAATCTATGTCGCGTCGGCATAATATTTAATGTTTCAAAAAAAATTGAGGCAAAAGCCAGGAAGGGCAGCTGCCCCCTTTGCCTCCCCCCCCCCCCGGATGGGCGCCCATGCGTATGGGGAAAGTTAAAAAGCAAAGGTTTGTTTAATTTTGGTGCTCTTTCCATCTATCAAAGTTTGTTCAGATCCTAGAATTGAACTTGAGAGGTTTCATTTATAAATATACTATTTTTTTTAGTTTGCTATGCAAACTGTGTACTTGAACACTTATTTGTTGTTCCGTAATACTCAGTAATGTCAGTAGCGGATCCAGGGGGGAGGGGGCGCTCGCCCCCCACTTAGATCTTTAAAGTACGTAGAAAATCAAAATTAAAAAAATTTATAATTGTGTTCTTTTTTTAATTTTTTGAATTTTGATTTTTTACGTATTGTATTATTTTTATTTTTTTAAATTTAACCATAAATACATACTAAAAACCACAAATTTACTTAAAATTTTTTATTATTCTTTCAAGTACGTTAATTTTTAAACCAAAAAATTCTGATGCGTTACCAGTTCCTAAAAATTTTTCTTATTTATTAAATTTTTATTTTGTTGCCCCTCCTATGATAATAGTCTAGATCCCCCACTGAGTAAAGTTCAGTAATAGTTCCTCAGATAATTGTAGTAAAATATTGAAAGCATTACTCCACGTAGGTTATTGTATTGGTGACCGAATGTGGTTAGTGCTTCATGATTTTTAGAGCCTATTTTTAGCATAAATATAGAAAATATTTTCCGATATTTTCGTTAATTATTTAAAAATATTTTTAATTAAAATAAAAGAAAAAGAAAGTTCTTTAAGGATGATTTTGCTAGGTGATTTTCGCATGCTGAAGTCAGGGTAATTTTAATTATTGTAATTAATACTTTTTTATAAATATTTATAGGAACATGTTGAGAAAAACGTGTAAAATTTAATTTAGTTAGTCCACAATGGCTGATAATCTTTTTTTTTATTGAAGAAATAATTTGCAAATCAAATTGCAAATTTAGCATAAAAAATTAAATAATTGTTATTTATTACAGAATACAGAGGATGCGGATGCAATGAATTATATCGGTTATCGGGCATGACAAAGCTAATGAAAATCAAATTCATGTTTTGGGAACACTGGTATTATTAGTAGCTCATATGTGCTACGTAAGAAAAAATCGTTAGTTCAAATATACTTAAATTTTATGGTTAAATGTCAAATGTCGGTGTTTTAGGGCCATAAATTTGTTATTATTAAAAAGATTAATTATGAACGCAAGACTTATTATAAATTCTTATTATTTAAATATAACAATTTCGTGACGCATCTAGTATTTCAATTTACGTTTTTACATACATATTTCACTAAAAATGGCTAAACCTGTACGCTACTTTTTCTTTTTGCTTTGGTTTGCCTATTTGTTAATATCTTCAGTTTTACTGTTTACTCGTGGATTTCTTTTAAATCGAGTTACTCAACCAACAAATGCAACATGTAAGCCATTCGTTTCACCTTCTTGCAACTCTGCAAAATCTGGTTTGTCCAACAATGTTGACCACTGTCTCGATGATGATAATCAATTATTTTTAATGAGCGAACTTCATAGAGCTTCACATGTGTGTTTACCTCAGAAGGCTAAAGTTATTTTGCTTGTGGTCGATGCACTTCGTTACGATTTTACAATTTTTAATTCAACAAACGTTGAACCTTTTGCCTTTCAAAACAAACTACCGGTTATGAATAAGTTATTACAAAGTCACAAATCTTCGACGAGACTTTATAAATTTATTGCCGATCCTCCAACTACGACAATGCAACGCTTGAAGGCATTAACCACGGGAAGTTTACCTACATTTATTGATGCAGGCTCTAACTTTGCTACATCTGAAATTAACGAAGATAATCTTATTGATCAGGCATGTTAATTTTGAAAATTTTTGTTAACCTACTAAAATTTACTACTTTTAGATTATTAAACAAAATCAAAGAATAGTATTTATGGGAGACGATACATGGGTTTCCTTATATCCTAACCGCTTTATTCGTAGTTATTCTTACCCATCTTTTAATGTATTTGATTTGGATATGGTCGATGCTGGTGTTGTGAAGAACTTATACCCGGAATTGTCAAAGACTGATTGGAATTTATTGATTGGCCATTTTTTAGGTGTAGACCATTGTGGACACAGATATGGACCTGCACATCCTGAAATGACTAGAAAATTAACAGAAATTAACGGAGTCATAGAGTAAATAATTTTTTCACTTTTAAACAAATCTTGATTTTTAAAAGCTTTTATTAAATTTGCTTTGAATGTTTGTCATTAATTTATTTTTCAATAATTTAAATTTTTGATAACTTCATTAAACTATAAAAAAAATTATACAAGCAATCTTGCACCATAAACATTGCAAAAACAATCGAGAACTCTCTCTTAATGGACACTCCTTATCTCTATTAAGCTGAGAACACACACAGCTACTTTTGCTGCGCAGTTTTTGCATAAGCTGAATGTCAGGTTGACAGTAATCAAGTTTTCATCTGCAGCCGCTTCAAAAGTTCACCCAAGTTAATAGTTTTTACTGCGCTCGCAACTCACAAATGTCTCGATTCACATTAAGTTTGAAACGATTTGCGCGTTAAAAATGTTGCAGGTAGCACTACTGCACGCGCTGGTTTTTAGGTTGCAGCAGTGTTCACACGACAAACAGCTCAAGTTGCGTAGTTTTTTAATTGGCAGCGCAGCAAAAGTAGCTGTCTGTGATATCACCTTTAAGCGAACTTAATACACAGCTAATTTTGCTATTTTCAAAACTTATTTTTATAGTCAAGTCTCGCTTATGTGAACTTTCAATAATTACAAGTACGATTAAATTTTATATGTGAACTCTATTATTATGATTATCAGAAAAAAAATCAGAACTCAATTATGTTTTCTTATAGAAGAACTTCAGAACACTAAATTTTTTTCTGCTATTTGTGAATAAGGAGATTAAAAAGGTTTAAAACCCAAAATCGATCTGTGAACTATGGGGAGGCATTGGGAAACCACCTCGTTAGTAAGTCATCTTGGCTTTGCCGAAGTTGATTTTAATCAATTAAAATTACAAATTAACAGTATAAGATTATTTTCAAAACAAAAAATTAATAATCTTTAAAAGTTGAATCATTCACACACACTTCTCGTGAACACACTTCACACTTGTGATCGCCGGCAGTATTACAGTGGCGGTCATATGAAAAGCGCATGGTTAATTATCAAAGAATGTCGAGCCGTACAGGTAATAATTTTAGAGGTAGGGATTTTTTGCAAAAGCAGATGTAAATTTTAGGTAATTCAGTTATTACCTAATGTCCTTAGAGTCTTCAGTTCTTTTAAAAATTAATTAATTAATTTAATTAAAAAATTTAATTAAGGAAAAAAACTATTTTAGTTTTGCGCGACGAAACAAATCCCAAAACTACATAAGTAAAAAGGTGCGTTGCCAACTGTAAGGCGATTTAAAAAAAAAATTTTGAAAATGAAAGTGAAATTCTCTAATTTTGTTAAATATCCACATTTTGGCACAATTATGTTAATTTTTTAAAGGACCGAACACCCTATGGACACTAGGTAACAACTGAATTTCCTTAAATTCACATCTGCTTTTGAAAAAAATTTATACCCCTAAAATTATTACCAGTACGGCTCGATATTCTTTGAAAATTAACCATGCGCTTTTCATATGACCGCCACTGTACATTACGTTTTACGAAAATATGGCTACCTAATTCAGTAAAATATAAATTATAAGAGGATAAGCCTTTTTAAGACTCGGTTTTGAACTTTATTTGGTCAATCTACCTCTTAAAAATAATATCTCAGTTAAATGTAATCCTCGATTATAAAGACAGGGTTTGCAATTAATATAACATAAACTAGACTCGACTGTAATTACTTAAGAGTAATCTTCAGTTCTAATAGAGTAATTTGTCTTTTATGTTATTTATTTCTGGAATGCTACAAAAATGTTAACATTGCTAGCATCTTGTAACATCTCTTTAATGCAAGTACAAAAAAATAAATTGATTTAATAGTGCTTAAATACCAAATGAATAAATTAAAGTTATAGATTGTTATGTCATAGTCGTGGCATGTACTCTAACCGTAACTATCTCACAAGGGGTTTTGGCGACATCTTTGGGATATTAAATGCTGATAAGCAATAACCTTCTCTGTGTATGGAAGTTTATACACTTCCTACAGATTTGAGTTCACTTTAAACAGAAATTATCTTCTGTCTATAGATACTACAACACATGAATTACTCTCAATTGGCATTAAATTTTACTCTTAAGATTTTTTTTTAAATGAAAAAAAAATATTTTTGATTTTAGGAATGTTGCTAAAACTTTAGACGACAATACAATATTATTTGTTATTGGAGATCACGGAATGACGGCAACAGGAGATCACGGTGGAGAAAGTATGGATGAAGTTACATCTGCAATGTTTGTTCATTCGAAGACCCCTCTTATATCGCTGAATATTAATAAGGAAAATACCATAAAACAAGTGGACTTGGTGCCCACTTTGGCAACTATTTTAGGAGTGCCCATACCATATTCAAATTTGGGTTCCTTAGTTGTTAATTCTCTACCTATTAACAACAAAACCTTACTAGACTTTCGCGAGTGGCAGGTCGTACTTTTTTCGATTTGGTCTAACGTGCAGCAAATGACTCATTATATTAAAGAGTACGCCGTTACAACAGAAACCTTTAGTGTTGAACGTTTGCAAAATTTATACGAAAAATATGGTTTGTTAAATGCACGCGTACGAACTATCAATTCGGAAGAAGAATTTAAAGTGTTTGTTGGTGATGCTAAAGAGTATATGACAATGTTGAGAATTATGTGCGAAGAGGTGTGGATACAATTTGATTCGTTTTCGATGTCGAGAGGTCTAGTTTTAACTTTTATTTCAATTTTTCTTGTGTATATGGTTATAACCGGTATACCGAGCACTCAGTTACCTCAAATTTTTCAGAGTTCGTTTTTAAGTTGTTCTTATCTAGCGCTGATAGCTGCAACAATTATAAGTATAGGATGCAGTTATGCTAACTTAGTTGAAAATTTGATGTCAACAATTTTTTTTTTAACTGGAATTGTGTCTATTTTTATGCTGGCCGTCCTCGTTATACAAAATTGGGACGTTATTGCAATTTATTGGTACAATTTGAGTAAATATAGAACTTTAACGGATTTTATATGCCGACTCATGTTTTTGTTAAGTTGGTGTGGATTACTTTCAAACAGTTACGTCATGGAAGAAGGAAGTGTTTCACTATACTTGCTTGTAACTTTATTGTTTGTGATGATCTACGAACACAACGGCATTACTGTACGTTTTTATAATTTTTAAATTCTTTCATTATAAAATAAAATTATTTTCTTTTTGCAGAAAAAGCTTAACGTAAACAGTAACTCTATTCCCGCAAAGTTTAAATGGCAGTGGGCAAAAATTAAAATTATTTTGTTGATTTGTTTTGCTGGCATACTCATAAGATTATCGACAGCCTTCTGGAAGTGTCGGGAAGAACAGCAATGGTGTGGTCAACATTTGTATTCCCATATACAAAACTTTAAATTTGGAAGCAACTCTGGAAAGGCAGAATACCTTGTTAGTTCGGTAGCTATAGCCGTTTTCGTTACCATCAATCGAAATTTTTTACGGTCAAGCGGCAATCTTATCGGATTTTCTCCTTCGATCCTTGTAATGCGTTATGCACCCATAATTATGGTTGTATCTATTGGTTGCTATTGGGTGTTTTATAAATTGCCAAAAGACACCAAAAACAGATTTATGAGTGGATGGCACATTAATTCTTTTCCATGGATCGTGTACACATTTTGCTTGGTCGGAATAACTAGTATTGTGATAAAACCCCTGTTTGTTTATATCGAATCTAAACAAAAGAAAGATATGGGCGCATCTTCTGATGATAATATAATTCCTCACTTGTTTAAACACGTGAAAGGATTATTTAATCAGAAATCTATAAGTTCCGGTGATGATGCCGAAAATGTTCCAGTTGTTTATGGTTTAAGCACAGTTTACAGTGCAGCCTTTACCTCTGTCAGTGTGTACATCTGCTTACTATTAGCTTTACTTCTTGGAGATGTCCTAGCACCATCTTTTATATTATTATACTTTTCAGCTGTGCTGATTTTGGTAATCACTGCTCTTTCTAAATGCGAAAAGACTACTAATATTGGTAAAATTAATAAAATATTCGACCTACTTAGAAAATTTATTTTTACGTTTTAGAAGAATTACTTCAAGTATCAAACTCGTCGATTCTGGTGTGGATGTTATTATCTGTTTATTTCTTTTATGCCACCGGACATCAAGCAACGTTTCCCAATATACCATGGGATGCTGCCTTTATTGGCACCAGTGAGAATTTTACCAATAATTTCCTACCGGCGTTATTGGTAATTTTAAATACATTTGGATCTTATATTTTAATGGGATTTACGCTACCTGTTTTATTAATTGCCCCATTTACACTATTCATCAGATTTCCAACTTTAATTTCAAAAAGTAATTTTGATAAAAATTTTTCACATGGAGAAGTTACGTTGTTTCAAAATGATGAAATAATGCTGACCAATATTTTTGTTATGTGCTGTAAATACATTTTGTACCATGCGTTTAGAGTAAGTTTTATTTATTTTATCAAACTTTATTTTTAACAGTTTATTTTTAGGTATTTGTTTGTATGTTAGCTGCCACCATACATTGTAGGCACCTAATGATTTGGAAGATATTTGCTCCTAAATTAATATTCGAAGCAATTGGTATTCTAGTCACATTGGTATCAGTTTTATTAGGTTATTTATTTTTAATGCACATTAATAAGAAATTAGATCACTTTATTAATAAATTATCAAACAAAGATGTAAGATGATATTGCTGATTGAATTATGGTAAAAAATTTGTGTTAGAATGAACCAATTAAAAGTATTTGTATTCCCACGGTTTGTTTATTTTTACATACGCTACTCTCATTCTAATACCACGTATGAAACTAAATCAAAATTTCGTATATGTGGTATTCGAAATAAGCTGATACGTGGTATTTGTGCGTAAAGTTGTTCAATTTCTGATACGTGCTATTTGAATTGAGCTTTTACGTGTTTTTTAATTATTTCTGATAAGTGGTATTAGCACTAAGCGTGAAAAATTGATTAAGAATGCATCAAAATCTAATTTTCGCTAAAAATTCTCATACATTGTATTAGAATGAGGGTAGCGATATGTACCTACATATGCCGCTTTATTTTTTCCACATTAAAATTAAGTAGTATTTTATTCTGGCAATTTTTTTCAAATGTTTTATTAACGAAATAAATTATTTTTCTTTTTGATCGAAAAAACTAGCTCCATACATATGGATATACCAGTTTAAATAAATCTAATTACGTTGAAAAAAAAGAAGGTAACAGAACTTGGTGGTGTAAGTTGAGCATAATATCAATATTTCACACAATATTGGACTTGAATCCACAAAATGACGGTTGGAACAGATCAAACTTCTCGACACTATGTTGTCAAGATGGATCATTCTTGAAATTTGATTATATTAACCTTTATGTGACTGGAAGGGTACCCGGGCACCTTTTGCAGTTTGAAGCATTCATATCTTATGTGTTTAAAGTCGTTGAGTTTGGAGATTTTGTAACATCTCTGAGCTTGTGTTATACTATACTTTATTATATTATTTCGTTTATTATTAATACTTTTATAATGAAAAATGGGGTCCAAAATAATTTCACCCTTTAGTGACGGTGTGGGTACCCGGGTACCTCTGTAGGTTTTATATGAAAATAGATAGGAATTATAGTAATAAAATGAAAATTAATTATTAAAAAATGAATAAATAAATTAATCCGCTCATTTGTTACATACCAGTGACTCGCAAAACAATTCAGACATTCCCATGTTACCCAACGAAAATTGAACATTTTGAAACCGTTTTTTGTTATAAAAATTGATTTTAGGACAAAGCTTTTTAGACATTTTGATTAAATTTGAAAAAAAATAAGGGCAATGAAATTTGCAACTAAAAATGTTGAAACGAAGTAAGCTTTTGGGTTTCTCCAGCGGAGGCAGTCATTCAAACAAAGTTCAATTGATACTCGATTTATTTACATAATTTATACGTTTTTATATAATAATTAATATTGCTGAGATAACACTGAAAGCACAAACATAATTCCTGATCCAGATAAGAATTTGCAGTGTTTAGTAATTTGTCAACTGAGATATTCTGGTTAAAATTATAAATTTAATTTTTATAATAACTGAAAACAGTTGTAATTTTTTGCTAAAAAATCAGAAAGGATCTCTTTACCATACATAATACAGCACAATAAATAATATCGTCTTACCACTATTGTGGATATAACTCTGTCTAGAGCTCATGAGGGCATGTAATATGCGAAGGTACCCGGGTACCCATGCCGTCATTAGAAGGTGTTTTATTTCCCAGTCACATAAAGGTTAAGGCCATAATAATTAGTTCTATACTGGAACGTTGCAAAGAGGTGCTAATGTCTAGTATTAGGAGTACGAATGAACCAATTTGCCAAAAATTTTCTAGTACTACTGAATTGTTCTTAATACATATAAATTCAAAGGTAAATATTTTTGTGATTGAACACAAAAGGTTAAGTTCTGCACTACTTCCTTGTACCTCCTACATCTACGTAAAAACAAAAAAAAATAGTAGATAAAATTATATTCTGTTAGCGAGGTCTAGCAAGCAATTCTTCTCGTTTTTTCATAAATAAGTAATTATTTAAAAAATCAAGTAAGTATAAAAAAGTTGAATTTAATAAATAAATATTAGCTTAAGTTGACATCAGTAATTTAAGAATGTTTGCAAATCATAATTTGACTGTGGAAACTATAGAAGAAATGTTGAAACGAGCAATTAATTTGCATTATTATGATAGGCCAAACGTTATTTCTGATTCCACACGTATGATTCAAGATTACTGTAACAAAAATCAAGCTGATACCGAGTATGACGAGGTAGAAAATGGTTTTAATAACTTCTATTTTTATTTAATAATCAAAATTATATACCTACTTCAAGATTTTGAAAAATTTGCATGAGTTAATGAAAGATTTACCATCAAACATATTGCTCTACTTCTTAACCACCGTACCTCTACCCAAAAAAAGAGGTCCTACAAACTCAACATTTTTTGAACTTATAAAGAAGTCTCGAGTTTCACTACACAACAAGTAAGTGGCCCTAACTGTGATTTTTAAATATTTATTTCATGAAATCGATTCTAGCATGTACAACATTTTAAGTGAATTTATCAACAAAACCAAGATTTCCTTGGCCACTTCAAAGGAGCCGAAACCCGAAGACAATTTGCAAGATGAAGTAGAAATAGAAGATTTTAATATTGTACCTGTTCGGGATTGCGATGAAACTTTACCAATAATCGAATCATCTAAATTAGAGAGTAACATTTGTTTAATTTGCAATAAATTAATCTGTTTTTAAACATTTTACTTTCAGAAACCTATTCTTGTAAAAAATTACTAAATATTAATGTTGATTTTGTAATTTCCAATTTTGATGACTTGAACAAATATTACACCTCAAAAAGTGACGAAGTTTGGAAATTAATTAACCGAAATAATTACGACAAAGAAATATTAAAGCAGTGTTATTCCTACATTCGTGACATCAATAAAAAGCGTGATTGGTTACGTATGATTGATTCGGGATACATTTCAGTCGACGCTATTAAAAAAATATATGGTGACACCGAAATATTTCTTCGAGAACGGCACTTGCACAATTTGGTTAATGAAGATGCGTTTAAAGTTTCTAATGAATTAATTGGTGTTGTTGATAATTATTTGTTTAAATAAAATTTAAGTTTAAAAGAAAGCTTTCTTCTATTCCCAACTCAGAAGTTGTCCAAAAACTTTAAATCGTTAGCCAACTACACCTTTTAATATCAGTAATTCAGTTAAATTCGGTTAACTGTCATTCAGAAAACATAAACTGTAATTCAGATTTGCCAACTGATATGGAACCAATTCTTAAATTTACATCGTGTTGATACACACCGGATGGCCGAGCTAAGAAATTCTGTCTAAGAAAGTCCGAGGTTCGAACCTATAGAATTTCCACTCTGTAACTCGACTAGCGATCACACCAATCCACTGCTGAGGTAACTTAAATTTTAAAACTTAAAATTAAAAAAAAGTAAAGAAATAATGTGATATAGAAACGCTGCGTTTAAGGGGCCATACCAGTATGAACGCTGAAAATTTGAGTGATTTTCGGGAATTTTTTGAAAGAAAAGTACTCATTTAAATGTTTCGGAAAATTTAGGATGTATTTTGACCTATATTACATAATTTTTTCACAAAAAAATATTGATATCCAAGCGACTTATGCGCTGTCTTCGGAAGCGCCAAAAAAAAAGTTCCTCAACTGCTGCCATGATTCCGGCCGATTGAGTAGCTGAAACCGAAAAAGGAAAAAATGTCGTTAAACCGGAAGGTATTTCCTGTACAATGACGTAGGATTTTCGAAAAATATCAAAATCTGACAAAATGGCGTAGTTATGAAAAAAAAGTCTGTTTTTTTTCCTATAAAATGGTCGTTTTTTCAATGCCAAATTGTCAATTTTCATCCAATCAAAATTATCCTACGTCATTGTAGAGTAAATATATTCAAGAGTACTCAGTTCAAATTTCAAGTCAATCGGATAATTGCTCTTTGAGTTACAGTGGCAGCAGATTTGAAAAATGTCATTTCGAGAAATACGCGTTTAAGGATTTAACTATCGATTTTGATATTAACCATAAAAACTGCTGATCAGCTATACCTGGCCCATATGACCTTCCTCTTCATCAAATAATGTCTGCTGAGGTGTTGGAGATTTTCTCCGAGCTGTTCGTCCCTCTTTTGAGAATGCTTCGTGACGTAACTCCGCCTGGTTGATTTGGCTGTTATCGCTCTCCATGGCATATTCTTTTGCAATAGGACTGATGATGACGTCCATTACTAGCAGCATTTTTAGAATAGCATAAAAACCATCGTTACATATTGAAACTGCAAGGAAATTAGCGAGCTCGATCGTTTTTAATCCTTTATGAAAGTGCCAGAGCAAGATGTTATAATTTTTATTGATATTTTGCGTGTTCCCTTCCTTGCATCGCACTAGTAATTATTTTTTATTTTTAATATTACTAAAATAACGTTTAGTGTTGTAAAAGTATCGGTGCTCCGTCTATAGGCAGATTGGACATTTTATACTTCCGAGCAGTTGTTCTTTAGAAGGCTGCCATTCGGGGAGTATTAAAAATACGGCCTTGAAATTTTTACAGGATATTCTTAAAAGTATAAACTGTCAAAAAAGGCAAAAAAAATAAATTGATTTTATGAAAGTTTCAAACTGGTAAGGCCCCTTAAGGTCTTCTCGATTAACTAGGAGGTCGGTTGAAGCCCTGAAATATCGAGCCTGCCTTGTAATTGGAAAAATTTAGAAGATTTTAAAATGTTAGAGCGAGATGAATTGAATGTCCGTAAAGGTGAAGAGAAGAGCGATCAAGTCAAGTTCAATAAAGTGTGATTTAACACTTTTCGTAAGGACGGGACCTAAGTTTAACGTGGAATTCAAACCACTTAGGAAGCTTGTATAGACACGTGCATCTCTTTTGGGCGCAGGAGTGCTCTTTTGGCGGAAATGGCATGTTCGCGCACATACATTTCGTTCACAGGCCTTATTTTGAATTTTTCTGTATTAAATCTATATTTTTCAAGTTAAACCAGAACAGTCTAGAAGCCTAAGAACTGTGGTCATCCAAATTCCACCTTGTTTGAAGGAAAACTATGTATTTTCAACATTGAAAATGATTTGTGACAACTGTTCCACTGTTCGGTAAATTAATATAACTAAACGCCGAAGATATTGGGAACTTTGTTTCCCTGAACAAAGTTAATAGTAAAATAGATGTACATGCCAAGTGTTTTCTTTACATTTTTTTGATAATAACAAAATTGTTATTTTCAGGATAATTTTGAAGCCGGAAACGCAAATTTTTTCTAATATCTTTTTAAACTTTTACCTTTGCCGGCAATGTACCACTACTTCCATTTGTGCATTCATTCAAGATTCAAGACACTATTAGCCAGACAGCCAGACTTAGCAAAGTTCAATAGGATTAAAATTTCCCAAGTCTTTTCAATACCTAATAACTAGCAAGCGCGGATTTGAGCTTGGTGTTAACAGGTTAACAGGTTTTCAAAATAAAAATTAATTTTTCAAAATACCCAAGAAATGACTAACGAGACCTTTAGAAGGAAATTAGTCTCCTCCTTCCAAACTTGAAACTGATGGCTTTAGTCAAAATTTCCACTGTTTTATAATTTGATGTGGGAGGCGACGGAAATCAACTATAGAAATTTATTGGTTTTGACTTTTGCTTATAATCTCGATAATTATTTATGCCGTGATTTGGATTCCACGTTAATCGCTTAATCTGTAGGTGTCCTTGTCATTATATGCGGATTGATAATAAATAGATAGTGCTGAGTTTTTAAGTAAAATGGTTTATCTGTATAATAAATATTGTACAAGCGTACAATATAATAAAATCAATGTACCCCGTCACTATTCCGACAAATGTATAAAAATATGCACCTGAAACAGTTGTGTTGTTTGTTTATTCTGTTTACCAGTAATTTTAATTAAAAATTGCTTCGTGTTTATTATTAAAACTGGTATCTAGTTCAGCAAATCAAAAATAATTTTAAAGTATTGGCGGGTTTTCAATTAAATATGCGCAAACGTGTTATTTCGATCTAATTCTGGTACTTCGTATTGATTGGTTCTGTTATTGGACGAAATTATAAACGTCGGCCAATGAGAGAAATTTGTCAGTATTCGAAAAGATGGCTTCTCTGCCGTCTCCAACACAGGTACGACTTGTTAAAATTTCGAATAATTCTGTTAATAATTTTAATTGTTTATTAAATGTCACGTAAAACGGTTCCCGGTAACGGCCGACAATGGTTAAATATTAATACTTATCGTGCGTTTGCATAATTTTGCATTGTTTAATTTAAAGTACGATTATGACAGTTTGGTGGGCGGCGTTTTAATTCACCTTTTTATCAATTATACAATATATGGATTTCAGTTGTTTATTTTATTTAAAGAAAAAATAAATGAGAGTGCATTTCTCATTTGCTATTTTTGATTGGAACGCCGTGGGGCTGCAAAACTGTTGAATGTCACGCTTGTAACATATATTTTAGGACTTGACATTTGTCAAGGGTCATGTTTTCTTGATTTTGTCGATATTAGATTGAAAAATATTAATATTTAACTTTGGTGTCAAAATTGACTTTTCGCTAACCTCTTAATTTCACGCTTATATTGATTTTGCGATAATTTCAATATTTAAGACTAACTTGATTCCCCACCAGGATTCGACATTAGGTTAATCTCGAAGAATAATCCAAGTTATTAATGTGTGCCTTATTTCCAGGTTGCAGGAAAAGATAGTGCCATATATGAGATATATTATAATTATGTAAGTAACAAGTTTATATTAGCAATGTAAGGATTTACTGAGTTGGTTTTTTTCGAACCAATAATAAATATTTTAGTTCCAATTTCTGAACTAAAATAGTTTGTAATGACACAGATTACATTTTTATCACTGTATAAATATTTTGATTAATGAGAGTACCTATCTACTTATATAGAGTATTTAGACGATAAGGTAAAGATTTATTTCAAACATTTTTATTTAATTTCAGAATAGGCAAATTAGTTTTCTTACGGCAATGATAATTCTTTTCGTGTTTACTTTTGTTATCAACTTATGATTGTATGGTCAAAATTTAAACGAGCAATTTATTGTAATAATTGTTTTTATTTTAAGGTCGATCCAAATGGATTTGGTACAGTGGGTGCCATGGAAGCAGCACGCTTTCTTAAACGTTCCGGTCTTAGTGATGTAGTGTTGTCACGTGTTTGGGATTTGTCCGATCCAGGTGGTCGAGGATGTCTCGACAAAGCTGGCATGTTTGTAGCACTTAAATTAGTTGCTTTAGCTCAAGCAGGACGAGATATTAACCTGACAAATATTTCTCTCGATATGCCACCACCGAAAATGGTAAATTTAAATCAATTCAATATTACTTTTATTAGATAAATATTTTGGCTTCCGATATAATCTAATTAATATATTTTTGATGAAACTTGCTTCTTATCAGTTATAAACCAAATTGTATTTTATAAGTTATCTATGTCTTCTGAGTTTTATTTTCAGAATATTAAATTAATCACTTTTGAGTTATTCTATCCAAATGTTAATGTGAAAAGAACTGGTTTAGTCATGAACACATTTAATAATAAGAATTTTTGAAAAATATTTATTTTAAAGGCGAAATATTATATTTTTGACAAAAAGAGAAGTTCTTATCTACAGTAGGATTTCATTTTCTAGCATTTAGATTCTTATTTTTATATATTTCTTTTGAAATCTATCTCAAGTATTGAGCGATTTTTAAATTGTTAAGTAACCTAAATTTATATGTAGGTGATGTAAAGGAACATAAATGTCACAGACCAAAAATCGTAATTTTTGACATTACGGCAGCACAAGACAAGCTTCGGAGCCTTGATAATATAGAATAGACTAAAGCATTTTGATGAGTGCATCAGGGATTGTAACTTGAAATAAATAAATTCTGAAAATAAATCACAACAACATAATAATCTGCAATGTATTAAAAAGGACTCTTAATGATATTATAACATATCCTTGATTAATACGGAATAATATAAAGTAAAGAATAATGTAAATTATCATGAAGAAATTTGCAATAAAGGGGAAACTTTTTGACAGATATATAAAAAGATTTATATTAAAATTAGATTTAACTGGCACTTTCAAAAGTTGTTGAAAACTTTCTGCACTTGAGTGCTTGGGCAATTCCATAAAATGGAAAATTTTCCCACCACTTATTTTGTTTAGGAATTCATAATAAATTCATCTTATTTGTGCTGCACCGATAAATATTTATTTATTCAATTTAACACAACTGCTACAACAAATTATTTTAACTATGGATCTGTTATTATTGTCTTGGATTAAAATTAAACATAATAATATTATGTACATTACTTATATTTTTCGACGTCGTATGCCATATCGGGGATTACAAAAGTATAAAAATTATCATTGTTTTTAATCTTGGAGAATTGCCAATAAAACTTTTCTCATGTGATTCATTAAAAATTACAAAGGATATTGTGTAAAAATTCATTGATCATATTGTTTACACATGGTCTACACATATTTTCCTTCCGTAAAAATTATTATTTTTTTCATTACTAGAGACAAAACCTAAAATATCATTAGTAACTTTAATCTCCTAAAATTACAAATTTTCTGTCAATGTCAATATTGTGAAATCAATCATTTATTGTCAACAGGAAGATATACCGCTTCCGAAGCCTACAAAACCACCTCCTCCTACTAATGCTCCTTTAATTAGCTCGGTACCACCTTCAGCTGGCGTTGATTGGACAATTAAAGCATCAGAACAAGAAAAATATGATAAACTTTTCGATTCTTTACGCCCCACAAACGGTTTAATACCTGGTAATAAGGTAAATATCTAAAAACTTGCAAATCCATAGATTAACTGATGATTCTTTAGGTAAAAGGAGTTCTTATGGATTCCAAATTGCCAATGGATACTCTCGGCAAAATTTGGGACCTAGCAGATCAAGATAAAGATGGAATGCTTGATAGACACGAATTTGTAGTGGTAAGTTGTCCATGTGGATACTTTTAGGAAAATATAAATAATTAATTTTGTTATAGGCCATGCATTTAGTATACAAAGCGTTGGAAAAACACGCAATACCTAATACTCTTCCTGCCGAACTAATGCCTCCAGCTAAACGAAAAGAAATACCACCCGTTGTTTCGCTGTTGTCAAGAGGACTAGATGGCATTAAGCCCGACTTACCGCAACCACCTCCTATGACTGCGGCTCCTCCACCCAATCGGCCTCCACCAATGGCCAAGGTTAATCCAACACTTCCACCTCAACCTGTTCTCTCTTGGGTGGTTACTCCAGACGAGAAAGCAAAGTCGGATGCATTGTTTATTAAAAGCGACATAGATAGAGACGGATTTGTATCTGGGCAAGAAATTAAAGACGTGTTTTTGCAATCGGGAGTAGCTCAAGCAATTTTAGCACATATTTGGTACGTCTTTCGAATTTTGTTACAAGTTTTCAAACTCACTGTTATTTTTAAATTAGGGCGTTGTGTGATATCAAACAAAGTGGAAAATTAAATAACGAACAGTTTGCGCTTGCTATGTGGTTTGTAGCTCGTTGCTTAAAAGGAGTCGATCCTCCGCCTGCATTAACTCCAGATATGGTTCCACCTAGTTTTAGAAATTCAAAACCTAATGATATTATGGTAAGTAACAATTTATATTGTACTTTTACTGGGCGTATTTTGTATATTTACTTCTAAAGACAGCTTTAGCAAATATATATAAAAATGTTGCTAAAATTACAACCATACCAAATAACATAATGTGATGATTAAAACTAAGTTTAATTTGTTTCTCCACAACCAATCTTGTCGTTCCAGCTAATTCGTTATTTTGCCAACAGCTGAAAATTTAATATTTATTTTTTTTGAAGATATTACACTTATTGATTACCTATAAATGTTTGAATCGGACACTTTTGCTTTGTGAATGTGTATTTTATCTGACACACTTATAAAAATTCTTTTATTTGATTGTTGTGAAATTAATTCTGCTATTAATTTTTTTGACCCTAACTGCCATTGAATTGGAGTATCTGAATTTAGATTGCTATTTGCATATTAAAGATTAGAAAAAAGCTTTATAAAAATTATCTTCTTACCCGGGACAGGAAATTACAATATTTTCGCCTGTTTTTTCATATTGAAGCATTCTTTTCACAGGCGGTTCTACCTGGGGAATTCCCTGCAGCATAGAATAAATTCCCGCCGAATTGTTGGCTGTTTCTATTACGTTGCCTTGCTTATCTTTTACTTCAAAAATGGTTTCTTCTGGACATGCCATCTGATTTTGGATAACATTATAATATAATAATTGCTTATTTCATTTATTAACTTACTTTACAGTAGCCTATCAAGACCTCGTTAGTTCTGTTCTCTGTCTGTATTAGTTTTTTTATTGATTCTGGTAAAATGTGGGATAAACAAGGAATTCCATTTTCAAATATTCTAACTAATTCTAAATCTCGAACAATGTTCTTAGTTGTGTCATTTTCTGTGTGATTTTTCATATTTTTTCTGCGCATTCTATTCAATACGGGAATTTTTGTACTATTTTCCAGAGCTGGGAGTACCTTCAAATACAAAATCCTTATTAAGATTATTTGAATAGTATTTAGATAACAATTTTCAAAAGTAACTATTCTAGCTTTGCTAACAATCAGCACAATTGAATTTACCTCAGTAAGAAATAACGGAGAAAAAAGTTAAATACAATGTGACGTTAATTTGATTTCGACTAGCTAATTTTTGAATATTGTGTAAATTACCATTTTTCACTTTTTTAATAGTCCAGTCATTAGGTAATGAAAAATTATTAAATAACAAAAAACCCAACTGCGTTAAAAAAAAGAGCTAAAATAAAATAGTAGTTGTAAGAGGTATTGCAGGCAGGTACAAGCTAATCGTAAATTTTTACAACACATATATTTTGTAATTCTCTGCTTCTCCCCGCCTGTAATACGTTTTACAACAACTATTTTATTTTAGCTGTTTTTTTTAACGCAGTTGGGTTTTTTGTTATTTAATAATTTATTTTATTTTGCCTTTTTTAGTTATGATATGATGTTTTGAAAATTTACATTTAGATTCTAACTATAGTCCAACCGAATTTCTGGTCCAAAGTTGTGTTTGAGTTTGTGATTATGGGTGATCTATTAAGTCGACTCAAGTTGACTATTAAGTTACCTATTTATTAATCGTCAGAGATCACAAAAAAGTGACTTATTAAATCACTATTTTTAGTTAAATATTAAAAATAAATATATTTTGGAATATTTTTGAGTCAAATAATTTTTTTCATGTAGACTTTTCATTGCTTTACACCACTGCTGTGTATTACCTTTCAACTTGCTGAGATAAATTTCATAAGGACCATAGATGTGTACCCTATAACACAACTATGGTCCAAAATAAAATACATTTTTTTTATGTCTTTAACAACATTTTGAAAAAATCTGATGTGGACACCACATAACTTGCTTGTAATTTTTATAATAATTGTACAAGAATCTTGTTAATCTATTCATGCGCATCATGAGTTACCACTTTAGGAACGGACAATCGTAACCAAAAATAGGAGGTGCACAACTAGATGCTGTAAGTGTCTCAAATCTAAAATTTCAACTTTCTACGGCCTACCTTACTTGAGTTATGCGACATACAGACATACGTACGTACAGACGTCACAACGAAAATAGTCAAAATGGATTCAGGGAAAGTCAAAACGGATATTTCCGTCAAAATCTGGAAACCGAAAAAAATCGGGATCACAATACTTCCTTGTTTTACAAGGAAGTAAAAATAAAACATATTTCCTTACACATTTTTAAGTTTTTCAGTCCAATAAAAATATTTTAAAGTAAGTCAGGTTGTAAGTTATACCAAAGATGTTATACTTATACTGCAAAATTCAAAAAATCACTAAAACTTGGACTATTGTTGTGTGAATTTACGGTACGAATTAACATGTTTTGTAATGCTAAATTCTGGTTTTTCTTATAATGCGGTACAAATTAACCGCGTTTTAATGGGGTGGACTGCACTATAGTAAAGGGTTTAAGCAAAAAAAAATCAATTACGAGTTATTTTTATGCAAAAGTACCTATTGACTAGACTATAAGGACAAATTCATGGTTGATTGTATTAACATTGTATTAGTATGGGCGTCATTTAATTTGTTGAGGTAATTCAGACTTAGCGTCGTTCTCATCCAATTAACGCTACAGAATATAGCATAGCCATAACATAACATAACAAAACGGTGGCTTTTAATTGACATAACTGCCCAGTCAGAATCATGTTATTGTTAACGTAATGTTAACGAACGGGAGCTTTGGATTGGTAGATCAGCAGAAACATGGCTTTCGATTGGAGCATTTGTTAACATTACGTTAACATGATTCTGACAGGGCAGTAATTAAGTTGACTAATTATATAATATATTATAATATTTATATTATAAAATTATAAATTCACTATAATACACATTACAAATAATTATTACATTCTAACGTTTACTAGTAATTTCTGTGAGCGCCTACCTATTAATTCGTTTAATATGAAAATTCATATATAAAGGTAAGAACACACACAGCTACTTTTGCTGCGCAGTTTTTGTACTGCGGCTGCATGTCAGATTGACAGTAATCAAGTTTTCACCTGCAGCCGCTTCAAAAGTTCACCCAAGTTAATATTTTTTTACTGCGCTCGCAACTCACAAATGTGTCGATTCACATTAAGCTACTTTGAAACGACATGCGCGTTAAAAATGTTGCAGGTAGCACTTGCACGCGCTGCTTTTTAGGTTGCAGCAGTGTTCACACGACAAGCAGCTAAAGTTGCGCAGTTTTTTAATTGGCAGCGCAGCAAAAGTAGCTGTGTGTGATAGTGATATCACCTTTAGACATAAAATAACAAAACGGATAATTATATGATAATTGGATGAGAACTACGCTTTAATTGGACGTAGTTATGCAGAAACTTACCAACTCAATAAAATATATATTGAAAAAATATATAAATAAGAATTAATTTTAAAAATTGTATTGGTTAGAACCGAGGGGTCAATCTCCCGGGAAGTCTGGTGTACAGCTTGTAAGAAGTCGGGGAATTATTATAGCAAAGACCGATTAATAGAATGAAAGCATATCAACTCAAAAAATAGTTAAAATAGGTCCATTTTCATAAACAACTCATTTTTCAAAAATTGTGTCTTTCAGCATAACTACGTACAATTGATTTACCTTTGTGTTATCAAATACTATAGATAGATCTATAGTATTTGGTGTTACATAGTGTATTTTTAAAACTTACGTTATTTTTGTTTGAATTTGATGCATATGTTTCTGTGTTTGTAAGGACAATGCAATAACCAAATTTGTGTCGTTTTCCTACATTTTTGCAAATACTACAGGAAGACCATTCACCCCATACTGTGTCCAAAACCAAATGATATTCTTTAATCACTTGTGGATTTTTTGGATAAGGTCCTTCGGCTGCAAATTCTGTGTGAACTTTGGTTATGTTTGTTGTGCTATTAACCACTGTTAAATAATATGGTGCAGTTAAGGCTGTTCCCAATTTGCAAATATATAATCCTGTTTGATCAACTTGTAAATTATATAGAGTCAAACTTTTGTCTTCAGGACTTATCAGTATGTGTTCATTATATTCTACTTGTATCATATTATCACTCTCCAATGGTGCCCAATACCATACTACCGCATCAATATTTAATCTTTCTTTTGGATTTAAACAGATTTTACAATCGAAACTAGAAATTGAAATACTGATACAATAGAACAAAATTGTTTTAATTTAGTGAACCTAGTTAAATGACCTTCGAAACCTTGTATCGCTTCGGGAACTACCGATCCATGTATACCAAGTGCGCTGTTTTGTATATTTAAACATTTGTAATATTCATCCCATTTTTCTTGATGCACTTTTCTATATTTTTCATTATGTCCTGGATATTCAGTCAAATCGTGACCTAGAAATTGCCAAGTTTTGTCTTTCTTAAAATTTCCTTTATAATAAGATTTAGCTTTATTTAAAGCATCTTTATATTTGGATTTGAATCCACACGCACAACAAGATAATAATGACGATAAGAGTAAAAATTTTATTAAAATTTTCCATGCTTGGATTTGGTTCATTGTTATTCGACATTTCATTTATTAATGTCTCAATTGTCATAACATTCAAGGAAGATTTCTTGATTAGTATTTTTAATATCAACTTAAAATATCATGAAATATTTACTTAACATTTAATTAAAAATGTTTTTACTTTATCATACGAAGTATGAAAAAGTATTGTTTTCGTACAGAAAAAAAAATTGAGATTTTGATGAATTTAAGCGTATTGGGGTCCCAGAAGCGGAAAATCATCATTTCCAAAAAATGTCTGTAAGAGTGTCTGTGTGTGTGTGTGTGTGGTCAAATTTTGTGTGCGCTTTAACTCAAAAAGTAATAGGAATTTTTTGATGAAATGTTGTATATAGTATTTTTTTTACATAAAACTTTTAAATCGTGACATATTACTTTAATTTTAGTATCGTTGTAAAGTTCATTGAATTCCTCAACTTTGCGCCAAATAAACTTTTGATGTATCTCTTACCTCTTCTGAGCTAAAGCTAAAATAAAAATAGTAAAATATTGGTTCCAAATCCGACCCCCACCTGTTCTAAATCCGACCCCTCTATTTTCATTAATTTTCAACGTAAAATTTAAACTTTATTTAAACAAAAATTGTATTATTAATTAAAAATTATCTTAGTAATAAAGGATATTTTAAAAAAAGAGAAAATACTTCAAACAGGATCAAACAGGATTAAATACAGAGCGCGGTCGTAGGTTGGTAGTTAGAATGCTAGATTGCTATGTCGAAGTCGTGGGTTCGATCCACACAACTGGCTATTGCGACCGTGTCTCCCTCACAAGATGTTGGCAACATCTTTGAGGTATTAAATGCCGAAATATTAAGTCATGGGTCTACAAGGCCTGTAGTGCTACAGGAGGAATAAAGGATATTTTAAAAAAAGAGAAAATACTTTTGGTTTGTTGTGAGCGTTTTGCAGGTGCAAATATGCATACTTGGCTGTCGCTCAATTTCATTTAGTTCTAATTGATGAGATTTTTTCCTGGTGTGATTTTCTTTGCTAGCGGTTCCATATTTTTTAGTCCCGTTTCAATTTCATTCAAGACATCATTATTAGTTAATGTTCTTGTTCAACCTTGTTTTCGCCTTCTAATGGGTATTGTAGTTTTTTGTGGTGGAGCTTGTGGATGTGGCCAAATTGCTTGAAATGTTTTATTAATTCTCAAACTAAATTTTTGTGGTACTGGTCGATCGAATGTTTCTAAATAAAAATCTATATCTATCGATTCATCAGCACCGATTTCTACATTTGCTGCAGTTGGAATTGCAGATTCATTGAGAACATCTTGTATAAATTCTAAACAACGCAAAAAATGGGGGTCGGATTTGGAACCATTATTTGAGGTAGGATTTAGACCACACTGCTTTTTGATAATTAAACAGCATATTCGTATAAAAGCAAACAATCACTTACTGAATAAATATTATTTTCAAAAACAGTACGACGATATTATACGAAATCATTTATCATTTTTTGGCGATCTATGAAATAAACAAAATTATCACAAATCATAAATTAGTTAAAAATGAATTACCATACTGTGAAAACATAAAGTTGACTGTAACAAACCTAATGCTATATGCAATATGTGTAATCTTCAACCAACCTATGACCAATTAATAGCGACTATAATGAGATCATTATAATCTCAATTTGTGTTTACGTTTTCTAAATATGCATGGAGGTCGGATTTGGACACCCTCCCCTACATATATATTGAGAGAACTGATTAGATTTTGGTTAAAATCGGTACACGGAAACGCAAAAATAAATAATATTTTGTAAATTAAAAAAATAATTTTTTTCCTTTTTTTCAAATTTTATGTTTTTATTAAATTTTATGTTTTTATTAAATTCTTCTCTTAGTCGCGTCAATGAAGTCTTTTTCTCGGAAGTCCTCAGAAACAGCTCCGATTTTGATGATTCTTTTTTTAAAATTGTTATTTTTTTTATATTATTTAAAATCAGAAACCTTTTGAAGCGGGATATGACTATTAATATATAATTTAAACAACATGTATGATATATATATATATATAAAAATTAGTTTTGCGTTGCTTTTTTTCCAAAAAATTCTTCATTTTAGTTTTTCTTAATTTTAGTTTAAAGAATTGCTGTTAAAAAAATTTTTAGTCATAATTTAATAATATCATCATAAAAATTCACCATGTGGGTCAAGAAAAATGTATGCGTTACGTGTATATTATGTTATTGCAAATTAAATAATGACGAACTTCGCCAATATTTTTACTACGATCTGGCACCATATCCTCGTTCGCTTTTTGATAACGCTGAAATAAGGAAAACGACAAAAGCAACACTATATGATATTTTTGAACAATGTTAATCGAATGTTAAGGGGCTATCCCAGTATGAACGCTGAAAATTTGGGTGATTTTCGAGAATTTTTTGAAAGAAAAGTACCCAATTAAATGTTTCGGAAAATTAAGAATATATTTGGCTATATTTGACCTATATTACTTAATTGTTTCATAGAAAAATTTGAAACATAAGCGACTTATGCGCTGCCTTCGGAAGCGCCAAAAAAAAAAAGTTCTTCCACTGCTGCCATGATTCCGGCCGATTGAATAGCTTAAACCGAAAAAGGAAAAAATGGCGTTAAACTGGAAGGTACTTCCTGTACAATGACGTAGGATTTTTGAAAAATATCAAAATCTAACTAAATGGCGTAGTTATGAAAAACAGTCTGTTTTTTAGCCTATAAAATGGTCGTTTCTTCAATGCCAAATAATCAATTTTCATCTAAACAAAAATATCCTACGTCATTGTAGAGTAAATATATTCAAGAGGGAGAGTGGGGGAATTGGGTATTTTCACTTTTTTTTTAAAGTATGCAAGGAGACACTTTATCAAGCATATAAATGAGCTGGTTAAAAAAAATTTTTTCGAGACCCTATAGCCGAGTAATTTTAAAAATAAATTTAAATAAGAATATTTTCCGCGAAAACACAAAACTCGGATTACGTCACAAGTCGTTTACGACGGTAACAACAAACGAATAGAGCAGTTCCATTATTCCCTACTCCAAAATGGCCTGCACAGCTGATTTTAAAATTTAAATATACATATCGACTGACTGTAAATTATTTACAATCTTTTTGATGGAAATTTGCGTTGTTTGTAATTCGCTTACGATTTGTTACAATTAACATCTGACAATAAGCACTATACTATATTATAATACACAGCGAACACCTATAAACCATTATCAATTTAATAAGTAAAGTACGTCCATAGATGATAGAGGTAGTTATCCATCTCTATCATCTATGAGTACGTCACACCTATGCGTTTGCACAAAAATGCGTTTTGATTCTCGTTTAAAATTGAGCGTTTTAATGAAATTTCAAAATGATTTTACATAATCAATAGCAAAATATATCATTTTTTAATTATTATATGCTTTTTCTGGTACCTTTATTTATACAATAACGCACATATTATTCAAATAAAAATTTTGTGAAAATACTCAATTGTGCGCACTTAAGCAGAAATCATTATAGCACTGTTAGTATTGTAGATAATTTAAATCTAAATTCAGTAATGGGAGAGCTATTTAGTTTACTCTCAGCACGTAATTCAATATTAGGAAAAAATAAAGTATTTAAAACACAATATTGCTGAAAGTACAAAAGTACTTTTGAGCACCATTCCCCACTCTTGCGGGTAATTGTACGCATCATCCTTCCTTTAGATATTAAATTACTATCTTTAATACATTTAACAAACTTCTTAACCTAACAATGTTCATCAAGCATCAATAGAGGCACAAGATCGTATTTTTAAATAAAATAAATGTCTTATCGATTAGGAAACAAATCTTATTTTCCGGTATCAAAAGCTTACGAAAACTGGCTTGATTTCAAACATTCAAGGCTAGTTCCGTTGAAACGTATACAACTGTTATGAATAATGCCGTCAGTGATTCACAGTGGGAAGGAGGAGTGCAGCATTAATCGATTGTGGTTAAAAGTCTGCGGGATATGAAATAGTTTGATGCGCACGATTACCCGATGCGCACGATTACCCCACTTTCCCCTACTCAGTTCAAATTTCAGGATAATCGGATAATTGCTCTTTGAGTTACAATGGCAGAAAATTTGAAAAATGTCATTTGAAGAAATACGCATTTAACGATTTAACTATCGATTTTTGCGAGATAAATTGATATTTACCATAAAAACTGCTAATACCTGGCCCATACAATGGACC
The DNA here is from genome assembly GCA_949152465.1 of Cantharis flavilabris. Lineage (NCBI taxonomy): Eukaryota > Metazoa > Arthropoda > Insecta > Coleoptera > Cantharidae > Cantharis > Cantharis flavilabris. Next base: position 60,625,617 of record OX424435.1, read on the forward strand.
CTCCTCTGCTGATGCCCGATTTCTTCACCTTGAGATATCTATCGGATAAGTATCGGACAACCAATCAAACAACCTTAATTCATGAATTCATGAATTAAGGTTGTTTGATTGGTTATCCGTATAGTTATACTTATCCGATAGATATCTCAAAGTGAAGAAATCGGACATAAGAAGCTGAAGCTTTTGTCCAAGCTCTTTGTCCCTCTTTTGAGGATGCTTAATGCCGTAATTCCACCTGGTTGATTCAGATGTTTTCTCTCTCCATGGCATATTCTTTTGCAATAGGATCGATGATGACGTCCATTACTTTCAGCATTTTTAGAATATCCAAAAAACCATCGTTAAATATTGACACTGCAAGGAAATTAGCGAGCTTGATCTTTTTCAATCCATTACGAAAGTGCTTTGGAGCATGGTGCTAGAGGAAGCCGTTATAGCTTTCACTGAAATTATGTGCGTTTCCTCTTTTGCATCCTCTAGTTATTATTTTTAATTTTTAACATTACTAAAATAATGTTTGGTGTTGTAAAGATATCGGTGCTTCGCCGATTTTTCTATGTTATTGATGGCGGTATGTTACACCATAGATTAAAATGGGACAAAAATAATAAGTTGCTTGATATTTGTTTACAGTACATTAGAATTTAAGTAATAACAATGGCCCTAACGTTAAAGTTGTTTTTGATGGATAATGATAATGATGGACCTAAAGCGTCTGAGAAAATTCGTAGATATACAATACTTCAATTGATTATTTATTTGAAGAAGACATGCCTCGAAAGAAAACTAAAGAGACATTCTAGGGAAACAGCAAAAATAAAAATTGGTTTATTAATCTTCTCTGCAAAAACTGGCCGAAAATAATATACAGTGGAATTAAATGGAAAGTGATGCGGATCTATTATTCCCTACAAGTATCGATGAACAATTTTTTTTTTTTATAAATATCTCATAAAATAATAAATAATCCACAATTCATAATAATTTTCTAATTTACTTTTGTATATTAATTGTAGAATAAGTTTTGTATGAAAAACTGATTTTTTTATATAAATATCATACATGTTGTTTAAATTATATTAATAGTCATATCCCCGCTTCAAAAAGTTTCAAAAATTTTTTAAATAATATAAAAAAACAAATATTTTAAGAAAAGAATCATTAAAATCGTAGCTGTTCTTGAGGACTTCCGAAGATTGTCTATTTTATGTATTTAATGACGTGACTATCTATAATAATAGTAAAAAAGTATTAATCAATAATCATGTAAATATCCTATTTTTGAAAATATCTTTTTTCAAATTTATAAAAAAAAAGTTTTTTTCTTATTTTTAAAATTTTATTTTTTTATTATAGTCTGCTTCATAATAATAATAAAAAATTATTAATTAATAATCGTGTAAATATTCTATTTATTTATATTTTTCTTTTTTTTTCTTTTATAATTGACTAAATTTATTCAAGAAGTGTTAACATATAGTTACTTTTAACTAGAAGTTCAAGCAGAGTTGAGCTGAACTGAAATTTAACTAAGCTTTAAAACAAATTTTAAAAGTTTTAATTAACAGCGGGTCAGGTACATTTATTGCTAAAATTCCTGAAATTCATTTTTAGAAGATCTCGAGATTAACATTAGATACAAGTAAAGTTTTCTGTATAACCATGTGTGTCGATAGGAGCAGCTAATTCTTCAAAAGATTATTTAAAATTAAAATTTTAAAAGATTTTTATCATTCAGAAAAGCTTTTAATTAAAGACTGTTCAATTAATTTTGATTGTCGTTTGATATTGTTATTTTCAAGTTTCAAGTCAAATTGGGTTGGCTTGTGTTTGAAATTGTAAATTTGTGCAAATTTAATTTTAATATTTTGTATCTAGGAAAATAATAATACTCCATATTCAAATCCTGAATTAGACATGATTAGCAAGGATATTGAGGAATTATCGAGAGAGAAACTTTTGCTAGAAGCAGAAATTACTCAAAAGGAAGTTGATATTAAAATTAAAATGGGTGAGATTAAGAGCTTGCAGGTAAATTATTAAAATAATACAAGAATGTTTTTCAATAACACTTATTTTACAGAGCGAATTAGATACTCTAGCTGCCACTTTAAAACAATTAGAAAACCAAAAAGGAGAAGCACAAAAGAGGTTAAATGATCTTAAAATGCAGGTAATTTACATTATTTAATTTTTTACTTTGCATTAATATAAATGGGCTTTTAGCAAAGCTTTAGTGATTGTTCTTTGTATCTGCAAGACTAATGCTTGCCCTTTTTTTTAATTCTAATTTTTGTAAATGTAAATATATTTTATTGATTTAATTTTTTGTACAGACCTGGATATGACTTTTATTAATTTGGTTCAGGTTGCCGTTTTGAATGATTTTGATATTTTATTATGTTAAGTTTTGTAGACTATAGTTTAGATTTCGCATGTTGCATTTCTTTTTCGTTAGAGATCAGAAGTTGACAAACAAATGGAAGGGGTAATATCCGAAATAACTGAACAAACCGAGAAGGTACGTTTAAATTTTAATTTGAATTAGAGAATGAGGAACACGTTACTTACTCTTATGTAACTATTTTGTGCTCTCTTGCATTGTGCATGGTGTGTGGGTCACTTTTATGTCGTGAAATGTTATAAGTATTCATGGACACTTTGATATCGTTGATTTTTTAGGTAGATAAATTAAGAACACAAGCTACCGAACAAGCGGAGATGGTAGCAGCACAAGAATCGGAACTACTTAGTAAGAAAGAACAATTGGAAGGACTTAAAAAAGAAGAACAGCGGTTGGAGCAACAGAAGAATGAGAGTGTGAGAAAGTTAGAGCATCTTTCTACTAGTTTACAAGATACTCAACTTAATATTAGTCAGGTTATTATTTATATTTGAATTAATTAATGTGATATTAATTTAAAACTTTTTAAAGGCTAAATCAATGATTACACAATTAGAAGAACAAACTAGACAAATGACCGATGCTATATCGTATTGTGATACTGCTATCGAATCTGGAGATACCGTTAGTGTAGCAGATACTGCATTAAGAATTGAACCCGAGTTTCGTGATCCTAAATTCAGAAAAATAGGAATGACGAATGGCAATTCAACGCCAATTCAACAGGTTAGTAAAGTTTTATGATGCACAATTTGTATTGATTTTTAAAATAATTGCAGAATGGATTTTCTACAAATGATCCCTTCAGTAATTATAATGGGCCTACGAATATGAGTTCTACATTTCAAGATGATCCATTTAAATCAGGTTTGTTACTGTTTTGTTTCATGATGTTTAATTTAAAAAACTTTTTGTTTCTAGATCCTTTTAAAAGTAACACAGATGCCTTTAGTTCAAATGACGCTTTTAGTGACGCCTTTACCAAGAGTAATGTAAGTATTAATTTGTAATAATATATTAATTTAATATTTTGTATTTATATCTTAGGACGGCTTATCATCAGATCCTTTTAATTCGTTTAACCCTCCCAGTAGTACAAAAGCTGATCCTTTTAATGCATTTGGAGATGAAAATAAAGCAACTTCTGAAGGTGCACCTGAAGTAAATTTTATTTTATTTTATTTTATTTTTGATAGTGAAAATTTACATTGTTGAACGTTGTAGGACGATAAAGATCCCTTTGGTTGTGATCCATTTGCGGTTTTACATGCTCCAACACGAGATGGCTCAACACCATCTAGACCAATTAGTCCTAGTCCTGCATTGCCTCCTAAAAAAGGCAAACAACCACCGCCTAGACCAGCTCCTCCACGTCCAGCACCTCCTAGTCAAAAACAGCAACAGTTGGATGCGTTTGGATCGCCCGACGCATTTTCTTCTAGCGATGGATCATTTGCAAATTTTGCCGATTTTGATGCTAAGGTACATTACATTTTTTAGTAGAGATTTTATTATGTTTTGTAGTTATAGATTTAATCACTTTTTTGTAGTGCTGTCACTACAGTTATCTATATTACAACCAACCTCTTGTTGTATCCTACCCATTCCTTTCCAAAAGTTCCATGTGCTATCATAATTCAAATATCCATTTTAAGGTAACACCACCTGAAATTATTTTAAATCCCATTCATAGAATTGCAATTGTATTACATAATTTATTTTGTAGAGCAAAAGTTTAAAACATCAAATTAGTAGAAAGCATTCACATAACATAAATAGCACTTTTTGAAATATTATTATAACTACACAGAACAGTTGATGGAAAACTATTGCAAAAATAATATACTAATTTATACAGTACATATGAAATTTTCTATCCGAATGGGTTTTGAAGCATTTTTTGTTATACAGTAGAACCCTTCTATAACGAGTCCCGGTTATAACGAAAAATCGGCTATAACGAGTAAGTAGGCTGGTCCCTTGAGCTCTCGTTATAGAGGAGTTCTACTGTATTATATAAATTATAATTTGGTTGCTTTTATTTTTTTTTTAGTTGTATTTTATTTATTACACCGATGGCACGTGCATGACAATTGTAGCAGCAAGTATTTAATTTCTCTGTTTTGTACTAATAAATATTTCAGGCCCAGAATTCCAAGGATTTTTTACTAACAAATTAACCCATAATTTACAGCCTTAATAATCTTCTCATCTCTTCAGTTTCCCGGCAAGTTGAACACAACATCAGCAAAAGCCCAAACAAATAGCAAAGCTCTGGAGTTTAAAGATGATCCATTTCGAGACTATCGTTACGAAGATCCATTTAATATTGCTTTTGATGAAGATCCTGATGATGCTGCAAATAAAGAAAGTGAAGACAAATTTGGTTTTTCACCTTTGAAATTGAGTAAATCTGATAATAAAAATTTAAAGTTTGATCCTTTTGAGTTGGAATCGGGGTCGACATCGGCGAGCAATAATGGAACAATAAAGAAAGATTCGTGGGGTTTAAGTGGTCGTCAGTCGGTGCCGTTACCGTTTAGCGATCCTTATTTGAATTCCAGTGGTCGTGCTTCAGCTCCGCTTCAAAAGCAACAAATAAGTGAACTGCAACAATTAGCTTGGGCAACTGAAGAAAGTAAAAAACAAGAAGAAGTGAGAAAACAGAGACAAATTCAAGAACAAGCCGATTTGGAGTTAGCGATTGCTTTAAGCAAAGCAGAGAATCAGAAACAATAATATAGTGAGTGATGTGTCAATTGAGTACGTGATCAACTTAAAATTTATCTTATTCAACCAAGGTACAGTTTTTTTTGTGAATAATGCATATCTGCTTTATTAGTTTTGATATTTAAGTTTTTTTATTTTATTATTGTATATTGTGACGACACTTTTAGTTGTGTATATTTTTGTAAAACTCGATTGCTTCATTATTTATCTTTAAATTTTATTAAGGATTAAAGTTTCTATATTTTCTATGTATAAATTTAATAGATTGACATTTTAAGGTCAGTACAATAATATCTACTACTTCTTTTGGCAAAATATAGAAATTGTTACCTACTCATGTTTGTGTAAAATAAAGTTTTCGTACGCTCTTCAATACCTGATCTTTTGATGTGTGCCCTTTTATTGGATCATTAAATCACTTCAATGTCAATTTGCAAAATGCAACTCTTTTGACTAAAAAATTTAATATTTAGTGCCATTTGTTTATTTTATTTTCATTAAACATTGTTACATAGCAGAAAATCTAGATATTTTACGACAAAATATTTCTATTTACTTAAAACTTGTTTTCCACCTAACAACTACAGTGAAGGGACGAGGTTAGCTTGTCTATGTTATTTCCTAAGCCCAGCACGGCAAATATTGTTCCTGTTTTAAGTATTTTTCTTGAGGCCTTGATTTGTTTTTGTTTAAAAATTGCAAAAACAAAAACAAATTATGAACAAAATTTTTTAATTATCCCGAGAGGTATTTTTGATGTGTACACTTGGGTTTGTGGTGCACTATGGGTTTTGATCAAAATTTCAGGAAGAAAGTAAGTGTAGAGTGCCTTATTAAAGTATTCAATAGCATTACTCTACAATTACATGCATGTGGATAATAATTTATTGTTTCTAAAAAATTATCTTACTGTTACTCAAGATGACACTCAGTTTCTTTAAGTCAATGTTGTGCATCTCTTTAAACTGCAATAATTGCAATGTTTGTATCCAAAATTAGTAATAATACGTAAGGCACATGCTCGATGTGTTCAGTTATAAAGCTTGTGAGACCATTTATTCAATAACTGAAGTAATATTCAAATGTTTCATGAGTATTTGTGTTCTTAAAATAATAGGTTTGTTAAAATATGTGTACTTAAGATAACTACACAGTTTATACGAATTTATCTAGTCTTATTTGATGATATAGTGTCTTGTACAATTTACATTTTCCTCTACACGCAGTTCGGCGTAATGTTTCCTTTTTGCTGTTATACCATTTATAGATTATTTTTCATCTTGTTGATATTTTTAGATGTAGGCTTACGAGGTATTCCATTGATGATAATATTATATTAAACAATTCATATTGTAACGAATTACTTTGAAACGAGAAAATAAAGTAGAAATGCCTTCTCAGTATTTAGGTAGTTTTGTTTAAATGTTTTATTATTATTAAATAACAGAATAGTTCATTTTTGTGTACAAAGTTGTACATATTAAATGTAAAAAGATGAATATTTATTTGGTTCAATTTTTACTTACATATCTATTTTTTCGTATTAAAATTGAATATTGAATTGTTTAAAAAAGAATTACGTAAAATTTGCAAGTTTCATTTTTCAGTTGTAGATCATTCTTATCTACATATCTTTAAGAGGCGTGATGGAGTATTAAATAAAAAATGATGACAATTAATAAAAAAAATCTAATTGCTTATGCTATTGACCAAATGTTATCAACAAAATTATCACTTAGCTTATTGTGGAGAGATTAGATCACAGTTGTTTGTATATTATATATTCTAAATGTAGCCGTAAATCAACAATTCTTAATATATGCATAGACATAATTCTTCCAAAAGTTGTTACCAGTGTACATAGTTGTTATAATCATATTATATCTAATATCTGTATTTTCCGGTGTTGTAAGATTATCATATTTCGTTTAACCAAAATGTAAATTCATCATACCTTACTCCTGACAATATTACATGTACATATTATAATATGTACTTGTGTGCTAATTTTAAATATTATGTATTATTTAAACATAAAACTCTTTTAATTTTGTTATCAAGTCGTTTCTTGCTGTTCATTCTTTTGAAATCTTAAAAAATCATGACAAACCGATAACGAAATTTTTTACATAATTGGCACAATTAGGTAGACTAATTTGGCACGTGTACATAACAAGCACAGATTTGTAGTTTTTACTTTTGTGAACAGCAAGTTTTGATGTTAAATAAATTTATCCTATTGAAAAAAATCGAAGTTATCATTTTCAATAATAAATAGGTAGTAGGTAGTAACATTTAGCACAGGTGATTAAAATGTTCACATGTATATTTTATTGTAATAAAGTAAGATAGCAAAAAGTTATAGTTGTTAACGGCGATGTTTGTTGAATGTTAGCTTCATACATAAATGTCTTTTTAAGATTACCATTAAGTCATAATGTAAGTAATTGCACTGTCATCAAGTCGTTGTGTCATGGAATACAATTACGTGAATTGTTTCCTTATGAAAATGTACTGTCTCCAATAAATTATACAGAATTATTATTCTATTACCTTCTTTTTCTAATTAACCTTTAGACTAGTTTATATTGAATCATTTCATATCAAGTAATCCAAGCCTATCATTCTGGTGTTGGCAGTTCATTATATAAGGGGGTTGGAAACACTGATAAATTATGAAATGTGTAATGCTTGCCGTAATAAATTAAGTTTAAAGCTTAGTTTACTAAAACCAGGTCATTCTTGACCCACAGTTTAAAATCACTCATTTATGGCTCGTACACACACAGTTGATTTTGGCCAGTAATTAGTAGTAAGTAATTTAGTCGATTGACCTACTTACCCGTTTGTGAACAGTAAAAAATTAGTCGAGTAGGTAAGTAGTATAGTAGTTTAGTAAAATGAATTAGTGCGTAGTAGATATGACAAGTGATCGTGGTAAGTTATTACACTTACCTGTTGTGTGAACAATAAAATTTAGGCGACTAGTCTAGTAATTAGTAAAACCATTTAGCCGAGCGAATAGAAAATGTTCTATTTTTTTTTGGCGAGTAGCGTTCGCTTATCAAAACCGGTGCATAAATACAAGAGATAAATATTTTGCTTTTCTCGGGAAAAATTATAATGAATATGTACCTACCTAGATTTGAAATTAAATTTTTTTGTAGATCATAAAAATATAGTTTCCATTAAAAAAACAAAATATTGATGTAATTTTATTATGGTACTGAATATTCTTCCACCTACAAAACATTTCACACTTCAGGAACTGTCGGAAACAAATTTAGGAGTACTTGAATAAAATTGGGTATTTGTACAAAAAAATATCCGCAAAATTTGTAAAAATACGATCTCTGTGATCTCATCAACTATCTGTTTTTTTTTTCTTAATTTTTACTAAACTATACTTATCCAATAATTAATTATTGATACTGTATCGATGGAATGGACTGTATTTTTATTAAATAGCTAGAAAATTGACATTGACAAATTGTTATAAAAAACTGAATTAAATTAAATTAAAAACAATCATATCGTAACTTGGTAACATACTCCCCGCATTGAACACTCAAGGGGGTTAAATTGTGGTAACCTGGACTTCGGGGTTGAAAAATAGGTCCTCACGGAGTTGCTGAAAAATAGCTTTATCCTACCTTTCTTCCCTTTTCCACCTGGTTATCGTTGGTAATCGCTGCCACCAGGTCTAGTTTAAGATGGAAACGAGATAGACCAGCTCGTTTGGATTGGTAACGTGATCTTTTAAGAGGCGAAGGGGGCGAGATAAACAACACTTTTGCAACACCAAAATTAAACAATTTTAAGATTTCATATTAAGTTTATTAAAAAAAAAGAATAAAAATTAAGACGATAATAAAATACAAAAAAAAAGTATTAAAATAATAATTAATTTGTTTTATTTAAATTTAATTAAATATAATGGTCACACAAAAGAACAAGAAATGTCAGTAGAACAAAATATAAATACAATTAAAACAATTAAATGACTTACCAATCTTCTAGTAGTAATATAATTCGAGCTACGGCTTGGCTTGTGAAGTTTGGAATTGGCACTTTTAATTAATTAAAAATTAAATGATTTGAATTTAAAAAAAAGGAAAGATTGCAAAAACAATAAAAAAACAAAAATCAAAATTGACACTGACCGTGACTTGATCGCTTTGATCAAAAACTGGTGACTGAACTGTCCGCGGGCTTCCACTACTTTTATATCAAATTTTTATCTTTGTCTTTGATTTTCAGTAAAGTTCATTAAACCGAATTTTGATTTATTAGATCTGGTAGTGATTACTAATTGAAAAATGATGTTGTCGTTGCTCGAATTATTTTAAGGGTTTTTAAGTGATACATTAAAATATTTACTTATTCTAATAAATTTGAGTTTCGAGAGACTTAATTACCAAGTTTTTCCACTTTAAAGTAATTAATATGGACATTCACACGTCCGATTTGTAGCCAAGTCTAGCCCTTTGGTAATTATGTGCTCTCTGAATGATAAACAACTTAAGAACCTTTTAGTTTTAAAATGGATTTAGATATTAATAAATTATTTTAATGGGTAGGTAATTAAAATTAAATATGACCAGATTGCAATGTTCGTATTTAATATTTTTAATCCAAATGAAAATTGTAAAATTGATTTACCGATTTGAATTTAAGAAATTACTAATAATTGAAATAACGTATCTTATAAATTTGTTAAAATGAGAATATTGCAATTTGCCATAGGAAGATTAAAACAAAAAGAAATCTAAATTTAATAAATTAAAAGTAAGGGGTGCAGGATGCTACACAATAACAATAAGAGAATTGATTGAACAATAATAATGAATGAATAAAAAAGAATTAGATAGGATTAAATATATCGCGATTTCTAATGGTTACCACGTCAAATTAATTAATAATCTAAGTCAAATCAAACATAAACAACTAGTCAATTCAATATACCCCAATACTTTTAATAAATCTAACGCAAAATTTAACGTTGTTACCTTTCTCGGAAAAAACTAAGAAAAAATTGTAAAATATTTGAATCATTATAATTTTAATATCGCTTTTAGAACAGATAATAAACTTAAAAAATTTATTAATAACGCCAATCAAAGTCAGATATTTTAACCAAATCAGGGGTTTATGAGCTCACTTGTGAATGCTCTCAAAAATATATCGGTCATACAGGTAGATCTTTCCGAACAAGATTTAACGAACACTCGCGATCTCACAGAGTTAAAGATGAAAAATCTACTTTTGCGAAATATTTATTATACTAACCATAAACAAGGGGGATATGAAATTTTACATGTAGAATCCAAAAGTAAAAAATTGGAATTTTTAGAAGCTTTAGAGATCAATAAATTAAAATTTTCACATTTGTTAATAAATAGTCAATCAGATTTAAACAATTCACCATTATTAAACATTTTTAATAAATAATCACCCCCCCCCCTTATTTAAACCTATTCGAGCCCTTATGCCCCCGCTTTTGTTATCACTTCAAATATCCCCTCCTTTTTCAAAGTACGTGCCACCACCTCCCCGAACAATATTTAAAGGATTCTCTCTTAATTTTCTTTCTAATTCATCGCCTGATGATGCCATAGTATGGTGAAAACGTTTGCGAATTTATACTTACTGTGTATTTTACATGTGTTAACTTAAAAACATTTTAGTTCTGAAAAGTGTTTAGTGCATTTTTTGGGTTTTCTAAAATATTGATATGATTAATATCGAGTTACACTACTTGAACCACGTATCAATCGATTATTTCAAAAATACTACTATGAGCAGAATTTTTTAGTTCTACATCTTTGGTTAAACATAGAATTCCCATGTAATTTTATCGAAATGCTTCTCTATTATAGGTAAAATTTACATTGTTCAACAAACAAACAAGTGAAGCACAAAGTAAGTAAGTAAGTTGGTTTCGCCTGCAGCGTATATTATAATCTACAAAACCAAGAAGCCTTCAAATGTTTGCTCTGGGTTTCACATCCGGCTTTGAGGAGGGGTGGCAAATTTAACCTTTTGCATAAGGCGCCAGATATGGTTATGCCGACGCTGCCGGGAAGATGAGTATAAATGAGTTTAAAAAAGGCGTTCATTTCCATTTGCAGATTTCTTTATCTTGAAGTTTTAAAATGTAAAAGATGTTTTATTTTGTTTATATAACCTTTATGTTCAATGTATTATTTGGAAAATACAATTGTTTAAATTTTTCTAGAGATATTATTCTATTTTGTAAGTGTATGTTTTGAAAGTAAGAAAAAAACACACTTTCTTTTATTGGTTATTTTTAAAAGTTTGCTTTGCAAAAATAATTGTTTTTTTTAAACAAATACTTAGAAAATATGTTGGTCTAATTTATAAGCAATAAAATATTTATATATCAGCTCTAAAAGTATTAAAAACCCTATATTTTGATAGGAGTCTGACAGACTCCGTGTCAGTATTAGTGTTAAAAAACTGGTTGTCAGTGGTTAAGGGTTAATATTCTTAATAAATTTTAACACTTAAATAAATTTTCCGACGTCGAATCGACGTAGTCGAATTTTCTGTCGCCGAATGAGAATCGCCGAAATGCCAGTGCCGAATTGGAATCGCAGAAAGTAGCATAGCCGAATTTCGGATCGCCGAATTGACCGTCACCGAATATACGTTGCCGAATCGCTTTCGCCGAACTGCGGTCGCCGAAACGATGTGTACCGCAAATAATAAGGTATATCACAAATAACTAAAATTCTATGTGCAAAAAAATTTGCCTACCTATAGGCAATTTAGATTTTTTTTAGAAATTTTATTAAAAACTTTTTTTTAATTTTATATTAAAAAAAATCCAATTAATTAAATTCCCTAGTACTTTATCTTGGTTTTAGTCAAGTGATCGGTTACGCACTGCATAGTGTGCGGCACATAAAGAAGAAGATAAGAGTATCTGCTGAATGCAGCCTAGCTTCTCGACTTACCTACAATGCTTTAATTTGAGTTATAGAAATTCAAGTTTGAGAAGTTTCATTGTTGTAGTGATATATTATTTGGCAAAAAAAATTATTAAAAGTTCTTAATATCTATTTATTTAAAATCTATTTACATAGGTATATACATTGTTTTACACTGGAGTTAACTTATCCTCCTTATTGACTACGCCGTTCGTTACAACTTCTTGTATATTTTTATTAATTTGATTAGCTCTTTTCTTTTCCAGTTGCGGTATAAAAGCTTTTTGTAGAGCTGATATTGGCAATTCTATTGCTAGACAAAGTATAAGTGCAAATATAAGCGAAGCTAAATAATCCCCAATAGTGTTGAAAACCTGAAAGAATTAAATTACCGTTTAAATGTCGATGTTAAATTGTTTGGTAATGTTGTTAATTATTATTAATAAAAATTTATTTTCAACAGGATGAATCGAATCTGATCGGTTTGGATCGATCCATTTCCCTGTTGAACGCAAGCACGAGAAAAAATGTTTACAATAAAAATACAGAATGTTAGCCATTAAAATAACATTAGAAAAAATTTAAAAATTCAGAACTAGTCGCCCAAATCACACTATATTCTTTACAAGTTTTTCAAAATTTTCTCAAGAAGATCTTGAGGTAATCCAAGAGAAAATTCGGATAATTCTTTCAAAAATCTTGTAAAAAAACCTAGTGTATAAAAATTTGCCTTGTAACTTCCCCTCTCGTATTGCCTGTATTGTTTATTACTTACTATGGTGGAACTTGAATTAAATACAGGTGCTTTCTTATTTCCTCCTTTTACACGAATAACCGATGTGTGCACCAGAAATATACAATAAGTAAGTCTTCCGACAATTTGAACTGGTTTCCAAGTTAGACAAGATCGGAAGAACCCTATAAATTAAAAAATTTGTTTCAATTTTTTTTTCTTAGTTATTATAAACTTACAGCCATGATTCTGAGTTACTCCAAACATGCCTATAGCAACGCCCAATGCAAACACAACTTTCGCTAGGCCTGCATATATTGCACATAAAATAATATGCGGTTTTTCGTCATGGATGTAAATTGGAATTCCTATATATACGACGCCGAGTGGTAATCCAAAAGTTAATATCCACCATAAAGCAATTTGTTTCTAAAAATTAAAAGTAAGATGGGTATCGATTTGAAAATTACAAAAGATGTTCTCGTCATTACCTTCCCGTTAAATATAAGTGTATTGCGATAGGTGTAAAACATGTAACCAAATATCATGCCAATTACGTAACCACCAAAATTTACAAATGGTGATGCATACATAACATGCCATTCTATATAGTCTAAGAAAATTGTGTATAAATTTCTAAAATACAAACATTAATTATTATAAAGAACATTATAGCAGATTTTTAGAATTTACTCTGGATATTGACGAAGCACAATGTCATAATCATTCATATATGTCATTAATGCCGGAACGATCACACTTATTGCTAAAAACGATCCAAAGAAATATTTTATATACTTTTTAAATCTCAACATCAATGTTATAAGAAACAATGAAACCAAAAATAGTTGAGTATCAGTTGCTAAATACCACGATTGTTGAATACACTAAAAAGTAATTAAGATAAAACGAATATAATTGCTTAACTTATTTTAGAAAATTTTCAGTTAATGATTAGCTTTATTTCTTACCATATGCTGAGGATCATAGAAATTATTAATATATAATAAGTTGGCCCACCAATTTTTTCTACAATTCTCATGTTCAACTCCAACAGCTTTATACCACAATGGACCTTGATCTAAATGGTAAAGCCATGTACTGTTGAATACAAGTACTACCAGATATGCTGGTGTTAATCTAAAAATAAAATTTTATTGAATATACATTATATCAAATTTTCATCTTTTTAATGCAGGGAAATGGAGAGCATGCACAATGAAAGTAGCGGGCAAAACTACAATTGCAATTTTTATAATAAAATAATTCCAAGAATCAGCATAATAATATGAGTGTAAAAGAGGGCAAAGTAGATTTAACTTCTAAATCTTCTAACTTGAACTTATTTTTTTACTTTTTAGTTATATTTCACTTTGCTTTTGTATATAATTAGAAATATTCCGTTCTTTAGTAATTTCAGTAACAAATAACAAGTTAAATTCAATAATATATATATTTGGTATATATTGGGCAAGCAAATCAATGGTTTCAAAAAAGAATGGAGAGGGCACATTTCAAGTATACGCTGTAATAAGCCCGAATCTACAGCTATTGCCAAACACATTCCAGTCGATGGACATGATGCAGATTTTAAGAACGCCAAAATAATCAAATTTGTTACTAACTACAAAGATCGACTGCATCATGAAATGATATGCATTACAAAAGAGAAGAACGCTATGAATAGGAAGACAGATATAGACGGCAACATCTACAGCCATTTACTCGTCTAGTTCCCCTTGCACACATTGGAGTTAAGATTTTCCTATTTGACGGAAACTCAGTATAGGTTGTTCCTTAACTCACGACCTTTTGGATCTTAAGATCGTATCAAATGACAATGTGTTTTGTTCCCGGTTTCCATGTAATTTATTTTGTTTATATTAAATAAATTTCTGAAGAAGACGATAAAAGTCGTCGAAAGCTTAAAAAGAATATAATTAGATTACCTATATTATTGAATTTAACTTGTTATTTAAAGTTTTATTGTTTAAAATATAAACATTATAAACCTATTTATCTCAACTAAAAATTAATTTAATATTATCAATGTAAAAGCCGACTATAATAATTTATTATTGTTATTTAAACAAAAAGATAGGTAGAAAAAATATATAAAATTAGATTAAAAATAAAAATAATATAACGTGATTGATTACAAAGGAACCTAGACTTTACATTGAATTTTGTAATATATTTTGTTGATCCCTTTAGATTTAATGAAAATAAAACTGATAATTTTTATTGGTTTATTTTATAAAATTAATTTATTATAAAATTTGGGATAGAATTGTTTGTGTGACTGTGGGTTTGTTTGATTGAAATGAAAACTTGAACTCGGGCGCCCTGAGTGGATTATAAATAAATTTTGACCTTATTCTTACCTAATGTATCGATTAAGAAAAGCAACTATCAAGTCACTAAATTTTATTTCTTTTTTTTCTTCTTGCACTAGAAGCATATGAAAACACAAAAGCCAACCAGCTACTACAAAAAATGACTGTATTGCATAATATCCATTTGCTATCGTAATAGTCAGGATATTCTTCGTTACCTATGCACAAATAATTTTTTGTTACAGAATAAAAAAACAGTGTTTAACAAATATCTACCTGTTCAACGTAAATAGGATTTGAAGTAGGAGATATAAAACCCACTAAACATGCGTGTGCCAGTAGAACTGCTATTATGTTATAAAATCGTATGCCATTAATTACCCTTAACGATTTAGCATCGGGATTAGTATTGTCGGATAAAAGTCTTTCCCAATTTTTTATAATAGAAAAACTTGACAATATTTTTCCAACTAGTAAAAATAAATAAGAGATTAACAGCAAATTAATGAAAAATACAAATCAGATGTTTAGTCTTACATTGTGTTGATGTTGTTATTCTGTCGTACTCTTCTTTCGATTTATAACGAGGCAATCCTTCATAAAATGTACCCACTGTTACCAATGCAACAATTAGTAACAAAAATATTCTAAAGAAATTGATATTCAAAATTAATATATTTAATTAATTAATTTATTTTAATAAATACTTGCCCTCCTGCGAAGTCATATACGTCGTAAGGTCTCTTATGAATCGTTTCACACCTTATCGTATCAACTATTGTGGTTTTTAATCCAATATCAGTGTATTTTCTATTCACGCATTCTGTCAAACCCGGTTTCAGAAGAGTATTATCATTTTGGTAGAGAGTTATATTTTCTGCAAGCTCAGGACAAGATAATCCGATACAATACCCATGCCTGAGTTTATCATGCCTATAATTGTTTGGATGACTTATTAGTTCCTGAAATAGTAATTAATATTTGAATTAATATGATATATTATGTAGTAGAGGTAGAAAGGTCATAATAATTTAGTAAATAAAAATAATAGTAAATAAAAGTGAATAAAAAAATAAATAAATAAATAAATATTAATAAAATTAATTATAAATTTAAAAAATTTTTCGAATTAAATAAACAATACAACAAACTTTTTATAAATTCTCCAATCATTTAAATATAGTATGATAATTATGTGCATAGATCAATTTCTTTTGGTCTGTTCTTTAACTTCTTTAGAGGTCTTCAAGATTCTTGTAAACGCAAACTTAAAAGAACCATTGTCATTTCACATCTTTATATTACATTATGTAGATATTATATTTTTGTATAACTTTATACATAATTAAACTCTTTTTGTAGAGAAATTATGATAGATAAATACCTTCAAATTCTGTAATAATTTCTACTTGAATAATATAGTATTCTATTGTTAATAATAGTGTTTTAGGTGAATATTTCTCATAAATAAAAATTAAATAGTATAAAGTAAATATTTATTCAACCTAACATAACACTATTAAATTTAATCATGGGAAAACAATCCCTAATTATTATATATTAATAAACATTAATGTATGGCTAGGTATCCTTTAGACATCGATACTGATGTATGGTCTGTTCCATAAGAGCTCGAGTGTTATTCGTGCCTAAAAACTATCCGTAAGATATAAAATATTTATATATTGTATATATTTATATAATATTGTTTTACTATTAAGTATTTACTAAAAGTAGGTACTAGTAAGTAAATACTAAAAATTAATTTTTAAAATGTAAATATTTTATATCGTTCGGATGGTTTTTAGATACGAGTCATACACTCGAGATCACCAACTTTTAACTTTATCATATTTAAACATAAGATAATGTTACTGATTTTTAGAAGAGAGATGGCTCAAATTCCAGAAATAAAAAATAACTTTGTAAATAGTTGATAAGATAGTTTTTATATAAAACAATTATTAACGACAGTAATCTACGTATTTAAAAGCAGAAAGAAAGTTTTCAATTTTCGACTCGATAAAGAGTTAATCAAAAAATATAAAAAATCAAATACATTCTAGGAATTGCATTTTTTCCAATTTTTAAGCTCTTGTTAATCCATCTTACGTGTCAGTAGTACTATCTATAATTTATCAATTTCTATGTAATATATTTTTGATATTACACTGAATCATTATTTGTTTTTATACCTTGACAACGAAATATATTAAGTAGGCTATAATGCCCTAGGGCGTATAAATCATAATGCCCGCTTATTATGCCCTCTCATTCGCAATTATTTATACAAGTCACCGCAAATTAGGAAATTTAGCAAAATCAAACTCAAAATTTATAAATTTTCGTAAATTCAAATGCAGTGTAATATAAAACGTTGTATGCATCACTGGCATTACTCGTAGTTTATACTCTCGAGCGACTTTTATTCTTCGTTAAAATTGGTTGCCCTCGACATAAACATCGTCATAACGCCCTTGATACATAAATAACTATGTTGTTACTTTAATTCTCTACAAAAAAAAATTGAATCATAACTAGCAAGTATTGAAACATGATTAATTATTTTGTTTTCAATATTTATAGTTATCTTTTATGTAAAAAAGTGAGTAGGTAATCTTTTAAAATATTTAGTAATTAAATCTCAAATAATAAGCAATCATCAATTTTTGTCCAAGTCCAAACCCTTGGGGGTACCTCCTTTTAAAGCAATTTATTGAATTTCTGATTTCAAACGGCCATAGCTCCGATATTATTAATTTGTTAGGCTTAATGGATTAGAACTTTTTTAAAGATAATTCGCTTATCTTCAAATTATAGGCTATAACCATTTATCGTCTAGAATCACCGGATTTCGAGTTATAAATTAAATTAAGTGAAAAAATGATAAAATAAATCAGGTTTTATTTTTTTTTAAATTTTATTGCGAACCACGTATCTTTTAACCGAAACTTCTTAGAAAAAAACTAACGGCCTAAATCGGATAGGGAATTTAACGGGTTACAACTTTGGTTAAATACATTTTTTTAGAAAACCAACTGTTTTCACAGAAATTCTGAAAATAATGAACAAAGTGTAGGTAAAAAAAAAAAAATTTACAAAATTTATTTAAATAAATTTTCAAAATGGCCTCCCTCAAAATTATTATCATAAATTGACACAGTAATTAACGATAAACTAATGCGCTCTATAACAATGTCGCTCAAACGTCAAACGCTACAATACGTTTTGACATTAAAACAAAATGTTATATCTAAATCAAATTGAAATTTTTAGCAATATTGTATATTAATTTTTTTTTACCTATATCTTGTTAATTATTTTCAGATTTTCTGTGAAAACAATAAATTGGTTTCCAAAAAAAATTTATTTGACCAAAGTTGTATACAACCGTTAAATTCACTATCCGGTTTGGGCCATCAATTGTAAAAGTAAAAAAAATGAAACCTGAATTTTTTTAACATTTTTTTCTTTAATTTAATTTATAACTCAAAACCCATTGATTCTAGACGATAAGGAGTTATTAGCTAATTTGTAGATAAGCGAATGGTCTTTAAGAAAGTTGTAATCCATTAAGGTAAGAAATCAATATTATTGGAGCTATGGCCATTTGAAATCAGAAGTTCAAAAAATTGCTTTAAAGGGCGGTACACCCCAAGGGTTTGGATTTGGACAAAAATTTTATTTAAAATTTTTTCTTAGAAAAGTGTCCTTTATCACCATCTCAAAGGTTCTGCACGGACACGGGGACACCCTGTATATGAAAACGTAATTTTACATAACTAGTCGTTTTTTAAAAATTATTAAAAAAAAAAAATTTAATTGTAAACGATATAAACAGTAGGTATTAATAAATAATCTTAATTATCCAACATGTAGGACAGTTATTCAATTTTAAATTACCTCTAATATATTTTATTAGCGCTAATTAATAAATTTTGAAATGCTAATGTTAAATAAAGCAGAAAAAGGTTATTAAAAAAAAACGATATAAAAATCGTCTATTACGTAATATATAATACTACTAATTTATTAAGACTTATGTTTTAACAGTTTTGGAATGTCAGATTCTTTAATATAATTTTAATTCAACTAGTTAATAACATCATTACGTTTAAAATTTGGTTAATTATTTAAATCTGTATTTTATATTATATCGACGAAACAATGATTCATTCAAGTATCTGACGATATTGTTTATTTCCCAATTTTAAATTAAAATTTTTATAGGATGAAAGATTATACCGTGTGACCGACCGTGCATCTGACTATAGAGAAATAACATGAAAAATTGATTATTTTTGAATTCCGGCTTCCCATTTTATAACGAATAAGAACGAGAATGTTATTACTTTAAAGAGATTATATTTCCACGACTAAGACACCCAAACATTTGATATTTTGTTCTTTAATTATTATTGTTCAAAACTCAAGGGGACGCGGACGGTCAGGGAATTATGATCACGAATTTCACTTTTTCCTATATTAAATTGAAAAACGAACAAATTTTTAAGTACATTAAAAAAAAATTTTTTTGCGTATGATCCATTAGTTTTCGACATAACGGCATTTAAAAATTGAAACTTTTATATATAAAATCGTATACATAGCAGAGTAGGAGGAGCCTAACTGCACTTGAACTTTAGATAATTATTTGTCATGCACTACCGTTAACGATGCCCTGTTCCGTGCTTCTTTTTCAGGGCCCCATAAGTGTACTGGTGTGTTTTATCTAAATTTAAATTAATTTAATTTAATTTATTCATTCTAAGGTGGATCTGTGATTTGCCGAGGTTGCGCCAGCCAAAACGGCCCGGAGCGTCCGTAGCGCAGCGGATCCACTGACGCTTTGTCTTGCAAATGCAAAAATTGCTTTATTATTATTTGAAAGCTTAAATCGTCATCTTAAAAACATTACTTATATTATCTGTGCGATGACAACTAAAACAGTTATAACGCATTTTGTCCGCCTAAATGTACCTTGATTTTATCATAGCTCATTTTTGGTTCTGTTCCATAACAGTTGCGAAACGCTGCTGTTTTCATATTTCGTTTCACTCGACAAAAATTGATCAAACCTTTTATGGTAGAATTTTTCGTTTTATGATTTTGTTCTGCTGGATAAAACATCTATATTTACTGGACTTTTTGAATTTTAATAATTTGAAATAAAAGTGATTACTTAAATTTTTATGAGAACTAGTTTGTTTTAAATAAAACATTAAATTGTCGGCTTACAAGCAAAACACACTAGTCAGTTTTTTTCATTTTTGACTTATTGACACTATCCTATATATTTTCTTCCATTCTATTAACTGGTAAAATCCTTTAAGTCATGAAATTTCATGTTAAAATAAAATTACAGTTTTAAGTTTTTCACTAACTCACAAATCAATCATAAATAAAAACTTCTATCTGGATTTTCTCAATTGTAACATTTTTGACTTGTAAACTTGTGTTTTACTTGTAAGCCAAAGAAATAGTGTAACTTTTAATAAAAGATTGGTTTATTTTGAATGATTAAAATCAGAAGCAGTAATTGGATAATTTCAAAATAAGGAAGTAAATAGTGAATTTTGATGAAAAATTGGAATTTGAAAAAAAATTGTACAATCAAATTAAAATAATATTTAAAATAAATTGAAGATTAAAGAAGTAAGGAATCAGAGTTTGATACCGAGACAGATTGTATTTACTTAACATTTCAATTTTAAAATGGGATTTATTTACAGTTGAATTTGGTAAGGGGAGTTATTTAAAAATTTTAGAAATTAGAAAAATATAATACATTAATATCGATGTTCCAGTTTATATCATCACTTATCAATATTTAGATAACACACCTTTATATAAACAGTTCAAATTTTGCAGCAAACTTGCGTTTTATTCTATTTATTGCAAATTATTTTATTACGTGTGATTGTATAATGTGTTTTATTTTTTATGATATCATAATTTATTTTATAACAGGATTATCAATTATTGTTTTATCGTTTTGACACGTAAGTTATTTGATGATGAGATGATGTAGGATTGTTTGAATGTGATGTAATTGAATTATTCTTTGTAGAGTATCTTGAAGATGGTTTGGAAATAAAACCGAAACTAGTTGATACTTAGAATACTTTTTTATTGGCAAGAATATACCTTACCCTATAGATATATTTGAAAAAAAAAACACTTATTAAATCTCTTAATAATAATTTTATTGCAATACAGAAATATCCTCTCTGTAGTCTCAAAATTTAAAATTATCAAGTTGTTGCTTTATTAAATTGATAAAACAACTAAGTAAGAACTTAGTTTTTAAATTTTAAATTTGGACTTGTTGCTGTATAGAACTGGACCATCGATATGTATACAGTGCAGTGCTGTGAAAATGAAATGCTACACTTTTACTTTGCATTTAAACCGATTGTATTACAAATGAAAGCTGAAATTGTTTAATGCCTTTTTACCACAAAATAAAATTTTCTCGATTAGTATTTGTTTTGCTGTTTTTTGTAGTAATAAAATAGTAAAATCTTTAAAATCTTTTTTTTTTTAATTTGAAACGCTTTTAAATATTTAATTTAAAATCTTTTAAAAAAAAAATGAATATTTCAATCAAGATTATTCACGAAGGGGAGTCTTTGGGAAAATTGGGTGTACAAGTGAAGAAAAATTTTAAAAAATCTCAGAAAATTTTGAGAATACTAGAAATAAGCTTATCAGAAATTACAAAAATAAATCCTAACGAATTTCTGGAAAATTTCGGAAATAAAAATCTGGTGTACAAAAATGTATGCTGCTATTCCTCTCTTTGTTTTACCTTTTACATTATAATGTATTGCAATTATGGCGATTCAAAATTTATTCACATCTGTAAAATGATAACAATTGAAATTAATTAATCAAAACATTACTTTATTATAATAAAGTTTATTCAAAGTAAAATCAAGGTAAACCCCAAAATTATTCGTCACTTATTACGACAATTCATTAAAAAACAAATCAGTAGACATCAAATAATAGTTACTAAAATGACGCATTCGATTAGTATTACTTAATACCAATAATTTAGTTCTTTTTTTTGCTATAACAGTGTTTATGTATTTATTATGCAAATTAATGTTTGGCTTAATTTATTTCTTAACTGAATTTAAATTTAAACGCAAAGTATCTTTTAATGAGTGGATGTAGATTATATTTTTTTTCAATTTCCTCTTAAAGTGACTACGTAAAACGTAGTTACGATTTTAATTTTAATTGCAGCTGATGTGAGGTTGACGCAGAAATAAAACCGTGGTTTTCTTCAGTGGCTGCCGAGAATGTGTATTGACGCCACACGCATAATATGAGCTATAACTTTTGTTGTTTTCTTTGTTGGAATTTTCTGTTTTTGATTTTTTAAATTTCACATATCCACACAATTTTTACCTAATGAATTTATGCTTTTTTCAACACCGTTGTGTATTCTTACTACCGATTACCATGTAGTTTTTGATTTTCTGACATCAATAAAGATGATTAACTTGTAAGAAAAATTACCAACATTTTTGGTTTTATCAAGAATTTAGCTTTAGGAAGCTAAATATTTTGGTAATTTAACTTAAGGCAATGTAAACTCTGGCAAATAAAGCTCACATAATTCTTTTTACTGTGTAGTCAGATTTTTTCTCTTGGGATAGGAGGGTTTCTTTCCTATTGCCTGATCAATAAAAATATTATTGATTGATACTGATATTATTATAATTCTTTATGGAACATTATTCATATCCAATTGAGGTTCCATTGATTTATTTGTTCATTATACATTTTACATTCCACTAAAATTAATACAGCTTTGTTTCTTCAGCACTTCAACTTGTTTTGTATAAAGTGGAAACGGAATTAAGGTTTATAATATGGGAATCTAGTTAACGGAATCATGTCCGCTCTTGTCTTAAACTCCTTTATTTAAACTTTCAATATTTCGCGAGGATAAGTTTAATTTAAAACTCGAACGTTTATCGTTCACCCCTCAAGTACGACGTTATTCAGTGAACCAAAGATCTTAATGATGATGGTTTGTACCTGAGAAGGATATTTATTGAAAGTGTTAGTTGAAGAATATTTCTTCGCAAAAAATAAATAGGTTTATGAACTTGACGTCATGCATCTTCAGAAGTCAATAGTCTTACATATGCGGGGAACACAAATACAATGAAAACCTGTCAATCATTAAACATGTTACACAAACGATAATTTATTATCTTTTTAAATAGAACTTAAAGTGGCAAGGGTTACTGGTAGACAAACACCTCGTGCAAACTATAAAACCAATTCAACTCAAGATTTTTTTCATCATAAAACTACAATTTGCACGATCTGGGAACTGAAATTGCAAAAGCCCAAATGTTGACGTATGAAAAGAAACAAGTACTACAACTTCAAAAAAGCTGCGTTTTTCAACCCCGCGTCTACTGCTCAAAAATAATAAAATTTTATTTTATTAATTACAAAATATTATTTTGATTGTCTTATGCCCGATTTCTTCACATTGAAATACCTATCGGATAAGTATAAGTATAATTAATGTATAACCAATCAAATAAATCAAGTGACCAATCAGACAACCGTAATTCAAATTCAAAATAACAAATCAAAAATTTAATGGTTCTACTTAAGGGTACTATTCACACTCGTATTTGTACGTCGGATCTGTCTGCCAGATGTGTTCGTTGTACATACCGCATGTGTGTATCACTGTGCTCGCTGGATATGTCGTGCTTGCCGTCCGTTGTGTAGGACGACGAGCACTCACAGCGATCCGAACATATCCGCATGTGAGTAAGGTACCTAAGTATACCTACCTATATTAGCCTATAGGCTAATAGGCCTAAGTAACAAAAATCGTACTTAAAATAACCGCCCTCGCTCAATACCACACCAACAGACACCTATTGCATGCAGAAGTTGCTAAAATTTTGCGGGAGCTGAATATCCCGTTTCTAGCCCCCAATGTTACAGCATTCATTATAATTTATAAAGTGAGACCGTGCAGCTCCAAATAATAAAAATCGGTTCAAATAAATCGTAAATATTTTTTGTAATATTACAGTTAGCTATATAAAATTAAATTTTTATCTTCATAAATACATGTTTCGATGATCTTAAAAATTTGAATATCGTATCTTGGTCCAAATATTTTTTATTTTGTCTTTCTTACATAACATGGTCGGCGGGTATTAAGGCCTACTAAATTTAACTATAGTCTTACTTCTTGTATCATAGTTTGTTTGCATTATAATGTATTTTAAAGTACTTTTGAGATATTACGAATGTAAATAATTAGTACGCATATTTATTACTAAATGATTGAGCGTTATTTTTAGTTCTTCGAGCCCGATACCTCCTAAACGAGCTACGTGGTCAAAAATCGATGATTTTAAATGCTCCGAAGCGTTGTGGTTAATACTTTTTGTAAAGAGTTGTTGTTGCATTTATGTGTTTATTGATTTCAAATACCAGATAATATTACGTATAATTTTATTATTTAAGTATGTTAAAGCCAATAGGCATTATTATCCTACCATAGTAAAATAAGGCCTACTGGCAAGGTTGTTAAAAATATTTAATTTTGTGTTTGTCTATGGTACAAGTTACCATTTTTTGTTTATATTTTATAGAAACTGTACCAAAGGTATGATTATTATTAAAACATGTTGATTAAATTGGATATTTTTCATTTTATTGTAAATCTCCCTTAGCCAGGCATTAATACTCGCAGATACCTTAGTGCAGAGTTGATTTGTCCTACACACTTTGTCGTTCATGTGCCGTATTTGTGTGCATAAATATTTTGTGGCTAGTACATACACACTCAAATATGGCTTTCCGTGACAATAAACAATTTTGGGAAAGTTTTATTGAAATATATTGTCAAAATCCCTTTGAATTTTGTGTTTGATTTTGTAGATTTTTGTTGTTTTGAATAATTTTGTTTTAATTATTTAAAAAATTGTATTCGCTCGTTTTTCCCGTCGGCGTTAAGTTGGTAATGACGTTAGGGAAAGACGGGGCTTTTGCAATTTTAAAGCCGCAGAGTGCGGACGTTTATCGGAGTTGGTCTCTGCTAAAATTCGATCTATAGTTGCGATTTGATAGAAATTTTGGTTTGAAGAATAAAAATTATTTGGGTTTCACATAAGTGATTTTGTTTGATATGAATTGGTTCAAATTTGGACAAGCTTATGGATGATTGGCAGGATTTTTGGATAAAATTGAAAATAAAATTTGGATTGTTGTTGATAAAAATAGCAATTAATTGGAAATTTGGATGATGGAACTTAATATAATTGGTTGAATTAGTGAATATTAGAATAATAAATTAAACATTAAAATTTGAAGGCGTTGGAAAGTATCATATCGATGGCGCAACGTGTAGTCAGGTGGGCGCATACATTTTGCCATTCACATTAGCGACTGGTAAATTTATTTAAAATATTTTGTAAGTTTAATTGATTTGGATTTAAAAAAATATCAATAGTCTCTTTTGCTTATCACATAAATCGATTGCTGGGGGTAGGTTATTTTTTATAATTTTACACCCCACAGTACATTGCAATATATATATTCCAAATACCAACGCTTAGAGCAAACTTTTCTTCTTTTTTTTCAAACCCCCAACCAACCAATGCAACATATCTTTCATTAATAATTGAATCCATATCCACTCGTGACTATTAGGAAGCAACTCTACTTCACGACGGATTTGATCGACTGTGTGTAGCAAAACAACGTATTTGTCGCTTTGTGTGTAGCTAATAACAGATCTGTCCTCCGAGCAAATCCGACGTATAAATTAATATGCGTGTGAATTAAACTTATCCGATAGATATCTCAAGGTGATGAAATCGGGCCTTATAGATTTTATATGCAAACTTAGAGATCTCGGCTTAGCAGTCATCATATACTTAACCGCGCAATGAAACTGGTTTTCAGCAAACATTATTTATATTATTTTTTATAATTTATATCATATATAATAATTAAGCAAATACGCATGCAAAATATAAAAAAAATTGGACGTAAACACAGTAAGGCTAAATTTAATAGCCTTTATTTTTTTATTACTGAACTATCACTTTACATTAAACTTTTAAGTCTAGGATTAAAAGCTAGCTATTTTAAGACACGTATTAAAAGAGTTTCAACTTTTTAACAACTTTCCATGACAGAGATTTAGATTTTTTTCATGAAAATGCAAGTACACAGAGAAAAATTTTTGGTGTTTTGAAGTAATTTTTACTTCAATTGTATCACAGAAAGAAAAGAATAGCGTTTTCAGCTAAACATTAGCTGAAATCATCTAAAGAAATTCATTGAATTTTAGCCTTCTAATTAGATTAAGTAAAGCCTGTCCACGAAAAAAAACGACCACTTTGAATTGCATGTTTCAGGTACAATTTTTAAAATATCTCATAAAATTTTATGACCTTTTTGTTCAGAATAAGCTGGGGAACAACGTAAAATTTTTAGTTTTAGAAGGTTAGTATAGTTACAGCATCATGGAGAGCGAGCAAGTAAAACGAAGACGATTAATTATTTCCACGCACCGTGAAAATCCGCGAATGTCGCAAAGAGTGCTTTCAAAACATTTGAAAATTCCAAAATCAACCATTCAAAATGTGCTGGCCAAGTTCAGAAAAGACTGTAGTGTTGAAAGAAAAAGTGGTTCGGGTCGAAAAAAAAGGTTCGGTGGATTCGAAATTAAAAAATAAAGTGATCCGGGAATTTAAACGAAAACCTAACACTTCTGTTAGGGACATGGCCGATAAAGTGGGTACATCTAAATCTAATGTGCAAAATGTGAAAGTTCGTTCTGGATTAAGAAGTTTCAAAGTTCAGAAAATCGCTAATCGGTCAGAAACACAAGAATCAACAGCGAAAACCAGAGCACGAAAATTGTACAGCGATTTTTTAACAAAATTTGAATGCATTGTCATGGACGACGAAACATATTGCAAAGCAGATTTTCGGCAGTTACCTGGGCAGGAGTTTTACGTCGCCAAGGGTCGGGGGCAGGTAGCCAAAGAAAACAAAACTGTTAAGGTATCGAAATTCCCAAAAAAATACCTAATATGGCAGGCCATTTGTTCGTGCGATTTAAAATCACAACCGTTCGTTACAACGGGTTCAGTAAATAGAGAAATTTATTTATCTGAATGTCTTAAAAAACGTTTACTACCATTTTTAAATTCGCATAACAAACCACCCCTATTTTGGCCTGATTTGGCTACCTGCCACTATAGCAAACGGTGCTTAGAATTTTATGAAGAAAATTCAATTAACATTGTACCGAAGTTGGCAAATCCACCAAATTGTCCGGAACTTCGGCCAATCGAAAAATATTGGGCGCAAATTAAATTAAAGCTGAAAAAAACCAAAGGCGTAACGACGGATATAGAAAAATTTAAAAAAAAATATAAGAAAGCAGCCGATTCGTTCGATGTCAACGATGTGCAAACTCTCATGAGTGGCATCAAACGGAAAGTGAGAGGGTTTTATAGAGACTCATAAATTGATTGTTTTTAATTTTTTTTATGTTAAAAAGGAACCTAGAAATGACTATTAATAAATTGTTTTTCCAAAATTTTTGCAGTCTTTCATTTAGCACAACAATACAAGTGGTCGGTTTTTTTCGTGGACAGGCTTTAATACATTTAATTTAAATTAGCTGATTTTAAGATTTACAGAATAAACGAATCATAGAAACAATTAGATGAATTTTCGAATTTGTTTCAATGGTTTGATGAATTAATATATATATTTCATTTAATCTGAATAGACAATTTACATACAAAATTCTTTGAATTGTTTAATAAAATTAGATATTTTAATTAATTAGATTAAATGATACATTTACTATAATTGAACGATATATTTACTGTAATTTATTGACTTATTTACTTGTATTTACTGATTTGTTCATTGTTATTTTATGCTTATTAAATATTTTGTATAATTATCACTTTAGACGATGAATTCACTTTCATAGATAATTTTGTTGATCAGCTGCTAGTTTGTAGTTACTGTTGATACTTACTTGAAATAAACCAATTTCCAATTTAAGTAAATGAACCTTTCCCAGTTGATGCGACGATACCTAAAAAATGAATAAAGAGAAATGCAAACAATTTAACATTTAACTTTAAATTTACATTTTGTCAAAAATTTTTATTAATTACAATACAAAGTAAGTATAAATGCAGGTACATAACATTATATTAGATACAAATGAGTAGATATATCATTACACTTTGTACAAGTAATACATATTACTTATTTAAATCACTGCACTTTAAACACTTGATATTTTTAAAAATAATAGCAACTAAACATTGGAATTTCTTTTTCCGAGCACCATAGATTTAACAGCAGTTGTACAGATGACCATATCACAGAACATTTATCACTATATTGTGAATTGCCACTATATATTATATTAATGCAAAATACGAAATATTTTCAATGTTTAAATAAAACTGGCACTAAAACGACACTCTAACTCGACGACGCCATGAAAGTACAGCATTTTCTGTATTGTATATGGCATCAGCATTTTATAGTAAACATGATTAGATGTTTTACTAAATTAGATTGTTTGATTTACAGTGAGTGTAGAAAGTATTCGTCACCTCCTATATTACCAATGTAAATTGAACATTTTGAAACCGTTTTTTGACATATAAAAATCGCTTTTGCAGCAAAACTTTTTAGACATTTTTTGTTAAAACTTTCATTGTCTTCAATTTTATATCTATACATTTTTCTATTTTGTCGCCCCGTTTTTGACTGGCAACGACTTAAACAAGACTCTGAAAAATACAAAAAATATTATCATCTGTATCTCAGAAACGGTGTGACAAAATAGAAAAATGTATATAAACAAAAATGTAGGGAATAAAATGTTCCATAAAAACTACTTATACATTTTTCCATTTTGTTGCACCGATTTTGAGATACATGAGACGATATTTTTTGTAATTTTCAGAGTCTTGTTTAAGTCGCTGCCAGTCAAAAACGGGGCGACAAAATAGAAAAATGTATAGATACAAAATTAAAGATAATGAAATTTTTAATAAAAGATGTCTAAAAAGTTTTGCTGTAAAAGTGATTTTTATATGTCAAAAAACGGTTTCAAAATGAGCAATTTACATTGGTAATATAGGAGGTGACGAATACTTTCTACACTCACTGTATATAAAAAGAATTAATATTATAATAAAGAAATAGATGAAACATTTAGTTCTATTAATAATTCATTGAAATTAAATCTTTCATATTCAGACATTTTTTTGAATAGAATCAATGATTATGATTTAATGAAATAGTTACTTTTTGTAATCGGTTTAACAAAAGTTTAAATTATTCAACTAAATGGAAATCATCTATTTTAAATTAGATATATTTACTATACTGATTATTTGAAACAGAGAAATACTATAATCGAATTAAAGCAAACTTTAAATAAATTATATAATTTCAACTCATTTAATTCAGATTAGATGAAAATTCGAATTTATTTCTTTCTGTGAGTTCAAATAAGGATAACACCAATTTTAAAGTAAATTGTACTAAATTTGAAGTAAATTTTACTAAATTTGATATAAAATTTACTCAAATTGATGTAATATTTACTTCAAAGTTGTTGCAAGGATTGTTTTTTTCTCTGTGTAATTTCAAAAGGGAGTTAGTGGCAAATCTTGATTCGGTCTGATCTTGTACATTGTGAATTTTTTGGTTTTTATTAGTTGTTATTTTGTGTTTTTTATGTATATATGTCTGGTAATGATTGTAAATGTACCGTAAATGTTTAAATAATAAATACATTTTTTGTAATAGTATACTATTAAAACGTAGTGCTTTTAAGATGGTGCGGTGGGAAGAAAATTGTTTAATGTTAATTATTACATTTTGATCTTATTTACTAAAATGTTATAAAAAATTATAAATATTTATTACCGGAAGTTTACCCGAATATTTTTATGTTGAGTTATGAAAAATATTAATCTTCACACGAATTCATAATAATTATCCCGTAAGTATACAAACAATGCTCTATAGCTATTCTTGAGATCTTCACCAAACATTAATTACAGTGTAAACTCGTTTAATTTTTTACTTTAAAATTTGTTCTACGTCATAATAGATTTGAGATATTATAATATTATAAAAAAGCTGCTGTGACGTCAAAATATTAAAAGTTAATTTACAAAGAAGTAGATAGTTACCTACATACATCATGTGGTTTTAAAGTATCTACCTACTAATGATTACAACTATTGCTAGTTCTGTCGAAAATGTATAAATTCGGTGTGGTAACAAATACATATAATGTAGGATAACATAATAGTTTTTCTTCAATATTATTCAAAATAGTAATTTCAATAATTGCTCTTATGTAATTATTTAAAAAGAAAACGTAATTGTGCAAATTTATCTAGAAAAATTTTTCAGTTTGCCTTTTAACGTTTTAAGAGCGACTAACTCAAACGAAATCAACGAACAATAAAAAAAAGTTATTTGATTCACGCATATCCTTATTTTGAGGTCAATAAAAGATATTCGTAACAAATCTGCATAACATTTAAAAACTATG
The DNA here is from genome assembly GCA_949152465.1 of Cantharis flavilabris. Taxonomy (NCBI): domain Eukaryota; kingdom Metazoa; phylum Arthropoda; class Insecta; order Coleoptera; family Cantharidae; genus Cantharis; species Cantharis flavilabris. The sequence goes on from OX424435.1 coordinate 60,656,398, forward strand.
CTTAAAAATTATAGGTTATTCTGTATACTAAGTGATACTGGTTTATTTATACATAATATATAATTTTCAAATTCTCTTAATTAATTAAATATAATTAACATGAGAATAGTGGACGTTAGAATTTACTTAATTGCATTAATGGAAATATAATTATATAAGATTAATCTAAAAAAACTTGTACCTAAACAAGTCGTGACGTAATTTATAAAAAATATTACAATGTAATTTTGAATAAAACATAACCAAAAGTTATCTTATTATTGTAACGATTAATTTTAATCAGTTTATCTTGTAAAAAGAAAGAAAGATTGGGGTTAAGTTTTTTAACTTGTATAAAATCATTTAAAATCAAAACCAATTTTCAAAATTACATTTTATTGTGGGTAATTTTTTTTGTTTAGTATAGGTAAATGCTCTACACCAAATATATTACGACAGACTTTATTAATTATTCATAAGCAATACTAGATACTAATACACAAAATAATACCGAATATTTTAGTGAAAGTTAAACGAGTAGTTTTTATTCGTATTTAATGCAAACCCCGCTATTTAATTGCTTTGTAAAAATATTCTGCATCAATTTTGACTACGAGTGCGAATTTGGAAAGACAATTCAATGAAAAAAATTACAGATGTAGAAATAAATTGTTAAGATTTTATGAAAGTTGCATGATGATAATAATATTACAATATTATTTTAAAAACAAGCAATAAAACTGAAAACAATTTTCTGAAATTTATAAAAATTTAATTATTATGTCAATGATATAAAAAAATTATATGATATAAAATAATTAACAATACTCAAAATAATAATAAATTGTTAAAAAAAATTGTTTGATGACTTAATATCAAAATAAAACATTACTTACGGTTATAATATTCCAAACATTAGATACATTTTCAGGATTTATAGGCGATAACTGAAAGGTGGTAGAACAAAACAAGCCCTTTTCGCCGTACATCATGCATAAGTCATAATCATCCAGATAAAATAATTCCGGCACAGAAGCATATTCTTCGTCTACAAACAAAACAATCGATTTTAAAATTGTCGCAAATAATATTTTAAATCTTATTACAAACCTGTAACAATTGCCTGAGCCCGCAAAAAGCACATTATAGTCAAAAAGCTCACAATTTTATTAAACGACATAATTAAATATAAATTAAATATTATTTATAAATTATTATTAATATTTTAAAATTAGAATCACATTTAAATAAAACATACACTACTCGTAAATTTATAATAAATAAAACATGGTTGGTTAGCTAGGGTTGAAATTATAGCAAAATAATAGTACGGACTGCTTTGAATTTGGCTAACTTACCGTATATACCTAAAATCTTTTGAAGGTAATCAACTTACGACTCTCATTTACGTTTCGTACATATTATAATAATGATTCAGTATAAATTTAAAAAAAATAATGTTATCCGGATTGTAAAGTACCAAAATTTATAAATCCCAAAATTTGGATGTACTAAACTCCAATAAAATGTATTGTTTTTTAAAGTAGGCTATATAGGGTGCAATAGAAATATGAACAGATAGAAAATCTTAAACTGTACTCGATATTTTGCATTTTAAGTGATAAGAGAATTTCAGGTTGATTATAATCTTATATTTTAATAATTTTTCATAATTTATTATCTTAATCTCTAGGGTTATGAAGACTTTTTTAGGATAAGAACAATGTTCATTGCTAATTGAATAATTCGTGTTTTATCTTATTCATTTGCACAATAGTAGTTATTTAAAAATTTTAATAATTGCTATTATACTAAAAAATTATGAGAACCAGAAAATATAAATAAATGTATATATTTTTTATTATTATTGCTATAGGTCAATTTCGATAGTTCTTATAGGAAACTCGATAATTATAAGAGATATTATGGAAAAATAGATTTAGAGCATCATCGGTTTCTTTTTTAAAAGGAAATTCAATAGTGGAAACCGGAATCTGTTATATACTTTTATTGCAAACTACTTTTTTAAGTACAATATAATGGGCCAAAGAGATATTAAATATTTTGGTTAGTTTTCGAGTTATAAGATACTTGTGTTTTTTAAATGGAAATCATAGTTGGATGTGACATACTATTTAAATAGAGGTTTTTGTTTTCTATTAATTCAAGGATATAATTTATTATGTGTGGGGTTCATAATTTCAAGTTCATCACATTTTAATCAAAAATGTTAAATAAAAGTAAAACAAAGAGAGAAAAATTAATGACAGGAACTATAAAAAACATTCACCTACTAAAACACAATTGGTGAAAATGTTTTCGATATATCTATAATGATTTTATAATGTTTTGTTTCGACTTAAACATTAATCGGCATAACTTCTTGTATATTGAAAACAATGAACATCACTTTTTTTGGTTATTATGTAATTTTTTATCGAAATTTGCATTATACAGATTTAATTTTTAGGTCTTCGGTTTCTCTCTTTTTGTTTAATATTTTTTATAAAATGGGCTAAAACAAAAAAAGTCCTACATAATAATATGTATTATTGGAAAGGGAGTAAAAACCGCTAACTATTTAAATATATTGTAATATCTAACTCGATAGTTTCTATTTAAAAAAATACTACTTTATAATATTATGCATTATAACTTGAAAACTATAACGAAGATACTTATTAATCTGATGTTAAATATATCAGAAGAACGTGTTCATATTTTTTTTACTTTACTTTATAAACAACCAAGATATCGAAATTTAACGAATAGTTGGTAATCGAACTTTTCCTCATCATATAATTTGAAAAAAAAGCTAACAAATGTAGAATTTTAGCGCCTATTTAAATTTTTGTAGCATTCAGGAAGTGAACATTATAAGTAGGTAATTAATAAAAAAAGGAAAAAAACAGTAAATTTTTTGCTCTGAACAACATTTTTAAACATATAGATACTTTATGCAAATTTTTGTAAAACTAGACTTACCTGTAATATGAAGTAAGGAATCAATAATAATTAATTGATTACTATAAAACTATTGTTCTGAAATAATTGCATACTACTTATTTTAGAAAAGAAATTTAAATATTTTCACTCAAAGAAAATTAGTCGTATAATATGAGCCCATTTATATGTATTACTTCCAATGAAGAATTCCACAAAATAGACTAACATGATATAAACCGGGACAAGTTGCTGAAGTATTTAGTCGTACTTGACCTATAATATTAGTTTCTCGCGGTCAAAAATTCAAGACCAGGAAAAATATAATAAACATCATAGCATAAAAATATTGACCAAAACAGTTTTCGTACTCGCATTTACAATATCGCGCTATAGTCGGTGGAATCCCAAACTGTAACTTTTATTTAACGAAAAAATATTGCTAAAAAAATTTTAAGTCCATTTTAACTCTAACATGTTTATTATTTGATAATCGATTGTGGTCATCCTTAGGTTAGTTCCAAGTTTTCAATGTAATAGGTTAGACGTCATAACAGTTGTGCGTCATTATATCTCTTTTTTGTGACAAACCCAAATTGAACATCACTCATGTGAACTTTTTCTTTCGCCTTTCCATTGTGTATCTTTGAACTGCAATTATTTTCGTTTGCCATCTAGTCGTGTTTGGAGGTCAGCTTCACACAAGTCTAAACATCCGGATTTTGTTTCTTATCTTGGATTTATTATCAGGATAACTGCGTACACCATTTTTTCTAACATTTCGAGTTAATAAATAAAGCAGGTATCTGCGATGGCTCGTCAAAAGAGACAAGGGAGGCTTAGCCTCCTCTAAAATTCTGAACTATTAAAATTTTTTTAAAATTAAAAGTGGATTATCGATCGTGAGGTAGATAGAGATTAGATAGATAAAAGCTAAATACCTCTTTCACAATACATATCCAAAATGTAATCTGATGAGGCTATTGCAAAAGTAGCACTCTCAAACTAGAGCGGCAAGGTTGTACTGATTACTCCAAAGAGATTTATCATTATCAAAAACAGATTAACTCGCGCAGTGACCTTGTGTCGACCTTGTATGTACATAATAATATAATAAATAATTTTAAATAAATATTATATAGAATATTATTATATGTGTTAGTTTTATTTCGATTCAAATTTTAAAACGCAAAAGGGAACCAAACAACATTTTTCAAAATTTTAGTGGTACAATAAACAAATTTTCAAAAATTTTTTCTGGCAACACAAATATCATTATTATGTATTGTTTAAACGAAATTAATATATTCATAATTTTATCAACCGATTTAATTATAACCCTTAAACTTTAAGCTTCAATATCTCAAAACTCACGTTTGGCGTATGGTTCCTTTTTGCATAACTACGTCCAATTGAAGATCAAAAATAATCTTGAAATAGGGCCTTATATCGCATTACTAAATGTTTACTTTTGTATTTTATTTATTTTCATAATGTAATATTAGTTTTTTTTTTCATTATCAAATATTATTAGTCTTCACTTGTCAAATGTGGTAAATTAATGTCTTTTCGTTGTTTTTTAAATAATAATTTTCTATTGTGTGTATGTTTCTTCACTTTACGGTTAAATTTTGATGATTTTAACGTTTTGGTTAGTTTTATTAAATATTACATTAGTTACATGTAATTATTATAATTACAAATACATACTGAATAGCACACCATTTACTTAAAATTTTTATTTTTTTAGGTCAATTTTTATTATATTATATTCATTATTCCAGTCTTATAGATGAACTTAAAAGATATTAAATATATTTTGAATTTCTTGAAATTCAAAAATTACTAATTAAAACACATTTTTGTAAATATAACCATTAATTTGTAGTTTATTGATAAAATTATGTCTATGGTATAATATTAATTAATAATATAATAATTAAATAATTTACCAAGGTTAACATAAAGATAAATTTTGGCCGATATATTAAAAAGACATTAAAATATTATATAAGAAGCGATTATTAATTATAATATTAATGTCTTTTTAATTTTATGAAAACTTAAATGTAGAGAGGAAAAGCACTTCTAAACCTAGATTAGATACCTGTCTGAATATTGATTTAAGGTGTTAATGTAGTAAGTACACGAATAAGTGCAAAAATAATAATTAAAATAATAAAAGTAAGTTTAGCTTAAACTCGTATTGTTTTTGTTAAACCAAATTCTCACCCAAGTTTAATGTAACAGAGCAAGGATTTCAGGTTGCATGGGTTAGCGATCAAATAATTAATTATTATTAATTTTTCAGTTGAAGCTTTTTGTCTTGTGAAACTGGCCCTTAAATTTGCAACATTTTTAATGCCAAAATAAACATATTATGAACACGGATCTATGAATGACGTAAGTAATTTTAAGCTGGCCACAGATTGCTGGTAGACAGTGCGCTGGTGCCTCTAGACTAGGATGTTTGGGTGTCAAACATGTATAGTTTGATTGTGGACGATGAGTGATGAAAACGAGTATAATTAAATAATTATAGCAGAAAAGAGTAAAATTTGTATCATATTCATGATTTCAAGTAAAATACAAAACTTGTGCGTCGCCCTTGTATGTCACTATAATCCTGTGTGACGTATATGTATGACACACATGTACGCCAATCTATGACCAGCTTTTTTTACAGTATTTTCATTATTTTGTAATTTTTTTAAATACAATTTCAGTAAGATTCAACAAAAGTAAAAACAATTTAACCCTCCCCCCCCCTTCGCCTGCTTACGTAATAGTTGAACGCTCCTTTAGCCTATGTTACGCCAAGTGCAGATGAAACATTTTACCTTAAGCGTAATGACGATTTTGTCTATAAAATACATAAGTAACGACCTTTCGCATGGCTTATTTGTGTAAACAAAAAGCGGTTTTCAGTCATTTGAACCCGGAGTGACCGCCCCCTGTCGCTCAATTTCAATATTTTAATTTCTTAATACTTTTAAATATATTTTGTAATTGATCATAAAATTTTATTTAAAAAATTTATTAAATAAATTTTGTATATTAATAAAAAATTATAAATACAGATATTATTATTTTATTTTATTCAATGCTGTTTCTGGTGCGGAAAAGTATGATATTAATCTTTACATATTGAATACTGATTTGTAGTTACTGGCGTACTTAGAGCATTTGCCGCCCCGGGCGGTCTTAAAATTTGCCGCCCCTTACCCCCCCCCCCCTCCTTAATATATTTTTAAACATATTTTTATAAAAAGAATTAATTTTTGTATAATTTTTTTTTCATTTTTATAAAAATATTTTTGTATCAAAAGAAGCAAAATGCCGCCCCTAAAAATGTGCCGCCCGGGGCGTTCCGCCCTTACTGCCTACTGTTTAAACTGCACTTTATTGGCATCAATACGGTGATGTAAATGTAGTACCTTCTAACGAATAATGTACCTGTACATGTTCGGCAATGGAATTATGATGCCGAAACTTTACGGTTAAAACAGCACCTTAACGGTACCGCATATTCAAATGTATTCTATTTAATAAAATTTCAATAAATATCCGATACATTTTCCGGGCAATTATTTATTAACATCATGCTTGTCTAACGGAATTTTTGCCATTTTTATAAAATGTATTAACATTTTATTTCAATTTAATAAACTACATTTAATAATGCGTTGAACTGAGCCGCCACGTGACCAATAAAAAACGGATTTTTATCAAAAATAAAACTAAGAAATTTGAAACATTTGTAAATTAATTTTTTTATTTTAAACAAAACTTAAGGTTGGTTTATGCAAAACGTCGACGCACGCAACCAAAACGCACACCAAACGCAGCATCAAAATATTGGTTTATGCAAAAATTCATGTTCGAATGCGTTTGACGCGTTCTAGTGCTATTTCTGGTTACAAATGAGAATACTTTCACATTACGGTAGATGGCGGTAATATTATTATGTTAAATTTGAAACCAATAACATAACCGACTGCTTTTGCGAAAATGAGGTTTTGACTTAATCTCATAGAGTACAACTTGATCTTTCGTTTGGTAATTTTTGCATTTTACAATGAAAAATAAATTAGTAAAATATAAACTATTGTACTTACTTTCGCTCATTGCAATTCGGCTTCAATAACTACAATAATTCAAAACTGAACAAATTTTTAAATTTAAAAAAATCGTACCACAACAATAATGTAACTTGAAAAGTTCCTAGCGTTACGCGCGTCAAACAAATCAAAAGTTAAATAAATTTCGAGGTTATGTACGCACGCCGCTAAAATTCACGCGCGTAAACTTAGCGCATAAACCCTACTACAGAAATTCAATCCTTCAACTTTATTTAGACGCGTGCGGTGCGTGTGTTGCGTGCGTCGACGTTTTGCATAAACCAACCTTTAGATTAAAATAACAAATTTAGCATGTGTTACCAAGGTAATTTAACAAGTTTTGTCTAAAACTCGATTGTTTTTGTCTAGTGTGATTGGCCCTAAGTGATAACTTGTAAAATATGAAAACAATTCATAACTTTATTATATATACTATAGCACTAACAGACCTTGTAGACCCATGGCTTAATATTTTGGCATTTAATACCTCAAAGATGTTGCCAACATCTTGTGAGAGAGACACGGTCGAAATAGCCAGTTGTGGGGATAGACCCCACGACTCCGACATAGCAATCTAGTATTCCAACTGCCAGCCTACGACTGCGCTCAACTTTATTACATTTATAACTTTATTACATTATATAAATCATATTCATAACACATAGTCCGGTCAATTTAAACATAAAAATAGTGGTCAAATAACAAAAATTGCCAGAGAGCCAAATTTTGGTGGAGAGCTGGAATTTACTATTACAAATAAAGTTTTAAAAGTCCCCGTCGATCCTATGTGTGCTTCAAAAGTTATTCGGGGTCAAAGGTCAAAATTTGAGGTTTTTCGGATTTTTCTCGAAAACGGTAAGCTTTATCAAAAAAAAACTTAAACCAAAGTTGTATATCTTAAAATTCTCTAAAAAATGTTTTTTATGATTTTTTTCCTAAGAGTTACCATTCCTGAGATATCGCGATTCTAAGAGTCACATTATACATGATATGCACATAATAAGCCACGAACTGAATCCCCTCTACCCACGTGGCCTTGAAAAACATCTGGCTATTCTATTATACCGCCGTCACGACGACTTCAAAACTTTTTAGAAAATCAAAATTCGACGACAAATAACGGCGATGCAACCGCATTTAGCAAAAGCCTTTCAACCCTCGCAGACCCTCTCCGTGTGTCAAATAATGATAATCTCTTGTAATATAATATTGCAAGAGAATGAGAATAAACTGAATATAATTTCACATATTTTTCAAAACTAATGGCAACAAGTTTGAGGAAATACATATGTCAAATTATTTTCTAATTTATCAAATCCTCTGAGGTAATTGGTTATACTTAAACTAAACTTATCCTATAGATATCTTAAGGTGAAGAAATCGGGCATAAAACGTGTGAAGTTTTGCTTTGCTTTATACTTATCTACATAAATTGCATATACTACATTATATCTACACGGAGCCGGACATTTGAACGCGGCCGGTTGAACGCGGCCGGTTGAACGCGGCCGTTTGAACGCAGAGCCGTTTGAACGCAGGGACGCTTGAACGCAGGGACGTTTGAACGCGGAGACGTTTGAACGCAGAGACGTTTGAACGCGGGGACGTTTGAACGCGAGAACTTAGATGCAATTGCACCTCCCCTCATTATATTTAAATATTGTAACGAATATTAAAATGTTTATTCAATTGCTAAAGGGCTAAAATATAAAGTTACTTAAAAACACTTCAAGTTAACAATAATAGAACAATTACTAACTAATATTTACACTTAATTCTAAATTACGCTACAATTATTTACAATCACATAAGTCTATATTTATTTCAATTAAGTCATTGTATTTATTTAACACTCGGTATATTTATTTCCACTACTATTTATTTTCACGATATTTATGTTCACTGTTCCGAGTCTGAACTCGGACTTCCTTCACAGCAAATCGTGCTGCTATTTATATTCAAATGCATAGTTCTAGAATATTCCACAACCTTCCAGGTAATTCTATCAAGTTCTATTACTTCCTGGAACATTCTAGAATGCATACTCAGCAGTCTTTAAACAGGTTATCATATGTGAGTCATTATGCATGCGTCATTACAGATGAGTCATCATAAATGAATCATCAAATATAAATAACCATTGCTGATTCGTAACAATATAATAATAAATTAAAAATAAATATAACCTTTTTTTTTATATAAAATAGAATTATCAATGTTGAGCTACAGGACACAAATAAAACACATTATTTAAACGAGCTTTCGAAAAAGCTTTTTTTTATATTGAAAAGAATAAAATTACAGAAGCTTACAAACAAATAAAAGCTAACTGGATTTGGAGCAAACAAAAAGTTTGTCGATATATTTATTATACAGAACTTAACCATTCATTTCATAATTATGAGAAACGCTTCTCAAAAAATCAACAATATTGTGATTATTGTAATCCATAAAGGCTCATACACAATTAGTTTGTAACAGTAACGAGAACGGGAACAGTAACGATAGCTACGTAAGGATATTTCATTGGCTAAAATTTTTAAAACACCCCTTTTGGCAGTTTACGCATGCGCATAACCATAGCAGCATCATAGCAGTAAAAGTTAAATCGTTTCTGTTCCCGTACCAGCTAATTGTGAATGGAGCCACTTACTGAATACATGTATTTTATCTTTTTACTGTTCCCGTTCTCATTACGGTTACAGATTAATTGTGTATGAGCTTTTACAAGTTTTTTTATTCTAAAGTCTGCATCAACGTACTGTTTTTTTGTAGAGGTTCGTGCCCGGCAATTCGTTGTTCAAAAATACATCTCTGCCATGTTGTATTTTTTTAAGTGTGTTAATAAATTTCCAAATTATTGGATTATGCATCCCCAATAATTTCGTTTGTAGCCGTCTATGTGCTGCTTCGGCGTGACTATTTCTTCTGTACATCATTCATGACTCGCTGATATACAGACCAAAGCTGAGGTGTAAACATTGGAGGACGTCTATCGGCGAAAAAGTAAGCCCCTAAGCCCTAAAATCAAAATTAATACTTAAAATTTGTTATCGGAGGGGGGGGGGGCGAAAATTTGAACTACTTTGGTAAAGGAGCGCCTATAAATTATGTAAGCACAATTTTTCTAATTTTTGATCCTCCCGCTCCACGTAAGGGTCCGTAAGATTTCTAATACTTCCCAAACTCATTTCTCAAAATTATGAAATGATGGTTAAGTTTTGTATATATTTATAATACAGGGGGGAGTGCAATTGCATCTAAGTTCTCGCGTTCAAACGTCCTCGCGTTCAAACGTCTCTGCGTTCAAAAGACCCCACGTTCAAACGTCCCTGCGTTCAAACGTCCTCGCGTTCAAAAGACCCTGCGTTCAAACGGCTCTGCGTTCAAACGGCCGCGTCCAACTGGCCGCGTTCAACAGGCCGCGTTCAAATGTCCTAGACCGCCTTTTGGGCCCAGGGCGCCAAATTTTAAAATACGTCACTGTCTTCTACACTACATAGACATACAGAAGATTACACCTAATACATTACACGAATGAAATAGTAGCGCCTAGTGCACCGTATTCAGCCAATTTTGAAAAGATCGAATTTGAAAACTTGAAAACCATTATACGAGCATGCACTTAGGTTCGAATCCGAACACAAATAAAACTTTTTTTTACTATTTTTTTTAAATTTATTTGTATTATTTACGTGTAAAATTGATCAAATCTATATCAATTATTATCAGGAATTTAATAATTATTTCGAACAATTGAAAATTTGTGAGTTCTATTGAAAATGGTAATTTTTAATTAATATGTACTACGTACTTATATGTTTTCTTGTTAATTTATTCATATCCAGGAGGGGGGTCTTAAAGATAGGTTCGTAAATTTGTCATTGGTTAAATATTTCTTAGGTGTAATCTTCATATAGTATAAATGTATAAAGCACAACAAAATTTCACAAGTCTGACCCAGCCCTTTAAGTCATAATCAGGAAGATGTTTTTGATAAGAAATTTTTATTTTAACAAGTTGAAGGTATACAGATCAAGTATTAAAACTAAATTGTGTTCAAGTTTTAAAGATGGAAAATACAATTATTATAGATGTTATGTCCCTGCTAGGTGGAGGATTATGCCTCATTATTTTGCTCTGTTGCGTTAAAAGTTATTGCTTCCCCATTTTCTCTTAGGTTCTTGATTAAATTCTGCTGAAAGGTTAAGCAATCGAACAAAACAAAAATTGGGGTTGTCTGTATTTGGTATTAACCATTTAGCTCCATCATTTAGCAACCATCAAGCATATCTTTGTGCTTCACCTTGCTCTGTTTTGGAAAATATCGGATTATACTCCATTCTTCCGGTTGCCAAACTCACATTGTCCGTTTCATCCTTAAAATAATGCACCAAACATTGAAATACTTCTCCACTCACCAGGCTAATTCGTAAGTAAGAGCGATGTGGTAGAACTTTTTCTGCAACCCGGACGGAGTGTCCTCCTACTGGTTTATCATTTTCAAGATTTCTATTTACTCAAAATTGCAGAAATTTGCTTTTTTTTCGGGTTCTTTCTGTAGTAACTCACGTTTTCTGTTTTTAGCATCTTTAGCCAATTTAAATTTAATATCTTTGAAAGGGTCGAATCTTCTGTTAAATTTGTCATGGTACATGTCTTGCATTAATTTGGCAATTTTGTTCCACATCGTTTTAATGGCGGCTTCTTTATAGGCACCTCCATTCTGCTTTTTTATATTAAATCCCTTTTCTTCTTCCTCAAGTGCCATACACTATGCAGTGCGTAGGCGATCACTTGGCTGAAGCCAAGATGACGATCTAGCGAATTTAATTATTAATGGGGTGATTTCCCTTTGCTTTCCTTATAATGCACAAATATATATTTGGGCTTTAGATCAGAGCAATATATTCGACGCGACTAGGATTTGAACCGCGGTTGCCCTCTTCCCAGTTGGCCGGTGTAGGCTCTACGCCATACTGCTGGTATCCATAGTCTTTCAAAACGTCGGCCAGTTCTGTTGTTAGTGTATTTTCTTCCAATTTGAAGGTTCTTTCTTCGCAAAATAATTGAAATTGTTTCCTTCTATTTACAAAAAGCAGATCATAAAACCATAAAACAAATGTCTGGGGCAAAGTTCGCTTCGTCGCATTTGGTCTTGTTTTGATTTGATTTGTCCCCGGGACCCATCAAGGGCCCCGGATGAATAACTATTTAAATTCCATAAAAACATCTTCAAAGTGCAAATAAAACACTGTATTTTGTATACCGGGTGCTGAATGAGTTAGCCGAACATAGGAAATTACCATGTAAAAACTTCTAAATAAAACTACGAAGTTTCATATTTTTCTTCTTTTTTATTTATGAAATTTTTAAAAGCAGGAGACCCACGAAAAGTCTTGCCAAGGGGCCCGGACGAATTTACGAATTTACCTATCAATTCATTATTTTTTGTCGCAATAAATGATTCAAGCTCATGTAGATATAAATCTTAATGTATATAATCAAACTTTAAAAAATTGCGGGATAGTGCAACTAGTTTATGTAATCTTAAAAGTCAATTTTCAAAAAGGTATGTCATAAATAGAGCGTGGAATTATATGCATAGGGAACCCGATATCTTGTATGTGGCATATAATTTATAATTGCATAATATCTCGTGTTTATGCATAAATTGCATACTGCATACTCGATATCGGGGTCCCTGTGCATATAATTCCGCGCTCTAGTCATAAATTTACTTGTCGGTAGGTACCGAGCTAGAGTTTGTGCCAAATAGAAATGGAACCATCAATCATCATAGGCCATACCTCCAACCACTTAAAGAACACTAAAATCATTCAGTAGCGCGCCGTGAATTTTTTTCAAATGTTACGAATTGTTTTGCATTTTCTCTCAAAGCGAAAGGTCGTCAAAATTGCTTTATAATTAAAACTTGAATTATTCACATTTGTTATGTGCTGTTATTTGTTAGTTTGTTATTTAAACAAACAAGTCTTATAAATACGCGAAAAGGTTCAAGTGAGATTTTAAAATAACTAAAATAATTTTATTTTGGTACGCCAGTGTTCATATAAACACTTCATACTTATGTGTTACTTTTTAAAAACAACTGAATTGAAAACAGATTAATTTTAAACACCTTTTCACCTCATATTCGCGACTACTGAACTAGTTGACTATATGGGAGGTGTTATGGATACTTCGCACCACTTTATATTAAGCGGAAATGCAACTCTCTCGCTTATTATGTATGCACTCATAGAAAATGCAATACTATGTCTTTTAAAAATAATTATACCAACTATAATGATTAACGGTTCCATTTCTATTTGGCACGAACTCTAGTGGTAAACTTAATTAACTACCTATTGATTTTGTTTTCTTATATTATATTATGAAATTTTGTACTTATTACTAAGCTAAATTACTCATTAATTGGATAAATTATCAAATTTATAACCAAACAATTATAGTTGCTAATTTAAATTTGAAATGTCAGTACCGTGGCTGTTAGTACCATGTAAAAAAAATTATAAATAATATATTATTTAATTATTAATAAAATCATTTTCATCATTTTCATTATTAATTATCTTTTTCTTCATTGCAGATGGCTCCAATACTACGTACAAAAAATGTAACAAAAAAAAATTTGAAATTTTTTTTCGATTACTTTACCTCCAAAAAATAGTATATTATACATCATGGAACTAAGGTGCTGCTTTTCATCCCGCGTGCGAAGGTTTTTGCACGAAGTGTTAGCCGAGTGCAAAAATCGCACACGGGATGAAAAGAACCTTAGTCTCAAGGTGTATATACTATTTTTCACAATTTCGCTGATAATGCTGAATTACATTGGTTAATAACTAAATTTGAGATTTTGAAATTGCAATAACTCGAAAACGGCGCTAGATATCGAAAAACCGAGCAAAAAATTTACCCCCGTTACAGTAACCCTACCAGCGATTTGTCGTAAGAAGCCATATGCAAAATTTCAGATCAATAGCGCGCAATAATGGCGCTGGAAAAAAAGTATTATTTTAGTCCCGCAAAAGCGGGAGTAAAGTAAGCACTTTACTCCCGGAATTGTGAAAAATTATTTTTTTTTTATTGGAGGTAAAAAAATATTCATACATTTATTAACACAATAAATAATCAAATAAATAAATACAATTATTGCATTTTTAATTAAATTATTAAAGACAACAAAATCCAAACCCTGGTGGTAAATTGATATATTCTTAGTAAATTTGACGGTTCTTATTGATTTTAAAACAATAATTTTAAAATCAATATTGATTTATATTGATGTATTACAATGGGTATCTACGTATAGAAATAAGTTTCAATTGCAATATAAATCTGCTTGTAATGTTTATACACCATAAAAATATCTAATTAATATTTACATAACAGAAGTAGGTATTATTGAAAATATTTTATTACGTTTTTTAATTATGCACCATAATAAATTATTATGCTACGAACCTGTTGTTCCTTGAGTAATAAAAATCATCAATTTATATTTCGTAGTCAAAAATAATGCCAAGGTTTTATTTATTTAATAAACATAATAAAAACAAAGTAATTCTGTCCTATTTTTTCATTGTAGTTTTAACTCGACAATCCCGTATGAAAAAAAGGTCGTGTTGAGCAAATTGCGAGTTTAAAAACATATTTACATTAGAAAACATTTAAACGGATCAAATATATACTTCCTATTAAGATTTTATAATAAAGCAGCGACGTCGTCCGACTTTCTGGTTTTGGAGAACCCAACTTACCTGAGTTGATATTGTTTCAAATTATATCATATTAATCTAATCTTTAATATCTTGTATATTGCTTTGTATTTACTACTGAGAGTTCATAAAATGGCTATTAGTAATTAAAACCGTTTTTTAGATATTGTTTCAAAAATTTTGGATAAACCTAGGCCTACCCGGCCCACCCTTTGACGACGCCGCTAGTTCGAGAATAAAAAATATACATACACACCTGCTCAGTGAAGTATGGACACTTATAAATTATAAGTCGTCTTAAAAACTGAAAAGCTAGAAAAATAACAAACAACATCTAACTGAAAGAATTATTTATTGTTTTTTTACGTATAGATATTTAAAAATAAAATGAATTAAAAAAAACAAACAAAATGTTAGAATAAAAGATTAGAAAATTAATTAAGCATTATTCTCATCGAAGCATCTTCTCATCGTATAAATCTTATTTGAAATTGGATTTTTTCAATCCCTATTGAATCCTGAAGTAATTTCAGGGGCCTACTTTTTTTAATTACTGCTTCGGAATTCAGTCGGATGAAAAAAGTAAGTAAATTATTTATTATATTTAAATAAATATTTTAAATTGCAATTTCTGAAAATCAATAAAATCGGAATTGCGTCATTTTTCTTCCGGAGAAGCGATATATCGGCAAATTTTAATTAAATTGATAATGCATTTGACTATTTATTTAGACATATGAAGCTTTATTATTTGTCTCAAGAAAATATGAAATAGATGCTAATTTACAGCGAGACTGAAAGAAACACTTCAGAATGACTTGATCGAATTCTAGATTATTTCTATAGAATATTTTATAAAATTAGATCAAATAGTAAATTTATTTAATCAAACTTTTAGATTTAATAGAAATTAACAAATTTATTTGTCTCGATGTTTTTTACATTCCTAAAATTTTTAGATTTTGTACTTATCCTGTTTTCATATAAAGCACGATATTACCAATTCCCTGCTGTAGTTTTCCAGTGATTTATTTTTATAAGAATTTTGTATTCATTGTGTAAGATGGCTACAATTTATATGGATAAAAATTAAGTGTTTTCTATGTGAACTCGTAATATTGACTGGGCTACCAATATTAGCATCATAATTTTGTCCAATATTTCATAGCATTGAATTTTTGTTATTGATCAATCCATGTAAAAACATAATTGAAGTTACGTATCTACAATTAGCATACGAAAACAAATGGTAAAAAATTTCTAAGGTCAGTTCAAGCATCAATAGTAATTGTTACTATTTTGATAAAATGTTTCATGACGACTATGCATAGACTATGCATTTTCATGAAAATTCACGATTAACAACGTCTAGGAGTACCGTCAAACGGGGTGAAACGGATCACACGGGGTGAAACGGATCACTGACGTTTTTGTACGGAATCTTTTTAGGATTGGTAGTATGCGTACGATTTGTGGTTAATAAACGTTAAAATATGTAGTTGGGAAGATCAGTCGTTGGAAAAAGTCTGAAGACAGAGCTGGCTCGCGTTGCGTATGGTTGATATTGGCGAAAAAACAAAAGGTGATACTTGCGTAGTTTTTACAAAGCGTTAAAAGATTGACATCCACAGAATAAGCTATACAAGTTGGAGACTCCTGGTAAGTTTTTATGAGTTACCCAATTAGTCGAGTACATCAGGAAATAAAAATATTTTTTAAATCTTTTTTGGTTGAGGTTTGAGAATTTTTTAAGTAAAAAATTTCAAGTTTAAGGGGTGAAACAGATCATCTATTACAACAAAGAACGGGCTCAAGGGAAAATCCAAAGAAGGATAAAAAAGTGAATGGAAAACAGGAAAAAGTGTTTCTAAAAAAGACCTTTAAATAAAAATAAAAGTTTGCAAGAGCAGGAGGAAGAAGGCACTAATATGAATTTTTCAGAATTGGAAATTGACGACAACGTTTCAGACGACTTACCTGAGGGGATTGATGAAAATTTTCACTTTGGAGAATTTGTTATCGTGAAATATGTCACGGACAAAGGAGTTTGATTTTTTGCTGATAAAATTGAAGAAATTTTAGGCGAAGAGACTACAGTAAAATGTTTAAGAAAGAAGTCGTCAAAAATACAAATAACTTTTGCCTATCCCGAAATTGATGATACCGTAGTGGTCAAGCAAGAACAAATTATAAAAAGAATTCATGTATAATCCCCCTAAGATGGGGAACATTTACTTTTAAGAACATGTCCTACATATTATGTAATATTTTTTATAGCTTTTGTTTTATTACTTAGTTTAAGTTTTTTTATATTTTTTCAATGAAAATATAACCAAAAACGCATTTTATTTATCAACCTATCCAATAAAAACCGCTTGCAAAACATGAAAAAAAAATTTTTTGTGATCCATTTCACCTCTGAGGATGTTGAAAAGCAAAACAATGGCGTTTAAACACCTGATCCGTTTCACCCCGACACACGGGGTGAAACGGATCACCTTTTAAAAACAGAAATAAAAAATCTAATTGGTGATTTTTTTTAAATGTTGCAGTAATTTGTGCCTCAGATATGTATCTTTAACATATATTTTTTCCAGAATTTTTTCTGTCCTAAAAAGCATGAAAAACTACAAAAAATCTAAAATTTTGATCCGTTTCACCCCGTTTGACGGTAACTAAGCACCAAAAGTAAAGTTCAAGTTTTTGAATTTTACTAAATATTCCATCAAAATTATATTTATTTTGATGCTTGAAATGATTTTAGTATTTTTTGTTTTTCTATTTAATGCATGGACAGTAGTAATGAATTTATTGGACACATATAAGTTATGTAGATTTCTCTCAATTAAATTGCTCAAGTGCTTTTAATATGCATTTATAATTAGCTCAAAGGTATGTCTAGATTTCACATTAATATTCATTTAATTGATCTAATAAATAATAAATAAATCAGCCAATTCAAGACTTTATGTTTTGATTCAACATCTAACCAAATAATCAATTGATACGTGGTTTAGGTAGTGTAACTCGATATTAACCATATCAATATTTTAGAAAACCCAAAAAATGCACTAAACACTTTTCAGAACTAAAATGTTTAAAAGTTAGCACATGTAAAATACACTGTAAGTATTCGCAAACGTTTTCACCATACTATGGCATCATCAGGCGATGAATTAGAAAGAAAATTAAGAGAGAATCCTTTAAATATTGTTCCGAGTGGTAGGGGGAGGTTTTTATAAGAAAAGAAGGGACATTTTGAAAGTTATTACAAAAAAGGGGGGGGGGTTATAACTTATTGAAAATGTTTAATAAAGGTGAATTATTTAAATCCGATTGACTATTTAACAACAAAGGTGAATATTTTAATTTATTTATTTCTAAAGCTTCTAAAAATTCTAATTTTTTACTTTTTGGTTCTACATGTAAAATTTCATAATTTCCTTGTTTATGGTTGGTATCCAATAAATGTTTCGCGAAAGTAGATTTTCCATCCGCAAGTCTGTGGGATCGCGAGTGTTCTTTAAATCGTGTTTGGAAAGATCTACCTGTATGACCGATATATTTTTGAGAGCATTCGCAAGTGAGCTCATAAACTCCTGATTTAGTTAAAATATCTGACTTTGATTTAGCGTTATTAATGAATTTTTTAAGTTTATTGTCTGTTCTAAAAGCTATATTGAAATTATGTTGATTCAAATATTTGACAATTTTTTCTGACTTGTTTCCGAGAAAAGTAACTACGTTAAAATTTACGTTAGATTTATTATGAATAGTGGGGTATATTGAATTGACTAGTTGTTTATGTTTAATCTGACTAAGTAAATTATCAATCAATTTGACCTGGTATCCATTAGAAGTCGCGATAAATTTAATTCTATCTAATTCTTTTTGAAAATTTTCTTTACTGAGAGGAATTTTGGTTAAACGATTCAGAAAAGCACGAAAAGAGGCAATTTTATGTGAAAAGGGGTGCTCAGAGCTGTTATGAATAACCGATCCAGCTTCTGTTGGTTTATGAAAGATATCAAATGAAAGAATGTTGTTAATTTTAGAGATTGTGAGGTCGAGGTAGTTAATCTTATTATTAACTTCAATTTCTTTAGTGAATTTAATATTCGCGTGTTGTTTATTAATAAAATTGAAAAGTTTATCTAATTGTCTAAGGGACCCATTGAAACAAATAAAAATATCGTCAACATATCTATACCAATAAATTATGAACTTTTTAAATGCAGAATTGAGAATTTTAGTTTCGAGGTGATCCATAAAAATATCAGCTAATAAACAGGACAGGGGATTTCCCATAGGTAAACCATCTTTTTGAAGGTAAAATTTGTTATTAAATTTAAAATAGTTTTGCTTAAGGCAAACATCTAAGGCGATTAAAATTTCTTGAATAATTAAAGGGTTCGTTTTGTTATTAACTAAAAGTTCTCGTATTATGTTTAAGGTGTCTTTTATGGGAACGCTTGGGAAAAGATTAGTGACATCGAAAGATACAAATTTATGGGAA
Organism: Cantharis flavilabris; assembly: GCA_949152465.1. Classification (NCBI taxonomy): domain Eukaryota; kingdom Metazoa; phylum Arthropoda; class Insecta; order Coleoptera; family Cantharidae; genus Cantharis; species Cantharis flavilabris. The sequence goes on from OX424435.1 coordinate 60,675,702, forward strand.
TTTTTAAGAGTTACGTTATGCAATTTATTAACGAGATCTAATGAATTTTTTACGGTATGTTTAGGTTCAAATTTTGTGTAATATTTAATGATATCTATAAGTTTAGAAGCTAAATTTCTACAAGGTGCATTAATATAACTGACTACTGGTCTAATGGGATTTCCAGTTTTATGCAATTTTACAAGACCATAAAGCCCGGGAGCTTGTGGATTCATACAACTTAGGAAATACCTGTCCTTTTTTGAAAAGATAATCTCGGTATTGTTAATAACTTCTTTGACCTGGGCTTGAAATTTTGAAGTAGGATCATTTTTAATTACGGAAAAATTTTCTGGTTTAATGAAATCTTCGACTTTTTTAATATAATCATTATTATGAATACAAACTACGGTATTACCTTTATCGGCTTTTGTAAAAATTAATTCTGAATATTTCGCGAGTTTACGTATAGATAAAGCAGTTTTTTCTTCGCGTGAAGAACGAGAAGAAATATTATTATGTGATACATTCTTAATTAGATTAGTTAATTGTAATTTATGCAACAGAGGGTTGTCATTAGTTTTGTTAATAGCTACTTCACATTCAACTGCTAGTTTTTCTAATTTAGTTTTAGTTACTACAGAAGGAATATTATATTTAAATCCTTTGTTAATTAATTCTACTTGGGGTTTGTTAAATGAAATGTTAGTGAGATTGACAAATTTTGGATAAAAATCGTATTTAGATTTTTTTCAAAATTTTTTCCAAAATTCCTCTCAGTAAAGAAAATTTTCAAAAAGAATTAGATAGAATTAAATTTATCGCGACTTCTAATGGATACCAGGTCAAATTGATTGATAATTTACTTAGTCAGATTAAACATAAACAACTAGTCAATTCAATATACCCCACTATTCATAATAAATCTAACGTAAATTTTAACGTAGTTACTTTTCTCGGAAACAAGTCAAAAAAAAATTGTCAAATATTTGAATCAACATAATTTCAATATAGCTTTTAGAACAGACAATAAACTTAAAAAATTCATTAATAACGCTAAATCAAAGTCAGATATTTTAACTAAATCAGGAGTTTATGAGCTCACTTGCGAATGCTCTCAAAAATATATCGGTCATACAGGTAGATCTTTCCAAACACGATTTAAAGAACACTCGCGATCCCACAGACTTGCGGATGGAAAATCTACTTTCGCGAAACATTTATTGGATACCAACCATAAACAAGGAAATTATGAAATTTTACATGTAGAACCAAAAAGTAAAAAATTAGAATTTTTAGAAGCTTTAGAAATAAATAAATTAAAATATTCACCTTTGTTGTTAAATAGTCAATCGGATTTAAATAATTCACCTTTATTAAACATTTTCAATAAGTTATAACCCCCCCCCCTTTTTTGTAATAACTTTCAAAATGTCCCTTCTTTTCTTATAAAAACCTCCCCCTACCACTCGGAACAATATTTAAAGGATTCTCTCTTAATTTTCTTTCTAATTCATCGCCTGATGATGCCATAGTATGGTGAAAACGTTTGCGAATACTTACAGTGTATTTTACATGTGCTAACTTTTAAACATTTTAGTTCTGAAAAGTGTTTAGTGCATTTTTTGGGTTTTCTAAAATATTGATATGGTTTCTAACCAAATAAATTTGGTATTGGCCCAAAAACCACGTGCATGTATTTAGTATCACAATTTTTATTATTATCAATAAATTAGATTAGCACTTAATATTTCCAATATATTCCAATTGAAAGCTAATGATAAAAGTAAAGCTTGCGACCTAAAAGCTGCGTCCAGGCTACAACAGTGTTGCATAAGATGGATACGCAACTGTCGACTATAATCACTTGTAATATCACAAGAGAATGAGAATAAATTGAAAATAATTTCACATATTTTCGAAAAGTTGTTGCCGGGCAATAATAGGTACGAGAGCCCGAAGGGATCGAGTAGCTATTGCCAAACGGCGACAATTTTGAGAAAATATGTCAAATTATTATCTAATTTATCGAATTCTCGTGTGATATTCGATTGATTATTTTTTTCGTTGATTTTAGTATTAATTTCATGGACTGATGATGTACTAAACCGTTTTTGATTTATTTTATTCATAATTAATTGATAGACGTCAAATCAAATAAATATGTTGCTATTAAAACAAACGCATACCTCAAATTATTCTCGCGGCAATAATGTAAGTAGATTATTCCCACTAACATAATGTTTTGATTGGAAACTTTGATTGAAATTAAAAGTTTCTATTGGTTTTCAGAAAAAAAAAAATAATCATTTGTAATATATCACAAGAGAATGAGAATGAATTGAAAATAATTTCACATATTTTCAAAAAGTTGTTGCCAGGCAATAGATACGAGAGCCCGAATGGATCGAGTAGCTATTGCCGAATGGCGACAACTTTGAGAAAATCGGTACACGTCGTTTTGGCGACCGCAGTTCGGCGAAAGCGATTCGGCAACGTATATTCGGCGACGGTCAATTCGGTTATGCTACTTCCGCGATTCAAATTTGGTACCGGCATTTCGGTGATTCTCATTCGGGAACAGAAAATTTGACTACGTCGATTCGGCGACGGAAAATTTATTTGTTATTAAAAATTAACTTATTAAAAATATTTAAAAAATTTATTTTTTATTTTTAAATTAAATATTTATTTACATATGGGGCATTCCACACCAAATTGGACACCATTTTGCTTTTGCATCTCGGATCTTTTTGAAAATTTTTTTTATTATTCAAGAAATATAAATTTCTAAAAAATTACGTTACTTTTTTTGAAATGCTCATAACTCCGCGAATAATTGACCAAATGGCACATTTTTTTTTGAAAATGTTTCTTATAAAACGTACGTTTTACAAAATATATTGAAAAATATTTTAAAACAATATTACTATTCGATTTTCAAGTTTTAAAAATAAATCGCCATTTTTAGCACTGTTTTGTACTGATGGATTTTCTTTAAAAATTTTTGTAAAAAACTGTTACCCATTTAACAAAAATCAAGCTTAGTCTCATCATGGGCAAACGATGGGTTCTATTTTTTTTCGAATTTTTAATTGTTGAGGTTATATAAATTATAAAAAATTAAAAAAATTACGTTACTTGATTTTGAAATGCTCATAACGCAGCAAATAATTGACCAAATGGAATGTTGTTTTTTTTTTAAATGTTTCCTTTAAAACGTACTATCTCTAAAAATATTGCAAAAATTTTTGAAAACAATATTACTATTAGATTTTCAGGTTTTTTCTTCTACAAATAATTTCAATATCGAACAGTTTTGAATAGGTACTCGAATAATAAGAATATTCAAATAATTTGTTCAATGAATGATCAAATACTAAAATGATATAAAAATTCGAGCCTTAGTAAAAAAAATTAATTTCTTTTGAAATTGAAATGCAAAAAAATCAAAAATCAGAATGGGCGATATCAGAAAATTTTCGACTACGTCTTTTGATAATTCATTCTTGTTTATAAAAATTATATTGACCTTTGATTTAAATAGTAAAATTGTACCGCCCACATGAAAGATTTCGCATGTTGAATGTTAATAAAACTAGAGATGAGATTTTAAGGTAGTATAAATTCAAAAAAGGTAACTAAAAGGGTACTAATAAAAGTTATTTTAGGTTAGTATTTTGTAGTTTTAGGTAAAAAAAACACTAATTAGGTACCAAAATTTTAATGGCCTTTTCAATATTTCCGCTATCGAGGTTTTGTCTTTTCTCGGTTACAATGTTTTTATACATTGAAAATTACCTGTCTACATAGCAAGATGTTAGACTATGTAACTATGTAAATTGCACATTTTGAAATTGTTTTTTGACGTATAAAATTAGCTTTTACAGCAAAACTTTTTAAACATTTTTTGTTAAAAATTTCATTATCTTCAAAAAATACATTTTTCTATTTTGTCGCTCTGGTTTTTGACTGATAGCGATATAAACAAGACTGTAAAATACAGAAAATATTATCACCTGTTTGTATCTCAAAATCGGTGCAACGAAATAGAAAAAATGCTTATGTAGTTTTTGTTGCAAATTTCATTCCCTACATTTTTATATTTTGTCACAGAGTTTCTGAGATACAGATGAAATAGTATATTGTTTGGCTAGGGATGAAACAAAACGATTTCAGACCAGGGTGAGGATTGCATGCCCGAACGATAGCGAGAGCTGGCAACACCCTGGTCTGAAATCGTGTTTCATCCCGTGCCATACACACTAATTTACATATTACCTGCAATGAATCTGAGAGCTTCATTAATAATTAATCTAACCTTCATAAAAAATAAAAACTGTCACTGTCAGATAAATTTTCATTGCTTGTTGAAACAGTCGAAACACGACATTGCAGATCGCTCGGGCAAGCAATCCTCAACCTGGTCTGAAATCGTTTTGTTTCATCCCTAGCCAAAGAGTCTTGTTTATGTCGCTGTCAGTCAAAAACGGTGAGACAAAATAAAACAATTTATAAGTACAAAATTAAGGATTATAAAATTTTTAACAAAAATTTCCACAAAGTTTTGCTGTAAAATTGATTTTTATATGTCAAAAAACGGTTTCAAAATTATAAATACGTCCTCAAATCTGAAAATCAGAAAAATGTTTTGAAAATTCTGAAAAAGATTGCAAAAATTCAAAAATAGGTACTTTTTAGCAAATTGTTTAAAAATAGGTAAAAAAGGTAAAAATAACTAGGGCTCAAATAACATATTTTTTCGGTACGCGACAACTGGGCGAGTCCCACTGGGCGACGTATAACTGGGCGACGTGTAAACTGGGCGATTGGTAAACTGGGCGACGGTCAACCGGGCGACGGACAACTGGGCGACAGGTGAACTGGGCGACAGGTGAACTGGGCGATTGGTAAACTGGGCGACGGTCAACCGGGCGACGGACAACTGGGCGACGGGTGAACTAGGCGATTGGTAAACCGGGCGACGGTCAACCGGGCGACGGACAACTGGGCGATGAGTAAACTGGGCGACGGGAAAACAGGGCGACGAGTAAATCGGGCAGCACTACTGTAAATTCCGGACATTCAAAAAAGAAAATTCTTATAATATATTTATGTAATACTGGTAATTTTCTATAAAATCTATTAACAATTTAAAAAATAATTTATTATTATTATTTATTTATTATAAAAAACTAAAGAAAACGCTCAAAATTAGTTCGACTATACTCATACCGGGAATATTCTTGTGGAATTATTATATCTTCTCGAAATTCGGGGTTGGAAGGCGCATTTATAGCTTTGTTTCTCGATCTTTGAACGTTTCTTCGCATGTGATCTGCGCTTGGCAGATTTCCATGCACTGCAACAGGAATATCTGCAATAGCTTGTGTCCTAATATTTGCTGGCGTTTCCATTGTCGTGGTTGCCTTGCGTTTCACAGTTGTGGCAACGGTTTGTAATACAACATTTTTAGCATTTCCCGTGGTACTACATGTATGTTCGTTCCGTAAAGAATGAAAAGAATTATCAGTTACGTTAGTCCAAATTCTACCTGTACATCCCATATTTTTCCACTCGCAACGCCAGAATTGAATTGTACCGTCCTTGTTTATTTTATCTTTGGTATAAAGATATCCATCCCAATTGTATTTTTCGTTTCCTCTTTGAGTTAAAATATTAAAATTATCCATCTTCTTTATATGTATATTAAATCGATCTTCGTTTCTATCCTAAGTATTCTAAAATTGTTATTTTATTTCCAAACCAGTTTTTTTATATACATATAGCTATTTTTCTCATTACCAATTTATCACATAATCTACTAAAGTTTTATATACCGTATCATTCAGAAATGGTATTAATTCCTTTTAAAATTAAATCTTATTAATTTATTTTTTCAATTTAAATGTTTTATTGGGTTGGTAGGTTTCTACGTCTAATTGAAACTAGGGCAGACGAGAGGGGGATTCTCCCTGATCCCGGATTTCAATCGAAATCTTGAAATTCGGGAAAAGTTACAATCATGTTACATGCATCTGATGAAAAATTTGTGTTACTACCACCGGGTTCCGATTTTTTATTGATGACCATGACTTAAATATATCATTACTAGATGCGTTCTACAAAAATTCTAGATTGTGTTAGTAACTGGTAGCTAATAAATTGTAGTTAGTAGTAGCAGTATTTTATCAGGTAATTTGTATTCGTATAAGTTTGTTGATTACCAATTAGAACTCCTAGATTCGGCACTAAATAAATTAAATTAAATTTTTTTAATTTGTTCAGTGTTGTATCAATGAGTTCTATAATTTTCAAAATTGATATTGTTATTGATTTTATAGGAAGTTATCAGTATTAAATTAATATGTAAGCGGAGTTTTTTAATAACCACAAAAAAATAATTCAAATTGATTTTCTCGGTTTATCCGTCGCCCACTTTAACCGTCGCCCAGTTGTCCGTCGCCCAGTTTACTCGTCGCCCAGTTGTCCGTCGCCAGGTTGACTGTCGCCCAGTTTACTCGGCGCCCAGTTTACCCATCGCCCAGTTGTCCGTCGCCCAGTTGACCATCGCCCAGTTTCCCAATCGCCCAGTTCACCCGTCGCCCAGTTGTCCGTCGCCCAATTACACGGCGCCCAGTTGTACGTCGCCCAGTGGGAGTCGCCCAGTTGTCCGGGTCCGTATTTTTTCATTAAACAAATTTTAGTTCTAATGAAATGTAAATAGCAGCGTAAATAAGAAAAAGGTAAAAACCTAAAAATCTCATTTCTATTAATAACACGGAAGACGCCGCACCGGTTTCAGTTTTTCTGACCTTACCCTAAAGCATTGTACCGATGCTGCGAGGCTCGCAAGATGTGTACCATGTTTCTTGCGAAGCTACCACCCGAGGCACGCCTCGCGCTGTTTGAGCGATTATTTTACTCAAGGGAATTTCATAAGTTGATCATATTTGCTGCGAGAAAGATGCATGACGAAGCTTCTTTGGGATAAGCGAAATCGGTGACCGGACAGAACAGAACATGAAAAAACAGAACATGAAAAAGCAGAACAATGAAAAAACAGAACGGTGTAAAATCAGAACATGAAAAAACAGAACAATGAAAAAACAGAACAACGAAATAAAAGAACATTGATAAAACAGAAGCTGCACTTCTAAAATATCATTGTCATTGGTAAAATTTTTAATATTTGCTTAAGATTTGCGTATGATTAAATTAATAGTGTACTACTAATTTAAAGTCAGGCTTTTGAAATTAAATTTAAGAAATTTAACTATATTTTCAATAATTGACTAAATTTAATAAAAACATTAAAATTTTTTTAAATTTTAATTTCAAATTTAATAAATAAATTTAATTTTAATTTAATAAAAAAAAATTTGTTTAATTAATAAGTAGTACAATATCCAATTCAAATAAACATTAAAACTTCAATATATCAAGTTAAATGAAATAATATAAGAAAAAATATAGAAATTATATTAAGCTTTCAGCGACGTTTTATTTTTTATGTAAATGAATAAATTTCTGATGAAAGCGATAAACGTCGCTGAAAGTTTCAATATAATTTCTATATTTTTTCTTATATTATTTCATTCAACTTGTTATATTAAATTTTAATGTTTATTTTAATTTTATTTTTTATAATTGCCAATGTGCATTGGCTAGCAATAAGTGTTGGCAAGCAATGTTCCGTCTTAATCTATCCAAGAAATTCATATACTGGGATATATAGTTAAATTTTTTAATTAGTTTCTGAAGCAGGACCTTAAACTAGTAGTACACTATTTTATCATACGCGAATATTAGGCAAATGCTAAAAAATGTTAAAAGTACAACTTATCCAAACAAATTTATTCAATCCATTGTTCTCATTTTCAGAGTTCTCTTTTGTCAATGTTCTTTTATTTCAATGTTCTGTTTTTTCACTGTTCTGTTTATTCGTTGTTCTGTTTTTTCATGTTCTGTTTTTTCATGTTCTTTTCTTTCATGGAATTTAATTCATGTCTATTTAATAAAATAAAAATCTGCATTCCGAGAGTGGTCTAGTAAATAAACAAGGTTCTAAAACAGGATAAAGTTAATATTAATGTCACACTTGGTACTTAATTTAGGATATACTATTTCTTAGTGTGCTATTTTAGTTATTATTTGTTGCATGGTTTATGTTAACATGCATTTCAAATTAAGATTTGAAAATAAAAGTAAAAAGTTAGATTCAATGTAATCCATTTTTTAATTATAAACGTTTAATAACTATCTATACTATGTATTTGTTTCAGACCATCATCAGACCATTATTTTGCTTTATTGGTTTGCAGAACTACAAACGCGTAGGTACATCTAAATTTTGCTTTACAATATAAAAATTTTGTTTTTTTTCTGTTCATTATTGAAAACGAAATTAATAATATCTAAATTTAAAAATTGATTTTAATGTTTATTTAATTTGTGCTATTTACTCTGAACATCGTCGATTCTTTTCTTTATTAATTTTTTAATTAAAATGCACATGTCCGAGCTTACCTTTAAACACGAGTAAGCAAATTTAGGTGGAAACTTTTGGCTCGCGCTAGATCGTCCATACGTGGTCGACGCTACGTTTATGTTGGAGCTCTTTAAGCAGTGATGGTTGCAGTGATTCTTGCGAAGCAGTAATTTGTAATGCATTGATTCTTATAGAACCGTTTATGTTGAAGAGGGCATCAACGCTAAAAACAGTGCAGGCGTTTCGACGATTAGAGCAAAGCAGAGTTTTATTTGCATATCGTTGCTCGCCGCATTACGATGGCGAGCATTTATTATGCGAAATTTTTAGGAGAATTATTTTGTGGAACCAAAATCTCTGTCTGATTTTTTATTATTATGAAATGTAACACATTATAGTAAGGTTTATATTTGTAAAATTGTTATATTCACCGGAATTTTAACATTAATCTAATTAAATTCAAAAAAATATAAAAATAATACAATACGTAGAAAATCAAAATTCAAAAAATTTAAAAAAGAGACAATTAACACATAACAGGTCTGTTATATCAATTTTTGATATGGTAGTAGTTCCCATACGAAACGAAAAACTAGGCTTCTGAATGATAGACCTGTAGAAGAAAACCTGTAACAATACAATACTGAATTACTTTAATTTTATCATAATATGGATGGAAAAGTATTAAAATCGTGCAAAAAATTTATAATTTTCAGTTTACTATCATAAGGTTTGAGGTCCCATATCTTGATAATGCCTTTAAATCATTAAATTTATAAATAAAAAAATTACAGTAACAATACAAAAAAATTTTGTAATTTTAAATTGAAACGAAATTTTTACTTATACTATATTTTGCACTAACAGAATTGATGAAAAATGTTCACAGCATTTCAACCCCAAATTTCGTATTTAGTGCTCAATTTAAAATTTTGGAATTTATTATAAACGAGGTAAAAATGCTATCGACTGTTTGGATTTTTTTTTTCAAATTAAAAAGTGTGGGTGGATGTCTACATCAGATATTTTTTTAATTTAAAAAAATCTGATGTGGACACCACATAACTTCCTTGTAATTTTTATAATAATTGGACAGGAATCTCGTTAATCTATTCATGCGCGTCATTAATTACAACTTTTGGGACGGACAATCGCAACCAAAAATAGGAGGTGCACAACTAGATGCTATAAGTGTCTCAAATCCAAAATTTCAACTTTCTACGACCTACCGTATTTGAGTTATGCGACATACAGACGTCCGTACATACGTACGTACGTACGTACGTACAGACGTCACAACGAAAATAGTCAAAATGGATTCAGGGAAGGTCAAAACGGATATTTCCGTCAAAATCTGGAAATCGAAAAAAATCGGTATCACAATACTTCCTTGGTTTACAAGGAAGTAAAAAGTCATTTAGATAGCTACACATCATAAAAATTGCAAATATTATTAATCTTCATGTTTACAGGACTTACTGTTAGGAAGAAGTGGAAGACTTTAAGGGATAAATTTAGGACAACAATAGCATCAATTCCAAAACCTAAATCAGGCGATCCAGGTGGCCAAGTGTTAGTTTCCTGGCAATATTTTGAAAGTTTAAAGTTTTTGAAAGACCAATTTACTGCAAGAGTATCTTCTGGGAATATACCCAAAACAACTACCGAAACATAAATCTTAACACAAATTGATGATGAAGAAGATTATTTTGAGGACGAGCTGCGAGTCGATGTCATGTCTCCAGAAATTATTGAAGACGAGCAGGATAGAGCTTCGAATTTTGATTCTGCTACAAAAACATCAAGTTCATCATCGTCGTCTGCTGTAAATAAAAAATCTAGGAAGAGGCCATCAAGTAACCATGATGTAGACCAACAACTAATAGCGATCGAGGCTAAAAAATTTAAATATTTGGAAGACAAAAAAAACGACAAGCAGCGTGATGATGGCCAAAACTTGAATTTCTTCAGAAGTCTTCTGCCTTTGACTAATATGGAAATCATGGCGTATCGCTTGAAAATTCTGCAAACAACGCAAGATTTTCTGGAAAATGTAAATAACAGTAAAAATTGGGCTCCTCTAAATCTCACCATTCCTAATTTACCACCTTCTAACCTAACCCATGAACAACAACAACAACATTCACTGTAGAATGGCGCCGTGACGTAACCGCCAACATCCATTTATTTTTTCAATTTTCATTCTTGTACCTTTCGTGCCATACGTCTGTGTTCTTCATAAACCAACATTAACTTAAAAACTAAATTCTGATTGTACCTACAGTGCCTCAAAAAAATAAACGTTCAGTCCTATGTTAGCAATATAAATTGTACCTTTGCAAGACATGTTTTCTCATAATAAAAATCGCTTTTACAGCAAAATTTATTATACATTTCTTATTGAAAATTATATTCTCTTTATTTTTGTTTATATACATTTTTCTATTTCGTCGCAACGTTTTTGAGATACAGTTTCTTAAAAAATATCGGTAAAATTTTTAATAAATTTTACTCCTATGGATATTTCAATAAATTTTCACAGAGATTTTTTTAAGTAGCTGTATCTCGAAAATGGTGCAACTAAATTGAAAAATGTATATAAACAAAATTGAAGGTAATGAAATTTTCATCAAAAAATGTCTTATAAATTTTTGTTGTAAAAGCGATTTTTATATTGAAAAACGTGTCTTCAAATGGTACAATTTATATTGTTAACACAGGACTGTACGCTTATTTTTGTGAGGCACTGTATATCCATTTATTTTCAACAACAAAATTTAATGTTTTTTTACATTAAAAGTATAAAAAAATTTATTTTTTTCTTACCTTAATGTAACCATTAAACGTTCTTCACAATGGATTGGTCTGCTATGCAAATTACACCACTAGATATTAAATTTTCCTTGAATTAACCCAAGAATGTAATCGAAAGTTTCTGTTGTCATACGCATATATTAAAAAAATTTGCTTGCATCTTTCCTTAAATCTGGATATAAATGATGAAATTCGCCTAAATCAGAACACTTTTTATTTATTGGATGTGCTCCAAATCGACGTCTTGCTCGACGTTTTTTTAATAAAAAATGTTTAACAGCATTTGAAACAAAAATGCTTTCTTCTTCGTCGCTCATTATTAGGTACTATACAGTGAGTAACGAAAATATCCGGACACTCCTATGTTAACAATGCAAATTGGACATTTTGAAGCTGCTTTTTTTCATATAAAACTCGATTTTACAGCAAAACTTTTTAGAAATTTTTTGTTGCAAATTTCATTGCCTTCAATTTTGTTTAATATATAAATTTTTTTATTTTGTTGCGCCGTTTTTGACTGACAGCGACTTAAACAAGACTCTGTAAAACACAAAAACTATTGTCATCTATATCTCGGAAACGGTGCTATAAAATAGAAAAATGTATAGGAACAAAAATGTAGAGAATAAAACTTACAAGAAAAAATGCTTTAAAATGTAAAAAAATTTTACAGTCTTGTTTAAGTTGCTGTCAGTCAAAAACGGCGAGACAAAATAAAAAAATTCATATCAACAAAATTGAAGGCAATGAAATTTTCAACAAAAAATGTCTGAAAAGTTTTGCTGTAAAATCGATTTTTATATGAAAAATAGCGGCTTCAAAATGTCCAATTTACATATTGTTAACATAGGAGTGCCCGGATATTTTCGTTACTCACTGTATGTATTTACAACTGCAAATCTTGAAGTGTACTAGTGAATACTATACATTTCATGTGTTATATTAATAAATATTATCATATTACAATAATATTTACTACAATAATATTATCTTCATATTACAAAAATATTGTGTGTGGGGATGGAAGCAAAAAAAGAGCGTGTGAAACTAGATGCATTCAAGCACAGATGATTTAAATTAAAATTTTGAAAACTATTTATTCAATAAATTAGCGATAGTTTATTATCAACAAAATCAAATCGGTTATATTAACAACATAAATAAACTATGCACCGCGCAAAAATGCTCGTTGCATTTTCTAGAAATGATAAGCTCGATTTAAAGTTATTGCTATAAACACACGGAAAGATAAGATACTTCGCTACTATAGAAGCCTCAACATATAAATACAACCAAGAGCGACAAAAAAGTGTTACTCTCTTTTCACAGCTCTCACTGTTCTACTCACAGAACATATATATGGTAGCCTCGCAGTGTCTATACAAGGCTTTACAATCATAATATGAAGACAGAGAAAGCACATTATCAGAAGTGGTTGGCTTGGTATTGAATTACATGAAAAATCGTTTTTACAAAAATTGCACTCTAAGTCCATTTCATTTAAGAGAAAAGTAAGAATTTGTACTAAAACGATGACCTTGATATGTTAACCAATGAAATTGGTTAGAAATTAGGCGGCTGCACACTAGCGAAATTTACATGTTGGTGACAGATAACATTTAATTTTTTGTATTACATTAAATAATTCCTAAGCGGTATTTCTTTATTTATTTCATCAAAATCGTATTAAAATTGAAGTAAATTTGTGAAAATAAGTTTCGTAAAATTATGCCGTAACTTTTAAACATTCTTAGTTAGGCAACACATATAACGCATTCAATTTGAATTTTTAAAATGACGTTACCCTGTGTGAATGTGGTTTTGTATTTGACCTGCCACCTACATTTTTAGTATCTGGGATCGACTATAGTTGCATTCAAGTATGCATATTGGTGCAACTGATTTGCGTCGAACTATGCAAAAATATACAATAAAAATAATCTTTAGAATAATAAAATTAAAAATTTTTTTCAAAATTAATAAAGTGAATAACTACAAAAGCGGGTTGGCTATAAAAGTCACCGGCCGAAACCTGGTAAGCCGATGCATAATTGAAGATGAACGCCCAGCCAACATTATATGTTTATATTCCTAGGTCGTTGGGGAGCAGATAAGAAAAGATCCCAGTCCGTCCTTGCATAACTTTAGAATTTTATTAATTAAAATTTAAAATTATACGTACATAAATTTATTATATGTACCTACTATGTAAGTACGGGCGTTTCACTTGACAAAATATTTCAAGTAAGAAGTTTTTGCCATATTGTCCTAAAAGCATCTAAGATTTAAGTAAAACGGTAAAAGCCTCTCTCCCTCACGTTCTCACAATTCCAACTTAATTGGTAGGTGAGAAAACGAGCAATATTCAAATATTTACAAAAATTAAAACAAATTAATAAAATATTTACAAAAATCACACATAAAATATTCAAAAATAATCAATATGGATTTTGAACCACGACAATACAAACACCGGATAATGAATGAGTTGGCCGAACATAAGAAATTAACATGTAAAAACTTATTAATGCAAATTCCTGCTTCCCTAATTATTTTAGAGAAAATATGAAAGGCATAAAAATAATGCAGAAATATAAACTACGAATGATAAGACTATTAGATTTCATTTTGCTTTTACTTCAAAAGTCAAAAAATGCTTATGAAATTGTTAAAATTTTTATTTATCGACTGGCCATGTAATAAATTCATGTAATGTATAAATTCATGTAAATTCATGTAATAAAAAAAAATTTAATAGTTTATATTTCTGCATTATTTTTGTATCTTTCATTGTTTCTCTAAAGTCTAAAATAATTAGGGAAGCAGGAATTTGCATAAATAAGTTTTTATATGCTAATTTCACTGAACTCATTCAGCACCCCTGACTTTAAGGTACCTACTCGGTTTGAATTCAGGCAGAGTCTAAAACTTTTATATGACCGTCTCCATACTTCGGATGGCACGAAAACCCGACGATCCCCTTAGGTGGATAATTACCGCCATTAACAAACTATTAAAAGCATGGTTACAGGCATTCCCCAAACCGGATTAAGCAATCGTGGGGTCTAAATGTTCGATAAAAAGACTAATTGTCCTGCAGTAGACAGAAAATGCTGAAGAAGAAATAAGAAGAGAAAAACAGGACCCCCGTTAGCAATTTCGCAAAAGCGGTCCTCAACTGCTTGTTATGCCACTGATGATGCTAAAAACCTTATAAAGGGTGTTTCAATAAGTGTGCACAATGTAATTTCAATAAAATAACGCATATTTTTTGAGAAAGTGGTAAAATTTTTACTGCGTTCTAAAGTAGACAAGTTCCGATTATGCATGGAATAAAATATCTTGGTAAATGGCCCCCGCATCTCTGAACACCGACCCTTCCTCTTTTCATAAAATTTTTGATGACATTTTGGCAAAGATATGGTTTTATCTCATCGATGACGCGTTGGATCTCGGTCTTGAGCTCAAGAATTGTTTATAGTGTATTCACATAGAACTGAGATTTCACAAAACCCCTAAGAAAACTTCGCAAGGCGTTAAATCGCCGATCTTGGTGGCCAGTTGACATCCGAATTTCGGGAAATGATTCGGTTAGGAAATCGTTGTTTCAATAAATTGATTGTTTCATGCGCAGAGAGGCAGGTGGTACCGTTTATGTTGAAACGTCCAGTTGAGGCCACAAAAACTCCGTTAACATGTTTCCATCCACAGTTAAGCATACTTAAGCTCATTTTCAACTCTCGTCTACAGCACCAACGTTTTCGAGAGACCGGCCGGTATACCAACCCACAGAAAATTTACTGACTACAATCGACCCAGTTTCCTCAAATTTATTGATCACTCTTCGAATAGTTGACTCGTTTTTTGCACTTTTATGATCGAAAATTCAGTGAAGTTTGGAGTAGTTTCAGCGTAATGGATTTTCACAATGATAACGCGATTTTCCTTGGTGTAACGCTCCATTTTTAATAATCGGAACAAACATAGATGACAGATGTCAAATTTCAGAGCTGAAACTTTCAAAATAAAAAAATGGCGCAACACCCTTTAGTTCTAAAAAGTTGGTGTAGGTACATCTTTTGAGTTTTCTTAAATATTGATATGGTTAATATCGAATTACTGTACCTAAAAAATTAGCTGCACGGGTATTGGTTCAATGCCCACTTTGTACTGAAGCTCTAATAGGCTTATTGTACCCCGTTTTCCATTAAGATGTTAAGGAAAGTTATTAGTATTTCGATCCACAGTTTGATGTGGATGTGTACCTAAGCCACGTATCCATCGATTACCCTTTTTTTTGTTATACATACATAGTTTGGTAGCCACATTGTGTTTGTGTTTTGACAATAAATAGTCAACATTTAAAATAAAATATCATAATAAAGTTTCTCAATATTTAAAACCATCATACCAACGAAGAAAATCAACAACTAATGCCAGGACTAAGGCTGGGACTTTTCATCGATTAATCGATAAATATCGATAGTTATCAATTAATCAAAGAACACTATTTTATTTTTGAAATATCTATTAATCGGTATATCGATATTTCGATAGTTATCGATATTCCGATAGTTATTGATATTTCGATAGTTTCGATATATCTAATAATTAAGGTTATTATCTTATGTTTTCTGAACTTCCCATTGGTCAATTTTGAGTTCGACCGGTTTCTTTATTCGAGTAAAAAAAGTTAGGGTTCCCTGTATTCGCGTGCAGGATGTTCTCAAAATAATAATGTTCATGTGGTTGGAGAGTTGTCTCCTTATTCCATTGGATCGGTTTTTAGATAGTTATCGATATTTCGATAGCTTTGATAGTATGTTACTATCAAAATTATTGGATCAAAAATGGTCGAATGGAACAAAGAGACAAAATTTTAATAGTAACATACTTTTGTTTATTCGATAATTATCGATATATTACAATAAACCAATTATCAAAATAATTTTCCGTTTCAATTGTACATTTCCACCAAACAGACAAAACGGAAACAAAGCAGACTCGAGTTTTTGAATGAAAAAATGCATGGAAAGTCAGTAAAATGGTAGTTATACTTATTAGATTGTATGACCAAATAAAAATTATTGTTAAAAAGTAATAGGTATGTATTTATTCTAAAATTATTAATATAATATTTTTACACTTTTGTTAGCTTTTCCTCATTATTAACTACACCACCATTCATTTCATCTTGCTGTACATTTTTCTTAGTATGTCCGGCTCTTTTATTTTCCAGTTGTGGTATAAAGACTTTTTGTAAAGCTGAAATCGGTAATTCTATTGCAAGACACAGTATTACTGCAAATATAAGCGAAGTTGAGTAATCTCCGAAGGTATGAAAAAACTAAAAAAAACATAATATTAAATTTTTTTTACTTATTCTAATTTTAATAGTAAAATGACACTTTTCAAAATTGACTGAAGTTTTTGAAAAGTCGTAATTTTTGTAAATGGTTATAAAATGAAAAATTTCATCCAATTTCTTATTACTTATTAAAATATTTCTATATATTTCCATATATAAATAAATAAAATTGAAAAATTGAAAATTGAAAAAAAAATTGAAAAATAAAAATGATTATTTCAATAAGAGGTAGCCAATTTGAATTATTATTCATGCCTATTCTATAGACTTTGATAAATGAATAGCACTTTCTACAAAATATTTTAGTGAGTTATATAAATACAAGTAATTTGGCTAAATGTGTATATTGGTGGTTGTTGGGCTTCCATTTGTAATAATTGTCAATAAAATATTAGGGGAAAAGCTTGCAGGTTGCCACCCCATAGCTTTTTTGGTCATAACTCGTCATACAATCAACGTATTGTTGATATAATAACATATACAGGAAAGGGGAAGTATAAAGCCACGATCCTGCGCAAAAAATCATTTTAATTCTCAAAAACTAAAAATTTACAGCAAATTTTCAAAAGTATCTAAAATCGACACCTTGAAATTTCGGCTTGCAGGTTGCCACCCCTTGAAAAATTGTTGAAAATGTAGAAAAACTCAAGTAAAAACATATGATTTATATTAATTACACTTAGTGGCTGTGAACAAAAAAAAAGAGAGTAAATTGACAAGAAAAAAAAAGTTATTTTTTTTTTCATTTAAATCTAAAAATATAAAAAAAATGCATCAATTATTAGTAAATAATTATTTATATCAATTGTTGAAATATTTAAGAAGCGTTTACGTCAATAGGTACATAAAATATGCAATGGGGGGGTTAAACCTACCCCCCTTTGCGCGGGAACATGTCCTAGGCCGATTTAGGGGCTTATGTTGCCACTGTCCTTAAACAGTCACTGTAGTATACGACACAATGTAAAATAAGAGGGGTGGCAACCTGCAAGCCAAAAATGGTGGCAACCTGCATTTTTACACCACTTTAGAATATACAGGAAAAAAAACTTCCAACTCATGATATGTTTAGAATTATTTAAGAATAATCAAAATTGAATGAAAAAGCAACACAGCAAAAATATTTCCCTTAAATTTTCGTTGAAAATGTTCAATTTATGGGCACAGAAGAAAAACACAATTTTAATTTTTAATTTTTTTACAAATAAAATTCCACATCTTCTTTACCAAACACCCTGTTATTGTGTTTGGGTGCATCACAATTACATTAAAAGCGACAACTACTCGTTTGTATTCGATGTCCGTCAAAATTTAGGGGATGACAATGTTAGAATGTCAAAATCCGGCAGGGGTGGCAACCTGCAAGAAGTGCAACCTGCAAGCCTCTCCCCTATTATTTTATTTTTTATGTTATCGTTGGTCTGTCAATTGACTAGGCTTGTGTAAATATACGAGTAGAAGCAATTTTTAAATCTACTACATGTTGCTGGTCTAATATGTTTCTAAAATTTCCACGCCAAACAAAGAACACCGATTTTATAATGATTTTATAAATTTTTTAAAGAAAACATTAGCTACCTCTTGATGACAAACTCTTTATTTCTTATACTTACAATAGTAGCAACAGACATATACGCAGGTGATCTTTCAATTGCTCCTCTCAACCGTATCACCGATGTGTGGACTATAAATACACAATAGGTAAGTCTTCCTAAGATTTGAATTGGTCTCCAAATCATACAAGATCGTAAAAACCCTATAAATTAAAAGTTAAATTTAAATCACTTTTTAAGCTTTTTCTTAGCTTTTTAAGACTTACAGCCTATATTTTGGGTTATTCCAAACATGCCTATAGCAATACCCAATGCAAACACAACTTTTGCAAGGCCCGCATATATTGCGCATAAAATAATATGCGGTTTTTCGTCATTTTGATAAATTGGTATTCCTATATATATGGTGCCGAGTGGTAATCCGAATGTTAAAATCCACCATAAAACAACATGCCACTAAAATGGATTATAATAAAAATTAGAAGTTATGTAAAAATATATGTATAAGCTAATTAATTGTTGTTGTGTTGTTACCTTTTCAGTAAAAACTAGTTCATTGCGATATCTATAAAACAAATAACCAAATATCATTCCAATTACGTAACCACCGAAATTTACAAATGGTGATGAATACATAACATGCCATTCTACTAAACCTAAGAATATTGTGTAAAAATTCCTGAAAAGAAAATGTTAATAGTAAAAAAAGAATATTATACTAAGTTGAAGCATTTCCTTTCGTTAAGATCCTAAAAGATTGGCGTAAAAATTTAAAAAATGGGATGGTTGACTGTACTTTAATTAGAAAATCTTGTAACTTTTGAATTATAAAAGGTTCGACTATAATGTTTTCAAGTTTCTTGGTTAGATTCTTAACGAAAGGAAATAGTTCTACTAATAACTTACTCTGGATATTGTCGAACAACAATGTCATAATCACCAATATATGTCATTAATGCTGGCACGAATATACTTAGCGCTAAACACACTCCTAATATATGTTTTATAAACTTTTTGTATTTTAACATCACCGTCAAAATAAATAGCGAAACCAAAAATAGTTGGGTGTCGGTTGCTAAATACCAAGATTGTTGAATACACTAAAAAGTAGTCAAATAATTCTGAAGAATATCACAGATCTAAATACTTCAGAAATAGTTAAATTGGCAGTTAGTTTTTACCATATGCTCAGGATCGTAGAAGTTATTAATGTATAACAAGTTAGCCCACCAATTTTTCCTACAATTTTCGTATTCAAACCCAACCATTTTACGCCACACCGGGCCTCGATTTAAATGTTGAAGCCATGTAGCGTTGAATATTATCATTACCAAGTATGCTGGTGTTAATCTAAAAATAAAATTCATGTATTGAATGTAATTTATCTTCTCGTTCTTTTATTCAATGTATTTTTACTTTATACATAATATATACGTATTATGCGGCGGGCAATGGAAAACCACCGAGATAATCTACCTTGAAAACGCTTCATAAAATGAAGTAGTGAGCCAAAACCCACCCTAGGTTGTTGTAGCTCTACTACACATTATAGTAGTCCCTGTATAGGAAAAGTACTCTAATACATTTATAAATCAAACATCGAAATTTTGGTATTAAAATGTTCCTTGTCATGTCCCGATAAGAGTTCGTGGTGAATTTTAGTTGAATGTTTGCCTGTGTGTATGTTAGTGTGTGGTTGGGGTATGAAAAAAATAGTATCAATCACACAAATTGAACAGCACAACCAAATGGCATAAACTTGCATCATAACTAAACTTATAGGCTAGCTGAAAATGATGATTTCCATTGAAAATTGCGGAAATAATAAACAAAATAAAAAAAACTTCAAATGCCAATAACTTTTTTTTCCTATTTTTTAAATGCCATAAATTAAATATTCAATTTTATGTTGATGGTTTAGAAAAAAGGAAGACAAACAATATAGTATGTTAATATTTGATGTTTAAAAGTTGATAATAAATTAAATTTAAAAATGACACTTGATTTGAAATTAACTCGTTTGAAATTAACTTTTTAATATATTTTTTGTTAAGAATCTATTAAATTGGTATTACATTGACAGCATACTGTTTTAATTTTCGATTTTTACAAATTTATCTTATTGAAATAAGAACTAAAACTTTGTAAAATTTTGGTTATATTTTATAGCCTTACGGTCAGAAACAAACTTCCAGATAAGTTTTATAGAACACAATATGTTATGACATTGCGTTTTCGTATTTTTCTAAAGTGCAGTTTACGTCATACGATTTTGTTTACGATTTTACGTACGATTTTTCTTGTGTGACTGGTTTTGGTGGTTTTCTGTTCACAACTTCGTTTAAGAGTTCATCTTCGGCTCGAATTGTATAACGTGAACTTCAAAATATTTGTTTACGACAATTTGAAAGCAAAGTCGTAAGCAAAATCGCAAGAAAAATCGCATAACGTAAACTGCACTTAAGTCTTGATTGGTTTTGCCAAAAAATTACGCTTTTAAAAATTAATTATGAACCTAAAGTAATGCGATGTTTACATAACCGATTTTTTCAATGGTAAATCATTTTACAACAAAAAAATTCAAACAAACAAATATTTGCAAAATTTAACCCACCGTTTTCCTGCTTCTATTTTCTATTTTTATTTCCAATCAAAACTATATATTTTTAAGTTCCCTTTTAAAAATTATATATCGAAAAATAAACTTTTCTAAATTTTATTGAAGCACATCAATAATTTATTATTAAACTATTGATCTTAAAAAATATATAAAAACATTTCTGGTTTACTTTCACATCTATATATTTAATATTTCGAGGCTAAAAATATTTGCTTTACTTATAAGTACCTCTGGGAGATGTGGGGTTAAATAATAAAACGCTTTTTAAGTACGTTTAATTTTAAATGTTTCAAGAACATAATTTGATTTTCTTTTGTAATCGTGTTAATTTTTAAAATATTTTACGAGTATAAATTTAATTTCTTTTGTACATATTATGTTTATATTGAAAATATTAAAAATTTAAATATTTATAAATATTTGTTCTTTTATAGCAATGAAATATTGAACAAAAAAAACTTTATTTAGAATTTGACTTATGACTTATATAGAAGTAAAAAAACGCTATGTAGAAATTGTGAAATCATGTGTTTTTTCACCTTGAAGGACCCCCTTTGATCTATGACATTTTGACGTGATTTTTATACATCTAATATGTTATTTTGGGTACAAAAAATTAACACCAGTTTCTGAAAAGTCAGAACGAAGAATTTCAGCAAGAAATACAGATATAAAAGCACTCCAATGTCGTTTTGTCAGATACGTAATATAAGGATATAAGCTAATTTGGAAGATAATTAAGTTTTATGTTATTCTTACCTTATGTATCTATTAACAAAAGCCAATAAGATGTAACTAAATTTTATTTCTTTCTTTTCTTCGCACATCAAAAAAAAGTGATAACATAAAAGCCAACCAGATACTACAAAAAATGATTGTATTGCATAATATCCATTTACTGCTATAAGAGTCTCCAATTTTTTTGCCAGCTATACAATAATTTTTTTATTAAAATATCAGTAGGAATTTAACAAATTAATAATGCTTACCTGTTCAACGAAAACGGTATTCGATACGGGGGCTGCAAAACCTACAAGACATGCATGTGCCATCATAACCATTACTATGTTGTAAACTCGTATTCCATTAACTACCCTTAACGATTTGGTATCCGGATTAGTATTATCTGATCCCAATCTTTCCCAATTTTTTACAACAGAAAAACACGATAATATTTTTCCAACTGATGAAATATAAATAAAGAATTACTGCTGGATTAGTAAAATATAAATCAGATGTGTAGTCTTACATTTTGTTGATGTTACTCTTTTGTATTCTTCTTTTGATTTATAGCGAGGTAATCCTTCATAAAATGAACCCCATACCACCACTGCAATAATTAGCAACAAAAATATTCTAAAAAATTAACAACAAAAGTTAATTTTGTTAAATTATGTTATTTTAATAAATACTTGCCCTCCTGCATAGTCATACGCATCTAGTGGTTTCTGATGAAGTGTTTCGCACATTAATTTTTCTGTTACAGTACTTTTCAATCCTACATCAGCATATTTTCTATTCATGCATTCCGCAAGATCTTTTTTTAAAAGATCGTCATCTTTTTGGTAGGCAGTTATATTTTCTGAAAGCTCAGGACAAGCTAAGTTAATACAATAGCCATGCCTGAGTTTATCGTGCCTATAATTATTTGGATGTCTTATAAGTTCCTGAAATAGTAAATGACATTTACATTAATCATTATTTTGATATCGTTACGGGGTTTAATGAAGAGAGACATTTCTCCTGCATTGTTGAGCTATACTTAGTTTTTAGGGGATGAAACATTTTCGACGTCGAAAATTTAGTATAATAATTATAATATAATGTTTTAATGTCAAAATGAGCATCTAGAGTATTTTTTTTAAAGGGTATGAAGCAAATTCTACATTTTTTTAATATACAGTAGGTACTACAATATAATATACTGAAATTTAAAAGTTAATTAAACAATAATATTTGAATTGCATTTATTGTTGCACCCAAAATAAGTTCATTAATGACGTACAATCAAAAACTCAAATCTCTTTTAAAGCATTTTACCTGCTTTATTATTAATTGTGGTTTTGTATTATATTTACTGCCAAACTAGAACTATTAATAATTATTTCTTTCAGTGCAGATACAAAATTTCGTAATATTAATTTAGTAATTCAATTTTAATTTTAATGTTGCAGATAAAAAATTTACTACTTTTACATGTGTAGGGGAAAGTGGTCTAAAGCCGACCGTTGTCCAAATCCGACCTCCATGCATATTTCGAAAACGTAAACACAAATTGAGATTATAGTGATTTCATTATAGTCGCCATTAATTGGTCATAGGTTGGTTGAAGATTACCGATATTGCTAGTAGCATTTAGAAATGTTACAGCCAACTTTTTGTTTTCATACTGGTGGGTAATTCATTTTTAACTAATTTTTAATTTGTGATCATTTTGTTTATTTCGTAAATCGCCAAAAAATAGTAAATGATTTCTAATAATATTGACGTACTGTTTTTGAAAATAATATTTATTCAGTGATTGATTGTTTGATTTTATACGTAAATGCTGTTTAATTGTTAAAAAGCAGTGTGGTCTAAATCCGACCTCAAGTAATGGTTCCAAATCCGACTCCCATTTTTCGCGTTGTTTAGCATTGATACATTCAAATAATCCTACAAAGTTACTTTTTTTGTATATTTATATATTATTCGTGAATTTTTATAAAAGATGTTTTCAATGAATCTATAATTCCAACTGCAGCAAATGAAGAAATCGGTGCTGATAAATCGATAGATACAGATTTTTATTTAGAAACATTCAATCGAACAGTCAACACATCAGCACCATAAACATCTAGTTTGAAAATTAATAAAACACTTCAAGTAATTCGGGCATATGCACAAACTCCACCACAAAAAACTACAATACGCCGAAGGTGAAAACAAAGTTGAACAAGAATATTAATTGATGATGATCTCATGAAAGAAATTGAAACGGAACTAAAAAATATGGAACGCCTAGCAAAAAAAAACATACCAGGAAAAATCCTCTTCAATCAAAACTAAATGAAATTGAGCAACAACCAAGTACCAGCAGATTAGCACTACAGCAAAACGCTCATAAGGAACCAAAAGTATTTTCTCTTTTTTTTTAAATATCTTTTATTACTAAGATAATTTTCGATTATTAATACTGATTTTGTTTAAATTTTACGTTGAAAATTGATGAAAATTGAGAGGTAGGATTTAGAACAGGTGGGGGTCGGATTTACCTCCAGATGGTCGGATTTGGAACCAATATTATACTATTTTTATTTTGGCTGTAGTTCAGAAGTGGTAGGAGATCCATCAAAAGTTTGTTTGACAAAAAGTTGAGGAATTAAAGTAATAAGTCTCGATTTAAAAGTTCTATGTAAAAATATCAAAAGGGGATCGCTTTTAGACCACTTTCCCCTATGCTAAAAAATTTTTTTTGCACCATTAATTCTTTTCAAAGTTTTTACGTTCTGCTTAAATTTGAAGCTTTCCCTTTAACAGATACAATTGACACGAGGTTTTACTGTTATATTGAATTATTTCATTTTGGTATGTTATAAATCACAATGTTTTTGTAAAATTTACAGTTATATAATAACCCGAAATAAACAATATACTTAATGATAATTTAATCAATATAACTCACCAACATAAAAAAATTTTATAACCATTGCTTATTGCAATAGTCAGATTATAAAAATACAGGTAGAAATTGCAATAATTAGTTTTATGTTTATTAATTGATATTAAGTTGTAGTAATCCATAAAATTATAAAAGATTCTAAGTATTGGCTTCTTTTACTACAATCAGGTTAACATGTGAAATTAAGATTACAATTAATTAAACAATTAAATAATAAATCTGATGAAGATAATGAAAAATCGTTTTTATTGATAATTTTTTTTACCTGTGAACTAAAAAGCTCAATATATTTTATTGTTAAAAATTACCAAATTAAATTTTTATATTTGTAATAAAAACTTATTTTTGATTTATTTTGCTAGCTGAAAGCCAGGGCAACTCATTGCAATGAATTGATAATTTAAGTTATCTAATTTTTTATTTCATATTACGTATCATACATTTTTTATTAACCTTTTTTAGTAGTTGTAAAAAATGCCACGAAAGTAGTTATTTACTATATCATTGCATACCTAAAAATTGCGAACTATAATTTGCAAAATTTTGGCATCAGTTTCTCGATATTACTTTAATTTTCTGGTAGTTCATTACCAGCTACAAGTTGTTCATATAATAAATGTTCATACTATTTTGTGTTGATCGAAGATCATCAATAAAAGGCTTTTAAAAAGCCTTTTATTATTTATTATTCCGAGTGCAATAATAAAAATAATTCAAATTTTATTGCTTAATTAATCAGTTAATATTTAAATGAAAATATATTATTGTTTGTACCGTATCTTAAAGAAAGTAGAGTTTACTCCTAACCTTCTAATGGTGCTCATGGTAATATTAAAAAATTAAATACTTTTTACGGTAAAATGAGTTGACGGCGAAATGACGATGGCGAAATGCTTCAAACCGCCCAAATATAGGGAAAAATTATAACGTCGTAATATTGCAATGCGAATACAGAGGTTAACAATATTTGGATTGATTTTAATATAGTAATTTGAATCAGAAAATATTCTCGGGAATCAAAACGGTTTATATTCTAAATTTGCATTAGCCGTTTCGCCAAGAACCAAAGCTTCAGACCCTTATGGCTATAGTATATATAGTATACACCAGGGGTCGGCAACCTTAACCAGTATAAGGGCTTATTTTAAAATAATTTATTCCTGAAGGGCGCATGAATGTTTGCCAACGACATCGAATGAGCTTTTTTTAGCTTTTTTTAGCTTCTTTCCTTTTTTTTCAACCCCTGTTATACACTATGAAGTTAGTATACTTCATTCTAATTTGGTAATAATTAATTGTTTTGTAAACTATTATTTATTATACATTATACATTAATTACATATAATATGTATTTTATAATTTTACACAAAATTACACAAAGTGTTTATTTTGAAATTACTTTTCATCATTATGGCTATTCTATCCCCCTATCAAGAAGGACATCTTTTTGACATCGTGGTTATCAATATTGTCTAATTGTTTATATATGTTTATATGTAGATATAGTATGCATCAGATAAACAAATCAAACAATTTTTAGTTTTTTTTTAAATTCCTGGTTTGAAAGTGTTTTTATTTTCATTAATGATAATTGAAATTTACTATAAAATTCTTTGCATCTACTTATGTATCCAAACTTAATGGCAATATTAAAACGGTTATAAAACAATAAATAGAAAAGTTTAACTTAATTTTAATGTAAAACCGAAATAAAAAGCTAATTGGCGAAATAAAATTGCAAAACTAAATGGTTAAATATGTTGAAGAGACTTTTACAAATTAAAAAACTTTATTTTTACTAAATTTTTACTTTTTTACTTTACTTTTTTTATAAGGTATAAGGAACTTATAACTTTTGGTATAAGAAAAAAAGTCTATGTCAATAAATAATTGGAAATTTACGAATTTTTTTTACAAATATGTTATACTTAAAATCAATCAAGAAATTATTAATTTTTTATTTTATTTTTTTTTACTTCTGCTATAAGGGAATTTATGATACATTTGTGAGATAGCAATTAAATTTTCAAAGTAAAAGTTTAGTGGTTATAAGCTAGTAGCAAGTGACCACAGATTTAATAGGTCCAACAGTCTTATTGACATTTGTTTTTAATATTGTAACACATTATTTGTCAATTTTAAATCTCAACCTTTTCTACCTATATACAGGGTGGCCGTTTGAAAACGAAACAGCCGGGATTCTGGCCAGCAAAATTTTTTTTTTTTTAAATGCAAAAACACGGCAATTTTATTATCGAGGGGGACAACTTTTGCGACCAATGTCACTCCCGTATTGTTTCATCCCTTAGCGCTGTGAAGACAACCCCTGAAATGTTAATAGGGATGATATGGCAAGTGACACCTTATTTGAAAGGTTCCCTGAATTCAGTCCAATAATTTTTTTGAAGTTTTATTAATTATTCAAAAAAAAAATTGAAGCTGCAAAAATGCGAAATAAATACGATATTTAAAGACATTCAAGAATAAAAAAGTGAAAAACGCTTGGACAGGTTGATTTTCACCGACCCTCTTCAACACCTACATGCACGACCTCCCAATGACCCCAAGGACCACCATCTCACTCTACGCGGATGACACATCCATAGCAGCCACATGAATCAGCCCGAAAATAGCAACTAGACATACCCCCAAGAAGCACTCGACAATCTAGAAGAATGGTTCCTAGACTGGCAGATCGAAATAAATGCCGAAAAAAGCGCAGCCATCCTCTTCACCAAAAGGAAATCACCCAAAGACGACCTCACCATTCTTGGAAAGAAAATCCCATGGGAGAAGACAGTCAAATACCTTGGAGTCACGCTCGACACCAAGCTCACCTGGTCAACCCACATCACAAAGACAAACAAGAAAGCAAGAGGTCTCATGGCCAAACTGGATCGAAGACCAAGACGAATTCACACTCGTCGAAGGCTCCAAGAAAAAGAGGATACGAAAAGCCGAAAAATAGCCTCAACCCGAACTCCGAGAGCGCGCCAACCGCTTCAATCCACCGCTAAACCAGGACGACACCGACCAATCTATCGAGCCATCGGATCCACCTACTCATATAGACACAAGCGAGGTACCCGAGAAACAAGCCACGGCCCCCAGAGCACCAATACCAGCCCTGCTCAACATCAAAACCAGAATCCCGCCAATTACATTCAAAGACACGGAAAAATGGCCAACCCTGATGAAAAAACTCCTCGAAGAAGACATCAAATACAAAAGGGTACGATAATCCCCCGAAGGACTTCACATCTACCCAGATTCTTCGGACGACCACCGAAGACTTCGAGCCACACTCGAATCCTTCTTATCCGTCGACAGCTCCGGTTTCTTCTTCCACAAGAAGTCAGAAGAAAAGCAGCTAAAAATCGTCATCCGAGGCATCCACCACAGCCTCAACTGCGACCCAATCAAAGAAGACCTGGCATCGCAAAGCTTCCACGCAGACCACCTAGCCAGGATGTACCGCTGCCGTGACCGCAAGCCGCTCCCATTGATCATGGTTACTCTCAAGAAGAACCAAGCCAACCGAGAAATTTTCAACGTCACCCGAATCATGGACATCGATGTCCAAATCGAAGCCCCTCACAGGAAAATGAGACTCAGCCAGTGACACAGATGTCAATCTTTTGGACACACTCAAAGCGCCTGCCACTCGTCACCTAGATGCGTCAAATGTGCGGGAACCCATCTCACCCACACATGCGAAAAACCAAGAGACAAACCGGCCACCTGTGCAAACTACGGAAGACCGCATCCCGCCAGCTACAAAGGATGCCCTCGGTGCCCGAAACCATCAAGACAGAAGCCAAATTATCGCTGCAACTTCGCAAGCCAGCAACACAACCCGGTATCACCCGATCGGCCAAACCATCAGGACCAACCACAATCGACTCCGCCCTTGGCACCCAACATCATCGCTCTGATTACTACCCAATTGGCAATCCATAACATCGATCCAACTGCTATTGCGGCCGTAATCAACAGCTTACACCCGATCTCTCCGGTAAATTAAACAGGACTGTACTCGAAATTACCAACCCGACCTGCACTCAAAAATCAACAACCCGGCCTGTACTCAAAAACAATGACGACCAACACACGAATGCTCAGCAAAACTCTAATTACGGCATCCGCCGCTAATCCGCCACACCCAAGCTCATGCTTTCCAGCGGGCCCTGCTGGCCCTGAAATTGCCAACGTCAAGCAGTTCACACACAGACGAATAAGATAAGGCGGCTTCGCCGCCACATGCTTCTCATATCACTCATGCTATGCTATCACACGCGTGTCGTACCTCATCGAGGTGGATTGAGTTGAGGGATGTTTTTAGCGAGTTTAGCGCCAGCCAAAACGGCCCGGTGCGCAGCGGAGATCTTCGTAGGGTCTAACCTCTATTTTTGTCGAAGCCGAATTTAAGTTCAATTTAAATTTTTCATTAAATGTAATTAATTTTTAATTAATTAATTTTAATTAAAACTGTATTTGTTTTTTATTTTTGTGATCATTCGTCGCTGAGATCATTTGTGAAATCATTTGACGTAGCGATTGTCGTAAAACCGTATTTTATAGAAATCAATTTATTCAAAACTTCTTTTTCTTATTATAGCAATAAGTATCAATTTATTATTATAATTTTTAAAATTATTTACGTAGTATAATATAAAATATTCCAATAAATTTTATGAATCATATTTATAGGTTACTCTTTGAACAATCGTTTAGATATGAAAAGAGCATATGAGGGGTATATTTATGCAAAATGCGACATGTCCATGTTCGACAGTTTCGAGAAAATCGACATTAATTTGTACTTGAAGTAATAGTAATGTCGTAACTTGTTGAGACACATTTTTAAGTTATGTACACTTTTTTGTTGAATTTTTTGATTGAAATTGAGCTACAATGATGCTTATTTAAGCGACAAATTCAATGATGTAATTATCTCAATTATCTCATATTAAAGATGCAGGAAAATTATTTTAATAATTAATTTATTTCATAACAATTAATAAATTAATTTATTAATCACAGATGATTTGGAGATTAATTATAAAAATAAAATTAAAAGACTTTAATACCTCAAAATATAAAATCAAACCAATAAAATTTTAAATTTGAAAGTTTTCTTTCGCCCATCTAAAAAAATTTTATTTATTCAACTTTCATCAAATTTATTTCATATTTAAATCTTAAAAACAGACTAAGATAAAGATCGTCAACAATTTTTTAAATATTTCTCAACTTGTTTAATTATTTTCGACATTTTAAGAAACATTTATGAATATAATCCGCCATCATTATTATAATAGTATTAACTAAAATGATCTTGAGTAATTTTATGTTTTTAAACTTGTTCATCTTAGTTTTTGTAAAAAACCTAAATCTTTCACATTAACGAAGATCAAACAGTGACAAACATTCTTCTTTGAAATTTAATTTATTTATCTAATACAAAATTCAGTAAGCTTAAGAATTATTTAACAATTTTTTTAAATTGAAAAAATCAAAATCATTTAGGTAATAAGTACTTTTTATTATCATCCAAATGACTTGATCGGAAAGGTCAAGAACAACTTTAAAAAAAATTTAAATAAAACTAAACCTAAAAAAATTATATAAATCAATTTATTCAAACAGCTAAAATATGATAGAAAAATATCAATTAGATTAATTTCACCAAAAGTAAAAGATTTTGATAGTATATGTATTTTATTTTTACTTCGAATTTTGGTTATAATTAATTAAAAATAACATAGTTATAATTAATACGATTAGGTAATAGAAATTTGTCCAGTTTGATTCAGGAAGTTGTACAGTTGTTGAATGTCGAATTTCGAAAACCATTCTTTTCGTGATTCATTTTAATGATTCTGAGAGCCCTTGAATAATACTTCCTTATATTAGGCTTTTCTTATAAGCCTTATAAGTTTTTCCAACCCAACTTTAAAAATTTGTTTCTTTTTATAAAAAAACAAATTAATACCCTTCGTTAGATTTACCTAAAATTTTCAAGTGAAAATTTTCTATTGCAAATAATACTGGGCACATATCTCTCCATTCAGTGTATTACCTATCATGCAAAGAAATATGAATATTTATCTAAGAAGATACTCATAGGCTGACTTCATAAAATTCATCTTGTAAAGAAGTCAAAAATGTCCACAGCTTTCCCCCCTCCCCCAAATTTTTTTTGTCGGGGCTAGTATAATATTATGTATCAGTATTTTGATGTTTTAACAATTTTCATCGAAAATAAAAACTGAAAACTCGAACTTCATTTTATTGAATGTTGTAATTTACTACAATAGACAAAGAAAAAGATTATTTATATACCTACATTTAAAGATTTAATGTTAAACATATAATAATTGTGCGTATTTTGGTTAGATAAGTATCTGAAGGTAAGAACGCAAAAAAAAAACAAAAAACCGTCATTTTTGAAGCATCGTAGAAAGTCCAGTTGATTAATGATCTTTATTTGGTGTTCTGATAAACCGGTAAAGTAAGATCGGTCAAGTTAATTACAATGTAAACTCGTTTAATACTTTTTTTTCAAGAATTGTACGTCATATTATGTGTATCTAAGATACATAACATAATGTAGCATAGCATATGGTACATAGCATACCATAAAAGATTGTTTGACGTCAACATACTAACAGGTACTTTACCCAATGTTTAAAATTATTGTTCCCAAAGGTCGGTGGTTTTTAGGTGACTATATAAAAAAAATATCTATAGTGTAATGGCTGTTAGCTTTAAAGTTTTACTAGTTTCGTTTAACTCTAAACAAAATCTTTACAAATATATATATAGGTAAATGAACCAAGGATTACCTGATTCCAAGGTAAATAAAAGATATTTGTAACGAATCTGAAATAATTTATACTACTAATACCGGTTTAATCAGAAAATTTCAAAGTAATTAAAAACAAAAATAACACGTAATTTGATAAAATTTCGATTTCACTATAAAAGTTTATAGTAGTATGTGCCCATAATACCAAAATAATTTTTTTTTCTACATATTTGAGAATTTATTTTTCTTATACATTAATTCAACATATTATGTTTTTAATAATTTGTTATTATTCACATTTTTGAGAAGCAACGTGCAATATTTCTTCTTGCAACGTAAATGCAGAACAGGAAAAGAAGTCACCCAACAGCAGGAGAACAGCAATAGAACCCATCTACTGTTTCTATTATAACCGGTAGGCGAAAATTGTGATTTTTGCAGGGTAAAAATATAATGTCTGAACTAAATTAATATCTAAATTAAAATACTTACACTGATTATATTCCAAGTATTAGAAGTATTCCGAGGATTTATAGGAAATACCTGAATTGTGGCATAACAATATAAAGCTTTTTCTCCATAACGCATGCAATTATCAAAATCATCTAAATGAAATACTGGAGGTATCGACGCATATTCTTCGTCTACAAAATATAATCAATTTTGCAATTCTCACAATTTATTGTTAAATCTCATTACAAACCTGTCACAATTGCATGTACTCTTAATAAACATGTTAAAGTTAAAACACTCACAATTTTATTAAACGACATTATTTATAACTTATTTAAAAATTATTAAAGTTTTATAGTAGTTTGCACTACAAGTAAATTTATAAATATTACTTATAAACTTTTTTGTAACAAAAAAACATGATGCGTAGCAAGGGTAGAAATGAAATCGGAACAGTGGTATAAACTGTTTGGAATTTCACTAACTTACCGATATATAAAATCTCCTGAAGGTAATCAAGTTATGGCTCTCATTTGCGTTTCATATAGGTTGTAATTTATGTAATAACGACTTTTGAAATAGAATTTAAAACAAAATCGGGTTATTTGTATTAAAAATTATTGGTATACTAAAAATCAAAATTTGGTAAAAAAATATTTACATTAATTAAACTTATGATTATTAAAAACAAATAAAAAAGTGCTTTAAAAGCTTTATCTTCAGCTCAAAAAAAATTTACAATACTATTTGTCAATTCAAGATTTACATTAAAAAATTCAAATATTAAAACTTTTGGATCTAGACACTTTCTGTTTCATTTTGTTTCAATGATTGTTTTCTATTGAAAGTATACCTATTCTATTGAAACTCGTCCGGTTAAACAGTAGTTTAACTTTAAATTATGGAAATGTATGAATAATGTTATCACTAAAACATAAATCCATATATCCATAATATTTTCTTGATATTTTCTAAATATTTAATGCCCTTACCTATTTGCATTACCTACACTTAAAATTTAAGCTTTTCTCAATATTATTCCTACCAATAGAAAAACCGAATAAGTGCTGATACTACCAATGTAAAAAATACTTAAATTTTAAATTTAGTTAAAGTAGTTAAATTGTTTTAAACTATTTACAGCACCTACACGTAAAAGGTTAAGCATCCCTTAAACCGTTAAGCTTCACTTAATTCCATTGCACCACTGAAAAGTAACTTCTTACGACGGAACACCTAACAAATAATGATATCTATTATTAAAAAATAAATTCGTAGGTTTTTTATTTTCTCAATATATATATTATTATACGATTTAATTATACGATTATAATTCATATATCACCAAAGTTATTAAACAAATGCGATGTTGCTAAAATGGAAAACTTAACCAAACTGCCACTTGTAAATAATAAAAATTGCGGGTCATACAATAAAAAAAAGGGTCACATTTAAGCAGAGGTGATGCAAACGGGCATTAGATATTTACATTTACTATTAAAATATCATATTCATTATACATTTTTATTATGTATAAATATCACACATAGATTTATATTCAAATTGCAA
The DNA here is from genome assembly GCA_949152465.1 of Cantharis flavilabris. Taxonomy (NCBI): domain Eukaryota; kingdom Metazoa; phylum Arthropoda; class Insecta; order Coleoptera; family Cantharidae; genus Cantharis; species Cantharis flavilabris. The sequence continues at coordinate 60,709,021 of OX424435.1, forward strand.
TGTGAGTCTATAAAACTACATCAATATAATTCAATATTGATTTTAAAATTTTTTTTGAAAATAAATAAAACTTTCACATTTACCATAATGTGCATCTGTAAATTTTTATCATCATGTTAAGTGATTACCATCCGAGCTCATATTTTATTGTCTTGTATTTAAAAAAAAAGTAATAAAGGTTATTCATTTATTGTGTTTACAAATCTATTACTCTTAAACAGAGACATAATATCTATCTAACGTAGATAGTCCTGAACAAAAAAAAATTTATACCCTACTCAAGTTAAATTTACTATTTAAACTTTTTAATTTTTAAAAAACAACTAATTTTTTATACGTTACTTATTAATGAAATATATTAAAATTGAACTAACACTACAATGAATAACTATAATTATTACTTAAAGCTAAAATAAGACTGAACTCGATTTCACATTTGATTAGATATTTTACAATAGTTAATACGTCAATGAAGAGTGATAAATGATAACATTATTATTAATTTTAGAATACGACTTCCGTTTTATGCAATTTCCATTTTATTATAAATGCATTATCTGAATATTATGTGATTTGTACTTTGTTAAGAAATCAAACGGAAATTGTTATCTAATAAATACTAAATTTATGAGTACACATAACTCCTCCCGCGTAAGTGCCCAGTCAGAATCATGTTAATGTTAACGTAATGTTAATGAATGGTAGCTTTGGATTGATAGATCAGCAGAAACATGGATTTTGATTGGAGCATTTGTTAACATTACGTTAACGTTAACATGATTCTGACTGGGCAGTTAGATTGAAAAATTTGGGGCTGTATCGGTTCCAAATTTTTCTAAAATTTCTATATTGTCTTTTCGGTTGTTAGGTGTTTTACGTTTCCTAACAAAATTAAAAATTTTATAAATTATTATTACAGATATAAAAACATAAATTAAAATTGTCCAAATGCTTGTTTTCCTAAAATGTATCACTGTATTTTTCTCATTTAATTTCACTTTTTGGTCGTTAAGTTCACTTTGAATTTTATTGAATTCACTTAGATCTAATTTAGACGATTCCATGAAAGAACAGAACATGAAAAAACAGAACATAAAAAAACAGAACATGAAAAAACAGAACAATGAATAAACAGAACAGTGAAAAAACAGAACATTGAAATAAAAGAATACTGACAAAAGAGACCTCTGAAAAATGAGAACAATGGATTGAATAAATTTGTTTAGATAAGTAGTTGTACTTTCAAAATTTTTTAACATTTGCCTATTAACTATTCGCGTACGATCAAATAGTGTACTACTAGTTTAAGGTCCTGCTTCAGAAACTAATTAAAAAATTTAACTATATATCCCAGTATTAGAATTTCTTTGATTGATTAAGGCGGAGCATTGCTAGCCAATGCACAAACTGGTCGCCCAGAAGTAGAAGAAGTATGAGAACCTCGGCAATCAAGCGGCAGCCGTTGTTTAAGAGTATGAAAATTATGATAAGATTTACAACTCTTTTCTATGTATTATTTGTTGTATTCTATTTTTTTTATTCAAATTAAAAAAAATAATTTTTTAATAATTTTTTTAATTAAAATTATAAAAAATAAAATTATAACTAAAATAAAATAAACATTAAAACTTTAATATAACAAGTTAAATGAAATAATATTAGAAAAAATATAGAAATTATATTGAAACTTTCAGCGACGTTTATCGCTTTAGTCACAAATTTATTTATTTACATAAAAAAATAAAACGTCGCTGAAAGCTTAAATATAATTTCTATTTTTTCTTATATTATTTTTTCTTATATTATTTTTTCTTATATTATTTTATTTAACTTGTTATATTGAAGTTTTAATGTTTATTTTAATTCGATATTGTACTACTTATTAATTAAAAAAAAATTTACGTGTTTTTTTATTAAATTTAGTTAATTATTGAAAATATAGTTGAATTTTTTAACTTTAATTTCTAAAGCCGGGACCTTAAATTAGTAGTACACTATTTGATCATACGCAAATCTTAAGCAAATATTAAAAATTTTACCAACGACAATGATATTTAAAAGTGCAGCTTCTGTTTTGTCAATGTTCTTTTATTTCGTTGTTCTGTTTTTTCATTGTTCTGTATTTTCATGTTCTGTTTTTTCATGTTCTGTTTTTTCATATTCTGTTTTTTCATGTTCTGTTCTGTCCGGTCACCAATTTAGACAGTTCTAAAGGTTTCACTTCAAAATTATCACTTGTTTCTTCATTTGCTAAAATTTTTATGTTGGGTATGCTAAAAAATTTTAAATTCTTGTTCTTCGACTCAAAACTACGTAGTTTAATGTCCTTTATTTTTAATTTACAAAATTTTGGAAATTCGACCATGTAGGTATGTACCTTGCAAGGAAATGTTTTCTTTTACACCTTTACACTTTTGAATGCTCAATAGTTGGTTTGTGTTTATCACAATCCATTTGCCGTTATCAACTTTTTGAATTTTGAGATTGCTGAGTTTTATGTGTTCTTGTTTGCAATTTGTTATATTTTCCGAAAACTTTAATAGTTGTACTTCGCATGGAATGTCTTCATTATTTTTTATTTTGGATACACTTTCTTCAAACAAATATTCCTCGTACTTGATTTCTTTGCAGTTGTCTTGAAAATTTGAATAGTATCGCTCATTTAGGATAAGAAATTTGGAATTAGATAGGATTATTTCATAATTATTTATATCGGCTAAAATGGGTAAAGGATATAATTTAAAATAGTCATATGGTTCCTTTTCAGCTATAGGGATTTCAAGTAGAAAAATAATTTAATTGAATTTTGTATAACTTTTAATATTAATGACTTTTTCAAATAATAAAATATTTTCTAAAATCGGTTCAAACGGTAATTTTGCGTCTTCGGTTTGATTATCTATAAATTTTATTTCTTCTAACAAATCAATTGGTTCTATTATATGATTATAAAAAACATTAATTTTTGCAAAGCTAATTGCTACTTCTAAATTGTTCAATAAATTATTAATTATTTGAAAAGTTGTTATTAATTCTGAAATTGTGGTCATCATAATTCTGAGATGTTGATATTTTAAATTTTTAATTTCCGCTGCTTTTATAAATTCTTGAAATTGATTTAATTTGAATTCTAATGATTTTTGATTCTTAACAAGAGTTGTTGTAGTTTGATTAAATTTTGTAATAACATTTTGCATTAGCGTTATTTGGTCATTGACTATTGTTTCAATTTTATTTTGGTTTTGATTTAAAGTTTGAATTTCGTTGTCAAAACGTATAGCGTCATCATTATCTAAATTTCCTGTAACAATTTTGATTAGTGATCCTAATCCGTCAATAAAACCGCGTTTTTGTCTTTTTAGTTTTGTCGGAATTGAAGGGTTAATTTGAGAAATTTGTTTATTTATTAATTTTATTAAGTGGTTTGTTATTTGGTATGAATTGTAAAATTCTTTTTATATTCATTGTCAATAAGAATTTGGTGAAAGGTAAAATTTATAAAACTGTATTGATTTTCTAGAGAGTGAAAATGATTTATAACTAAGGATATGTCGAATATTTGAACAAATGTCCAAAATGAAATTTTGTTCTATGCATTTCCCAATCGTAATGGTAAGAGTCCAGGGTTTTCTGTCAGTTTTCTGTATGTCGATGTTGGTTCGTTTGCAGTTATTAGGCAGAAACATCTGAAATGAGATTTGGCTTTTTTAATTCTTTTAAGTGAATAATTTCGTGCTTATTATTTTTGTTATTTACAATTTCAGCTTTGTTATGGGGTAATAATTCGGTAATCGTATAAGGTCCTATAAATGTATTATCTTTTTTAGTGCGTTTTCTAGTATTTAATTTATAAACTTGTTGTCCGATTTCAAAATTATGTTGTTCATCACCTTCGGTGTTGATTTTACTGATTGTATCAATTTTGTGTTGCTTAATTTTATTTTCTAAGTTATCGTAAATTATCTGGGTTTTTAATTTGTGATCGTCAATATATTTTTGATAAAAATTTTGTTCTAAGAATAAATCGGTATTGTCTCTTAAATTTGTATGTCCGAAAGCAAGTTCAAAAGGGGTAAATTTGGTAACACTGTGTATACTATTGTTATAACTCGTAATTGCGTATTGCATTAAATTATCGTCATTTGGAAATTGGGATTGTAACATACGTAGGTGTTCGATTAATGTTGAATGTAGTCGTTCAACTATTCCATTTGAATCGTGATGGGCTGGTGTTGTAAAATGGACTTCAATTTCATGTAATTTAAGAAATTCTTTAACTACTTCGTTTTTAAATTCTCCTCCGTTGTCGCATATTACCTTTTCAGGCACCCCATAAAAATTTATATACTGCATTAAATTTTGAGTTGTCTCAATTGCATTTCTCGAATTTATTTTAAACGCTTGAGCTAATTTTGTGAATGCATCTATGATGGTCAAATATGTTTTGGTATTGTAGTTTCGGTTATGAGCAAAGGAACATAAGGTTTTTTCCTCGCGTATTTCGTGACTTGACAAATAGTGCATGAATGAATATAATTTGAAACACCCGTTTTCATGTCTTGCCAAAAATAGTTTCGTTTTAAATATTATAAAGTTTCATTTATTCCGCGATGGTTGGTTTTTCCTTCATGGTAGTTTCTAATCAGCAATAATTGTTCATCTTTTTCTCTAACTAAATTTAATTTTTTCGTACATCGGATTAGTTTAGGACCTCGTTCGGAAAAATTCTTTAGATATACTTGAAAAAAGTCTTAATATAATTTTTCTCTGTGGAAATAAATATGATAGAATTTTTCAGAAGTGGTATAAGTTTGTAAAAATTTGAGAATGAAATATTTATTAAATTCTTTTGGAATTTTGAGAGTTCAAATTTTTAAGTTTTCATAGTCATCATTAGTAACGTTCATTGTCTGTTCACAACATGGTTTGCTATCTACTGCATCTTCGATAATTGGGACTCCATCGTTTGTTGTTTCGTTAAAGTTGGAATGCGGTGTATATTCGGTCGGAAAATTTGAAGGTCTGAGTTGAATATTTGATAAAATTTTGATTTTGTTACTATTATTTTTTGGATTTTGAGTATTTGAAGTTTGAATATTTGAAGTTTGTGGTACGGGTTCGTGAGTGGTTTCTCTTAACATTTCCAAAACATTTTCGTCAACATCACCGGAGTTATTAAAAAGTGATTCATTGTCACCTGTTTCTAAAGCATTTATTTTTATTCTAGAAAGAGCATCTGCGTTTGAATTCATTTTTCCTTTTTGGTAAACAATGTCATAATCAAAGTCTTCTAATCGTAATCGCCATCTTACCAATTTCGAATTTGGTTCTTTTAAGCCAAAAAGCCAAATGAGTGGGCGGTGATCAGTAACAATTGTAAATTTTCGTCCGTATAAATATGGTCTAAAGTACTTGGTAGCATAAATGATTGCAAGTAATTCTTTTTCTATGGTCGAGTAATTTTGTTCGCTTTCGTTTAATGTTCTTGAAGCATAAGCTATACTGGTAGGTTGGAACCATCCGTAGTTAGAATGAAAGGTTTTTCAAAATCGGGGTATTGTAATATTGGATCATTGGTTAAAATTTGTTGGCAATTTCTAAATGCGTTGATATATGTTGGGGAACCCTTTTTTAGACAATATGTTAATGGTTTGGTTAATTTGGCAAAATCTTTTATAAAACGTCGGTAATATCCTAGCAATCCTAAAAATCTTTTTATCTCTTTTGTTGTTTTTGGAATTGGGTATTCTAAAATAGCTTTAATTTTATTTGGATTAGGTTTCACTCCTTCTGGAGTTATTACATGTCCTAAGTAAGCAACTTCTTTTTGCAAAAATTCTGATTTGACTTATTGAATTTTAAAATTGGCATCTCGTAATCTTTGAAAAACTTGTCGAATTCTTTCCAAATGTTCCTGTAGTGATACCGAAAATATTATGATATCATCCAAATAAACTAAGCATATTTCCTTTTGGATTCCCCTTAAAATGTTGTCCATTACTCTTTGGAAGGTACCTGGAGCATTTTATAGTCCAAATGCCATCCGGAGAAATTCATAATGTCCATTTTCGACAGAGAATGCAGTTTTCGGGATATCGTTCGGATTCATCTCAATTTGGTGAAAACCAGAAGCTAAGTCAAGAATTTAAAATATTGGTATCTGCCTAATTTATCCAAAATGTCGTTGATGTTAGGTATGGGATATTTATCGCTTACCGTTTTTTCGTTTAACTTCCGGTAGTCGATAACAACTCTCCATTTCTTTTTCCCGCTAACATCTAATTTTTTGGAAACCACCCAAACTGGCGATGACCAAGGTGAATTTGAATTTGTTCTAATATGAATTTGTTCTAATATGTGGGGTTTACCAAAAACATGTTTAAGACAATTTTTCTAGAGAATTTAATGGTCTTTAATTTTGTATAGGGTGGGATTTGCTCTGTCTAACGTCATTTTCGAGATATTTGTCAAAAACTGTGAAAATGTATTGTTTTGACTTCTTCCACCCCTCGCCCCACCCAAACCCGTCACTCTTAAGCGGGAGACTTTTTAATAGGTACTTATAGAGCAACTGATAATAAACATTTTGTGACAATCCAACCTCTTATTTTTTGAATTTCGGGGTTCACATCTAATTGTACTGTACTATATTCCTTACGTAAGTTTATTAAAATACTTTTTTTTAAATTAAATCAGTTTTTTTACCTGGATATTAAGGAATTACCAATTTTTTGTTTTATCTTTTTTATGCAATTAATTAATCTTTATTAACTTTAATATATATAAACATAAAATTTATTTTAAATTTTTGTATTTTTTGTAGAATAAAAATATTATTGTTATTCATAATTTGTAAATATAAGCGGAAAAACGAGGGGCTCAATATTATTTTTGTTTAATAATCATTACGTAAGATGTGACAGGGGGGTGCCAAAGTCTTACGTACCCTTATGTGAGAAGGAGAGGGGGTCAAAAATTACAAAAAGTCGTCCTTACGTAATTAATGGACAGCCCCTTTGGCTATTTAGATCACACCGACGACCTAGGGAATTGTGAGCAGTAGTTTCATTGCAGATTTAAATTGGTTCAATTGCCATGATGCCCGTCACTCTATCGCCAGTTCATAGGTACCGTTCGTTATACTAGAAAAACTGAATTACTATTTACTTAAAATAGTAATGCAACGTGACGCGACGCAAAGTTACTTTTAAATATTGTGATTGGTTTATATTTCGTCTTAAACCAAGCAGCAATTAAACATCATAAATAGTTGCCTTTCATCACGTCGAAGTTTGGTAGATATCGAGTAAGTATTAACGGATGAGGATATCTCAAATTGCTACCTTGAATTTAAATCTCAAAATAAAGAAATATTGAATTCAAACTTAAGAGCCAAACTACACCAGCGTTGTTTCCGTCGCGTAATGATCGTCGCGTTTTCTCCGCTCGACCCGGAGCAACTACACGGGAGCGTACGAGAGCGTTTTTAATACGCCAGGTACAGTTCGCGAAGAAACTTTTGTTAATGGTGTTAGTTAAAAATGAATACCATTACGATTGGTTTCTGTGTCAAACATTTTTAACAGCCTGTACACTCGCCGGCATTTTACGCTTCAATGTAGTTTGCCAGATTCAAACACTGCTGTTGCGTTCTCAGAAATACGCCGGCGAGTCTCGACGGGACCGGAAACAACGCTCCAGGTGGCGTACCACTAGCTGACGCCGACGGAAGAAAGTTTTCAACGTTGAAAATTACGCTCGTGTAGTTTGCTCCATTTAAACGTGTGATTTTCAATAGAGCGGCGGATACGCGACGGAAACAACGCTCGTGTAGTTTGGCTCTAAGGTATCACAATCTAAACTTTATTGCAAAATTTGTTTAAATAAAAATTTTTATTATTATTTAGTTAATCGCAAATATATTTTAGTGTTCTATTTAAATTTGACTTGAAACCTTCTTAAATAGTTTCTGTTCATTCATTATACTGTGTAACTCGAAATTACAGTAACTCGTTAAGAGAAAGTCAATACTTAGTTTCAAATTTAAAAAATGAAAAAATATTTTCAATAGTATAGTTATTTGGTAATATTTTTAAAATCAATAGCTCTGCTTTCATTAATTTGGTGACCTTGACCGAATTCCCTACACAAGTAAATATTATATTTATGGTAATGGCATTATTACAAATTTCTTAAATTAGTTTTTAAATTTATTTAAAATTTTAAATAATAAAATAAAATATAAAGCACTCTTCGAGAATGTATTTATAAGTACTTAAATAAAACATGTAACGTCCATTAAGGGTCAGTTGTACAAAGCTCAGGTAAAAGTTAAACCAGGTTCAACTCACTGTTCATCCAATCAGAGTGCTCAAAATCATAGCTAACCCTGGTTCAACTTTGATCCGAGGTTAAACCTCTGTTGTACAACTGACCCTAAGTAATTTTCGAGAATTAAATTAGTTATTCGATTCCGTTTATTTTATTTTATTAATAAAATAATAGTATAGTTATTATTTGTTACACTAACGGGGTTGGACACAAAAATCTCATAAAACGCAGCGCGGCGGTGGCTGTGAAATTTTATATTTTTTTAAGAAATGTTTAGTTTTTATTATATTTTTTTGTAAATTTTGCTTTTGCTCCATATTAGTTAAGGTAATCCCCAACTTCTGATTTGTGACCATTTTGAGAATAAAAGTGATTTTTTTTATTTGAAAAGTTTGTTTGATTGGATTTAAAATTTTAGATAGAAAGGTTGAAATGGTAATTTACCGATCGTCTAATTGCCGAAAATATTTACACTGAAACTAGAAGACCAGGCGTCGAAACTTTCATTACAATTGAGAACCAACTTTAGCATATCACTTAATGCAATAAAAATAAACAAACAAAAATAGTTTGAAAAAAAATGAACACGTGAATACCTGCTTAAAAAGCAATGTTGGAATCTTGAGATTAAAATTTTGAGGTTAGAAACTACGAAAGTCTCAATAAGTTTTCTAAATCTGGTGCATCATCCTGTAGTAAAATAAAGGCACCAAGACGTAGACCTAAAACAATTTTACGTAGAAAACTATGGCACAGAAACATTTAAGTACTTATTATTACTTCCTTGTAAAACAAGGAAGTATTGTAATCCCGATTTTTTTCGGTTTCCAGATTTTTTTAATTTGAAACTGATACTATTTTTGGGACCTGATCTACAAATTTAACATATTATACTAGACCAATTTTTCCACAATATACCTATTACCTATAGAAGTATGTATAAAAATATACTGATTTATTTTAAACCTGCTTATATCAATTTAACTATGATGTAGGCTATAGGGTATTTAACCCTATAAAATATGTCGAATGGCTTTAGTTTATGGAATATTATTGATTAACCTAAACTCTTTGCTTTAGATAGACAAAAACATACAAGCAAATAAGATACTTCTAGAACACAACCAAAGAAATACTAACTTTGACAATACAAAAAACGTCAAACACTTGTTATACAACTTTCTCTATTAAACAGGTTTTGATTTGGTAGAATACATTATAATACAATAATATATGTTTATCATGTTTATTAAAGCAATACTAAGTACCTAATGTACTAGTAGTCAAAATTGTGACGTATATTTTTATGAAGAAAAAACAAATATTTTTTTTCCTGGATTTAAATAGAGCGCTATATTATGTAATATATTACGGTCAGGTACAACTCGGTAAAAAAGTCAATACTGTTAGAACAATATAATATTCGACCCACGATATGACAAAAAAGTCTTCGAAAGGTACAATTTACATTGCTAACATCAGAATGTATTAATAATTTCTGAAGCCACTGTAATTAACTTTCATCTATAGGTTTGTTCGTGATGGTTTCACTTAAAAGTGTCAATAGTGTAATTTACACTTTAACTTTTTCCCAAAAGTGTAGGTTTAACGCGAAAACAAAAAGTGTAACTTGAGTGTAACTCCTCCCCTTGAATTCAAATTTGCGTTTGGTAGGTTATGTAAATCAAAATTTAGATGTTGGTGAGCAATGAAATAATTATAATTTTTACGATTTGCAATCAATTTTTTACAATTTGCAAGAAAAACCGGGCGAGACGGAAAGCCCAAAACACAGGTCACCCAGATGACAGAAAGTCATATAACGACCTGCACGGGAGGGTGAAGAGGAAGCTCAAAGAGCACAGGGAGGAAAAATGGGATAATAAACTAGACAATCTTTCTTTGGAAAATCCAAATGCGTGGAAATTTATTAGGAACATTCAAGGGAAGGGAAAAAGAGCTAAGATCCCCCCCCCCCTCGACGGTCCAAATGGTGAGGCCCTCAGCCACCTGGAAAAGGCGGAGGTCCTAGCCGAGAGTTTGGAGGAACAATTCAGTCCTAACACTGACCCTTCAAACTCGGAGCACATCAAGGCGATCAACGAGGAAGTCAAGCGGAGATTAGCCACTCTAAAAACTGAAATATTAGAACACGATCACTTAGAGCCTGTAAGCTATAATGAAATAATTATAACTATCAGGAAGTTAAACAAAAAGAAGGCCCCAGGACCCTGCGGCATCACAAATAAAATGATATCAGAACTCCCCAAGAAAGCGATTGTGACCATACTAGCGATCACAAACGCGATATTAAGACTTAAGACTTAAGATATTAAGACACTTTCCATCCCGATGGAAGGTAGCCGACGTCGTTATGTTTTATAAACCAAACCAAAACCCCAGAAGCCCAAAGTCTTACAGACCAATTAGCTTACTACCATACGTAGGCAAATTGGTCGAAAAACTAATCGCAAAAAGATTTGACCAGGCCGCGGCCGAAAGCCAAATTATTCCTAATGAGCAATTTGGCTTCAGACCGGGGCACTCGACGGTACATCAAATCCTCAGACTGGTCGAACATATTATTTCTAAATGGGAACAAAAACAGTCAACGGGGGCTGTATTCTTAGATGTAGCCAAAGCATTTGACAAGGTATGGCACCAGGGCCTACTTTTCAAACTGATGGAGGCAAAATTCCCACCACTATTAATACTAATCTTGGCATCGTTCTTGGAAGATAGGAAATTCTGCGTAAAACTTGAGGGTGTCCGCTCGACTTTAAAGTGCATCACAGCGGGCGTACCCCAAGGCAGCATCCTGTCTCCCAAGCTCTTTGTCACGTACATTCACGATATGCCCTCCCCTAGAGATCACAATGATCCAAGAACCGAAATGGCACTCTATGCAGATGACACAGCGGTGTACACCAGCTCATGCCGACCCAATTTTGTGATAAGACGCCTTCAAGACCATCTAATCACACTGGGAGAATGGTTCCGTACTTGGAGCATAGGAGTAAATCCTAGCAAGAGTACGGCAACATTCTTCAAACGATTAGATGGCCGACCAAAAACTATTCAAGAACTCCCACTACACGTCTCAAAATGTACGGCACCGAGATCCCCTGGAGTAGCTCTTCCAAATATTTGGGGGTTACATTGGACAGCGGACTTCGGTGGGGCCCACACTTAAATGGGGCGTGTACCAAAGCTAGAAGTGCACTAGCCGCTCTCTCCCCCTTTTTAAATCTTAAGGGTAAACTTAGTATTAAGAATAGAATTAGGCTATATACATCGTGCACCACGCCTATCCTGATGTACGCAGCTACCGTTTGGGGCCATGCGGCCGAAATTCATTTGAATAAAGTCCGGGTGGTCCAAAGCATAGCAATACGGCGAGCTACGAAGGCCCCTATGTTCGCTAGCAACGCAAGGCTCCTTGAGGACTCCGGCCTGGAGTCTATCCGCGAATTGTTCCGCCGCACAACGGAAAAATTCTACGAAGACGCAGCAAACTCTGAAAACCCATTAATCAACGGGCTTGGAAAGAGACCCAAGTCGATCCTTGAGCCAACAGCGTAAAACCCTTTTAAACCATATGTTTTTCACTTCAAAAATAAAATTAACATACTTTCTTTCAGGATGTTTGCCTTTGTTTTAGCTTTTATCTACTGCTGCTCAAAAATCCAGCGATTATATTTACTTTCAACCGCTAATTATAGGTTACTCTCATGTTAAGTACTGGCACTCGACCAGATGTTATGTTTATTATATACTAGCTGACGGCCCGGCTTTGCTCGGGTTTCAATTTGATTGGTAATTAAACTTTTCCATTATTATATCCAAATACAGGGGTCTCCACAATTTTGTTTTTGAAATTTTTTTATTGCCGCGCCACCTGTCGACAACGCACTTTTGTTTATGCGAATTTGCTCTTTTTTCAATTTTTTTAATTAACTTTTGATGTCATAAAAACACTTCTCACGGCCCACAGATAAATTTGAGCCAGTAGTTGTGGAGATTAGCCAGATATAATGAGGAGAGATAAAATAATCAGAATTTGAAAATTTAAACAAACTACCTATAAGTATTCACGAAAACCACAATAATTACTCTTTTTTCATTTCCGATTTATACATTTATGACGATTTATACATTTATGATATATATTTTTATTTAATTTAATTTTTTTATTAATGAAAATTTTAGAATTAAAACATTATTTAAGCAATCCTTCTTCATTTTTCTCCTCTTCTTCGTCTTCTAATAAGGATTGCTGAAAAGCACTCAGTGACATTGCCAATTCCTCTTCTTGCTCGTGTTTCTTTTTCAAGGCAGCAGCAGCCATTTTTTCTTCTTTTTTTCTCTTTCGTATTCGTTTCGCTGCAACTTTTCTTTTTACGTTGTCCAATTCAGTACTACGCATAGGGTTTTCGCAAAACTCTTGTAGTACCTCTCTTAAAGAATTCTCGGTAGCTTGAACGTATTCCAATTTAACTTCCCAATTTTCATATTTTGCAAATGATAAAACTCTCTTTAGCGCCGCTTCTACAATCTTCTTAAATTCTGCAGAAGACATTTTTTCGTTATATTATTTTGCGAATTGTTTATATAGAAGTTTCGAGTTTTAAACTATTACCATTTTAAAAGATTAAAGGATTAAAATATAAATAAAAGATTAAAAAATACAAAGGAAGGGGTTAATATGGTTGGTAATTGAACTTTTCCATTACTGTTAAACCTATTAAAAGGTAAAAATTGTCTTATATTTTATTTATTTATGTAAATATTTAATTTTATTAAAATACAATTTAAAATGAGTAAAAAGTTTGAAATCTTAAAGAAAGTTTAATCGACAATATATTTATTGTAATGCTCTTTGGTAAACAATATTTTTAGTTTTTCCGTCAGGTGCGAATATATGTAATGACGATGGTTTACCAACACGTGAACATCCAACGTACAACTGTCCATGGGAAAAACAATGATTTTCAAGATTTAATCCACACACTTCCAGCGATTGACCTTGGGATTTATTTATTGTCATTGCAAATGCTAATCGAACGGGAAATTGAATACTTTTGAATTCAAATGGCATATCAGATGGAATGATGGGTATTCGTGGAATTAATACAGTTTCTCCTTTGAATTTACCTGTTAATATAGTTGCTTCGATGATATTTTTCATTAATGTTTTCACTGCCAATCTTGTGCCATTACACAATCGTGGTTGATTTAAATACAGCTATTTAGCGGCTTATTAGCACGTCAATGCAATTTGCTGCCAGCAAGCAATTTTTAACAGCTATTATTTAGCTAATTTGCAGCTATTTTTTTAAATGGTTCACCGCTGGCAAAATAGCACTAAATTACTTGCTGCCAGCAAGCAAATAAACAGCTAAAGATTTTCACAGCTGCTATTTAGCTATACAATGCTACTTGGGGGAGTTCCTGGCAAATCAAGGGAATTTAAGAATTCGGTTGGGTAATTCACAACTTCATCGGGATCCAAAACGCAATCAATAGACTTGTATGTAATTGTGTGGCCACTTATCTTGTTTTGAATATCGGTATTTATTTCATTGACATCTTTACAACCTGCACAAGGATATATTTGACCTTGCACTTTGAATGTTGGCATAAAATGATCTGTTATTATGTTGTCTGCACCAAAAGAAGTCATTTGGAAGCAAATGTTGTATTTTACAATATTAGCCAGAAAATGTTTTGATTGCAGCGTCGTTCCAGATTGTTAAGAAAATAAATAAAAGATTAAAAATGTTTATAAAAGCAAGTTATTTAAAAATGAGTTATAAGCTTATATGAGTAGCATAGTTTAAAAATAGTTTTTTATGACTTTTTTGTAAGACCATATAAGTGGATATATTATTATTTTAGGAGTAGTCGTGATTCAACACTCGTAAAGTAAAATTAAAACTTCACTACGAAATACTACATTATGGCAATTTAATGTAATGTTTAACTTAGTTTATATTATATTAAATATATACCTTTGATATTACTGAGTATAATTCATTAATAAAACCCAACAGGTTATGGGACCAGTATATCTCAGTTATCTCAGGTACTCCAGGTAAAATTGGAAGTAAAAACAGTAAAAATTAAAACGTGTATTTCGTTGTGTTAAAAAAGAGACTCGTAAAATTAAAAAACTTTTGTAAAAATTAAGTGAAGGTGAATAAGCTTTCAAGTAAAAAAAAATTAAAACGTTCAACAGTAAAAAAATTTTAAATTTTAGTGAAAACCGCGTGTAAAAGTGAAATCAAGTACAAGTAAAAACAGTAAAAATTTAAAATGGAAGAAAGTTATCATATCGAAAAATTGAAAGACGGGGAAAATTTTCAAATGTGGAAATTTCAAGTTACCGTGTTTTTTAAAGCAAAACAACTTTTTGAAATTGCAAGTGGAAAAACCAAATGTCCACAAGATGCAACTGCTAAAGAAGATTGGGAGAAAAAAGATGCAATGGCACAAAAAATAATTGTAACAACTGTGGAAAAACAACCACTTACATATTTGTTGAATTGCAAGAATTCAAGTGAAATGTTTAAGAAATTAAAAAATTTATACGAACGTGATAATCAACAACAAAAATGTAATTTAATGCAAGAGTTTTACAATTATCAATTTAAAAAGGGCACCGATATGTCAACATACATTTGTGATCTTGAAAATTTAGCACATAAATTAAAAGTATTAAAACAAGAAGTTAGTGATATGATGCTAATAACAAAAATTTTATCTTCACTTCCGGACACCTATAAATATTTTATTAGCGCATGGGAATCAACATCACAGGAAAAACAAACATTAACAGATTTAACATCTAGATTATTAGCAGAAGAAAAAAGACACCAAACGTCGGAAAACTCAAGTGAACAGGTAGCGTTTAATTCTACAATAAACGGGAGATTTTATAATAAAAATAAAAATAAGTTTAACCGCGGAAATTTTAAAAATAAAAACTGTTTCAAATGTGAACAACCGGGACATTTTGCTCGAGATTGCAGAAAAGTAGAATTGCGGTGTAATATATGCAAAAAGAATAACCATCTTCAGTCTGATTGTTTTTTTAGAAAAAGTAAACTAAATGCAAGCGGATCTAATCAACAAGATAACAAGATGTCATTTTTAACAAGCCATGAATGCACTGAAAATTCAGAAAATAATAACATTGAATGGTTTATGGATTCTGGTGCAACATCGCATATGACAAATGAAAAACAATTAATTAAAAATTTAAAATTAAATGTTACTGAAATCGGAACCGCGCGAAAAGGTGAAAAAATGCAAGCATTGGGAACCGGAAATATTGAAACAGCAGAGTGCATATTAAAAGAAGTGGATTTAGTGCCCGAATTAAGTAAAAATTTGTTATCTGTAAGTAAAATAGCAAAAAGTGGTGCGGAAGTAATATTTAAAAACGAAACGGTTCAAGTGTTTAAAAATAAAAATAAAATTCTAGAAGGAAAACTAAGTAAAAATGGACTTTATTTGGTCAATTTGACAAAAATTAAAGAAACCGCACTAATAACCGAAAATGTAGATGCTTCAATGTGGCATAAAAAACTTGGACATTTAAGTACTAATAATATGTTAAAATTAAAATCAATTAGTGAAGGATTTAATCTAACAGATGCGGAAATTAAAAATTTTGGAAATTTAACATGTGAAGTGTGCATCAATGCAAAACAAACAAGAAAACCGTTTGAACAAAACCGACAGAGTGCAACTAGGCCTTTAGAAATAATTCATACCGATATTTGCGGACCAATCGAACCTTCTACTTGGGATGGTAAGAAATATTTCATAACATTTTTAGATGATTACACTTATTACTGTATGGTACACTTATTAAATGGTAAATATGAAGCAGTCGATGCAGTAAAAGATTACATAAACGAGGCAGAAGTAAAATGGAACATAAAAACAAGTAAAATACGATGCGACAATGGTAAAGAATATGCAAATAAAAATTTAAAAAACTGGTGTCGACAAAAAGGAATTACCATTGATTTTACAATACCTTATACACCTCAATTAAACGGAAAATCAGAAAGATTAAATCGAACTTTATTAGATAAAGCAAGAGCTTTAATTTTTGAGTCAAATATGAATAAAAATATGTGGGGCGAAGCTGTTAAAGTTGCAGCTTACTTAACTAATAGAATGCCGACCGAAACTTTAAAAATTACTCCGTTTGAAATGTGGAACAATAAAAAACCGAACTTAAAATATTTACAAATATTTGGAACAGATGCCTATGCAAAAAGACTAGACTACATAAAAAAATTTGATGAACGGACAAAAAAATTAACCCTGATAGGTTACGCACAAAATGGTTACAGGTTATTTGATAACGAAAAACAAAAAGTTATAATCGCCAGAGATGTAATATTTAAAAACGATGAAGTAAAACTAAAATTAACAAATGAAGTAAAAATTGAATCGGAAAATGAGGAAGAACCAAAAGGTAATGAAGAAGAAATTACAAGTGAAAATGAATTACCTAGTGAAATCGAAGAACTTGGAAAAGGTAAACGAATTAAAAAGGTACCTGCAAAATATGATGATTTTGCAATGTTAACATATGAAGAAGCGACAGAAGGACAAGATAAAGAAGAATGGATTAAAGCAATCGAAGAAGAGAAAAACTCTCTAGAAGAAAATAATACGTGGGAATTAATAAATAAAAGTGAAACTGACAGTAAAAAGATATTAAGCAATAGATGGGTATTTAAAATAAAAGATGACGGAACTTACAAAGCTAGACTAGTAGTTCGCGGATATGAACAAAAATTCGGAATTGATTATGAAGATACTTTTAGTCCAGTGATAAGCAGTAGTGCAATACGATTAATATTTGCAATTGCGGCTGAAAATAATTATGAAATAGTAAAATTTGACATAAAAACAGCTTTCTTATATGGACCATTAAACGACGAAGTTTACATGGAAATACCACAAGGTTATAATATTAAAAATAAAGTGTGTAAACTGATTAAAGGGCTCTACGGTCTTAAAACATCGCCTTTAAATTGGCACAATAGATTTACAGATTTCTTAAAAAATTCCGGTTTACTGCCCATAAAATCTGAAAAATGCGTATTTAAAAATGCCGATGGAACAATGATTATTGCTATTTATGTAGACGATGGACTCATAGTAGGAAGTGATCAAATTAAAATTAATGATTTCTTAACAAAATTACGTGACGAATTTAAAGTAAAAATAACTAAAAATCCTTCGACATATTTAGGAATAACAATAAAACGTGACAATACGGGCATAATTTTAAAACAAACCGAAATGACAATACAAGTACTAAAAAAATTTAAAATGCTAGAAAGTAATAAAACTAAAATTCCATTAACCAGTGGCGACCTAAAAAGAAGTGACATTATTGAACTAAATCAAAAATTTCCATACCGAGAAGCTATAGGAAGTTTATTATACTTAAGTAATAAAACTCGACCCGATTTAAGTTTCGCTGTTAATTACGTAAGTCGCTTTATGGAACAGCCAACAAGAAGTGATGTCAATAACATTAAACACATAATGAAATATTTAAATGGAAGTCAAAATTTTGGAATAAAATTTTACAGCAATAAAACTGATGAACTAATAGCATATAGTGACGCAGACTACGCCGGTGATCTAAAAACAAGAAAAAGCACAACCGGGTATATTATATTTTACAACGGTGGGCCAATTTCGTGGTGTTCGCGAAAACAGCCAATAGTGGCGTTATCAACCAGTGAATCTGAATATATTGCTGCGGCGGATTGTTGTAAAGACTTAATATATATTAAAAACTTAATCGAAGAGTTAAAATCTAAAAGCATAAGTGCAGTGCTGAAAGTTGATAAAAAAAGTGCAATAGATTTAGCGAAAAACGGGACTATGAATAAAAGAAGTAAACACATAGATGTAAGATTTCATTTTATACATGAAAAAATTTTAAGTGGAATTGTAAAAATTGAATATTGTAACACTACAGAGCAAATCGCAGATATTTTCACAAAGCCACTTGAAAGTATAAAGTTTGTAAAATTTAGAGATAAATTCATGTTAGAATTGTATAATTAATAATTGTTAGATTTAAAAATTAAAATTAAGATGTTTTTTTGTTTATTAATTAAATGTAAGAATCTTTCATTTAAAGGGGGGTGTTAAGAAAATAAATAAAAGATTAAAAATGTTTATAAAAGCAAGTTATTTAAAAATGAGTTATAAGCTTATATGAGTAGCATAGTTTAAAAATAGTTTTTTATGACTTTTTTGTAAGACCATATAAGTGGATATATTATTATTTTAGGAGTAGTCGTGATTCAACACTCGTAAAGTAAAATTAAAACTTCACTACGAAATACTACATTATGGCAATTTAATGTAATGTTTAACTTAGTTTATATTATATTAAATATATACCTTTGATATTACTGAGTATAATTCATTAATAAAACCCAACACAGATACTAACGTTAACAATGGTTCCGGCGGCTGATTGAGTTCAGGCAATTTAACCTTACCATTAAGACAACACAACCCTGGCGCTTCGTTTTTGAATTTATATGCTTTGCAATGTTGACATATTTGATCCATGCTACCAATGTCAATGTTTCGATGTAAACTGTAATCAGTTGATGGATCATAATGAAATGCAAGGCGTAAAAATATTAAGCGATCCGTGATGCAATGATGCTCTTGATTGTATATTTCTATTATGCTGAATGTCATTTTGTACTGCACGTTGTTGTTGACTTAAATTTGCACGGGAATTTCTTATTCGATTTCGAACTATTTCAGTTTGTTCTGCACGTTCCTGCGGTGTTTGTTGCGAACGTGAATTTCGCATTCGGGTTGCACGTCGTGTACGACGACCAATATTTGAACGTGGTCTTGTCATCTTATTTATATTATATTATCACTTATATTAATTATTATTGTATTATTACTATTTACTATTAATTTACTGTTACTATTACTATTATATAATGATAAACATCTTGCGGGTTCTTTGGTAATTCTTAGTTAGCCTCATTTGCCAACTTAAAAAAAATTTATTTAAAATACAAAGAAATTAAAATTTGAAATTTAATCCATTACAAACAAAAAAAAAGATAGAAGATGTTGGCGAATTTCTCATTGGTTTATTCATTTATGTTCAACCAATCAGGGGTTAATTAAAGCTCTTAAATTTACGAAAATATTTGAAACGACTGTTTATTGTCGCGCCACCTGTCGAAGACGCAAGTTTTGCTTATGCGAATTCGCTCTCCTGTCAATTTTTTTTACTTTTTATGTTATAAAAACACTTCTCACGGCTCACAGAAAACACACAAAAATTTTGGTTAAATTTGATCCAGTAGTTTTGGAGATTACCGGGCACAAACAAACAAGTCTCTTTTATATAGATAGAGAAGAGATAGAGATAGAGATAGAGATTTTATTTTCCAACCAACCAGTTGGAAGTTGTTATTATTTTTATGTTTATGTTTCTTTTTTATTAAGTAGTCTGTACTCAACCAAGATGAGAGACACAAAATTGCTCTCATTAAATCGAGAACATCAATATTTTTATCTGAAAACCATTTCTTTGAGCTTCTGCTGACATGTACACTTGCATTATCTTGCTGAAATATAAAGTTTTGTTCCGGATGTCCTGTTAAAAATGGAATCAGATGTTGGGATAACACTTCCTGATATTCCTCGCTGTTGATCCGAGTGGATGGAAATGCGAAATTAAGTGTTCCCAATGTACTAAAAGCTCCCCACACCATAAGTGAACCACCACCAAAGTTTTTTTTTGAAAAATATCTTTCCTCCTTTCTCAAATCTCTCCAATATCCATTGAAACCATCTGGGCCATCTAAATTAAACTTCTTTTCATCAGAATAAATAACCTAAGAAACAAGTAGCATCTTTCAGAATTAATAATTTTATCAATAAATTTTCTTACTTTTTCCCAGTTGGTAGTCATATTTTTTTTAGCAAATTTTAAGCGATTTTCTTTATGAATCGCTTTTAATTGAGGTGCCGTTTTCATTTTAGAACGTTTTATGTGCGGAAGGGATTTTATTGCCCTCCATAGAGTAGATTTTGA
Source organism: Cantharis flavilabris (assembly GCA_949152465.1). Lineage (NCBI taxonomy): Eukaryota > Metazoa > Arthropoda > Insecta > Coleoptera > Cantharidae > Cantharis > Cantharis flavilabris. Next base: position 60,729,479 of record OX424435.1, read on the forward strand.
AACATTTAAATTAAGTTCCCGTTTGATATCATTGCAGCTCTTGGTCGAATTTGAGATAATTTTTGAAATTTGTCGGAGATTTCGAGTAGAAATAACCTTTGGACGTCCAGTAGACCTTTTTGTGCCATAATCACCAGGAGTAGTTACATAATTTTGGATGACACTTAAAGATCTACCTAATCTTCGGGCGATTTCTCGCAAGCTTAATTTATTAGACCTGAGAACATCAACACGACCTTGTTCGTTTTCAGTCAATGGTTTACCACGTGCCATGATGTCTTAAAATAAAGCTTTATTAAAAAATGTTTAAAAACAATTAATGGAACAGTACTTTCTTTGGATTTTCAGTTTGACTTTATACTTTTGAAACGATGTAAAAACACAATTCACCACTTAACTGACGTTTATTTATAAACATTTCCAGAAAATTACGATTCTGGGTGCATTTATTTATAACAATAGACATCTTATCTTACCATGACAACAATAGCTGAATCGCGGATTTGTTTTACATAAAAATCATGTTTCTTTGATTGACTTTATCATTTTGAAACGGAGTGTAGGAATCTTCTTGCGTACCCATCAACTTGGTTTCGTGCCTAAGTATTCCACTTACGAGTGGAACTTGGTTTGAGGACGAGCAATTTTTGCATTTGCGAGGCGGAGCGCTAGCGAATGCAACAACTGCACGTCAAACTTTTAATCCAAATGAGGCATATTACTTTTTCTCCAACCAAAAATTTAAATTACTTCAAACATTTTGTTTGAATATTCGTGTAGTGAAAATCCAGTAACTTGAATTTTTGTTTTTTATATTAAGTTGTCATAGTTTTTAGGTCACTTTTAGGTCTAGCACAAAAATAGTTATTTTTATCATTAGGCTGGAAACTGAATTTTTCAGAGTACGAGTTTTGTTACAGGCAGAGGCGGATTAGCCGAGGCCTGTATTTACGAGTACTCGGAAAACAGTTTCCTGCCGCATGATAAACGTAATTTTTTACGCCGACTTGTATAATTTGTTACAAAAAATCATAAAATTTAATTATTTTTTTAAATATTTGGTATTAAACGTCAAAATTTGACGTAAATTTGACGTTTAAATTTTATTATTTTTGTTTCTAGACTAGGCGTGAAAACCAGCTTTTCAAGCCGCATTTGAAGTATGCAATTGAACACTTGCCTGACAGAGGCGTAAAAAAGTTCTTTTAATGCACGTTAAAAAAAGTGTTGCTTAGTAATGTACGCATTTTTATATTAGTAACAAAAACGTCAACTTTCATTTGAGGTAATGCTATTTAAAATGTACTGCTTTTAATACGGTTGGAGAAAAAATGTATTTTTCGACTAGTAACATGCTTAGTAGTTCGTAAGCAGGGGTTGCAAATATGAAAAATTTGATATTGCATCATCATAAAAAGACATAACCAATTCACAATTATGTCTTGCAAAATGATGTGCTGGTATTCTTCAGGACGCATCATCAACTCAAAACCACTAAGTTGTGCTTAAAATTGCCATTTAGACTATTTAATGTCAACATCAAAAATTCAAAAGAAAAATTTTGATTATGAGATTTTTCAAGTTTCAATAGCAGTTTTGAGTTGTACTGATGTATTGAGTTAAGAATGAAATTACCATGTGGTTCTGCTCTCATTATGTTTTTTCGAATAATGCCATTATCGCAGATCAAAATTTCCAAAAACACAGCGAGGACAGTAAAACGTTTTGTCTAAATATCCCACAATCCTATCAATAATATTGAAATATGAATGTAATCAAACATGTACAATATGCTTCACAAATCGTAGAACACTTTTAAGTTATACTACTGCTAATTAAAAAAAAACATGTCAACTTATAAAAGAAATTTATTAGTCAAATCAATAAATTATTCCTCTGGTACTTCTACGCTTCCAGCGTTAATTTCATCAATTAAATCATGTGGAGCTTTGTTGTCTACAGTACAACCAACAGATTGAGAGGTACCCAAAATTTCTTTAACTGTACCAGCTAAATTCTTAGCCATGGAACGAGGTTTCATTTGTCTTGCGATACTTAAAACATCATCAAATGAGATATTCCCACTGTGTTTAACTGCAAACAAAAAATGAATTTATAAAATTGTCCTACCTAGCAAACAAATGAATAAGTCAAATAGAAAAAACAAAATGTATTTTTCGACTAGTAACATGCTTAGTAGTTCGTAAGCACGGGTTGCAAATATGAAAAATTTAATATTGCACCATCGTAAACAGGCATAACCAATGTAGTTATGTCTAGCAAAACTGATGTGCTAAATTCACTGTTAATTCAATATAATTTACTCAAAAGCTGTATTATTTTAGAAAAAAAGACTTCCTTCCAATTACTTGCGTTGCAGTTCAAGTTTGTATGCAGTTACAAATGATCAAATATGTTTTATGTAAATTTTTATAAACTTAAACTCACTGTTTTTCTGCTTCTTCCTATCTCTCGGTGGTTCTTTTAAAGCTTTAATGATTAACGATGCAGCAGATGGAACGACAGTAATAGCAGCTTGTCTGTTCTGAATTTTCAACTCGACTGTAATTTTTAAACCCTTCCAATCAGCAGTAGCTTTGGCAATATCGTCACCAATTTTTTTTGGGGACTAAAATAAGAGAATAACTTAGCACGGCGCCAGAAACATAACCTCAACTTATTCAATAACATTTCAAAAAATACTTACCAAACCTAAAGGACCAATTTTAGGTGCCAATGAAGACGTAGCTCCAACTTCGCCACCGACACATCTTAAGTAAACTAAAAAAAATATAACACGTTGATGGGTTTTGCCGATAATATACAAACATATATTTTATGAAAAAGTTAAGCTTACCGAATTTAACTTCTGTAGGATCGAACTTTGGTGGCATTTTGTATACCTGTTTTTCTAATTATTTAAGAAAAATGTTATAAAATCACACAGATGATTGCGAATTACTATCGAAATCTCGTGGTGATCGCACATGCACGTACCACACGAATGTAAAAGAACTAAAGGAAACAACTGGCGCCATCTTTTGGCGGAAACAGATAAACTATTCAAATTTTAATAATTATAAAGGCGAACCTACGTGAGAAATAATATTTCATAGTTTGTTATCTAATTTATTTATGTATCTCGTTCTGAAAGTGCATCTTTTCGGTATGAGCTTGGAAAGTTATAGACTGAGGCATAGCAGAGCCATAGCAAATGCCAAAAAAGCACTTCAAGGACAAGGACAAGAAGCATTTCAAAAAATTGGTCAGTAATATTGAATATGTAAATAAAAGCGGTCATGCACAAATAACGGCGACATCATTTTTAAAATGGGTGGGCACAATATATTTGGGATATTATTTTATTATTGAAATAAGCACCTAAAAAATAAAACGTATATTCTAAAAAATTTGGGTAGGCACTCCAGTCAACAGTGTTGGCATGTGCTCCCCCCCCCCTGGGCGCCGCCAGTGTCAGTGTCATGCCCTTGTGTGCAATAATATGTTCTGTGGTGTGCGTCGACTGCTAAGCCGAAATCGTCAGTTCTATCCATAGATGATCGAGATTCCGGACGGACTAAAAACTTTATTCTGACCCTCTTCCCTCAGCAGAAGAGATAATTTACAATTACAATAATTGCTTCCCTCGGCAGGCAATGGCAAACTACCGAGGTATTTACCTAGAAAACCCTTCTAAAGAAAAATAAGTGGTTCTTACGTAGAGTGAAGGAATCTGACAGAGAAATAAATTTTATACTAAATTAATTAATTTGTAAAATGGGAGGTGACAATATTTACGTTACAACCAGATATAGTTGAAACTGCAAAACAAGTTACATTAAATCTGTTCCCCAGAAATTCTAGGGTTCAGTAAACAAGGAGTTTACAATGAATTCAAGAAATTATACGAGCTCAAAAGAACAACAAAAATTAACGAAGCCGTGCTTTTGGCTTATTTTTTACAGTTAAAAGCCTTTAACCTTTGATCAAAGTATTATATTATAAAGGCAGTTCTAATGGTGAAAGAAAATATAAACAAAAAATTTCTCAAAATTTATCGCATTTTATTTAAGTCTAATGCCCAATTTCTTCACTTTGAGATATATATCGGATAAGTATAACTATAAGAATAACCAATCAAACAACCGTAATTCAAATTTTTAAAGGTGTTTGATTGGTTATACTTATCGGATAGATATCTCAAGTTAACGAAATTAGGCATAAGAAATCTAAAATATTCAAAAAAGAACAAATCGACAAATTCATGGCAGAAGCACCTAATAAGGACTTTGTAATGATGAAAGTAACTATCAACGCAGTTCATCAACTCTAACTAAATTCATTTTCAGTGTTATATTTAGGTAGTTACAATAACGGTCGTCAGCGTAGCTTGTCGTCAACAGAAATTATCATCCATGAAAAAATCGACATTAAAGATATTAATGTTAACATTAGTACTATTAATTATTAATTTTACATAAAAGATTTGAAGTGGTCACATTTTTCAATGATTCCAAATAAAATATTTTTTCTATTATATCATTAATGCATTGTAAATTAAACAAACCTTGATAAACTTGTTTGATGCAATAAAAAAATAAACCGTATGATGCAATTACTATTATTTTTTTATTTTACAAAATTTCAAGGTAAATAATACATTAAACTACATAACACAAAATTACTGCGATTGTTGTTTTTGAAATATTTCAAGTAAATGTTCTGTAGCAGTTTTTTCCTTAATTAAAGGTTGGGCTAAATTAGAATTGGGGAAAGTAGCCAAATTAAGTTTAGGATCTCTAAAAGTGTAAGGCGTCCAGGGTCCTTGAATAGAAGGATGATCGGTATGCCAAAGTTTACGAAGTCTGGTACCATCGTGATTTCCGGATTGTGATCGCACTAAATTCAACCATTTTATAACTTCTTCACGAGAGTTATTATGACAAAAGATTATTTGTTCTTCTCCGTTTACTGAAAATAATAAGATTTTAAAATAATGTTATTGTGCTAATAAAATTTCTTACAATATTCTGCTTTAATAACTGGTCCTCGATGCCTTCTTGGTTTCAAGTACATTACAACTCCAGGGTTTTCGTTTGTAAATTTAAGTAAATCATGTTCAATAAAATCCCTTTATAAAAATATATAACATTAATTTAATAACATTTACAATTCATTGTAAAATTTACCTCACACCGCGACTCGAACCGGTACTTTTACAAAACTTCAATACTATTCGTTGAAGTTGACATACATATCTTCCAACTCCGTTCTGTGAAGGTGTTTTAATAAACTTTGGAATAAGATATAAAGAATTATTTGTAGACATTTTAAACTATTTTTACTCAAATGAGATATTTTTAGGTTATATTGATTTAGTAAGGTTAAAATGTAATTTATTTGTTCTAAATTTCAATTGACCCAAAATATTAATGGCAATTTACCTAATTGTATATCATGGATGTCACCATGGAGAAGGCAACGGAGGCAGTTGCCCTACCCTGGCTGTTCGTTTAAAAAATTATATTTTTGATATTTAATTCTTAAGTGCTTCATTCTTAATAATAGAAAATATGACATTGGTTCTTTAAAACCTCACTTTTATTGATGTATTTAACTTTAAGTGAATTTTTATTTGACCTTAAGTGAAAAAAAGCTCCCACAATCCTGAATTTACTTCTTTTATTACTTAACATTAAAAAAATTACCAAGTTTACAAATTTAATAATAAAACAAAAATAAATTTAAGAATGCGAAAAAAAAAATTTTTAAATTGAAAAATACTTCGATACCGGGACATTTTGTTTGAGGTCCCAAAAGGGGACATGTCCTGGTGTACCGGGACGGATGACAACCCTGCTTTAAAGACGAAGACTATGGTTTATAGAAGCTAAAAAATTGCTTCTTTAATAGTTTGATTTACAGATTTTCTGTTTCGGTTACATCACATCAATATTTAAAATTTAAATAAAAAGACAACTTTAATTTTGACATTTATTTCATTGACGTTGACAGGCGGCCGTTTTACTTTATCAATAAAGTAAAAGTATTGTTTATCTATATCGTTATAGATAAGCAATGGTAAAACGGACTAGTACCATAAAATGGTACCTTAGAGTCGCTAAATGATAGTGTAATCATGTGATTTTAATACAGTAGGACTTTGGACATAAAAACTTTTATTATGTAATATGTAAATTACCTGTATATAAATCTTATAAAACAACTATAAAAATTTTAAATAGTAATATGTTGATGGGCTGTTAGTACAAGGTGGATAGGTATTGATATTATTATATAAATTAAATTCAAATTCAGGTATTTCGTTGCAATAAATAAAATTCTTATTGTCAATTAATTTCGATTTAATTTAATTATCAGGTCAAAGTGTTAATATTACTTAAGATTTGTGAACAAGATTATTGTAATATGTACATCATAACAATTAGCTAGTTGGATATCCTAAAAAAAGCATATGCTGCGCCGTCTTTCGGTCAATTATGGCTTTTCTTAAATGAGAAATAATAATTGTACATGTTTACATACATTCAATGCAAAGAAATGTTTGAATAATAATTAAATGTCTCGATTTTTGTTATTATTTAATTTTAAACTAGAGTTATCTTTTTTTTAATATATTGATAATTGTTATGAAATACATAATAATCTTGTTTGCAAAGCTTAAGTACTGACACTTTACCTTGATACAATATACAATATATAGTCTTACATTCCCGAAAGGAATATGACTGTCCATTTGGACTTAACCAATCCGTTTGTTGAGGTGGATTAATCTTCATTAACTTTACATTTTACATCCATATATTTACAAATTTACACTCGTTTTTGTGTCCGTCGTCATTGCCTTCCAAAACGTCCTATCCCTCACTTTCTCTCTCCAGTTCACGACCCCCATACTTCGCAGATCTCCTATCACTTGGTCGTACCATCTTAAGTCCGGTCGTTTTCTCCCGAGCCCCTGCATCGGTTTCCACTCCGTGATCCGCCTTATCACATCATTCTCCTTCTTCCGCATGATGTGACCAAACCATTGCAATCTATGCGATTTGATTACTTTGACGATGTCTTCATTTCCAACTGCTCTTAGTATCTCATGGTTCATCATGGGTCTGGTTTCTTGTTCAGCAATTTTTATTGGTCCCAGTATTTTACGCATTATCTTTCTTTCAAACACTCTCATCTTTTCTTCCTCTCTTCTACTATAGCACATCGCTTCTGTCGCGTACGTAGCCACCGGTCTAATTATTGTCTTATATATCTTGATCTTTGTTTTTTTTTTTTGATAGCTTCTTATCGTTCAGAAATTTTTTGTTCGCGTAGTAGGCCTTATTTGCTTGTTGCAATCTTCTTTCTAATTCTTGTTCTCTTTTATTTCTATTATTTAATTGTGTTCCCAGGTATACGAAGTCTTTTACCTCCTGGTATGTGTGGTCTCCTATTTTCAATTCACCTAGGTCTTGTATTTCTCCTCGTTTACATCTCATATATTTTGTTTTCCGTTCATTTATTTCCAAGCCCATTTATTTCGCTGCTTCTCTTATTTCTTGAGTTCTGCTTGTTAATTCATCTTTCGATCTTGATACAATAACCACATCGTCTGCATATGCTATCAACTGCGTTTCCTTGTTGATTATTGTGCCGTTTACTTGTATCTTCCTCATGATCTTTTCTAGAAGTATGTTGAACAGGGTTGCCGACATAGCATCTTCTCACTCCACAATTTATCAAGAAATCTTCAGTCTCCCCACTTGAGGTTCTAACACAAGCTGCTGTTTCTTTTAATGTCATGCGTGTCAGTCTTATTAGCTTGTCGGGTATTTCCATTTCTTGCATTGTTGCCAGCAGCTTACCTCTCTTCACCTTATCAAAAGCTTGTCTAAAATCGATAAAAATCATATATATGTTTATATTATATTCACGGCTCTTCTCCATAATCTGTCTCATTACGTATATTGCATCTACCGTCGATTTACCTTCGACAAAACCGCACTGGTAATCTCCTATTTTATTTTCATCGCAAGCTTTATTCTTGTGTTTAATATCGTTGACAGGATCTTGTATGTTACATTCAACAGTGTAATTCCTCTGTAATTCTCACATCTGTCCGTGTCTCCATTTTTCTTTATTGTAACAATTATTCCTTCTCTCCATTTTTGTGGCATTACTTCCTCTGTCCATATTTGTTTTATAAGTTCATAGACCCTTCGATATAATAATTCTCCTCCATATTTTAGTAATTCTGCTGCAATACTGTCTTTGCCAGGGGACTTTCCATTTTTCATGTTCTTAATTGTCTCCGCTATTTCTTCATATGTTGGTTCGTCTATTTGTTGTTCTTCGCTTATTATTGTTTCTTGTTCTTCCTCTGGTACGTCATTCAGTAGTTCTTGAAAGTATGTCATCCATATCTGTTTTATTTTTTTTGTGTCGTCTTCTATTTTATTTAGCTTATCTCTCATTCCTCTCGTCTTGATTCTGTGTCCTGCTTTCTGTTTCTTCAGTTTTTCATAGAATACCTTACTATTATTTTGTCTGTTATTCCTCTCTATATCTTCCATTATGGCTTCCATCCATTTATTTTTTTTCTTGTATAACTTGTATGCTTCACTTCTTTTTCTTTTGTAATTCTCTCTATCTTGTTCTTCATTTGTGTTAAAATATGCCAATCTTGCTTCTCTCTTCTTTTTTTCCATCTTCTCACAATCCTAGTCAAATCAACTCTTATCTTTCTGTACTTGTCTATATCCTATCACGTTCTTTGCTGCTGTTGTTATACATTCCGTGATATTCTCAAATTCTTCATCTACATCGTTACTCTTTTTACTGTTTTTATATATTGCAGTGCTCTTTCTCAACTCTCTTATTAGAATGGTTGTTGGTTCTCGAAAATGGTTACATGAAGACAATAAAAAACTGACGAATGATAGAACAATTTATTTTTAACCTGCACACAAGAAACAATTTATAAAACAGAACTCACACAAAATTCGCTGGGCAGCACGGTTAACTCGGACACTTTCTTCGCTTCTCTTTCCAACAAAACTCCTTGTTAAGACTGCTACCACGACTTGCCTCTCGGGCTCTCAATTTATGACTGCTACCACGACTTGCCTCTGGGACTTTCTTTTTAAGACTGCTACCACGACTTGCCTCTCGGGCTTTCTTTTTAAGACTGCTACCACGACTTGCCTCTCGGGCTTTCTTTTTAAGACTGCCACCTTCCTTTTATTTATTTTCTTTATTTCCTTGGTTTTTTATATTTTTCTTTTTTTTTAAATAAAATCAAGATTATGATTTTCATTTTTTTTGTCCTGCTGCTTGCTTGCGTACCGCTCAGCTGCATTCGTGTGAGTCGCTAAACAATAAAAATTAAAAATACAAACATTAAAATTTAAACAACAATGAACTAAATTACTGGAACAACAAACTTAAACTAAACAATACAACTTAACTAACGAACAAACTTAACACTAATAAAAACAATTTTGAAAAACGAACACGGAGTCCTGCTTTTATTGTTCTTCAGGTTGCAAAGTCAGTTCTTTATTTCTAAATTACGCAACTCACTTTTCATTTCTTTATCAGAACACAACAATATATTTGGATCATAATTTTCCCTTATTTTGGCATCTCTTAGTTTTTCTGTTGCAAAAAGTTTACTTTTGTTCTTCTTTATGTTGTTTATCGCTTTCTTAATTTTTATTTTTGTCACTTCCAAGTAATGGTCTGTTTCAGCATTTGCTCCTCTATATGATCTTACATCATTAATCAATTATTTTCGCTTCTTTGTGATTAAAACATGGTCTATTTGGTTCCCTTCATCTCGTTCTCCTCCGGGCCAGACCCAGGTTATTTTATGTATCTTTTTGTGTTTATATCTGGTACTGCAAATATCCATAAAATATCTAAAGCTGCTGCCATGTTGCAAAGTCTGTTTCCATTATGACTTGTTTTGCTATGTATCGTATGCTCTCCCGCCACCTCGCTTACATACTCTTCTTTCCCAATTTTTGCATTAAAATCTCCCATCAATAACAATGCATCTTTCCTTTCGCTGATAATGATTTAAATTAAATCGAAACTATAGTCGACAAATAGAATTTTATTTATTGCAGGAAATAAGAAAATACACTAAATTAAATTTAAAAATACTAGTTTAATAGAATTAAATTGCTGTTGAGGTTTTGTTTTATTAGTAAACATTGAATTTTACTACGAAACCCAAAAAATTAAAAAATTGTCTGCCATCAAATAAAAACTGCTTCAACCCTTTGATGAACAATTTTTTATTTTCATTTAAAAAACATATTTTTGTAATTATTGTGATTTCCTAAATCACATACTTATAAGTACATGAAAAAATACTAAAAAAATATTTCTTGCAAGGTTTTTTTATAACGAATAAAAACATGTTTATTTTTAACAAAATGAGAAAGAACGGAATTTTTTCTTTTGTACTAATTTACATATTAACTAGATAAATATGTTAATACACATCTTTCTAAACCAAAAAATATAAAGTGTTATTAATCAAAAATATGAAAACAATTTGAAACGAAAAAAATTATAAAATTATACTTAGGGTTTTGTAAACTCCGCTAATTTTTAAGTGGATTATAAAGTGGCTACTTTTTTTTCAAAGATTTGCTTGTTAACTCCTCTGGCGTTGAGGGATTTAATGAGTAATACAATTATCAAGCTTAAATGCACTTGAGGAATAATTTTATATTTATATTTTTGCTTACAAGGATTTACTACATTCCATACACCCACAAATTGAATATCTCAATTATTGTTGGTAATTCTAAGAGCCAAAATAATTATGCAGTATTTCAGAGATTTTTCGAATGCTTCTAAGTTATTATTAATTAAGCTGAAAATAAATAATAAATTAATTATTAGTGTACCTTAGATTATATCAGGTGACCGGCCACATATCCGAACGTAGGGAATTAACATACATGAAGAACAAGTGAAATGGCTTGGACACAAATGGAGTACAAATATTTGAAGCTAGACGAAGAGAAACAAAAACAAGATATAGCAAAATCAGATATGACATCAGAGCTACGAGGAATACAATGGAGAAATATTGAAACATTAACGAAACATACAATAACCTGAAGAATAAAATAAAATAAAGAACACCAAAAAAACTCCATTAAAACTTATATTTCTTTTTTAATTTTAAATCAAAAGAATTATTATCAATATTTAAAAACTTAGGTTGAAATATTAATCTTCACAAGGGCGGAACTACCGGGGTGCGGTGGGTGCGACGCACACGGGCCCCCTGCTAAAAGGGCCCCCAGTTGTATGATATTTGGTCACATTTATGTGACCTTTTCAATCTTTAAAAAAAATTTTTTAAACCATTCAAGATATAATGAGATAATCTAGTATTTCGATAAATCAGAAAATAAAAAGGCAAAAAAATCTTAATTTTAAAATTAAATCAGTAATTTTAATTAAAATTAAATTAATTAAAAAATTTAATTAAATAAATTAAATTTAAAAACAAATTTATTTTAAAATTTAAAAAAATTAAAATAAATTGTTTTCCTAGACTGCAAATTTAATTTCCTTGATTTGGCACTAAAAATGAGAAATTATATCCCTGACAAAATTAGGGAAATCTTAAATTTTCCATGACCTTTCCAAAGAAGTGGGAACCCTGTAATTGTTATATAGTAGCGAATAACCAGTTCGGGCCCCCTCTGTAACTAATCAATATATTAAATAACATTTAACATACAATTATTTTTTATTTAAATATTTAAAAGTCTTGAGCGATTGTTAATTTATGATTTATTTAATAAATTAATTTAGGTCAAAAAATTAATTATAATTAAATTATCAAAAAAAAGAACGAAAGCTATTTTTAGGAAAAATTATTTTCTATTCCATTAGTGCGGGTGACCTTGACTCCGCTAAAGTTTTAAGTGTTGTCATTTTACTTTTCGATCGCAGGCCCCCAAAGTTCGAAGTTCTTTGGGATAATAATCTCGTTAATCCTTTCATGACACCAGTGATAGACAATTTCGCACACAATTTTGTGCAGAAATCTCAAAATTATGAAATCATTGTAGTCTAATACAGCCTTGAAACCTAAAACCAAGGGCGGATCTAGGCAAAGTTCAAGGATGGGAGAATAAATATTATATTATATTTTTATAACTTCGCCCACGGGTCCCTCACCTGGTTGTTACGCCTCCGAATCTTCATAATCTTCAGTTAATTATACCTATAGATACAAAATTTTAATTAAAAATCAATTTGAAAATAATCCAAAGCAACTGTAACTCAAATATTCTTAACTAAAAGCTGTATATTTACTATAATAATTAGGATAACATCATATAATCTAAAATTAATCTATAATTATCATAATGTAAAATTCACTAATTCACAATTTAATATCTAAATTTTAAAATAATGAAATGTAAAAAATCATTTGATCGAATTATAATTAAAATATTTAAGATATTGTTGAAGAATGGATTTCTAGAATGCACCTCACCAAAATTTGAGTTGGTACTTCACAATAAAACTATATAAACAATCAGAACTAGTATCTTATCCTGAATTAAGCCCGATAAAAAAATTAGCGTAAAAATTTATAAATTAAATTTATATAAATTTAAATATTACCTACATGATTATTTGTTCTTGTACTCGTAGCATTTACGATTTTATCGATGAGGCTGACTCATAATCATACATAATCATTTATTGCAAACTTTTCTGAGTGAAAATATAGGTATGCGTCCAAATGGTACCAAATCTGTTTCGACTTGCTATTACTCAGCCGCGCCCTTACGACCGCACCTAATTGTGTGATTCTTCAACTCAAATACTATACATATTACATATTATACAGTAGTTAAAAATTTTTAATCGGCAAAATCACAACATATAGCGACCCTTAAAATTATATAGCTTTATACGAAATAAATAATTTTAGAAAATTTATAAAAGATGTTTTAATTATTTTTATTTTCTAGAAAATATTTTAAATATGCGCGTGTACGCAGTTGAATTAACAAAACGCTCTTAACAGACTTGCGAAGAAAGTAATTAACTATTGCAAAGGACACGTGGCGCTTCTAAAATTAATAGAGTAAATCATTTTATTTGTGTGAAATTAAAAATTTGTTGTTTGTGTTTATAAATTTGGAAGAAACATAAAATCAATAAATTATTTAGAATTTACGCTTTCTTCCAGATCTAACAAGATGATCAATACGATATTGATCTAAATTTGGACTCTCACACTTTTATTTACATATTGGTAAATCTATGTAGAGTGCCCCACTTGAAATGAAATCGTGCTCGGAGCCACCGTTTATAGAAGGGATTAAAGATTTCAATAAAAAGCTTTCGCTCCCCGTTGCTAAAATTAGTATTATATTTTAGTGTCCAATTTTTGTTGCTATAAAAGTAACAGGTATGTTAAATTATTTTTTTTATAAATTTGTTTCAAAAACTATAGTTTTAATAAAAACAATATATCTCAAGTTCGGTTTCCATCATGTTACATTATAAGAATTTCAAAAAATCCATAGGTATCATTAATGGGTAATTATTAAAAGTTGTTAATTATTTTAATTGTTATAGAATAGTATTAAGTGCTAATGCGCACATAATATTACCTTCGAAACAAAGTGATTACAGTTATTATTTATGCAAATCTAGGGTGTTTTTTAACTCTAAAAATATTATATTTATAAAAAATGACGAAAAAGTTTTTGCAAGCATCTCGTAAACAAGGCAAAAGTAAAAAAGCGCAATTTGTTGCAAGAACAAATATACATCGTGTGGTTTCTCCAAACGTGATAGAGATCTGTACTGGGTCATTGTAATTTTTATAATAATTGCAAGGTGCAAGATACCTACTTATATTTTAGACTAATTTAATTGACCGTAGCTCGGCAATAGGCAATGAACTAGGAAGTGTAATACTTAAACAACATAATAAAAAGTAGATTAATAATTTGATTAATTTATTGGTTTACAGCCACTTTTTCTAATAATAATTACAAAATAGTAAAAACAATAAATTCATAAAAATGTTGTTCACGTCATTAATATTTAATGTAATAATTAATTGCTTATTTATCAAGTAATTATTTTTTGTTTTGGCAAAAATTACTTTAATTTTGTAATTAGGTTTTAATTAAATAATTAGAAAATTAATTGTTTTATGAGGTATAATTTTGTATTTATTTTTTACGGCTCGATTTCATATTCCAAGTAACCTAGCTTTAAATTTAATGGGAGAATTAAAGTAAAACACTCCGATGAAAATCATTAATTTTAACTAAATTCTGCCATTAAATGTTGTTATGAAATCGGGCTTTAATAAAACCAAACATAATATAGGGGGGCCCATTTTTACAGTCATTAGCTTATGAAGTTATATAATACAGCAACCGGAGTACAAGTTATTCCTGGTATAAGAACCTCAGTTAGTCATTGATTATATTATAAAATTCGTGCCTATTTTCCCAGTTTTAAGGATTAATCTGCATTAACTTCAACGCGATTGAGATTATCAGAATGAAAGTAGTATTATGATCAATTGGATGATAATAATTATACAAACATTTAATTATATAGGTATTTACATTCAAAGACTCAGGAAGTCTACAATTTAACTTCGTGTTTAGTGTGAAAAGTATGGGTTACAATATGAATATTAATTTATTTAAATTGCATGTTCATTCTTTTATTTAAAACAAGTGCATTATTTTTTTAGTGAAACTGTTTTTAAGTGAAAGTAATTTACATTCTTTGAAAGCGAAAATTAATGCACTTTTTACAAACTTTTGATTGATAACTCCATACCCAGTAGGTACATGGATATAAAATGTATACGTGCATGGTACATAATATTAGTGATACTACCTACATATATATTGCAACGTATAAGCAGATATGGAATTTTTGATTATTACTTTTTGTGCAACTCGATCTTTATAAATTAAAGATTGAGTATTTTGAGAAGTGAAAGTGATAATCGAATCAATTGTCTTCAGTAATAAACTAAAAACGGTCGTTTAATTTTTTGTTTTTACAGTACATTAGTATTAACGAACAAATTCTTAGATAACATAATATTACAGTGAAAGTAATAGTACTTATAAATATTATTTCAATTAACTAACTATTATATAGATTTTCTAAGTGATATTAATAAGTAATTGCTTTCAATTTGTTCTTAAAGATTAAATGTACCTAAATAATTACTCTATGATTATATTAAAACAAAATAGAGATATAGAACAAAGTCCTATTGAGTATTGAACATCGTGGTACAAAATTCGCAATAATTGACAAATAAAATAAAGAGAAAAAAATTATACAAGTATAAATAAAATAAATTAAAAGTTTTACATTAAAAAAAACATTTGTTTATTAAATTTATACATTACATTTTCTATCTCCTGGAACTTTTGGTTTGTTTTTTAATGCTTTTTAATTCTTTGCGTCAGAAAACAAGTTTATATTATTATTTAATAATTATTAATAAATTCATAACATAGCAGTACGCAAGTTCTATAATTACATGTTTTTCAAGTCGATCACAATCGAAAGTTTTTTTTAAATTAAATAATTAAAATACCTATTAATTATTATAATAATATAATGTACTAATTTAAGAAGCAAAGTTCATATAGTACAAGCTTTTATAAAATGTAAACAATTCAATTATACTAACTTAAAATTTAATTTAAAAATTCCTGTTATTAAAGAACCTATAAGAAACCATTATAGATATCATTTTGCTTCTCACAAGTCTAAAATCAAAACTGTAACTCAAACAAACTTACAAAAGGCCGGTAGTTTATTTAAATTTACATTCATAACTAAGTATGCCAAAATTCGGTTTCAATCTTTTTGTGACAAAATATTCAAGATCTCTAATTCTTCTATAATGCTACAATCATTAAAAATTAATTTTTTGATTCTTGATGATTTTTGGCCACTGAAATTTAATTTATTTAACCTAATTTAGATTCTATGCCCAAGCAGGGAAAACAAAATATTCAATAATAGTGTATTTATTTTTTTTAATTTATATCTATTCGATATTTTTTAATTTGCCCCAAATACTCTTGCTTATAAATTTTGAATCTGAGTTTTGCATCGTTCGTTCATAATTACATCTGATTTGAATAAGCAGACTCGAGCAGTAGCCAAAATTACAGATGACACTAAAAATTATTAACTTTTACTTCAATTACTTAAAAGCAATCATATAATTTATTGTATTTAAGCATCAAAACTTTTACTTGACTTTCTTGTTAATTCCAATCAAAATTTTTAATCTGTTTTGTCTGATTTTAAACATTTTACTTTCAGAGTTTTTTCCGTTAATTAAAAGTTTTCATCAACTGACGCCTAACACTTTCTCAAATTTAACATTTTAAGTTCATTTTCGTTTATATGATTTATTCAAAGTCAAGGTATCTTAATTTTGTCGGTCAAGTTTCTAATGTTTATATATTCTAATAAAGTGCAAGGTTAAATTTTACTTTTTTTGTTACTGAAAGAGTAAGTTAATCTGCGACCTAAATTTCTTTATTATATTGTTCGTTCTTTCTGAAGGTACCTAACTGACGAACGATGAGTTTCTCCGACTCGGAATTCAAATTATTTTGCAATTTAAATAATGCAAAGTTTTTAATTCAAAAAATATAAAAGTACTCTCTGAAATTCTACATCATTTTTGTACCTATGTAACATAAGTGATATTAAAAGACCCACCTAGAGTTTGATTAGTTCGTATAGCATAATTATTTACGGAGCTAACATATCGTAAAGTCATAAATGTCAATACAATGCGATTATTAGTAGCACAAATTTCAAATGGATTGTTATATAAGTGCACAATTAAAACTAACATTTAAACACTTTAAGACACATCATTATTCATATATTAATCCATACATAATAATTGGGCAAAATCCTGATGTACTTAAAAATAGAAACCAAATAATAACCATTAACCATATGTTTTGAAATCGGAAAGCAGCAAAAATTTTATTAGCATTTAAACTAAATTAATGACCGACTAACATATTTTTTAAATTCATATTTTGATAATAGCGTAAAAGTTAATCGTCGAGATAAATTATTAATATAATGAAGACCAATTTACAACAAAAGTTCATTAATGTCTTCAACAATGTATGTATACAATAATGCAATAATTAATACAATAATCTGCATACAATAGCAATATAGAACACCACATGCAATTAAGATAATATAGAAATAATTCTGTATGTAGGCCATAAGGCAGTTCAAATTAAATGTTTTTTTATTTATCAATAATTTAAACATGTAAAATTTTCCTATTAGTTTCGTATACCTAAATGGAATTTTGGTTACAGCACACTCATCAACCTAGCTAACATAAAATATATTTTTATTTTTTTTTGTATAAACAACTTTCACTCTTAAACAGGTGCAGGAAAATAAATAAATAATGTAGATAGTCGGAGGTTTTTTCATATTGTATGAAAGTGGATCACCGTATTGTACACGCCCTTTAATTCCGGAACTGGATACATAACACTCAAATGATATAATAATTTTTAATTCATTTTCGTTTAATATTTAATTATTTTTATATAATCATTTAATAAATTAATTTAGCAACCGAATGAGCTAAATACCTATGCTTACAACAATTATTTCAATTTTCAGAATGCGTTTATTGTTTGCGGTATTAACCATCGGCATATTAAAGATCGTGGTTAGTGCTCCACAACATAATGGTCAACAAGTAACACAAAACGTACCTCGCTACGTTACTAAATTAACTCCCGAACAGATAAAACGTTTACAAGAAGAAAGAGGATTTGGTCCAACCGTTTCGTCCTTTAGACCAACAACGGTCGCTTACGAAGAAGAATACGAAGACGAAGATAATTCGCCAGCGCCTTCCCAATCGGTCGGAGCATCGCGAGCACCCGTTTATGAAGAACAAGACAATTACCCTTATAGAAATTCCTTGCAGCTAGTCCAAGGAAAGGGTTACTCGAAACCTCAAATTCAACAACCCCAGCAATTCAAAGCAAATTCTTTGAAAAGGCTTTCGCCCCAGCAATTTAGACCGCAGTTATTAGATGAAGATTCTAAAGGAAAACTAGAAGAGGAGAAGGAATTGGAAGAACCAGATAGATTAAGTATTCTTCTTCCCCAGTCTAAATTTAATTGTAATGGAAAAAACACAGGTTATTACGCAGACGAAGGGTTGGGATGTGAAGTGTTCCACTACTGCCAAGATAATTCTAAACACTCGTGGATTTGTCCAGAAGGTTTTACGTTCCATCAGGTAATTTTTTAAATAACTAATATGCAACATTAGGTTTCAATTTAAAATTCTATAGGTTCATCTAATCTGCATGCCACCAGGAAATGATAACATTTGTGAAAAATCGTCTCAATACCACTTCATTAACGAATATTTATACAAACCTGTAAATTTAGAAGAACATCAATCTAAACCAAACATATCTTTACGTTATTCCGAGCGATACTATCCAGATAAATTTCATTATCAAGAATACGAATATGATGAAGACGATGAACCGCAACAGCCGATTAGTCACAATAAACAACCCGTAAGTTACCACTTTGAGTTAACTTTTTTAATTTTTACATTAAATTTAATTTTAGGTGAGAATACTCCAACATTCTCCAATAACTCAACAGCAGCAGTTACTTTCAGCTCAACGTCGTCCTGCACCGGCATCATATGCACCCACCCTCAGAGCTGATACATCAGGTGGACAAGTATTTAGATCTCCCGAAGAAGTAAACATATCGTTACAACAGAGAAGGCCTGCCTTTATTTCACAAAGATATGTTACTCCAGAACTGCAGCAATATCAGTGATATAATAATACAAGATTATAGATAGTGTGCTGAAAATTGTTATTTATTTTATACTAGATTCCTAATTATTTATCTAATAAAATACAATCAAAGTTAAAGTGTTTAGTACTTAATTAAAGTTGAATAAAATTTTTATTTATTTATAGTATAATTATTATAACGTCGTGTTGATTTAAAAAACTGATTAAATAAGATTAAAGAATTCATCTTGTACTAACAAAATAAAAATAATGTTAGGGAGTTTACTGAAGATCAATTGAAATTGGTTTTAAAAATTATATTTAGGTATTTTATTATTTGTTTCACATTTAAATTTTTTAATAATCTATATCAGTGGCGGCTTGTCGTTCGTCGAGGTAGGAAAAGAAGGCAGTGCTGCACCAAGACAACAGGTCAAGTTTTATAAAAAGATAATTTGAATTTTTTTAAATTCTAAACCCTCCAGTATCACACCGATGCCTTACCACCTAAATTCTTCACAGACCACCATTGATCTATATATTAGTATATTAGTATCAATAAGCTTTCACACATGGACGAAAGGGCACTTTTTCATCTTCTTCGTTACAATACAAGGATTTGATTTCGTATTTAGTTTTATAGCCTGGAATTTTAACCCACAAACTTTTTGTAAAATGTAGTTGCCCATTTTCGGCTAATTTGGTTGCATAGCATCCAAGATAATCATTAAATTTTGAATCATCTAAAGACTGGTTGTTTTGTAGTTCTCCACCATGTAGTTCTAATCTCTTATCTTGAATTACTGCATCTCTATTCACCGATGTTGAAACAATACATTCTTCCTCTAAGAAACTCAATTGTATCTAAAAAGAAAATTAAAAAAGATTAATGCATCATAACTATAAATTATTATCTATACGAATTTATCATACTTTTAGAAAACAATTTTTTTAAATAATATAATTTAATTTTTGTTAAAAATTAAATGAATAAAAGAAAATAATTTTATTAAAAAATTAAATTAATTTTTTTTTCAAGTTTCCGTTAACCCATTTTAACACTTCAATCAGCTCTTGGTCCCCAAATTTTTATATAGATAATGGGGGGGGGGGAAATGAGGAAATTGTGTGCACTACTTAAGCAGAAATCATTATAGCACTGATAGCATTGTAGATAAATTAAATGTAAATGGATAATGGAAAATAAGCATCAATAAATGCACAAAATCGTATTTTTCCAAAAAATAAATATATCTTATCGATTAAAAAACAGATCTTATTTTCCGATATCAAAAACATATAAAAACTGGCTTGATTTCAAATATACAGGGCTAGTTCGTAGTTCCGTGTAAACCTATACAACTGATATGAATAACGACGTCAGTGATTCACGGTAGGCAGGAGAGAGTGCAGCACTAATCGATTGCGCTTAAAGTCCGCGGAATATGAAATTGTTTGATGCAAACGAATACCCGACGTGCACGATTCCCCCACTTTCCCTAAATACGAAATTTAGTTGCGAAAATCTTATTAGTTTTTGAGATAAAGCGCACGTAAAATTTGACACACATACTACATACATTAAACATTATGCATGAGTTATGTTTGTACACATAATATATGCTGACAGTTGTTTAAATTAAGATTTTCGGCTTCTTGGGCCCCAAAACGTCTACATTTATAGAAATCTTAACTTTGTTGTTTTGCATGATTGCAATACTGTTCATATAATTTATTGTATAATCAACTACTTACCTGACAAGAAATATTTTCAACACTGTAAAGGATAACAAAACTTAAAAATAAATTAGCGTTCAAATAAAACATGGTTTTAAAAATTATTTACCCATATACATTTATGTGAGTAGATATTATATTTATATGTACAAATAAATCAAAGGTCATCTCAGATGTAAGCAATAAGTTATCAAATTTAAAATAATAATTATAACAATACCAAATTTTATTGTTTCAATTTCGAGTTATGTATTGATTTGTTAATTGCAAGTCCTGGACGCTTTATTGCTGCATATAATAACTATTTGTGGAAGAGAAGTAATTCTTAATAAGCTTTTCACACTCATTTTATACACAATATTTTTTCTACTATTGTTTGAATAAGAAACAAAAAATGTATTAGTTCAATTATTACGGGAGTACTGAGTTACAAATTATTTTTGTTTGTAATTTTTATGATGTGGACCGTATTTTGACCGTATTGATTTTTCCAAAATTTAAAATATAATTTTAATATTTTTTTATAAAATATAAAAAAAAAATTTTTTAATTGATGAGTGTTTTAAAAAAAATATATCAGATTTTTTTATTATTTATTTATTTAAAAATTAGCATATTTGATCATACAAGGTAGTTTCGCTACTTAATCAATTCCATTTCGATTTTCGTTCGTTAAATTTTCATTATTTAGTACCATCAGGAATCGGAAGTAAACATCGAGAATTTTGTAGTTACGTAGATAAACTGAAAAGGAAAGTCTATCATACTTAGTATAAAAAAGTATTTTAATCGTGCAGAAAAAAGTTTAGCTTTTGGTGAATTTAGATATTTTGGGATCTCAAATGCTGAAAATCCTTATAATTCAAAAAATGTTTTCTCAATTTTACGATTTTACAATAGTTGTTGGATTATACAAGTTACTACATCTATGAAAAAGTAAATAAATGAAACCAATATTTTATTATAGTATTTTATCATTTAAGATCAAAATTAGCTTCAGTCATTGATTAAGGAATGCTTCAACCTAGAACAAATTAGATAATGCAGTTTTATTTATCATCTGAGTTTCTGGGCGTGTTTTACTTGTAAAACAATCCTCAGGTGTCGCTGCACAGCGTCCCTAATTTTATACTCCTTTTCTTCCCGAACATAGGAAATTAACATGTAAAAATTTATTTATGCAAATTCTACTTCCCTAATTATTTTAGAGAAATACTGAAAGACACAAAAATAATGCAGAAATATAAACTACGAATGATAAGAACATTAGATTTCATCTAGCTTTTACTTAAAAAGCCAAAGAGTGCTTCTGAAATTAAAAATAAGTTTTTACATGTTAATTTTCTATATTCGACTAACTCATTCAGCACTTGGTATGTTTGTTAATAAGTGTAGACAATATTCTACAAATATGTATGTAAGAAAATGTTTCTCAAAATAAGTTTTATATTTTTTATCTCCCACGCAGTATATTCCCTGCGTGAAAACTACAAAGTTTATTATCAAATAATAAACATCTCGTCTTCGTCTGTCGTCTCAGCCTACAACCTCGTGTCTTTGAAAGGAACCTAATGCTCGGTGTCTACGCCACTGGCTTTCAAATTTGTCAATAAAAAAATTGCCGATAAAATAGATTTCTGTTTATAAGCTTTCATGTAAACACTAAATTGAGGTTATAGAAGTTCTAAAATATCTCCGAATGTCTGTTTTTAGAAATCAAGAAAACGGAATTTTCTTATCTTCGGAGCCGAAACGTCTAAAAAATGAACCCAGAACGTACAGTAGCAGAAAGAATGATAGGCATCGTTCTAGAAAGCACAGTGCCCCTGTTGGAAATAGTCCACTTAAAGGAGGTAATAAAGCTAACAAATCCACTTAATACTATTGTAATTATTTGATTTACGCTTCTAAAATTTTAGAAAAGGTTTCGGGTCCTCCTGTTTTGATTCTCGATAATGGTGCGTACACTGCTAAAATTGGTATGTCAACCGATGAGAATGCTAAGTACGTGAATTTAATAGTTTAAAACATCTTCAAATATTTAAAATCTGACATTTTAGAGTAATTCCCAATTGTATCATGAAGGTTAAATCAGAAAGAAAGCGATTTTTTATTGGTAATCAAATTGACGAATGCCGAGATTTATCTGGATTATATTACCTTTTACCTTGTGAAAAGGGTTACACAATGAAATGGACTGTGCAAAAACCAGTGTGGGATTACTTTTTTAATAATGTTTATTCTGTCGAAGACAAGCCTGTAATTATCACCCAACCAATGTTTAACTTTAAATCAATACAAGAAATTACAGACGAAATTTTTTTTGAAGAATATGAAATTAAATCATTGTTCAAAGTTAATCCTACGGATTTGGCTAGATATCAGTATGTCAATAGTATTGCAGGTAAAATGCCAAATTAAATTTGCGTTTATCTTGGATAAACTTAATTTTTTTTATTTCTAAGGTAAAGACATCCCTTGCATTGTTGTTGATTGTGGCTACAGTTATACTAATATTGTGCCATATATTGGTGGCAAAAAATACTACAAAGCAGTTCGAAGGATTACAGTTGGTGGAAAAGTAAGTTAACATCTTAATGAAAAACGGGGTACAATAAGCCTAGAGCTTCAGTACAAAGTGGGCATTGAACCACTACCCGTACAGCTAATTTGAAAAAAGTTACAATTTAAAAAGTGATACCAAAAAGTAGTAATTTATATCTTTTAGTTGTTAACAAATTATTTGAAAGAAATTATATCATATCGACAGTTGCATGTAATGGACGAAACTTTTGTTATTAATCAAGTAAAGGAAGATACTTGCTACGTATCATTAAACTTTAATCAAGATATGAAAACTGCTAAATTATATGGCAATGAAAACACAATAGTTAAAAATTATGTTTTGCCCGATTTTAATAGTATTCGACGAGGATTTATTCAGGACTCTAAAGACAATATAGATAATTGTCAAATACTTCGGTTAAATAATGAACGCTTTACTGTGCCCGAAATCCTTTTTCATCCTTCCAATATTGGAATGGAAAGTATGGGGATTGCAGAAGCATTAGTTCATAGCATTTCGTTGTGCCCAATTAAAGATCAACCAGTTTTGGCAAAAAATATTGTAATAATTGGCGGAAATGCTAACTTTCCAGGTTTTAAAGAGAGAATTTTAAATGATGTGAGATCACATTTACCTGACCATTGGAGTGTTGATGTTTATAAACCAGAAAAGTAAGATATAATTATTATTATTGTATTAAAATTGTATTTAATCTCTTTTTTAACATTGTAGTCCTGTCACATTTTCGTGGAAAGGTGGCAAATCATTAATCGAAGACCCTAAATTTAAATCTTTGCTTGTAACTAAAGAGCAATATGAAGAAAAGGGTTCATCCTATACGTACGAGCGTTTTAGCGATTGGTTGGTTTTCTCATCTAAATTTTTCATAAATAAATTTTACATTATTGTAGGTTACACACCAAAATCGACGGCGATGAGGACAACAGAAGGTCAGTTGAAGTGGACGATACCAAAAGTATTTTACAATCTGGAAATTTTACAAGATTTGATCTGTTTGGTAAGCATGAACCCGAAAAAGATGAAATATGTTTGGTTGATGACGATAACATGGAAGTTGATAATGGTAATGAAACTATAAAAAATTCAGAAAATTCCAATCATGCTGATAACACCAAAGATGCTGAAATCGACTCTTCCAATATTAAAAATGCAACAGGTGATCCGTATTTAAATGACGTGGATGATACCAATAAATCGTCGCATAAAATTCTTAAAACCTTGACTGCTTTTGAGAAAACTGAACCCGAAATAACTGATTATGATTACAATATTTATCAAAACACTTATATTTAGTTTATATTATTTATTTAAATAAATTGTAATTTTTATATTTGATTACATATTAGATATTTTTTATTACTTGAAAAATTTGAACTAATTTTACTAATTAATTATTTTCAATAACTGTGCCTGGTTTAAATATAAATATCCCTTATCTTACTCCTACACGCCTACACCCAGTGAACCCCGGTCAAATCAATTGGTTTTTACATAGTTGTAGCTTATGACCTACTGAACAAAAGTTGTAATGGGCACAAAGCTGAATAATGGACAGTTATTGAGTTACAACCAGTCAAACATGAAAAATTCAGACTTCGAATAGTTAAATCTCGGAAGGTATTGATTTTTTTGAAACAAAAATAGTAAGGTTTTACAAAATCTGTTAGTTGGTGACATTATTTGTAAATCTTGAATGACCATGAAAGCTTGGTCAACAACAATCTATGTGTCACAGCAGAGATCTTTTGTGGAATATTTTCTAAGCAAGTTTTACCATTACTTTATAGGGACCACAGCTTCTTATTCATATAAAAACACTAATTCTTTAAGTTTAAAAACTAAAAATGCACAGAGTCGAAAAGTTGTAATTTTGATCAGAGGATGGGCCGTGGAAGGAATGTCGGTCGGGCATGATTTTGTTCGAATCTAAAATATTTTAATTTAAATGAGAAATAAAGTTGGAATTTATTTTAAAAATAGTTTTCTTTCATTATTAGATAGTTGATAATGATAGTTCATAGTTAAAACCAGTGATTTTACTTTGTTTATCCAACACCTCTGTCTTATGAAGCGTTAATAATGCCGATTTTACATATCTTATGGGGTCTATAAAACACTAGTGGACTTATGAATTTATAATTACACACTAATGACTTATATGTAAATTATGAGTACACCTACTACTTAATAGTTTTCATAATTTCAATTTGATATTTTAAAACGTCAAATGTCAAAACTTTTAATTACATTTTAAACTATTATTACGAGATATTGGATAAAACTTTGTATTACACACGTGTCTTATTGGCATCCAAAACACTCAAGAAATTAAACACTCGACCTGCGGTCTCGTGTTTAAACTTTTCTTTCGTGTTTTAGGGGCCTAATAATACACTTGTATAATAAATAACTATTAAGTACCCGGACCACTTTTTAAATTGCCACGATTACCACTGACATATTTCGAATATGCGCATTCACGGTAGGATATGTCTTATGGGGCTTCGTGATACATCGTAAAAACGGGCACTGTAAGCGATAGATGGCGTTCTTACCCGTTTTTGTCCTTTTTTTTTAGTTTTTGTCTCTTTCTTTGTTCATGCCTGCATGATGATTGCCTAACCAATAACCACTTTATAAGCAACCGTCCATTTTGTTTCATGTTTTTGCGAATTTAGAATTTACCACATGTATTTAAAACGATTCAAAATTTGTTTTCCAAAGCATTAAGCTATAAATTGCAGTTATTATTGCAAGATTATGTATTTTGTGATATATTACATTGGTATATTCGTATTGGACTTGTAACACGAATGTAATGGTGAAATGTTAAAGTTGAAACCAAGAGCAAAACAAACTGCAAAAGTGATCGACTTCTTCGACAAATTATTCGACAGCATTATTGGTCATGTCTTGTAAATAATATGTTATGTCGTCATGTCGAAGTTGAAGTTCCAGGCAAGAAGTTACGAACCTGCGTAACCGACAAATCAGATCATATTGAATTTTGGAAGAGAGCTATTAGAATTTTTGAGACGATGGTATTATTTATTGATAAAGATGACAATGGCAGTACTAAGCGATACAGATGATATAAACAAGAATGAGCGGCTCATAAGGAAGCACACGCCACCATCCATCAAAAAGCGGATTACTACGCTAGAAGTAATTTATAAAATAATTCTAAAATAAATAATTAATGTTTATATCTTGCAATTTTCAGGGCTTTATTGACATTACTCAAACATGAAAGTTCTTGGTTTTAAGAGCATGTTTCTTAGGACGTTTAACCAGGATGTTTTGGAAAATTTTTCTGGAGATTTAAGACAGAGGGGGAGTACTCCATTTTACAAGAGTTTGTTGGTAAATAACTACAGCAAGGGTCATTCAGAAGGCAGTAATTGTGAAAACGATGAAGGAGATATTTTAGTTTCATTGAAGAAATTTGTGCAGCAGGTATTTACTTAAAGTGTCCTACATATATTAATTTACTAATTATTATTTTAGCATCTAGCTGAAGTTCAGCCAGTACTCCACAGTAATGAAGACATCAAGATTACTGAAAATTTAGAAAATCTGAAAGATTTTGAAGCAACTATATATTACCAGACATTAGACCATTTGTTTCAAAAACAGTTTTACCAAAAGTAAGAAAATATGAATTTTTTCTTTATTGAAAACTATTATGTTAATAAGTGTGTATGCGGTACTTGAGAAGACTAATAAGCCAGAAACATGGTGTTTATCACTCATTCCTTATTTAAATATATAAATCTTAACTTGTGAGAAAATATACACAATAAAACTTTAATTAACAAGTTAAATTCAATAATATAATTATAATAATAATAATAATAATATTAAATAAATTTCTGAAGAAGACGATTAAAGTCGTCGAAAACTTAAAAATATAATTTGATTATATTATTGAATTTAACTTGTTAATTAAAGTTTTATTGTTTATTTAAATATATTGTAAATAGTTAATTTGTGAAAAATAATATTAAAAACTTCAATAAAGTAAATTAATTAAACTAATAAAAATGAAATTATATTTTTAAGCTTTCAGCGACGTTTAATTAACTTGCTTTATTGAAGTTTTTAATATTATAGTTCTTTATTTATACCAAAGTTATTAATATTGACTTATAGATTATTTAAATATAAATATTATTACTAGCTTGTGAAAATTGTATGTAGAATAAACTTAAAAAGCTAAAATCAGGTTAAATAAACACTTTGTAAAAGGACGATCACTTGTCTGAAAGCTCAGTATTTAAAACGATTTTTAATGAGTTTATTTAACTTGATTTTAACTTTTAAGTTATTCATCATATATATTATTTAAGTTATAATTTATTATTTACTTATTTATTTATTTAATTTTTATATTTCAACTATTTGCAAAGTTTTATCGAAATTTTTAAAAATCAGAAAGTTTTCAATTTTAATTTAATTTTCTAACATGTAAATAATAATTTTACTTTTACTATAATATTGCACATGTTAAATAACTATACTATATCTTATTTATTATGTTATATTAGGTTTATTTAGGTAGTAATAAAATCAATTTGATAATAAATCCGAATGTCTTATTTTAAAATTACATCAAAATTACAATGTAACTTTATAATCATATAATTTCATTAATTCTTATAGTAATGTATATGTATACACTTTATTAGTGCTATTTAATACATCACTTTAAGATTTCATGAAATTTTATGATTATAAAGTTAGAAATTATAAATTCTAAATGAAATAATAAACATTTTAAAATTGCCGCTGTCTCCCCCACCTCTTTTATATGCGCACTGTGGCGGATAGATGGCGCTGAAATACGATACTAAAGTTTGTTAAGAAGATAGCATACCGTGTGCGCATTGATGCGCTTAAACGTATAAATAATTGTTTTTAACCTAACATTTTGTAGCATTTATTAAAAAATAATTTTCCGTTTACTCCATTCAATCATTGAAATAAAAATACGTTATTACCATGAGTCGTAAAGAAGCACTTTCATCTTTCATTCAACAAATCCATCAACGCCCAGTTGTGGTTAAATTGAATAGCGGCGTCGATTACAGAGGTTAGTTTTTATAATTAAATTTTTAACCTTTTAATTGTGAAACTATTCAATTATTATTGATAAATATTCCATTTCACTAATTTTTAATGCTTTTATTTTAGGTGTTTTAGCATGTCTTGATGGATATATGAACATTGCATTGGAACAAACAGAGGAATACGTCAACGGTCAACTGAAAAATAAATTTGGAGATGCTTTCATCAGGGGTAACAACGTTCTGTACATTAGTACTCAAAAAAGAAAAATTTAATTTTAATATAACATGTAAGATAAGTTTCTAATAAAAAGACCACACTAATTTAATGGATAATTCAAACTTGCATTTTAACGAGCTTCATATTGCTATATAATATGCTAATATGGTTATATAAATTTTTTATGAAAGACCTAAACAAAATATTCAATAAAAGTATTTTTTTGTAATTCAATCAATTTGGGGCATATTCAAAAATTACTCCATTAAGATATTTGGAATTTTTTTATATTATTTTATAGATATTTGGAAAAAAAGCAATGCCCTGTGTAAAGTAATGAAATAGGCAGTTATTTTTGTGGAATGTAATCAATACAGTAAACGAGACCCATTTCCTGTTGTATAGTAGAATTTGTCGGATAATTGCAAGGTTGAAATAAATATCGAATCACGAAACTGAAGTCTGCAAACATATCATGTTATTCTTGACTACGATAAGAATTTATTTGCACTATGTACTTTCCCAGCAAACTCGATTTAATTTAAATTTTGTATATCTCTCGGAATAATCTCTTTCAAATTTAATGCTTTTATTTTCCATATAATGTAAGCACTATAACGTAGGTACCTAATGAATCTTTCTGCTTACATGTACAGGGTGGCTCAATTTCGATCCTTCTTATGGGGAAATCGGTAACTATAGGAGATATCGAAAAATGGATGGCGCATCCTCGATCTCTTTTTTTGAGAAAAGTTTAATGGTGTAAACCCGAATTCGGTATCTTTTTTCGTTTTCGAGTTATGGCCAAAAGTTCACTTTTTCGACTTTTCGTTAAACGTCGATATCTCGGTTCTTTGTAAAGTTATAGAAAAAATATTTACACTTTCTTCAGACACTTTTTTAAGGGCAATAAAATGGGCTAAAGAGATTTTAAATATCTTACCTAGTTTTCGAGTTATAATATAAAGTTATGTTTTTTTAAATAGAAACCATAGTTGGCTATGAAATATTTAAATAGAGTTTTTTATCCTCTTTTCAATTATATATAATATGTGGGGTCTATTATTTCAGTTTCGTCCCATTATATTAAAAAATGTTAAATAAAAACAAACTAAGATCGGAAAATTAAATGTTGGATTTATCAAAACAATCCATTATACATTTATATTATAATATTTCATAGTTTTCATAAGCCATTTGACACTTTTGTGAAATAATAGGTAATAGGTACTAAATAAAAATAAAAATAGGTATCGAAGTATTAGGTACTAAAAACACTCTTTAAAAACAACTGGAGACAATTGTTTTAGATGTCAATATAAATTTTGTATAGTGTTTTGTTTTGAAAAAGTCGACCTTTAATTTTCCGATCTTCTTTTGTTTTTATTTAACATTTTGTAATATAACGGGATGAAAGTGAAATAATAGAGCCCACATGTTACATATAATTAAAAAGAGGATAAAAAACTCTATTTAAATATTTCATAGCCAACTATGGTTTTTATTTAAAAAAACAAAACTTTATATTATAACTCGAAAATTAGGTAAGATATTTAAAATCTCTTTAGCCCATTTTAATGTCCTTAAAAAAGTGCCTGCAGAAAGTGTAAATATCTTTTCTATAACTTTACAATCAACCGAGATATCGACATTTAACGAAAAGTCGAAAAAGTGAACTTTTGGCCATAACTCGAAAACGAAAAGAGATATCGAATTCGGGTTTACACCATTAAACTTTTCTCAAAAAAAGAGATCGAGGATGCGCCATCCATTTTTCGATATCTCCTATAGTTACCGATTTCCCCATAAGAAGGATCGAAATTGAGCCACCCTGTACATCTCCGAGTCGCGGCGAGATAAGGTTCACAAGCATCTGTCGGTTAGAACGAAAAATTCACAGAATTGTAGAATATGGAAATGTCAGATAATATAGTGCTTCTAGTGTAATTGAAATAAATGCTCCAAATGAAACGATCATTAGCTTAGTAAAGGTAAGGTCAGACACAGCTGCTTTTGCTGCGCTGCCAATTTAAAAACTGCGCAACTTAAGCTGCTTGTCGTGTGAACACTGCTGCAACCTAAAAAACAGCGCTTGCGGTAGCACTACCTGCAACATTTTTAACCCTGCGTGTGAGTGACGTTTTATGCTCTTATGGAAAACGCATTTATCGCTGTTCCTTAAAAGACCCATTCCTCACACACAGGGTTAACGCGCACACAGTTTCAAAGTAGCTTAATGTGAATTGACACATTTGCGAGTGCAGTAAAAAATATCAACTTCGGTGAAACTTTTGCAGCGGCTGCAGATGCAGTTTATAGAAAAATTGTGAATTTGTACTACGAATTTAACTTTTTCCTATATACCATTGGAAAGAGGACAATTTTTGAAGCATTTTATAAAGAATACGAATTTTTGGATTATCCATTAGTTTTCGAGAAAACGGCATTTAAAATTACTACAAATACACTATATTTTGTATAATCAAATATATAATATATATATAATTATAATATTATATAATCAAATACCGCACTATTGTTCGGTTTCACAAACTTGTATTAGTAATTTAAATAATTTAATATTTGTAAATATTCAATGGGATCGAAATTTTAGCTCTTGACCGAGATGACCAGCGAGGTTTAGGTTATCTCTCTTATCTATGGTTTAGGTCCTAAACGCATTCGTTACGCCCCTTTGTTTGACCACCAGATGTACCAAGATGCAAAAAAGTTCGTTGCAAGCTGAAGTGAAAGCAGCAAGTGTGAATAGCTTCGCTACTTTTGCGAAGCTTGCAATTTTTTTAAGCAGCCGCAGTACAGAAAACTGCGTGTTGCAGGCTACTTTCGGTTTGTGTGTGAACCTGACCTGCAGCCGCAGTAAAAAAGCTGCGCAGCAAAAGTAGCTGTGTCTGACCTTACCTTAAGTTAGCCGAATAACTGCTGCCTCTAAGGTGCTCGGTTCGAATCCGGGGAGACAGTGGCGTATCGTGGATTTTTGGTACCCGGGGCAAATCCTAAATTTGCCGCCCCCTTATTTTCGCAATTAAGCCAAAAAAGTATTTCTTATATCAATTTATTAGATATTATTAAAAAGAAATTAATAAGGATTACTTAATAATGACAGGATTGGCCATTCCCTGCCGCCCTCCACAGAAGTGCCGCCTGGGGCATTCCCCCCACACTACTGCGGGGAGAATCTAAAACTGTCATATGACCGTCTCCACGCTTCGGAGGGAATGTAAAGTCGGCGATCCCCTTAGATTGATGATTGCCACCTTCAACTATTCAAAACGGGGTTGCAGGCATATCCCAATCCAGTTTAAGCAGCCATGGGGTCTTGATGATGAAGGAGGAGAGTGGACTGAAGTACAGTGACTTTATAGAGAACTTCCTGATAAAGTCGCTGTAGACTGAAGGGTTGATTGTGAAGATGTTGCTCCAATTAATCGTTTACATTTTCTTGCCTTACCACAATAAGGAATTCCCATGAAATTTTGTGACATTAATATAAGGCCAAAGTTGAGTTTTTAAAAACTCAGTTACGTCACCAGGAGGTTTTGAAAATCGTGACAACCCTGACAACAAAATATATTGTTTTAAATTAATTAACACAATTACACTGAACCAAAAACCGTCATAAATATAATGAAAAATTTTATAGTATTAATGAAGTTTTTCTTTAATTCTCAACCAATAATAAAATTCATTGTAGCTATGAACTCACGTTCATTAATGTAATGATATACAATAGAAACTAAAGCGATAATAAATTTAATGAAAATTATCATAGTATTAATGAACTTTTTCATTAATTCTCAACCAATGATAAAGTTCATTGTAACTATAAGAGTACAGGTCTTCCTCTGCACCTGTACTCACTTATCGTGTGTGACCCCCTGAAACATAAAGAAAAATTGCGGGTTAGTGCAGACAAAATTTACAATAAATTAACAGGGGGGCCCCCTTCCTTTCGACACCACCCTGATCGCACTAAGGCAGTGTTTGATTGAAAGGGGGGGGGGGAAGCTGCAAGATGGCTTTCGGTCTCTTGTATCGCAGAAAGTCCTCGAGCTGGTAGTTGCCCAGTTCGCGGACTAGCGCATTTTCAGAGTGGCCGGAAGCCTCGTAGAGCCTATCCGCCGCATTCCGGATAAACTCTTCGATGGATGCTAGTTCGGCATCCTCATGCAGCTTTTTGTTGGAGACGTACCATTGGGCCTTCATGGCGCGTCTCACCGCAATGTTTTGCACTGTCTGGATGTTGTTAATATGGCTGATGGCCGCATAACCCCAGACAGGTGATGCATACGTGAGTATGGGTCTCACCATGGTTTTTACTAAAGTAAGACCGTTTTTGATACTTAGTTTGCTTTTTCTATTAAGCAAGGGGCCCAATGCGGACATGGCAGCCCTTGCTTTAATAGTTACTTGTTTAATGTGGGGCCCCCACCGAAGTCCTCTGTCCAGGGTCACCCCCAAGTACTTGGAGGTGTTTGTCCAGGGGATCTCGGTGCCGAACATTTTTAGTCGAGTTTGTGGTAATCGCGACAGCTTTCTGGAGAAATAAGTGGCCGAACTCTTACTGGGGTTTACCCCGATGCGCCAAGTGCGGCACCAACCCTCCATCCCATCCAAGGCTGCCTGTAGTTTATTGATTACCGTTTCATTTCTGAGTGAGCTCACATAGTATGCGGTGTCGTCCGCATACAACATGAGCTGCGTTTGGGGAATTATTTCAGGCGGTTTAGGTATATCCCTGGCATAGAAGATATAGAGTATCGGAGCCAGGACTGACCCTTGCGGGACTCCTGCTAAGATGACTCTGAAAGTTGAGTACGTCCCCCCCAACTTTACCCTGAAAGATCGTACCGATAGGTAGGACGCTATCATCCTGATTAGTGCTAGTTCGATGCCGCCCATGATAAGTTTGTGGATCAAACCCTCATGCCAGACCTTATCGAAGGCCTTGGCGACATCTAGGAATACTGCTCCCGTTGCGCGGCTTTTATTCCAGTGCAGCGTGACGTGCTCCACGAGCCTTAGCACTTGTTGAGTCGTAGAATGTCCGGGGTGGAAGCCGAACTGCTCATTTGGGATAGAATGATTTTCCGCCATCGAGTGATTGAATCTGGTGAGAATGATTCTTTCTAGCAGTTTGCCAAGAGCGGGAAGCAGACTGATAGTCCTGTACGATACAGGGAGATTCGTAGTATTCGTATTCATTTATATATAAATATTTAAGAAATGATTATGAAATTACTGATATTATAACTAACAGATTTTACCGCTTTTACATGAAAATAATACAAATGACTTTATATCCATTGAATGTCACGTCATATCATAATAACTAAAATTTTCGAATGTATTGTTATATTTTTACAAGCTATCTAACAAATTTTTACAAAAAATAGATAAATTAAGATTTCGATTAATATTTGATGTAATTTTCTTGTTTTTACATTTGGCTCAATTGTTTTCTCACTAATACCAGTATTTTAAAAGCTCTATCAGCACACAAAATTTTATCTCAATCTGTTAAACATTTCCTGAGATAATATGCCGAAGAAAATTGAGGGACAAGAACTTTTTTCAAGATTTTGCAAGCAAAAATAATCTTATTTTTTTATGTTGAATTCCTAATTTTTATGCGCCACTGCATGGGAACGAAACTTTAGAGCAAAGGCTATAGCCGGGTAAGCATGGGGAAATGGCTCTTACACCGATTTGGCTAATTTTTTTTAGAAGCTCCTTTCTAAGCAACTTTACATTTTCCAAAATATTAGATCCTAAATGTTGATAGTTTCTTAGAAAAAATTTTTTTCTAAATTTAGTAAAGAATTTTTTTCTCAAAAAGTATTGTTGTAAATTGAATGATATTGGAATATGTTATAGAGGTACTAAAGACTTATAAGTGTAAATTTTTTTGTGATTTTAGCTCCACATAAAATGTGGAAAAAACGGAAAAAAATGTTTTCAAAAATTAAAAAAATTAAAATTTTGCCGTACAACAATCACCAAATTTTTGTCAAATATTCCTTATATATGTCCATATAACATATATTAATTTTAAAAATTTTACGAAGGGTATAATATATTCATATTTATAAGAGTTCTTGCCTAGATGCACCGGCCAGCATCGAGCGTAAGGGGACGTTTTTTAATTACGAGAGGAGTTTAGGAGGAATCTCACCCAATTTCACGTGGGGAAGAAGGGAAATTTTGGAAAATATCACGTAATTCTTTTTTATTTACAAGAAATTGTAAAATTGCGAGAGAACCGGGTTAAATTAAGTAAAACAAACAATCTCACGTGAGATTAGAGAGGGGATCTTGCTAATTTTCACGACATCTTACCAGAGGGGAAAGGGTAGTTTTTTATGTTTTTCATTAATATTGAGGTCATACGGTCAAGAACTTCAGTAATGATTGTTTTGTCAGACTGTAATCTTTTTCTACCTTGTCAAGCTCTGGTTTCAAGAGATATACTGGATTTCCCGGAAATGACCGAAACCGAGTTAAAAATGTTTTTTACATGTACTTATCAATACAGTCAATCTATATCTTATTTGGCTGAAATGATTAAAGGGCCTTTTACACTATGCGATTTATCCTAGGATTTCTCGTACGAGTTGTCGTAAGCAGATATGTTACAGTTTACATTTTACGATTAGAAAACTCGAATCTGAACTCATAAGCAACTCATAACAAAATCTTAATCTACTCATATTATTAGGGAGGTGTCTATTTCTAGATCCTAAGTAAAATCTTTATATTATTCCTTTAAATTATATTTTTTATTCAGTTCCATAGTCAGTCATCGGAAATGAGGCAGTCTTCGTCGTCACCCGGTTGTAGGTGTCGTGAAGCAGGCATGGATAAAGGATTTCGTTTAAAGAGAAGACACAAAAAACAAAAGTAATTTTCATGAATTTTTTTCGGGGAAACTATTGGAATTATCAGATCGGCGTTTTTTCTAGTTAAAAATAGACACTTTCAAGAATTTTTTTTTTAATATTGTGAATATGCACAAGCTAGTTTTCTACTCTGATATTGCGGTACCCAGTGTCGTTTTGTTAAAAATTATTTGAAACAAAAAAATCAAACAGGATATTAAAATAGATGCTACTCGTATTATCAAGTCTTTGTCATAGGATTTTTTGTTCCGATTATTTGCAAAATACCAACAATTTTTTCGTTGAAAATCAATTTTTTCAGTTCAAGCATCTGCCATTTTGTTAAAATTCCATATTTTTTAAATCGGCTATCACAAAGATT
Organism: Cantharis flavilabris; assembly: GCA_949152465.1. Classification (NCBI taxonomy): domain Eukaryota; kingdom Metazoa; phylum Arthropoda; class Insecta; order Coleoptera; family Cantharidae; genus Cantharis; species Cantharis flavilabris. The sequence continues at coordinate 60,765,257 of OX424435.1, forward strand.
AGATAATAGTATCTAAATCCTTTTTTTTTGTATTGAACGATTTACATATTTATGTTTTACTTTCAATAAAACTAATTGTATTGGTTAAATATTTTTGATTACTTTTTAATGCAAGTTCACGCTACCAATCAAAACGAGCTGATCTATCTCGTTGCATCTTTAAACTAGACCTATTAGTAGCAGCAAAAAAAAGAGAATCGGGACTTGAACCAAAGAGAATAAGTTGATATACAACGAGATAAATTTATTTTCCGTTTTACCAAAAAGTCAAACGGCCGAGTAAAATATCAGAACTTAGTACTCAACGTTTAAATTAACACAATGTTAACAGTGACGGAATAAAATAACAAACCATCGAAGAACTTTTTTAACCAACCGGGTTGTAGCACAGCAGCAAAGTCTTGTAATACAAAATTAAAGATTTATCAAAAAATCAATAAAAATTTAAAGTTTAGAAGATTTGTAACTAAATAATAATTCCAAAAATTGTATTTAAAAAATTTGGATTTACTCTTTTCAGGAAAAATTCCTGTGGACGCCTACGCTCTTAAGCTAGTTCCTAATATTATGTTAATTATTAATTTTGAGAGTGTTGATCGTACGAAACCGACCTTTCTTTACTTTTTGCTTCCATCTTCAAGAAACAGGTAATGTAGTAAACTAAAAGACGAACTTGTAAAATATTTCATTTCTCTTTTGAAAATTTAAATGTACGAACAACCGTTATTGCATGTCATAAATAATCCTGAAAAGCTTTTGAAAGTCGGTAGGTAGATACATGCATTTTTCAAAAATGTACAGTTTGAAAGTCTAAAAATAACATCAAAGGGACGGACTGGTATAAAGATGACCTGGCAAAAGCCGGTACGCAATTAGAAATTTGAAGTGCTAACAGAAATTAAAAAATTGCAGCCCACCTCTGCATGTAAGCGATAACAAATTTAAATCTTGCATAATTTTTAATTAATTAGTAGACAATACACAACTGAGAAGAAAACAATTTTTTGTTCTAATTTTTTTTGTCTCGTGCCAAACCCATTTATAATAAATATGGTGAAAAATACTCCAAGTCTGTAAAACAAAAAAATTTGCAAAATAATGTTTATGCTAACAGAATTATTATTATCATATTTATTTTTCCAAAATTGGATAAAAGAATTGATATTAAATTACATTTTACTTATCTTTAAATATTAGGAGGGGCTTCATATTACTTAGATTTAAAAAAGATTAAAATAATAATACAAAAAATCCCAACACGTTTTTGCAACATTTTAAATAAGTATTTAGTAAATAATAGAGTAAATTCTGACCTGGGAGAGGCATTAAATACCCCAAGCAACATAATGGTAGCTACCCTTACAAATATTTTTATCTGGTCGAGATAGGGATTGTCAAAGTTTATTTTAGTCTAGGAGTCCACGTGCAACAAACTAATAAACCTGACTTGAGTTGGATGTTTCATCATATTTAAAAAGAAAATGTCTCAGCTAAAGCCAAAGGAACAAATTGTGAAAAGGATTTCATTTAACGATAATCATGGTAACATAATATAAAATAAATCTATTATATAAATTTTATTTATTTTCTAAAACATTACAAATCATTTTAGGATGTTTTACTTGCACCACAAAGAACTATCTCAGGATATTTAATACAAGTCCTTTATTGGAAGTTTCTGAAATTGGTATGTAATAAAACAATTTTATATAATTTTTTTACCAATCTGATTATATTTATAGATACCACAATGTTTGGTTCTATATTTCTTTGCGAAATGTTGCGTCGGACAAATCTCATAGCAATAGTCACGTCAAAAGAACCAAATATTTTTCAATTCTACGATGACTGCAAAAAGAAAATTAAAATGCGAATTACTTTTAATGAAATAATTTGCGGAATTCGCTTTCGACAAAATATGTAACTATCTTTAAAATTAATTTTATAAATTATAATAAATTATTATTTATGTATATTATCATTTTTAGAATGGCCATTATGCTTCGTTCAGAAACACACGTTTACAAATTAAATTTTCAACGTGGTATATTTGTAAAGCCAACCCCGCTATTTAATTTTCTTACTTTTGATAACCACATAGGCTTGTGCGATATAACACCATCTGATACTTCTCCATTTCAGTTAATTGTTTCTCCATTTATGGATAAGGGAGCTGTACATATTATGGTTAACTACGATTAAACTCAATTTTGTTGCCTCATCAACTAACCAAAATTTTTCAGAATTTAAAAAATTGCAAGAGTTCTTCATATACAGACAAAAATTTTGTAGCTCACAAAAAAAGCCTCAGCTCAATGGTTTTAAATTTTAGAGGCAATTGGTTAGCAACTACTTCTAAAACGGGAACAATTATAAGAATTTGGGATACCACCAATAAAAGTAAAATTATGGAATTTAGAAGAGGAACAAACCCTGCTACTATTTATAGGTACAATTAATTTTTTAATTGAACATATTTTTTAAGGCACATTTTTTCAGTGTAAACTTTAGTCAAGATTCCCAATACATTGCTTGCTGCAGCGATAAAGGAACGGTGCATATTTTTTCTACAACCAACACTAACTCTCTTTCGATTAGGAGTTTAGTAGATGCTAGTCGATCGATAGCCACATTCGCCACAAATTCTGAATGCAAAGTATTATGTGCATTTATTAAGTCTGACATGATTATAGGTAAGAACAAAAAATATACTTTCAACTTGTAGGGCAATTTAAGTATTAATTGCATTTTTAGCCTTAGGTTTGGATGGTACATTCCGCAGATATAGTATCGAAAACAATAAGTGCAAGTTGAAAGAATATGAACATTTTTTAGAATTGTGTGCCAATATTGTACAGCACGAGAACGATGGCAATGATACTGTCAAATCTGCCGATACAGAAAATTAAATATTTTATTATAATGTTATTAAAAATAAATATAAAAGTAAAAATTATTTATCATAGCTACTAACAAATTTTTCAAAATCTATACAGCTTTAATTTGTATAAACTAAGAAATATACTGTTCCCAGTTCTCCTGGTACTTCAAAATTTTGTTTTATTCTTGCCAATCGCCAGAAGTATGCAAATGATTTTTTGCATTTTTAAAAAATCTTTTTTTTTCTGATTACAGAATGATATCACACGATATCATCAAATCTTATCATGCTGATCAAAATTAGAAAAAAAATTTTATTTGAAAGAACGCCAACTATTTTGCTTAACAAATTAAATATTGACAGTTCAGTTAAATATGCGGGTAGAGTTTCCGAATTCTTTTAAATTTATCTACTAGAATGCAGTTTTCAAGTGTGGAAAAGAGTGATTTGCTTCAAATTTATTACACCTCGCATGGAAATGCGCAAATTAAGTCCGAAACGTATCTCCAACGCTATCCAGAGAGAGAAAGAGATCAACCAGTTCAGAATTATTTTACAACGATATAGAGATTTTTTCTGTCTCCGCTGGATTATTTATTTATATGGTACAGTAGAATCCGCTTAATGTGATCTCGGATAATGTTATCAGTCGGTTATTGTGATCATTTTTTTTGCAAACCGGCCACTTTTTCTTTCTTTTTTTTTCTTCTATCTTGTTCTAATCCAAGTCTTCTAAAATTCGCCTTTTTCTAAATTTCGCTAATTGTTATCAGTTATCAGTTAATATTATTAAAATGACCTTGGCCCGAAGTGATCACATTAAACAGATTCTACTGTATTATAAAATATTTAATTCTTAAAACCGTACCCATATCGATATGGGTGAGCTGAGAAGAACCATAAACCATAATCATCACTTTTAGGACTAAGATAAGTAGACAATCTCACAAACTATTCAGAATCTGAGAAAACGAGTAGAATTGTGTTTAGAAGTGGAGGGTGGAGTATTCGAGCATCTGTTATAATTTTATTTTGTTTTGTTTTACGAAGAATAAACTTCTAGGTTATCTTGTCGTTCCTAATTCAAAACCTTGGTTTTAAGCAGAAAAGCTTGACGGAAATGTGAACGTTCCAGATCCAAATTCAATTAAATTGTCAAAATTTAGTTTGTTAAACAAAATTGTTAGCGTTCTTTCCAAAGCACTCTTCGCAAAAACGATTTTATCCCAATTTTGATCAGTATGTAAGATTTGATCATATCGTGTGATACATTGTTGTAGGTAATCTGGAAAGAAAAAGATTTTTTAAAAATGCAAAAATCCAATATGGCGAAAAAATTACAAATTTCCATTCTTTTCCAATAATTCAAAAACTAAAAATTACACATTAAATTTTCTTTTAGATAATTGTTCAGCATAAAAATGCGTAATTTTGCCCTAACTTAACCGACCTCGTATCTCTTAAAATAACTGGGATCCCCATGGTGGAGCTGGAAAAACGGGCACCCTATATTAAATTTTTTTAATATATTTTCTAAGGCTTAGTTTTAATGGATTATATTGTGAAAGGCCCAAATTGGAAAAAAAAGTGTAAGCTTATGTAAGGAATACTTAGCATCCCTTCGCCCCTTTGTAAGGATTCATAAAGTTTACCAATGCCCCCCTCCACTGAAAGGGATTGTACCAGCCGCCATTTTGAATTTCAAGGGAAATTTGTAACAAATCGTTGTTTGTATTTATTAATTAATTCACCCATTTTAAACTTTTTACTAAAAATGGTTGTAAAAGTAAACATGAAGCAAATTTAATTCTCTATAATAACTTACTTAATAAATATTAGGTTAGAGTAGTTCTACGCATAATAAAACTTGATTTACTTCTTTATTACCGGTTTAAGAATGAGAACAAATTATAAAAATAATGGTATAATAGGTAAATTTGTTACAAATTTATTCTTAGTAACAATCATAAATATTAAAAGAAAAAATATATAATTTCAAAAGTATAAAAAATATATTGTTACGAAACAATTCAAGTTAATTGTAGATAAAACTGCTGGAGTTTTTGTCGTTTTCTAAAGGTTTCTAGAAGTTTATAGAAAAATATTTTTGGATATAAATACCCGTAAAGCACCTCTATAAATTCTCTACTGACGTTAAAACCTATAGCATAGATAAGAAAGAGTAAAGAGACTATAGGCTAAAAAGGCTATAGCCTAAGGCGTCAAATTTTCCAAAAATTTTAGACGCCGCGCCGCCGCGATCTGCTATCCGGAAAAGCCCGAAAACTTTTAAAATCCTGTAATTTAAAATACCACATGTTCGAAAATTGATGTCTCTTTTAGTAATAAACGTAGCTAATCGATACACAGCCGGGGGGAGGGGGGCGATTGATTTTCAACCTAAGGCTTATTAACTCTTTCAGCCCTGACTTTTTTGTAGTCGAAATAAAACATTTTTTTTTATAAATTCTTTATCTGGACCCATATAATATGGTATTCACCAAATTTCAACAAAATCGCGCCTTGAGTTTAGAAGTGACTGAACTATCTAGTTACTTACAGAATTTTTTAAAATCATGTTTGAAATGCAATTTGGTAATTAAAAGAAAGAAATAATTTTTTTAAATACACAATCATATCTTTTTAAAAAATGGAAGATATCAGAATTTTTTATAAAAAAAATCATAACTGACGTCCATGAAAACATGATTTTGTAATTTAAAAATGTGCTTGAAGTTAGTCCCCATTTTTTTGAAAACTAAAAAAAAAGTTTTTTGTATTGGGTTGTATTCAATTTGTATTGTTTGTATTGTAAAACTTTTTTTCATTTCGCGAAGCATAAATTAAAAATTGTGAAAAAACATTTTTCCGCTAGCCCCTCTTTTTTGAAAATTTTGAAATTTTATTTATTTAATCCAGCGCGAAATTTTGTTTTGCGATTTACGTGATTAATATTACACTATACACTAAGGACTTTAATTTTTATCAATACAAATTGAATACAACATAATTAAAAAAAAATTCTAAATTTTCGAAAAAGAGGGGCCAGCGAAAAATTTTGTTTTACAATTTACGCGACTACTGTTAAATTTTTTAGCAATACAAGCAAACAAATTGAATACAACACAATACAGAAAAAAATTTCAACGTTTTTAAAAAAGGGGAGCCAGCGCAAAAATGGTTTTTGGTGATTTTTAATTTTGAAAAACTTGAAAAAATGAAAAAAATTTAGAATACAAATTGAATACAACACAATACAAAGGAAAAAAACTTCACGTACCTACATAATTTAAAAAGAAATTTCTCAGCTTCCGCTGTGGAGATCCTGCGCTTTTGAAGTAGCAATCCGAAAGTTTTTTCAGAATCTAAAGGATCAGCTTGTGCATCCAACGCGGTATTTAACTCCTTTTTGGTGCTCAAGTAAGGGGCTGTCCAGTGATTACGCAAGGACGATTTTGATAATTTTTGACCTTCTCCCTCCTCACATAAGAGCACGTAAGATTTTAGCAATTCCCCTCCCTCCGTCACATCTTACGTAAGGATTATTAAACAAAAATAATGTTTTCTCTTCCCCTCTTCTCCGCTTATATTTATAAAATATGAATAGTCACTTGTAATACCACGAGTAGTCATAGATATGTCGAATATTTTGTGCTGATATCACGAATATTCGTTGCGCTTGCAAAATGAATAGCATGAGTGCGCCAGCACGAACAATTTGCATTACAATTTGACAATTTTGCATAAAATTCAAATTTACCTTAAAATGGAATTTATTGATAGTTGAAAGTACCTATAATCAGAATATTTGAGTGATTATTCAAAATTCTGTATCGTCAGCCCGCAAAAAATTAATGAAATGTTCTAATTTATTTGAAAAATTCACGTGATCGAAATTAGGACATGACGACACGAGCCTCAATAAGTGATACACATGTGTGCCAATACACCAGTATATAATTTCCACAAAAGTATCTAGTGTTTGTAAAATACAATAAAGTAACCAAATTTTAGTTACTAATCGCCATTTTAGTGACGTCAAAATCCTCAAAAGTTACATTAGGCCCGCCCATATTTATTAATACGATTTCGCGCGACAAATATGCATTTAAATTTCAATATTTTTTTCTGGCTGTATTTGTGAACCAAATTTAAAAAAGTTAAGACTCATTACATATGTTATGTAGAATAGTTATATGCTAAAATTAAAAATCATGCAAGTTATCCATTCCTTAATATCCAGCTAAAAAACTGATTTAATTTAAAAAAAGTATTTTACGAAACTTAAGTAAGGAATACATCGGACCCTGTCCTCCCCCACGTAAGAGTCCGTAAGATTTTCAATACCCCCCTCCCCCAAATCCTTACGTAATTAATGGACGACCCCTAAATACCTACAAATGCATTTATAAAGGAATTTTTCCAACTCACTGGATAGTTCGATGTTTATATTTTTTATAAACATTTATTTGTGTCCTGTAGCTCAATATTGATAACTCTAATTTATATATATTTTATAATTTGTGATTTCTGTTATTGCTTAATTGTTTAAAAATTAAATATTTAATATTTAATTTATAAAGAAGGAAAAAGAAAATTTATTTGATTTCAAATATTTCTCAAATTCGAGAAATTGGTAAAGTTTTTTACAGAAATTGTGAAAAGAAATCGAAAACGATATCTAAATTCGAAAAACCGTCATTTTGTGATTAAAATAGAAAAATTGATGAAATTAAACTTTAAACACTTTTTTCAAAAATTCATATCTTGTAAAGATACAAATACAAAAAATTAATAAAATTTCTTTCAATAGAGATTAAATATTTGGTATAGAATTAAATATTGATTTAAATGATTAAGAATGCAAAAGAATATAATAAATATAATAAATTATATTATACGTCTGTATAATTACTCGGGGCATTCCAATTGACTAGAGATTTCAATTATACGAACGACTACAAAGACAAATCGAAAAGCTTCTCGTAACTTTAATTTTATTTGAAACGAGTGCTTTTTTTCTAGCAAAACGTACCCCAACCAAGATCATCCTAACTACAGGGCTAAATGGACTATAGCACCGGGGCGCTAGCCTTTCATGGAGGCAAATTTGCTTTGCTTGCACTCAAATTAGTTTGATGCATAAATCAATTTAAATCAGTAGCCCACTAGCGCCCAATATTTTAAGACGGCCCCACCCCAAACATAAAACCCATTCCGCTACTGCGACCCACTTGAAGATTTTTTATGTCACACCAATCTTAAAAATTGTAAAATTAATTCCATTTGACTATATATTGTGAGAATAACCTTAACATAAAAATAATTATAACTTTTTGCTATTTTAACTGAAAAATATTCCAATTAAACGTAGTGAAAATCTTGTTTCATATTGTCGGTGAATAATAAATACACCTGTGATATTATTAAATAATCTTTTACAAAGCATAAGGCAGTAATTTTCTATCACTGGTTTGCAAAGTCATTTTTCTACAAGAAACCATAAAATCTGACAATCTGCAATCAGGGCAAGCGGACCCATTAGGCCAGTCGGCGGCAATCTTTTAGGGGCGGCAAAAGGAAAAAATAAATGTTTTCAAAATGTTATTGTATGTATACCTGTGTTTTATAAAAAAAAATAATAATAAATTAAGCAATATGTTTGTATAATAATTTGGCTAGGGACGATTTCAGACCAGGGTGAGGATTGCTTGCCCGAGCGACAGCGAGAGCTGGCAACACCCTGGTCTGAAATCGTGTTTCATCCCGTGCCATGCACACTATTTTATATATTACCTGCAATGAATCTGAGAGTTTCATTAACTAATCTAACCTTCATAGAATATAAAAACTGTCACTGTCAGATCAATTGACGGTTAAAACGATAAATTTAAAACGAAGTAGGTGGGAAGAAACTTGACGGTTTCTGTCCTAGGGAAGAAACCAATTGGTTTCTGACCAGCAGTCGCGTTGATCTGCAATTTTTGTGTTTCGACTGTCTCAATAAGCAATGAAACTTGCAGTTTCATAGTAGGTAATATGTAATAATTTATTATCGTTTTAATAATTTTACATTTGATCTACGCGGTTGACCTTGAAAAATCAATAATTTTCGCCTGCGGCGTATTTAAAACCTACAAGACCAAGGAGCCTTCAAAATATGTTTGCTCCGGATCTCACATAGGTATCCTCAATCCGGCTCTGAGGGGGGGCGGCGAATATAACCTTTTGCCTACGGTGGCAGACATGGTTATGCCGGCCCTGTCTGCAATCCATATTTCGAAATACCACTAATATTTTATCTGTATCATAATAATAATTTATTTTTATTTGATAACAATTTTTTAAATGTGTGAACGACTATGCACATGTCTGATCAAATAAGATCAAAAATAACTTTTTTTGAACAAAATTGTTTGAAATTATTTAGGGAAGTTACCCATTACAAAAATATTTACGTATATTATAGATTTCATCGTATGAAATGACTTTCTGTTCATCTTGCTGAAGCTTACTTTATGTTGAGATAGATGAATTTTTGCAAAGGAAAAAAGATGTTAAATGTACCCTTGTTGGGTAAGGGTAGTAGTACCCTTCATAAATGTGGGGGAGGGGATATGGACATATCAATAGAGACAGAAATTTTACACAGGCCGGCAGTCTTTGGTGAAATCTAATATAATTAGTACCTACCAAGACCGCCTTAGCAATAATTTTTAGTTCAAAAATGTAAGTAATTTCTATTTTTTATTATTCATTTAATATTATGTTTTTTACCGTAAGGATCATAAAATTATTTTTGATTTGTTTATAATTTGTCACTTTACACTGTTTTGTGTGTTCTTTATTAGATTTATTTACTTATTATTTTTATTAGAAAAAAAATATTTCTAAATTTTGAGATATTATATGAAATAAATTGTAGGGTTCAAAATTCAGATTGTTGTATTGATGCATTAGTATTTAGTATTGATTGATTCGTAAGAATATAAATATTGTATTTTTGAAAATATTTTGTAGGCTGGAAGATAATTATCATTACTGTGTACGTGGGTTGAGAATTTCTTAATATTACTGTATTTTTAGTATTTTAATTTAATTTAGTATAAAAAACATTCAATTGAAAAATTTCAAATTTAATGGATACATTTTTAAACAATACATTTTTTTGGGCTGACGTTTATAATATGGAATTTGGACAATATTCGCTACAAGAAATATTTTTACAATATTTATTGGGTTGGTTTTCGAATGGAATTGGAATTTGGAATTCAATTTTATGTTACTAAAAGCTATTAGGTATAGGTACATTAATTTTTATAAAATATGAATAGGTAACTATAATTATTGCAATAATTGAAATTGAAGTTTGAAGCGTCAGAAAAAAACTTGGAATTTTTCTTTCTTTTGTCATCAACTACAAGATTCATAGTTCTGTAAGTTATATATCGCATTTGTTTCAACTTTTTGTATATTTTTTTTAATGAAAAGAAACTAATATTTGAAAATTAGAAACAAATTAATATAAATTTTAAAACTCAAATAATTGTTTTAGGCCCCTATGCAATCAAAGTAACATCATAATATATATATCGCAATGCAAATAATAATTTTCTATTTTTATTTACACAATTTGATGTATTTCTTTGGATATAAGCAAAACTGTAATAAATGATCAATAATGATTTGGTCCACATATTGAGATAACGGCAACATAAAATCCTGACCTACCTAAATATAACAAACATTAAGATCGGCATGTGCTGGTAGGGGTATTTTTGTGTTTATTCATGTCCTAGCATCATGGCCCTCACATCCGCAACAACCAAAAAATCACAAAGGGCGCATGCTTGGTAACTAACTGCGTAGATTATCTCAATTCTTGGAAATAGGGTCCCTTTTGTGGAATTTCAAAGCACTTATTGATTTTCAGTTTAGAAAGTATTGCTCACAGATTTGAAATATAAATATATTTGAAATATAATCTTATGGGCAAATACTGATAAAATAAATTCAACTTTGACTTTTTAAATCTAAATAATTATGCTTTTCGTCTTATTATTTAGAAACCAAATTCAGGTTTCTGAAACTGTCGATTTGTATTAATCCTTCTCGTGGGCATTTACAAAAGATTTGCTAAAAATGGCGTTGGTCAATTTTTCGCTTGCCAAGGGTGAAATAAACTAAAATTTCTTACAAAACCAAGGGCAGGTATTTTTACTTGCAGGTAATCTACAGGTAGGTTACCTGTTCTTTAGAATTTGAAAAGGTCTTAAAGTAATTTAACATTTTAAATGTATTTTTAAATTGTAAAGAAACTTGAACGACCATTAGTTAAGTAGTATAATAGAAATTTGCAAAAGAAATTATTTTAATCTCTTCGAAACTCATCTTTGTATTTAAATTATTTAAGCCGAAAATATTAGAATATCTTTTTGTAGATAATATAATGATAATTCTTTCTGCATTTTCATTGCATTTTAATATATTAGCATTCTTATATAAAAATATGACACTGAAATACGGTTTCCACTTGTATGGAAAACCTGGAAAAGTCAGGGAATTTAAATATTTTAGGGCCAAGACAGAGAAAACAAAAATTTTGTCAAGGAAATATTTTGAAATAAAATATTTTTAAATTTTACATAATTTTTTTTCATTTTCAATTATTTACAACAAATTCATAATTTACAAAATTAAATTTAAACTTTCAAAAAAAATTTAATAAATGATTTGGTAACACGATAACATATTACACTATGAAATAAATGTTATAATTAGAGTGTGGAATTATATGTAAATGCATATTTTTGTTGCTTGTTCCTCTAGTCGTAAAAAAGTGTATCTATCCGTTTCTAGAACTTTCAAGTTTACCACCAAAATTTGAGAGTGCATATTTAATATGTTTTTATTTTTACTGCATATTTCATATGTATTTTTAAGACACATTAAGTGCATATTTTTCATAATTTTCATAATTTTAGGAAAATATTATTTAAAATTGAAGGCACACACTAAACTTCACGATAAAAAACTGAATTTGTTTCTCAACTAAAAAAATAACCTTTTTTGGTTTTGCATATTATTTAAGCATGTTTTGAAAATCTAGAAAGTCTGAAAAAACGGGAAAAAAAATTTCGTTGCACAAAATTAATAGTTTTAAATTAATTTTTTTTGTTTTTAAAAAACAATTGAAACGCCTTTAGTATCAATTATAGCCTGTAAACGTTTTGGTATAGTCTGAACTAATTTTTATAAAATGTTCCTTGTTTAATTTCCACCACCGTGCTTTATAGTTAGCATAAAAATTTTCTTTTATTATAATTTATAAATATTTATTAATTAGTTAAATTTACTTTCCTAAAAAAAAAATTCCATCAATTTTGTAATGTTTTATTTCAATTTGAAGTTCTCATACAGTTAAAAAAACACCCTTTATATTGTTTTGCTAACAACAAATAATAATTTTAATAAAAATTTCCAATAAAATTAATCTAAAAAATTGAAGGTTTTTGTTTTTGAGTACATGATCTTTTTTTTTAAAAGCATATACATGCATATTTCAGACATTTATTGCTGCATATTATGTAAGTGCATATATTTGGTACTTTTTAGTGCATAAATTCCACACTCTAGTTATAATAATATTTGTTTTTATTAAATTATGTATTTTTTTCGATGCAAATTGTTTTCCGATTACTGTATTACCATTGTTTGGTATTCCGATACTAAAATGTCAGGGAAAATTAAAATTTTTGTCAGGGAAAACCTGGAAAAGTTGGGGAATTTGCTTTGAAAAATTTAATGGGAACCCTGTGACAAAAAAATCTCAAATAACAATATCTAATTAAATCTAAGAAATAAATTAATTGATATAAAGAAAAACTTTGTTGTTTTTTTTACATCAACTAACTTATTTGTTAGATTTAATAACATTTTGTTATTTGAACTTTTTATTAGTGACTGCAAAGAAAATGTTAATTTCGAGTAATTTAAAATTTGATTTTAAGAAATTGATTTATTTTATTTTATTAGATAATTGAACATATTTTTGATATTAACTTAAGGAAAACATTCTTTGGAGTTGAGTAATAATAACATTTTAAGGAATGCTTTTCCTATTTTCCATAAATTAATAATATAAATACTTTGGAATAATTCAAAAATATATAAGTGCATTTTCAAATAATTTCAAAAATACTACTATCAAATTTCAAAGTGATATCTTCAAAGATTTCTTGTATGACTTCGGAAAATACAAGAAAAAAAGGATAAATTTTTATTTTCGTAGTTGTATAAGAAACCACTGAAGATCTCTTTGATATTTAGCAGTAGTACCTTTTTGTTAATGTATTTGGAAATGCACTTGCTATTTTTTAAAAGATACTCTTTTTCAATTGCATGATATGTATTATTAATTTACAAAAAATAGGGGGGAGGGCATAAACTCGATCCTTACCCCAGTGTCAATTTTTCCCCATTCATTTGGAATTTATTCCCCAACGCCAATAAAGAATAAATTGATGTCGTTAATATGTAACCAGCTACCTACACAGAACTTTGAAATAAAAATTAAAATAACTCTACAACAATTATAACAACAATTTTTTTTTGAATTTTCAATTTTTAATAACAATAAAAACAATAAAAAATTGACAATTGTTTTTGGATTTAGCATAGATAACTTATACCAAAAATTTTGCGTTGTCTGTGAGTAAGCCTAAAGCAAAGTAAACTTTGAAAATTAATTCCGAAGAAAATACATATGCGATTATTTTAATTTTTGGGTATTTATTTAAAACTCTTATTCAGTGTCCATGTAAAATTTTATTTAAAAATATTTATAATTGCAAGAGTTACATGGCTTGGCGTAGACCGTTGTGTGTTCTGGTGGTGTACATGATTTTGGCAATTTGATCAATTTGATCAATCTGATAAAAATGAAAAATATTTTTTCATTGATTTTGTAGAATTTCTTTTGTGTTAATTTTTTATTTAAGAAATAGAGTAGAAAATATTCACGTTTTCTTAACAATAAATTCAAAAAAAATTTTTTTTATCAATTAAAACGAATTTAGCCAAAATCCTTCGCCAAGCTATAGCCTATAAACTGTAATTAATGCAAAAAAAAATTTTTTTTTCATATTGATCAAATTGTCAAAATCATGTAAACCATCAAATAAACAATGGTATACGCCAAACCATGTAACTCTTGCAATTATAAATATTTTTAAATACAATTTTACATGTAGTACCTATTATTGAGTAAGATTGTTTTAAATAAATACCCAAAAATTAAAATAATGACACATGTAGTTTCTTCGGAATTAATTCTCAAAGTTAACTTTGCTTTAGGTTTGCTCACAGTAGGGTAATCCCTTAAATTAGTTTTGTTGATACTAAATTCTGAAAATTATGAGGTAATACAAATCTGATCTGATCAAATCTGATCTGATCTGATCTGATCAAAGTTGATAGACAGGGTAAATGAGGCTTTGGGGGGGGGGGTAAAGAAATATATTTTGATTTTTTTTTATAAAAATTTAGAATTAAAAATAAAGAATTTAGATACATTTTTCAAATTTTAACAAAATGTACTAGATTTTTGTTTTTGATGGGGGTAGGTATATTTCTGGTCTGAAATTGCAGTTTAGACGTTTTTCAGTCAAGGTTTAGACCTTGATGATTAGTCATCATGAAGATTGTGAACTTTTTTATAAGTTTTTATTTTTCAGTTCTATAAAATTTTGAAGTCTCCGAAAATGTTATAATTGAAAAAAAGAACATTCAGCGAGAAAAAGCTATAGTGATATTAATATTTACATAATATTTAGATTAATTTTTAACAATAATTACACTTGTAGTGGTATTTAGAGAAATAAATTATTTTCGTTTTTTTTTAAATCAATCTCGAGTAATTTTCACAACAATTTCTCAAAAATAGCGCTACTTTCCCAAATAACTTTAAATATATTTCCATATAATATTGATGATTGACAGAACGATAAGTTTCCATGGATTATTTTTGACATATTATTTTGAAATTATTTAAAAAAAAATTTAATTATTAGTTTTGGGGAATTTTTTTCGAATTTTATTTTAAAATGTTCAGTATTCATACAAATAAAACATGAGTTGGTCAAATTTAATTATGCTTTAAATCCTACTGTGTTTAAATTATATTTTAGTTTCAGTTCCATGTTAGATTGCCATTAAAGGTTTACAAAACCATGTCATCCAACATCATTTTTAATGGCAAATCACAAAATGATAATAATTGCATGAATCGTGCTCCTGGATCAGAACGGCCCAGTGCAACTACAAATAATTCATACATAACGTCAATAGCATCCAATCTGCTTTGTAATGTTCCAAAAACACGAAACAATAGTGGTGATGCAAATCTAGCTCCTGGATCAAATCGTCCTTACGCAATGCATCGTTCATCAAACGATTCAACTCCAAATGCATCGGAGAGATCATCGCCTAATTCAGATTTAAGTTTTCCAATACTAAATTATGATCAACGTGCTTATATGGACCTAGCTCCTGGCTCAAACCGTCCATCAAATAATGGTTTTTTTGGTCCACATAATTCTAATATTGCAGGTTGTTCAAGTCAGCCAGTGGAATTGTTGAATAATATGGTATTAATTAGCAAGAAGAAGCCAATTGCTTTAAATTCGAATGAGGTAAGTTTGCAAATAATTATGTAACAATTATTATTCACGCATTCGGTCTCTTCTAAATGGAGCAATTTTAATAATTCTCTATCGATTAACCTGTACGGAACCACTTCTAGAGTAAGGATTGTGACACTTACAATAATGGAGAATTTGCTTTATCTAAATGTCAAGATTACAATAATTCATGTTATGATAGATGTTTTGATAACCAGCGTTTGCGTATTACTTATGATCACAGAATCATTAAATTTTCAAAAGATGTACGTAACGTACCACATTCTTTGTGTGTTGGATCCACTCAAGTTAGTACAATTTCTTTTTCCCCCAAATTGTGTTTGCCATTATTTACTACTACTAATAATATTACAAGTTATTTAAATGTAATTTATTGTAAATATAGACGAGATCTTTGGTCAGGCATCCGTCCGTAATAGCAAATTATGAAACGTGCAAGCAATTGGCTACCCAAATGATGACCGCAGTTAGTAACGAAGAAAGAAAAACCCGCGAAAAACTTATGGACGAATTGGATCGAGATAGATTTTCTGTATACAGTCAAATTAATAAATATACTGATTGGCAAGCAAATGCACAAAGTAACGTTTCAGATGTGGAGATGTTAATTAAAAAGTATTTTCAAAAGTAAGTAATTTTTTTATCGTTATTTTATGTTAGATCCGCAGCTACACCAACAATTTTTATTTGGTATCAACTACCTACTTTATTAATCTTATTTTTTTTTTTATTGGCCACAATCAGATTATAATAAAACTAACTGATGGAAAGCCCGTTCACGGACGGGCAGCTAGGCGGGGGATTTCTTTTTTAGCGATATTAATTAAAATATTCCTTTGTCTACACTGTTTGTAAACCTTGAATCAATTTCCCTTGTTCTTTTCTATCAACTATTTTTATCTTCAGATCTCCGTACTATTGACATTGCTACACAAGAGTGTACCGTGGTCTTAAAACAAGAAGCAAGTCTGTACCTGTTGAGGCTAAATCTATTCTAAATGGATTGCTAAATAGAAATAAAAAATATGATTCAACATTAAATATCCGATTATCCGCTTATACACTTATCCGATTAACCGGTTAAGACGTTGATACATTATCAATTTTGTAGCACACATTTTCTCGGTTTTTGGCTTTTTTCAACAACAAAAAATTACAAGTATAGTAGGAGTAAGCAGCTTCCCGGTTTTTTTTTCAATTTTGATATATATCTTGATCGATGGATCTCGATTTTAACGGTGTCAATTAAAAAATTAATACTGTTGAACTCCATTGATGTGTAACTTGATTAGTTGCGATCTCGATTGATGTGTAGCACCGTGGTATTCGTAGTTAGAAAATTTATATGGTTAATGGATTTATTTATGTAAAAAACTGTAGTTCGTTAAAGAAGTTCTCCCTATTTCTATTATCTTAATTAATTTATTTGCTTTGTTCTCTTCTCTTTTTGCTTTCTTCTTATATCTTTGACTCTTTACTAATTTCTGTTACTTCTTCTTTTCCCAATTGTTCTCCCCGTTTTTCTTCTCATTAATCATGTTATCATCTTATATATTCGACTGGCGGTGCCTCCTCACTAATTGCCGTTACTTCCTCTTTCTCTTTTTATATTTCTTTTCGTCGTTTCTCTTTCTCATCTTCATCTTCATTTTATATCTTTGACTGGCGATGTATCTTCACTAATTGCTGTTACTTTCTCTTTTTCTTTGTTTTCCATTTTTCCTCTTTGCTTTTCTTCTCGTTAATCATGTTTGCCTTTTCGGGTTTTTCCAACAAAAAAAAAGGCTTTTTACCCGATTGCAGAAGGAGGGTTATTACATGATTACCAAATTTTAATTGTTTTTTCTTATAGCGGAATTATTCATTATTTTATTTTTCATATATTTTTAGTGTTAATCTTAGTTTAATTTTTGGTTTTAACTTTTAACTTTAAGTTTTAACTTTGGTTTAATATATTTTTCGGTTGGTAAAAAAATCGACCAATCAGAGTGTTTCTTTTTTCACCAAAAAATGACACGTTGGAGCAGCAGCGTGCTGGGATTTTATGTATTAGGATTCATCCAGCCTTTTTGCTTACAGGAATATCGAATATTTAGAAAGACGCCAAAGGGAAGTTTTGAAGTATTTAGAGGAGCAGAAAAATAAGCAATTAAAAGTACTAACTGGGAAAATACAAGATTTTCATGAGTATGATTTAAAAATTACCCAGTTATATGATGCTTTGATGAGCATTCAAAACTCAAATAATTTGGAAGAGATAAAAAAAGTTAACGAGTCCATTGGCAAAGAAATTAAAAGCCTTCAATATAAGATGAAAAGTATTACTCCATTTAACCCTTCAGTTGTATTATTTGAGGAAGCAGATAGTCGTCTGCACCATAACATAGCTGCAATAGGATGTTTGAGAACTAGAACGACTGAAATTCCTAATCGAGTAATAATGCAGGATTTGTGCAGAAAGGGACGTGCAATATTAGGAGCACCATACATGATAAGAGTATCGCACACAACCAGGCCTGTCTGTATCGGAGAAGGGATACTGTGTCGTCCATGGGGAGTATGTTGCGATCAGAATGGTACTATTTATGTTGGAGATCGCAGTAATCACAGAGTGGCGATCTTTGGACCGGATGGTACTTTTATTAATAGTATCGGTAAAAATGGTACAGGACCGCTTCAATTTAATCGTCCATCTGGAATAGCAATCGATTTATTGGGTAGATTAATTGTTGCCGATAAAGATAACCATCGCATTCAAATTTTAACAACCGATGGCATATTAATAACTACAATTGGCGGCGTTGGCATCGGTAGCGAAGATGGTCAATTTCATTATCCTTGGGATGTAGCAGTTAATATGAAAGGAGACTTTGTGGTTGCCGACAGTCGTAATAAACGTATCCAATTATTTGATTTACACGGTAATTTCAAAGGAAAATTTTGTTTTGATACTATTTTTTCTGTAAGAAAGCCGAAGGGTGAGCCTGCTCCTCGAAGTGTATGTTTTACTCCTAATGGCGATATATTGGTGACCGACTTTCAAAATCTTTGTGTCGTTGCCATTAGCCACGATTTGAAAAAATATCAAGTATTACAATTTGAAAAGCAATTTGCTCGACCACAGGGTGTTATCTGCGATGATTATGGTAACATTATAGTAGCCGATTCGCGAGATAATCAAATCAAAGTTTTCCGTCATACTGGACAACATGTGTTTACAGCTGGACGATCAGGAACTAGAGTAGGAGAATTAGAGCGTGCCAATGGACTCTGCTTAACACCCTACGGTCGCATTATAGCTGCAGATCTTGGCAATAACCGTTTAGTGGTATTTTAAATCGTAAGAAAAATTTTAACTAAATTTTTGATATTTTATAAAAATTTCGGTTTGATGTTGTTTTTCAAACTGAAAAAGTTTTTTAAATTTTTTTTTAATAGTAGTACTCAACTTAATAAATGTACGGTACTTTATTTTTTTAAAGTAAATTTTTGAGCTGAATTTTTAGATGTTAAGTTTGTATACTTAAAAAATACAGCAATATTAATTACCCTTGAAGTGTCGATCGATAATTGATTAACTTCTTCTTTATATTTAATGGGTAACTAGATTTAGTTTTTTTAAATCAGTGTAAGAAATGACTTATTTAACTTAAACTACTTTTAAAAAATTTTCTAATTTCACTAGTGATAATATTAGTAAATATTACTAATAATGTGATATAGGTATGTTGTGTCTAAATGGCGCACTAAAAATTTAAAATTATTGTGGTATTTTTGAAACTCTCATACCCGATTGTACCGCACTACTTGAAAACTTAAGTTAGAATTTGATGTTTCTAAATAATGTGTTTCATGTGTTTCAATTGGGTATTAGAACTGCAGTGGAACTTTAGTCACTGTAATATACCTACTTAGTTCGCCTTTTGCAATATTGTAGGTAATTTATATTGTTTTGATATTCTCTTTATTATAAAATGCTTATCTTGAAATTATTTTGATTTTTGTGGGAACCTCAGAGTTAAAAGAAAATTACATGGGGTTAAAGCATATATGATATGGATTCATAATTTCAAAATTACAGCGGTCAAAAGGGCGCTATTATTAAGAACACCATCACCATCAAAACACAAAATTATACTATATTTTAATACTAAATTGAAAATTAAATGTTTGCCGTTTATTTTTCGAATGATCAAAAACTGCAAATTGTTCAAATTTTGAACGAATTTATTAAACCGTTCAATTGTGTCGAGTGATATCTTTTGTTTTCAAAATAAAATGGTATACTTTCCAAAATAATTACAATTCAAGATTTTCATATTTCCTCATAAACTACATAAAAATTTCCGATTTTTGATAATTCCAATATTTTATGCAAAAGTAAGTTTATATTGAAATTTATATATATCTGCGCTATACGATAATTAAATTTTAAAAGCGCCCTTTTGCCTGCTCTAATTTTAGACTACTTTAAAATCTGTAGTTACCATATTATAAGATTTAATTCGATGAATTTTTTTAACATTGAGACTTCCACTAAAATCATTTTTAAACGCTTTATGACGGCTTTAGGCTAATAATTTTCATCAGCAAGATTCAAAGCTAACAGCAAAGGTTTAAAATTTCAATGCAATTAAAAACTTAATAATTATTTTTTAATTTAATCTTTTAAAAATTTCAATTTTTTAAATTTTTTTTAAACTATTTTAAAAATTTATTGTATTTTATAAAAATACCTATATACATTTCTTACACTGAATTACGTGATTAAAAATTTCTCTTTAAATTTGTATTTTATTGTTTATGAAGAACCACTCGAAGAGTGAGATATTTTTTAATTCCTCAACGGAAAAATTGGATTTTTAATTTGTATTTAAAATTTTTGTAAAACAAAAAAAAAAGATGTTTAGCTTATAAGATTATTTTATATAATAAAATAATATTAGTCACTTTTAACGATAAAAGTGCAATTAAAGTTCCTATGAAAAAGTACCTTAGCTATGCAAACTCATAGTTTTCAATGATATTTTACTAGGGGAACACTAGAATACAAGACTGAAATTTTCTCTGATTATTGAAATATTGAAATATTTTTTTTATTAATTTTATATTTAAGTAACTTTAAATTTAATATTTTGACTTATTGTAATTTTTTACATTAAAAAAGTTTTGTGGAAAATAAACGAATGTTATTCACACTAGGTGTTTGTTTTTTTTTCCCCATGCTTTGTTGCTAGTCAAATGAAATATTAAGATTTGGAATAAGATCTGTATGATATTACCAAGTTTACATTAGTCAACCTAAGTCGGCTCGAGCTAGTTAGTCCTTTCATGTATACACTCACAATCAGGTAGGGTAACTTAATCCGTCAGGTTGAACCAAGTTAGATAGAGCTAAAAACCAAAGCTAGGACGTTAGCCTGATTTATATTTGAATATATACGCCTTAGCTCAAACCACGGTACATAATATAGTAAAATAATCCAGCGTTGCACTCTTTATGTGCATTAGAAATGAAACCATAATGTACAACGAGAGAGATGCATAACAAGGTATCTACATGTAATAATACGTGCACATTGGAGATCATCTTACTACGACAAACATCGCAATTAGTCAGCTCTCTGTCTATACAACTCTTGCTTATATGGTACCTTGTGCTCTATGCTTGTGGAAGAAATTGTTACACGTAAACGTTGCTCGTTGGATTACCTTACTATATTATGTACCGTGGCTCGAACTAAGCACAATTATTATACCAACCACTAGTGGGTTAATAATATGGATTAGTAATAAAATTCTATTATTATTAATAATAGACGGTATTTTAGTTTTATAATTCTTGTAACACAAGAATAGTCGATTTCCTGGTTGGCAATAAAATTATTGTTTATGTTTAACCGTCAATCGTTCAATAATGAGTCTTAAACATTCATTGAGTTTTTTTTAATAATTTACCATAGTTTCTCTTATTTTATGGAAATGTTTTAGTTGGTAACGCCGCTTTCAATTAGAACTAATTGCATGCATACAGAGGTTTGTAAAATTTAAAAGTGAGCTAGCTTAGATCAATCTAACTTGAGGTCAACCTAAAGACTGCATGTAAAAGTGGTAAATGTTGATTCGTTGGACGAATACCATTAAAAAATCCTTGCAAATTTGATCAAAAAGGAATTTAAAAAAAATCAAGTCTTGATATAATTTATTTATACTTAAAATGATGTAGAATGTCTTCATAATACCAAAGGTGAAATAAGATTTACAAATATTAAATAAAATTATTTACAATTAACTAAAACCAAGCTTGACGATTCACATTTTAATCACAAACTTTCTAATTTATTAATTATTATTACTGGCTCCTAAAGTTATTATTGTTTTTACGCCTTCTTTGAACATATAATGTAAAATCACCTTTGATTGTATCAATCGGTGATCCTTGATAATAAAGGTCACCAAATAATTTTCTTAAAGCTATACATTTGCAACAGCAATGAGCAATAATGACATCATATTTTGGCCTTTGTTGATAGAAAAAATTGTGATTCTAAAATAAATTTCACAATAGTTATATGAATTTATCCTACTTCCTAGTATTTTCGGGCACCGACTTAAATGGTTCAAGTCTATAGCAAAAAACACATAGTTAATATACAAAAAGCATACTAGGAAACATAATTGTATAAAATTAGATCATTTATTTATTGTAGTCTTGTGTAACAATAATTACCAAACAATTGAAGTTTTTCAAGTAAAACCTACATTTCAACGTGAAATTTAAATCCACCTGTTTGTTATCTAGCACTTAAAATTTAAAAACTAAAAAAAATTATACAAACAATCTTACAAAAATCAACATCACAATCTTTAAATCAACACCGAGCCAAAGTTTTATTTTACTATAAATACAATTCATAATACTTTTATGCGTAGTACCTATAATTCACGTTATATAACATTTATAATACATCAATGTAGTAAATACAACAATCATACTCAAATCTAGTAAATATTACACCTTTAAAAATATATAAAACTCATTTTTGCTACATAAAATAATGATGGAATAAAATCACAAATTAGATATCACATCAAAATAATATATATAATCCAGTTAATTCGTGATCAATTCGATGCAATATCTAAAACTCTTATATAATAAATACCAATGGGTTTTAGGGTTAATGGTATAGATCTTGTTTCACATATTGACATCTTCACTTGATTTGCACAAAAACACCATTTTAATAATAATTGTGTATTAACTATGTTGTGCACCAGTCCTCACTCGCATAGTACAATCTTTTGCAACCGAGACAAAACTAACAAATTTTTAATAAAAACGGTTTTTGCAAATGTTCCAAGTTCTAAGGCAGCTGTAACACAATCTTTGAGATTCTACTACTCTAACAAGCGTAATAAGTAATACTACAACAGATTTTCTTTAAAAAAAAATGTTAAATAAAATTAAGTAACAAAAACAAAATCATTTTTAAAATTATTGCAAATGCGCTTAAAACATTTTATTTTATAATAAACAGGCACATAATGAAATTCCTGGCAATGCAACATTTTAATTTGGATTTTTAAAAATTTCAACAACAAACACTTGACCCCAATCATCAATAATTAATAAATTGTTAATATATTAATAATGCGAATAAATTT
The DNA here is from genome assembly GCA_949152465.1 of Cantharis flavilabris. Lineage (NCBI taxonomy): Eukaryota > Metazoa > Arthropoda > Insecta > Coleoptera > Cantharidae > Cantharis > Cantharis flavilabris. The sequence continues at coordinate 60,788,507 of OX424435.1, forward strand.
ACTTATATAAAAATATTAAATAAACAAAATAATAGATAAATTGCACGATTTATGCATTTCTAGACTGATGTACTTGAACATATTGAGGATCGTCGCTGCCACCATCACCATTTTCGTCATTGAATCTGTTAGTATTGCTGGTACCCGTATTTACTAAAAACCAAATTAATCAAAATGAAGGAATAGTATTTTATACAATAAGTTGCAAAATCTGATTGTTTTTCTCACAAGTCATAAAAGTAGTCATAAAACTTGATGTTAGCTGACTATTTTGATGAGAAAAAAAACCATTTTGCAAGTATTATATTTTTTTGCAATTTTTGTTTAAATTCACAAAATAAAATATTAAATTATGACATCTCTAACTTGAAATTTTTTTAACTAAACAATGGTGGAACAGCTCAAATAAAATCAAATCAAAGGATAAACATCTTGAAAATATTGTCTATACTTGAAATTTCCTCGGAAATCATTGAAATTCCTTGGAAATCTCTGGAATTACGTGGAAATCTTTTTTTTTTCGCGATATTTACCCCTCGAATCAAATTATTAGTTATTATTAGAGACCGGATTTTAAGCATTTTTGCTTATTGTCAATTTTAAAAGCAGCTCTTTGAAATTTGAGATGTGGACGAATTACATAAAAAGATGTATTTTAACGTATAGTTTTTCATGCTTATTTTGCTTTTTTTGCGATTTCTTGCTTATTTGCTTATACCTGAACTTATTTTCTACTTTTGTGCTTATTTTGAACTTATTTTCTGATTTTAAATTTAATTGACTTAAATGTAATTTTTAAATTAATCAAAAATAAATTTTTGATACAGAGTTATCCCTAAATTAAAATTAATATCCCTAAATTATCAGTCAATGGCGTAGCTAGCACCCCCCCTTTCCCCCAATTATTAATTTGATATTTGAAATGATCCATTTATACATCTTGTGTAATAAACCCTTTGTCCGGCTTTTTAAAAATATTTTTTTTAATAGTTATGAAGGGGGTACCCCCTAATTAAATTCCTGGCTACGCCACTGTTGTCAGTTATGTAATCTGTTGGTAACAGTTTCCTTTATGATTTTTCTATATAAACAATATTTAATTTTGAATTCTTTCCAACATTAATAATAGTTTTATTTCATTGTAATTATTTACCCATATTTGACTTACTTTACTTATTATTTATTTAATTTTTAATATTTTTTTATTTTTTAACTTTTAAACATATTATTTGAAATAATTTTTTGAACTTATAATTTTAATTTTTTATTATTATATATTATTGTATTAAATAAATATGTGCAAAAGTGCTTTGTTAAGCACTTAATAATATTCCCTGAGCTCCCATTTTTAGCTTTTTTTGTTTTAATTACGAACTTTTTCATAACTTTTTTTGGCATGATTCGAACTTATTTTGGCAAAATAGCGTGCTTTTTTAAGCACTTATTTTTCAGAAAATCGTGCTTATTTATCCGGTCTCTAGTTATTATGAATTCAAATGAAAATGCCTGTTTATTATCAACCAATCGGTGTGTATTATGACCAAAAAATAATATATGATAATTTGGGCATAGATAAATAGTATTTTACTTCATCTTGCATAAGCAAAAATGTTTGGCATTTAATCCTAATCGAACAATGTACTATTTATTTACAAAAATATTAAAGGTATAAAAAAAATTTACCTGCCACAGGACACGGAGGACCTTTATTACGGCAGGTATTATAAGAACCACAGTGAGTACATTTCAATCCCACAACATGAAACTTCACCATGCTCTCCTAAAATTCATATAAAATCAAATTAAATCAATAAAAAAATTGAGAAAGCATTCTTACTTTGTGGCAGTCCTTGCAAAGTATATCTGCCATATAATTACTATATTCAGTTGGCATTGGAGTATGTGCAACTTCGTTATCTAAATATTTCCATAACTGACTCATATCCAAAAGTGATGTCTGGCAAATGGGACACGCGTAATGGCCCGAATGTAGCAATTGCTCGAAACACGTTCGATGCAATAAGTGACCACAGTCAGGTATGTGGCAAGGAATGCGAGACGTATGAATATCTTCCAAACAAACAGGACAATTGGCACGTGATACATTTTCCACACACTAAAACCATCAAAATCTAACGTTATTTGCTCATTTAAATAAAAAAACATTTCTCACCTTGTGGCCATTTTTAAGCTGAATAGGTAAACACATATTGCACTTTTCACAATGAAAGAATCTATCGGCACCACCTATACGACAAATCCCACAACCGGTGCAGTGATATTGGTTTTTATCTTCATCGTCAAATAGATTACATTCCAAGCAAGTATACTAGCATAAATAGAAATATTAATGATTAAAATTTTTGTTTAGTCTGATTGTTAAGTACACAAAACTTTGTTCCTATTGTAATTTAAATCAATTAGGATTTGTTGATTGATATTGACCTCCATTATTACACTGAACTTTTGAAAACAATTCTACGTTTAATAATTTCAAATTATAATAACTTTCTAAGTAAGGTAATATTTTTTATGACCAAATATTATTAAGTAAAAAATTATTTATTATATGAAAAGTTGATTAAAACAACAATAATAATAATAAATTATTAATAGATTGATTTTATCTACGTTCCCAATTTCCTCCCCAACCAATTTATGTAATTAAATATTTAGTAATTTCTTTAATCTTACAAATTAGTTTTAAGAAATCATAAATATGTGTAATAAACATTCCGTATTCTTAAGTTGCCTGCGATATGATTATTAATCATCGAATAAAGCAATCTTGAAACGACGCAAATTACTTAAATGTGGTTATTCTTTCAACTAATCAACTTATTTGTAAATTAAAATTGAGAAAAGTGTCCCATTATCCTTGACAATGAATTAAAAAATAATTAAAACATGCAGTTTGCTCTTAATTAAATAATGAAGTAACTAGCATAATGCACCTTGAAAAATTAATTATGAACGAAAGAGATACCTTCAAGCCAGATAAAAAAATGTTCAACATCAAAATTATATTTCTATAAAAAATTTAATTAAAGTTATCCAATTTTATTTACATCGTGTAAATAGTAGGAAATATAACTTCCCAAAATTCCCAAATCTGTTTTTTTTTGTTATTCTTGCTTTTCACTATTTTCGTGTTACGAAAAAAATCATAGGTATATAATATTAAGATTAATATACATTTTCTTACTTTTCCAAATCTTATTCCACATTGTTGACATTCGGCTTGAACGGGTTGCCGAGTTTCACATAAGGTACATATTAGTTCCGTAACTTCTTTTCGATTAACAGTGTGATCTTCTTTCTCGTCGTGACAAAATCGACAAGTGTAAACTTTACTGCAACACGGCGTCTAAAACAAAAACATTAAAATCGATCGACAACCAGCAAAGAGCTGTTCCAAAACAAACATTTGCTAAGCGAAAACAAAGAAGAACAAAAGAAATTGGTTAAGAATGAATTAGCATAATTCAAAATAAGTGCCAAACTATTTTTATAAAATAAAGTCAAAGTATGTTAGAGATTTGTGAACTACTTTTGTATCATATTTTGCTTACCACAAATTTCGATTTTCTTTTATAATGTGCACATCCGATCGGTTTTATTACCTCTTCGGGTGGCCCTTCTGCTCTAGGAGTAGCTGCCATATTTGTCTTTGTATTAAATAAATTGGAAAAACTTCACATCACGATTTCAACATCTTTTCATTTTCTAACTAGATAATCGTGAAGTTGGCAATGACACTAGGTGTCAGCTGTTGATATGAAGTGAAGTTAGAGTTGATGTTTTGCAAATTATTTGAAAATTTACATACAGCTACGAACAATTTTATTCGATTGATTTTTTTTTTTCGTTGATTTTAATATTAATTTCATGAACTGACGATGTACTAAACCGTTTTTGATTTATTTTATTCATAATTAATTGACAGACGTCAAATCAAATAAATATGTTGCTATTAAAACAAACACATACTTCAAATTATTCTGGCGGCAATAATGTAAGTAGATTATTCCCACTAGCATAATGTCTTGATTGGCAACTTTGATGTAAATAGCAAGTTCCTATTGGTTTTCAGAAAAAAAAAAATCACTTGTAATATCACAAGAGAATGAGAATAAATTGAAAATAATTTCACATATTTTCGAAAAGTTGTTGCCAGGCAATAGATACGAGAGCCCGAAGGGATCGAGTACCTATTGCCGAACGGCGACATGAACGGCGAAATGAAGAACCCGCAATAACAACGAATTACTAATTTTGCCACAGTTCGTAAACTGCTAACCACCTGTTTTAATTTCAAATTAAAACTAATTTAAATTGTTTGCACTTTGCTTAAGTTTCTACATGCATATTTTATTTTCCTTTGTATCTCTTTAGATTTCGAGATATGTTCAGAAAAACAGTGATACTACTGACGCGCATAAAGTATTAACGAAATTCTTGGCAATCCTAGCAGATTGCAAATTATGATTTTGCGTATAAATTTTGATTGGTTTTTACCCGTCTAAAGGATTCAAGCAATAAATTTCATTTTGGTTATTTTTTCATTAAAAAAAGCAGCAAAGCTACTGCGAGTGACATAAGATAATCCAACCCACACATAATTGGATTTTACTCTAATTAGCCTAATAATCAGACAAAAAAGTGCTTTTTGCTTTAAATCGTAAAACTAGTTTTGCGTTTTCTAAATTTTATTAGAATATAATAATTATTCCAAATGGAAACATAAAATCATTATGAATAACGTGTTTAAAATAAAATATAAATTGAAGAAATAAATCAAATTTGTTAAACTACAAAGCCTGAAATAACCAGGCACTTTTCGCATACTTGTTAATAGTTATCATAAGCGTAATACGATATTGCAATAAAATTAATATTAAAACTGCAATAAAGGTTATTCAGCCGTTATTGAAAGTAATTTTAATAAACTAAAGTGAAAAAATTGAAAATACCGAACATTAATAGGTAAAATTTTCAATAAACTTAAAATAATTATTTGAACAAAAAATCTAATTTTGAAGTCCGTTGCCTAAAACAAAATTTTCATCACACAAATATACTACAATCTCTTGCAGTCCAGCTGAATAAAAACCTTGAAACTTAATAATAAAAAAAACACTTGTAGTAATCTTTAAAAACATGAAAAAATGAAAAATTTAAAATTTAACTCGACAAATTGGACAAGGTGAGTTAACATTATCTGCTTTCAACTTGTCATAGCAGGATTGATGTAATAAATGTCCACAAGCAGGAACGTGTAAAAAAGTAGTCGAAGTATGTAAATCCTCAACACATAATGGACAAGTAGTATGCGACGCATTTTCTACACACTAAAACATTGTTATTGATAATAACGCAAAAATGTCAATGAAAATATTATGTACCGTATGATTTCCACATAATCTCAGCGCTAAACATAAGCCACACGAATCGCAGTGAAAATAATTCTGTTGCCCACCAACACGACAAACTCCACACGATTTACAGTGAAATTGTTGCTTGTCTTCGTTATCAAATAATACACAAATCGAACAATAATACTAAAACAAGAAATAAAGAAACTTCCAATGGTTTTACTTTGAATTTAAAAATTTACCTTTCCAAAAATAACATTACATTCAGTACACCTTTGTGAAATTGGCTGAATGAAAGAACAATAGTTACAAACAACTTTTGTAATTTGCTGACGATTTAATTCGTGGTTCTCCTTTTCGTTGTGACAAAATCGACAACTGTAAAAGTTATTGCAACATGGAGCCTAAATAAAAAGAATGTTTAGTAATTTATTAAATACATATTGTATCTTAGAAATAGAGTTCTTACCTTAATCTTGCAGTGTCTTTTATAATGCGAACACCCTTCTCGCCAATAGTGGAGTGATGTTGCCATATTCAATTTATTTACTACTCTTTATTATTGTTATAAAAAAAATAAAGTTCTTATACAAAGTATGAAACACAATCTTAATATCAATTAGTAAATAAGAAAACAAAATGCAACTTCAGCAAACGCAACGTTATAATAATATGATAAACATTTGCGGGAATCCCCCACTACTTTCTACATTGCTTTTTTATTTATTAAGCATTCGAAGGTTACAAAAGATAAGATAGTAAACTTTGCAGTGGCGTACCACCGATGTAATTTCATGTTAATTTATTTATTAAAAAATATAATTTTATAAAAAAAAGTTGATGTAATTTTTTCATGATGTACTAAAAATATGCACTTAAAATTACGATTAGCCGTGCGCTAAATATTTATAAGTATTGCCTATTGAGGCTTCTTTTATAATTTTTTTAATTTTTGTAGTTTTGTAGGACGATTTTTCTTCAATTTTACTCCGTTTTCATTGATTTAAAATTAGTAAATTCATTAATAGATGAGACCTGTTTGAGCGTACATGGCCCGCATTGCTCTTTTTAGAAATATCCATTTTTAATCTTATGAGTTTTTGGTAATAGGTTTGTAAGTTTATGAATAGTGCTATTCAGCAAACTTGTGAACATAAAACTACTATTTTTACTACTATTAAACCCTGAAACTTCACACTTATTTTTTGTAACGTGTCCTGCATACTGGGTTTTAGAGACTCCAATAATGTTTTTATGATATTTTAAAGTAAACAACCAATTTTAATAAAATTTTTGTTTAGTACTCTTTAACAATACTGCCTTAGTACGTAGGATATATTAGACAATAATATTTCGTCCTTTTTGGTCAAATTCTTATTAAAAACTTGCAAAATGGTATAAATTTTGTGAAATTAAGCTTAACATTTTATTATAAAAAAATTAAATTTATTAAACGAATTATACATTGACAAAGTTATTGAGAAGGTACACATTTAACAAACAAAAAATTTATTTTGCCAAAAAATGTGCTCGCTAGTCGCTACTCTTAATAGCCTTCTCAATTTTGCTGTTGACATTCATAGCACAGTCCTTTATTTTTACTTCCTTGTAAAACAAGGAAGTATTGTGATACCGATTTTTTTCGATTTCCAGATTTTGACGGAAATATCCGTTTTGACCTTCCCTGAATCCATTTTGACTATTTTCGTTGTGACATCTGTATGTCGCATAACTCAAATACGGTAGGTCGTAGAAAGTTGAAATTTTGGATTTGAGACACTTATAGCATCTAGTTGTGCACCTCCTATTTTTGGTTGCGATTGTCCGTGCCAAAAGTTGTAATTAATGACGCGCATGAATAGATTAACGAGATTCCTGTCCAATTATTATAAAAATTACAAGGAAGTTATGTGGTGTCCACATCAGATTTTTTTAATTTAAAATTTGTTAAAATATGTTTATAATGAAGTCATATATCTTTAAAACTCACTTTGATTTAAAATTAATAATTATTTTACGGTAAATAAAGCTAATATTCCATAAAATTCAATTAATGTTAGATTTTAAAAGTATACGTAAACTGCACACTGGGGTCTGAGATACCCATAAAAATTTATTTTCAATGATTGTAATTCGCTTAACACTAGAAAGACAGCAGCGGTCATTTAACCGTTATGCGCTTTTATTTTTTCCAAAAATCGAATTACTTTTTTTTACAAATTGGAATGATTGGAAAGAAAAGAAAAATTCAAACTGCTGTCCATTACTTGCAATGCATAAATTGAACCTCTTCTTAACACTCAGATTTGCATTGCGTATGTGGACATTCGATATATTTTTGGACAACTCATATTTTTCATAATAGTCGGGGAGCCAGCGTGCATGCGATTTTTTTTTTATTAAAAGATCAAATCACCCAATCAAAAATTTTTACATCGTCACATAATTATTATAAATAAAAATTTAACAGGTACTTAAAATAAGAAATCAGAAAGCTTGTTGTCGGCTTCCAGGACCCTCTGCACAATTTGCAGGGTCATGGAAGTCTCTCACGTCTACTGGTTTCAACGCCCAGTTCGCGTTTCATCGCAATACCTTTCAGAAATGTAATAAATAAAAGCTTTTAAAAATTAGTTGTTGAGAAGGTATACTGGTCCCCCCCTATTATTTTGTGAATTAATAAAATACCTGTTAATTTAAAAAACAACAAATCTGTTATTTTTACATTTAAAAATACTACTGCCAAATTTCAAAGCAATATTCTTAGCTGTTTCTCATAATATTATGGGTATGATTATTTCTTTTTTACTTTGATTTTTGATTCCAAGGTATTTTTTAATTTGTAAAAATTAGTGGGAGGGGAGAGTACCCATATACTCAGGCTTACTATAGACTTACCTTCATATTTCAATAAACGTTTGTGGTACTAAGGCAGAACCTCGTTATGTCAAAAAGCATAATTTTACAGGAAGCGCTTTTTAAAGTTTGCGAGGTCACTGAAATTCAGATTTTATATCAATAAGCACTATATTAACCTGATAAAGTTCGTCAAAATGTTATCTACCATCCTATATGGTAGATAACCATTTCAAATGTTCCTCTAACTGGTTAAATAAAACTAATTTTATTTTTCCTTTTTGGCTTATAACTTTTGCTCCTCACAATGGAAGAAGTCCTAAACATTGAATTTAGGTCCAATAGGTCAATACGAAAATTTTGATATATAATTCGCCTAGTTCTACGTCATGATTGGGTTAATCATGGTCCCACTATTATAGGGTTGCCATCCGTCCCGGTACACCGGGACATGTTCCCTTTTGGGTTCTTCTGTCCCAGTCGATCTGCAAAATGTCCCGGTATCGAAAAATTTTTCAGTTTTAAAATTTTTTTTTTGCATTCTTAAATTTCTTTTTTTTTTCTTTGTAATTTACTTGTGCGATAAGTGCGATAGGGGCAAAAAATTGCTAATCTTTTTTAAAGTTAAGTGATAAATTGAAGTAAATTTAGGTTTGTAGGAGATTTTTTTTTTTTTTAGCTTTTCATTTATTTTAGCAGATGTCCCGGTCAGCACTCACACAATTATGGCAACCCTACACTATTATCGTGACGTTACGATGTTATTGCCATTCCGAGCGGCCCGAAAATTGATCGATATTCAAAGTCATTTTTAACGAAAAATTGATGGTGAAAATCGTTATTTTAAACAGTATTATTGTTTTAGTGAATAATCTCTGTAATAAAAGTGGTTTTACACTGATTTTCCAAATCATGTCCCAACCCTATTGTCTCAAGCTGCAAAATTTCACCCTAATTAGACGTTTGGAAGTGGGTTAAACAGTCATCTCGGTTGTGATTGTGTACTAAATGAATTTTTAAGCATCATTGGGAAATATATAATTTTAATAAAATTTGCACAGCAATACATTTTTTGTATATTTATTTTTAGTAAAACATTTAAAAACAATTGCTAAAAGCACTCGGTTTAAAAATATTAGTATAATTATTGTTAATACTTAATAATAAATTAGGGTTTATTACAATTTCTACAACCTTACGAGACAGCAACAAAATATACAATAAATAACACATTTTATAAATAATCGTCATGTCCGAAGTATTCAATCTCCTGTTTGTTCCAGTACAAATAATTAATTTCGAGTTGGTGTATCACATCATCATTCTTTTAGACACAAATTAAATATTTAAAAAACCACAAATGCACAATTGCAAGCCTTTATTATTTTTGTTTACGAAATATACTTAGTCGTTTACTTTTGGGTGTTGCAGGTTGATTCTGAAATTAATAATAAAAATAATATTTCTACTTAAAACATTTGAATACCAAAACCACAAATAAAAAATTAAATAGAAAAATATATATTTTAATTCCTGACTACAAAATCTTAGTTTATATTATTAACAGAAAAATACAAAACCCAGTACATATTAATTATTTGTAAACCCATTAATAAAATTCTTAAAAACAAAACGTTTTTTAAGTAAAATAAGAAAAGTAAATGGTTGTAATAATAAGAAATAAGAGCAAAGCACATGCAGAAAGATTATTTTTGTAAAATCGTTTCAATCTACAAAACTGTGTACACCTCTTAGTCATTATACGTGCTTTACAAACAACGCAATTAAAGCAATGTTTGTGTTCATCCATGCATGTAGAAGAAGAATTTAAAGAAGTATTGGAAGAAGAGTCAATATTTGGTTGAAAGTATAAAATTTGTACCTCGTTAGCATCCCGAACACTAGAATTTCGACCCATAAATAAAGATCTCAAGGTAGATTTAGGTGTGGAGCGTTTAGGTGTCTTAGAATCGTTATGCTCACGTAATACTTCTCTTGCATGAACTTCGTTTCCTTGCAAGGACATACGTCCGCCATTTTTGCTGGGAGTAGGAGGTCCTGGTTTTTTATAAGATGTGGTTCCGATATCTTTTTTGCGTGGTTTTTCTCCGGGAATTAATCGAGTACTCATGCTATCATCAAAATCTATTATGCCACTCTAAAATTGTAATACATAAAAAATAATTTCAAAAAAGAGAAAATTCACCAACCTTAAGATCGTCTTCTTTGAATTGTCTGGGACTACTAAATTGTGTTTCAGCAGGATAAGAAGATTTCAGGTGAGGTGGACACATTGAATTTCTCCACTTTAATTCTGATATGCGACTAACGTTCGAGTCTCGCCCCGAGGGTAAAATACAACGACCTTCTTTTAAATCGGCAAGATATTTATTGTTAAAAGGATCATCTTCTTCATCTTCCATTTCTAAATTTTGACCTAGTAAAATATAATTTTTCGAGGTGCAAAATGACGTACAAAAATTTAATTTGCTTACCTAAGTGTGGTTGTATGGTATTTCGTTTAGAACTGGAATTATCTTCGGTAATACTTCTAGGTAAAGTAGAAGCTCTTCTATCTTCTTTAGGTTTTTGGTGTGAAATGCCAGAATTCCATTCAATAATTAATTTATCAGGAGCTTTAAATGATAAAGTGTCTCGTCGTCCAAATCGAATTGAATCCGTTATAGATGAAATCGACTCACGAGAATTGCAAAATTCGCATCCATGCTTTTCATTAGCAATTTGACTTAATTGTCTACTTTTATCCAACTTGATGGCTTTCAAGGCTTGCTGAAGTTTCTCGATGGTGTTTAGTAAATCCGCCTAAAGTTAAGATGTGAAATTGCAAAGTTTGTTAGTATAGTCAAATAATACCTTTTCTCGCTGTTCTACTTTTTGTTTTTGTATTTCTTGATTAAATTCATCACGATACAATTCAATCTAAAAACCCAAACTATTAAAAAATCTTTCATAAATTTAAAATAGGGCGTTGCTTCCGCACGAGGTTTAAAAAAAACAATAAATTTACTTACCATTTTTTTCTTCATTTTTTCCAATTTTGATTCGTATTCAATTCTCACTTCTTGTAAAGCTTGTTGTCTTGAAGTACGTTCTTTTCTCAATTCCTCCAAGTCTTCACGATCTCGTATCTTTTTGTATAAGACAGTGTCAATTTCCGTTTTCAATTTATTGTTTTCTTCTAAAATTTTTCTATAAGCTTCCTCAGTAAATTTGTAATCTCTCAATTCCAAAGTACGTTCTTCTAGTAGCTTTTTTAGCATAGAATTATCCAAAGACAACTTGGAATTATCACCCATAAGATTTCCATAGGCTTCGCGCAGTTTTATCATTTCAATTTCCAATTTTCTGCCTGGCTCCATTTTTAGGTCTTTAGGAGTTTGACATTTATACTCCTCATACTCTTTGGCGAGTGTTTCATATGCAATTTCATTTTTTTTTATTATATTTTCAAACTCCTCTTTTGATTTAATGTAATCCTGTAACAATTTTTTGTAACTAATTTCTTGTTGGGTGGTGTCAGTTCTAGAATGAAGATTCTTCATGTCTTCGCGCAACTGCTTCACTTTCTTTTCTAAATTATTTTTTGTATTCTCGGTAAGAGTGAGTCGTTGTTTTAAATTTGTGTTTTTCCTTTTCAATTCTTCATCTATCACTTTCACTTCTACGTTTGCATTGTTTATTGGTTGCAAAATATTTTCTTTTTGAGATTTGGTTACCTTCTGAGTACAAAAAAATTGAAATATTACAAATGTTGTCCAGTTACCAACTAACTCATCTTTTATGTCATTCAGAATTGTATAAAAATTAAAATAATCGCTAATTTGCAACAATGTTGGAAAAAATTATTGATTTACTAATTTATTAGTTTAGAATCCCTGAATTTTGGTTTTCCATTCAATTTTCAAATGACATTAATGAATTTTCAAATTCATTAACTCAAATCACATTTGATCTAGGATTATGCTGACTATTGCATACATTTTAACGTAATATGAGAATCAATCCTAGATTAGGTCTCAAGATTCTACTATTAGTTTGAGCATAAAATACTGAACTTTTAGGCAGGGCGCGCACTGAAGTGGTGAGCAAGTGACGTGGCGGTGGCGTTGTGACCAAATGGCAGGTAGAATCGGTAAGTAAAGCCTATGTAAACAAATGAAGATGGGTGCATCAAAATGGTGTGGCTGGCGGTGACGTGGTGTCAGTCTGGTGCCACTAGTCAACAAGTTTAATTTAATTTTTTTAATTAACAAGTTTAATTTTGACTGGCAACCAGGTGGTGATGACGTGGATTTTGCATTCACAACTGGCTATGTTTTCTGTTTTTATGAAAAAAACTTATTGAAAAACTTTCAAAAATTATATGAAAAATTTGAAATTCTTGGTCGTCCAAGTTCAGATCACTTTATAAACGTTTAAAATTTAAAAAAAAACACTATTGGGTTCATCCTCTCTAACAGAAAAATAAAAAACAGAAATACTCAGTTGTAAATGCAAAATCCACGCCGTCAATTTATTGACATTTGTCGAAAATTAAACTTGTTCGAGACTAGTGGCACCAGACTGACACCACGCCACTTGCAAAATACCACGCCACCGCCACACCATCTTGATGCGCGCATCTTCATTTGTTTACATAGGCTTTACCTATCATGGGCATTACCAATTCCACCTACCACTTGGTCACCACGCCACTGCCACGTCACTTGCACACCACTTCAGTGCGCGCCTTGCCTTAGATTTATTAAATTTAGCCGAAACAACATAATTTTGTAATTTACAAGAGATATGAATGAAATCGGAAAGACAAATCGGAAACTTCTTTGGTCTATAAATATCTATGCTTTGGTGTATATATCTAAAAAAAATTTATTGTTAGATATTTCCCCTTGTGCTTCGGTCCTTCCCAAATATTTAATCACGCAAACTCCCTCTTGCAGTATCGCATTGATCTGTGGGATCTTTTATATAAATTCTATATCTTGGTAAAACTCCACTCACTCTATTGTTTGTACTCTTTTTAAAGTAATGAGTACATTTGAAATTACAAACATTTTAGAAAAATCAAATAAATAAAATTTACTGTCTAAAATCAAGTTTTCAAAATGTTTTCAAGCATTTCCCGAATAGTGTAGAAAAATATTCAAATAAAAATTTTATTTAAAAAAAAGTCTTAATCATATTATTCTAATTTGTTTTTTTTAGTTATTAATTTAAATAATTGATTAAATTAATAATTTATTACAAATAAAAATGCTGTAGGAGTCATTCATGTTTGATCTTGTAAAAATACACTCCAAATTAACTTTATCATCTTTTAATATAGTAGCAGTCTTTTTGTTCAATTTAAACTTGTCTCCAGTTATAGTATGTACGCAAGAATCCATGGTTGGGAGTTACCATGCTTGTAAAAATTTGATCAAATATCCAGTTTTTCTTTGGGACTTAGAAGAATGGCCAAAATGAGCGTCTGGAAAGTTTTATGCAGGACCCCTAAAAACAAGATAGCGGTCAACAATTCCGGAAATACTATAACTTGGATTGTAAGCCACCTAGAGATGAAATTCCAATAATTAATAATAATTAACATAAGTTAGTTTACGAAAACATTTCGAAATTCTTTCAAATAAATTTAAATTCTATGGCTGGCAGTAAAAATAAAATGTACCACTCTAGAAAGTCTGATGTAGTAATTGTCTTCAAAAAGAAATTAAAGAAAGATAATCATACATTGACCGTCAAGAACCTCCAACGCATTTTGCTTCTGTGGTCATTGATGTTCATGCACTTATACATTCATATTCATTCGTTCCAAGAGCTGGAGCCATAACGTTTGAAAACTACTGACCCTAACACTTAACATAGTGAGATGCAATTGCAAAAGATGCATTGACAGGACATAGTTTGGGATGCTTACTGAATTTTGTTGAGCAAGGACAAGATAAGTGTTTGACAGTAGATATTAGTACCAAATATAAAACTACCAAAAAAACTGTACAAAGCTTCTGCGCCAGCAAATCTAATCAAGTGGAATTATTCAGCTACTTCAATGAAGTAACCAAATTGATTATGAAAGATTGTCAGGTTGGCATCTGTTAAATTGCCAAAATGTGATGATTTACTAGAATTATATTAAACTATTTACATATATAAGTGATAAAATTTACCACCGTTTTGATTTACCAAACTTATAATTTGTTTAAAAAAATGGTTTAATTTTGACATTGATTCCTAGATTATTATAGTTAAGGCTCATACACAATTAGTGTGTAACAGTAACGAGAACAGAAACGGGAATAGTAAAAAGATAAAATACATGTATTCAGGTGACTCCATTCACAATAAGCGAGAACGGGAACAGAAACGATTAACTTTTACTGCTATGCTTACGCGCATGCGTAAACTGTTAGAAGACGTGTTTTAAAAATTTTAGCCAATGAAATATCCCTACATAGCTATTGTTACTGTTCCCGTTCTGGTTTATTGTGAACCGACGATTCATTTCGTTCCTGCTCCCGTTCCGGTTTCTGTTCTCGTTACTGTTACAGATCAATTGTGTACGAGTCTTTAGGCAAAAACGTTGATCAATTATTAGCGGAAACTAGCGATTATTTCAATTTTTGTAACATTCTAAAAATAAATAACATAATATAAAGCCGCGTTGACATGGGTAGTGAATAACGATCGTGTTCCACATTCGTGAATTTACTAATTTTAATTTTCACGATTTGATAATTTCTATATTCGTGGCGAAGGTTTACACGGATATGTAGTATATCTCAGTTGTGAACATGAATTCGGCGATTGCTTGACGCATATCAAGTTATGTGTGCACTGATAGCAAGGGATATTTAAAAAAAAATTCGTTAAAAAAATGAAAGAATAGGAGATGGTGAGCAAGGAAATGGATTCTACAAAGAAGTTGAACTAATTTCTTCTTTTTTTTCGAACATCCTGAAAATTTCAAAAATTTACTTAGGTCCAGTATTTCCAGTTGCTAGTTAAACTAAATTCAAGGTTTAAACTACGTTTATGGCTACCTGATTGGTCAGATATTGAGTTTAAACTCTAATCGTAGTTTAAACCACAACTGAAATACCGGCCCTTAAAATGTCAGAACACCATTTTTAGTATTTATTGGATCGTATTAATACCAACAGTGTGGTATCAGGCTTAAATAGACATGCTACGAAGCGAGAGACCAAGGTTTAATGCTTGTTCGCGCCGACTGCACTCTTGTGATGTAAAGCCTAAGTTTCACCTATAGGCTATGCATCTAGCAAGGTTAGCACTCTACTAGAATATATTATACAAGTGCTCAAAGGACCATGAATGCTAAGTGTAAATTTGGTACATCCCAATACACAGGATGTAGTCCTAAATTAACCCATAACTGGTATTGTTGGGTCAGGGAGATATATGCACTTACAATGAGAGGGAGAGAAATGCAGTCTCTCAGATCCACGATACCAGTTAGGGGTTAAGAGAAAGAAGAAGTGTTAGCTCAAACAATTTAGAAAAATCATACTAATATGAGGGAAATTATACTGGCAAAAACGAAACTGCAAATCACTCTTCAATATTTAACTACTGGGGGCTCTTTTTTTGTTTGTATACATCGTCAGAAGAACAACCAGACTTTATAGTTTATGAAATTTTGATTATTTCTTGCAAATAGAAATTTTAAATTTCATTATTACATGAACTTCAGTAAAGCTTTCAATTTGCATTACGGCAGCTATCCTTCTTGCACCAGCAGCACAAGATTTCCTTTTTTTTACAGTCGCCTCTTGTTGGAAACCCACAAAACAGGCTCGTTCCAATATAGTTCCAAAAATTTCAGTGTTTCTACGTCGTTCATTTTTAAAATACGTGCAGCAGAATTAGCCCATGATTTTCACAACCGGCTTTTCTTGTTGTCACGATCGACTAAATATCAAACATGTTTGATATAACTACAAACGCAGTTTTATCAGTTCGTGGCCAAAAATCACAATTCATATTTCAAGAATTACCAGTTTACACGGTGCGTATTCTACGACAGTGTAACTCACTATCGTGATTCACTACCCATGTCAATGCGGCTTAATACACAAAAAATAACAGAAATAATACAAAGTGAAAAAAAATTTTTTTTAAAATATAAATTAAGCACTTACCTTAGTCAACACATCAAGAACCTCTGTCATACTAATTAACAAATCGGAAGCTCGATCTTTACAATCGGTCAATTTTTCAAATTCCTCGCTGAAATCAAATTTGTTTACAACATCCACAGTTCCATTTAACTTTTCAGAATTGACTGCATTATAAATTTCTGAAGGAAACTGCACAACGGTCAGTACAATATTTTGAATCTTTCTGCAACACCTCAAATATTGTTTGTAAATATCTTCGATAATGGTGATGAAAGATTCAACTTTGTCATTGAATTTTGTAAGTTCTTTTGAGTCATTTACATACAAAATTTTGATTTGAATTGTCGAAAGGTTCAATTTTAGTCTAGTTATGAGTTCTTCAAGTATATTCCGTTCAGACAGCAATTTATCAATTTCTGCACTGCAACTAGTCGATAAATTGGCATACTTGTTGCATGTATTAAACGCAAAAACAAATTTCGTTTCTAAAGTAGCAATCTTTTCTCGTAACTCAAGATTGTCGGAATTTAAAATTTCGTTACTTTTATTACAATCCATCAACTGACTGTATTTGGCTTTTAAAATTTCATAGTCGTTCATTTTCTGATCAATTTCCATTTTTTCATTATAAATTGCATTATAATCATTTAACAATTTTTCTCTTTCTTTGTCAAGTAAATTTTTTTCTAAGTTCACTTCCTCAATTTTTCCAATTATTTCTGTCTTTTCGTTTTCCAACACTTCAATTTCTTTTGAACACTTTTCATGTTGTATAATAATTTCTAAAACTCGATCCTGCATTACGTGTATAGTACCGTTTATATTGTCTAAGTCCTCGAGCTGCAATTCCTTTTCTTGGCCATCTACAACAACCGTCAAAGGTTTTTTATCTAGAACACTGGTAACTCTTTCAACGCAATTTTTCAGATTAAGAAATACGCGAGAAAATTTCGATTTTTCGTTGATCAGTTCTAGAACCCTAATTTCAAGTATTTGTTTTGCTACTTTTTCGATTTCTAATAATTTTTGAATATCACATTGCATTTGTGTCTCATTTGCATTTTCATCTTCCAAAGTTTTGATACGCTGCAATAAATCTTCTTTGACTTCGGTAGCCTGTTCGTGTGCTTTAATCAATTTGCTTTCAGTCTCTTTGATTATTGTTGTTTGAGAATCTAAAATTTCTTCTCGACTCTTTTTGGATTCTTGTAGCTCTAAAGACACCTCTTCAAGATTTTCTTGCAAAATACGTTTTTCTTTTTCTATTTCACAAATTTTAGACAAATTTTCTAATAATTTCAGATTTGCTTCAGATATTACAGATTCATGTTGTCGAATCAAGGAATTTTTTCCATTCAATTTTTCATTTAGAATTTCAATTTGTAAATTTAAACTCTGACGTTCTAGTAACGAACTATTAATAATTTGTTTTAAATTTTCTATTTCGGCTTTTGTTTCAGAAATTTCTTGCACAAATGTCTGGTTTTTGATTTCTAGATTTTCAATTAGCGATTGTTTGGCACTCGAATTTGTTTCAGCTTGATGTAAATTTTCTTTCTGTTCTTTTTCCTTGTCCATTACAAACTGAAAATTACATTTTTTGTTATTCAAATAATTTAAAATTATTTAGATGATAAAAAATAGGCCTGTTTGATAATTTAAGAAATATTTTGACAATTTTCTAATTTAAAATTTATAAAGACACAATAATTGATTGTACTCAATTTAAGATATTTCAAAATTCCAATACAATAATTAAACAATAATTTAAACTACATAATAAGCAATAGTAAAAAATACTCACCTTCTTTAGTTCTAAATATTTTGTGTTCAAACAGTTCAAGGAATCGGTAGTAGTACTCAATTCTAATTCAAGTTTTTTGCTTTTGCCGACATTTTCAAGTAGTTGTGCTTTCACCATATTTGTTTCTGATTTCAATTCATCGATCGTTTTCTTCAAACCATTAATTTCTTTCTGATATTTGTCTTCGTCATTAAGCTTTTCCTCTTCTACTTGTTTGAGTGTTTCTGTCAGAGTACAAATTTCTTCTTCTAGAGTCAGTTTTCCGGTTTCTAAAATCTTAAAAGCACTTTTCAATTGAACAATATTTCCAAGATATTCTTCAATCCTGCAATCTTTTTCTGATACAATGTTATCACATTCCTTTTTATACACAGACAGGTTCTCCTTTTGCATTGCTATGTGTGAGTCCAATATGGATTTTTCGCCACTTAGCTTTGAAATGTGCTTTTCCAACGTGTTTACATCAACTTCCAATTTATTAATAATTAATTCCTGTTGTTGTAATTCTTCAGCATGTATCACAGTAATTTCTTTTTGTTTATTTTCATATTCCATTGTTGTTTCCATGAACATTTTAATTGTGGTCTTCAATTCGTCATTTTCAAGAGACAAAGTGGTAAGGTAATTCAATAATTCTGTTCTTAATTCTTGTAACTGTTTGCAATGACTCTCAACAAAAGAAACATAGTCTTGTTTCAATATTTCGTTTACATTTTTAAATTTTTGATGTTCAGTTTGTAAAGACTGTAATTTTTTATAAATATTGATTTTTTCAGTCTTTAGAGTGTTCAATTCTGTATCAACATTTGTATGCAAATTATTTAAATTCTCATAATTTAATTCAGATATTTTATAGGCCTCTTTAACTTCCACTATTTGCGTATTAAGTTCCAATTCTCTATTTGTTAATTCAACTATACGCAAATTTAATTCCGATATGCATTTGTTATGATCTTCTTTGTATTTTTCTTTCTGTTCCATCATTTCTATTTCTAATCGAATTTTATTATTTTCCAAAACTTTCAATTTTTCCCTAGCAGATTCAAGTTCTGCAATGGTTTCGATATAAATTTTATCGACGCTATTATATTTTTCAACAACTTCGTGTAAATTTTCAGTTAAACCGGTGACTTGGCTTTCATTTTCTCTTTCCAATTCTTGACATATTTGTAAAGATTCGGTATATTTGAAAACGGCTTCACTCAATTCTTCTTGAGTGTTGCGTATTTCAATCACTTGCTCAATCTCACGTTCCTTTAAAGATTCCATTTCTTCGTTCAGATTCGTTATTATATCTTGCAGATTATTAATTTGTTGTTGAGTTTCGGTAGCAGTTGCATCTTTAATTTCTTCCAATTCTTTGATTTTACTTTGGCTCTCTGCAAGTTTAGCTTTTAGGTGTAAAATTTCAGCTTCGGTAGTTTGTCGAAACTCGAAAAGCTTTAATAATTCAGAATTGAGTTCATCATTCTTTTTTGACAAATTTAAAATTTTCTTTTGACTATTCATCTCCAATTGACCACATTTTTTTTGCAGTGTTAAATTTAAATTTTCAAGAATCAGGCCTTCTCCGTTCAGTTCTTCAATTTCTTGCCTCGATTGTTCTAATTTATTATTCAAACTTTCTACTGACTCTTCTAATACCTTATATTGTAACTGGTTTTGTATATTATCAGACTTTAAAGTGGCCATTTCTTGATTCTTTTCTTCAACTTCTAACTTCAAAAACAACAGATCTTGATTTACTATCGAAAGTTGATCTTGACTATCAAAATACTTCACTTCCAAACTATTAAGAGTACTCAAAACTTTTTTTAGTTCTTGGTCAAATTGCTCACACTCTGCCTCTTTCAAGTTCTGCTTAGTTTTTAAATCTTTAAATTCTTGCAATTTTGTTTGGAGTTCATCACAAAGTTTTTTTTCATTTTCTCTTGCTTTGCTTAAATCGTATTCAACCTGATTCAAGGTGATATTAACTATGTTGAAACGTTTACTAAAATCGTCCTTGCAAAATTGAATCTCTTCCTCCAATTTTTGTTTTGCCATTACCACCAAATTAAGATCTTTCTGTATATTTGAACAACTTAACTTGGAATCGTTCAATTCAGTTTCTAAAGAATTTATTTGAATTGAATAACTTTCAATTTTTTCGTTTAAACAATTTACTTCTTCCTGATGTTGTTTTGAAAGTACAAATATATTTTCTTCTAATTTATTTTCTCTATCTTGCAGTTCCGAAATCTGCTTGTTAGCATCACCAAGTTGTGTCTCCACTTCTTTTAAATGCATAATTGTTTGTTTTAACACGGCCTCATTTTTTTTACATTGTTGTAATTCAATAGTAATAATTGAAATCTGTTCTTCATGCACCTTTACCGAAGACTTTAATGTAGTTATTTCGCAGTTGGCTACTTTCGTGTCTTCTTTGCATTGCGACAATTCCTCTTCACACATAAATAATTTCATTTCGAGATTATTTTTAATTTCTTCAGTAGTTTGTAATTGATTTGATAATTCTGCTTGCTGCAATAAATTAGATTCAAGCAAACTATTGCACTTGCTCAATTGTTCACTTTTAGATAAATTTTCTGAACGTAAATGTGAAATCTCGTCTTCTTTTATTTTTACAACATCCTTCAACCCTTCAAGTTCAGAAATAGTTGTTACCATTTCTGCAATGGTGAAATTTAATTCGTTTATTTTAGTTGAATGTTCGTGTATTGCGTTTTCCAAAGTTTCTACTTTACTACTAGCGAATTTTAAATCATCGCTTAAATTCTGACGTTCCATTAAATTAATGCTTTGTTTCTCATTAAGGTCGCTTAGATTTGATTGCAATTTTCCGACAAGCTTTTCTAAATCCCTTACATTGAGAGTTAAGACTTCTTTTTTATTCAGGTGTTCGGTGTTGTTTCTTTCAAGTTGGTTTATTGCTTGAGTGAACAGAGCTAATTTGTTTTTCATGTCTAAAGAATTTTTTCCAAAAACAATTTTTTCCAGCTTAAGCAAACTCTTTTCCATGTCAGAATCGAGCCGATCCAAACTGTTTGTAACACTTTTCAGATTAAAATTTGTGTTAGAGTAATCTTCCATTAATTTATTATAATCTTCTTTAAGTTGATTCATTTGTTTTTCAAGCGCAAAACAGTTATTAGCCTTTTTAACATATTTACTTTCACAATCTTGAAATCGTTGCTTAAAATCAGTTAAATTTGAATTGAGACTTTCGTTGCACGTCTTTAAGTCAACAATGCAAGTTTCTTTTTCCATTAACTCATGTTGCAATGTCGAAGAAATTTCATTTAAATTGGAGTTATCGGCAAGGAGTTTGGAATTTTCAAATTTAGATTCTTCAAATTTTATCTGCAGCTTTTGCAAATTGCTTTGTGCTTCTTCCAAAACTGAAATCTAGTTAAAAATATGTAATTTTACTATAAAGTAAATTTAAATACAGGTAACCTTTGCACAACACGGTAGTTAGGTTTTTATAAAATCGTATCTAGTGCAAAATCTTATTATGCTGTTTGTAAAACCCAAAACAATACACATCATAAGCTTTGACTTTGTCAACATTAGACCAGCATGGTCAAAATTTCAAACACCATGCGATTATAAAGTGCTACATACAGTGTACTATCATCGCAACACAACACTGTACATACAAGTTAACGTAAACAAACTTATAAAATTAAAAATCACTATACAATTGTAATTCGTATATGTAATAAATGGGAATTTTATTTTTATGTAGTGGTGATGATATAGATGACATCTATATGCCATCAAATATATACCTGACATGTATCGATGTATCGGTTCAAAATTTTCAAACACCATAATAAATTTTTTGATACTGAAAAAAAAGCAGGCAACATATTTAAGAGCCCCCCCATGAGCTCGGGCCCTAGGCTATAGCCTTACCAGCCTTATGGTTAATCCGGCCCTGGGTGTTCTACTGTATCTTAAATAGTTAACTTGAACCTGACTTAATGTTGTTAAAAGATTGTTATAACTGATTAATTATAGGAAGCAAAGCCATATTTTAGAAGTACCGTATTATACAGAGGGAACCTGTACTTCAAATTTCAATAAAAATAGTTTGTTAATAGAAATATGATAGTGATGAGATAACATTAAAATGAAATTTTACTATTATAATTTCGATGGTTCTCTCATCATCCCTCAAAGTTAAAATAGAATTTATAGCAAAATTACCTTCTTGAGTAATTCACCATTATTTTCTTCTATGGCGTCAAAATCTTCACTAAGTT
The DNA here is from genome assembly GCA_949152465.1 of Cantharis flavilabris. Classification (NCBI taxonomy): domain Eukaryota; kingdom Metazoa; phylum Arthropoda; class Insecta; order Coleoptera; family Cantharidae; genus Cantharis; species Cantharis flavilabris. The sequence continues at coordinate 60,810,972 of OX424435.1, forward strand.
TGTTATAAATCTTTTTCGCAGCAGTCAATTCTTCGTGTAACTCATTTACAGTATCTTGGCATTGCTTAAGTAAACTTTTCAACTCCGAATTTTCTTTTTGAACTTCTTTAAACTGTACTTCTATGACGGCACAAGTAGTTTCACTGTGGGAAGTTTCGTTTAGGGTTTTTAAACCAATTTCAGATACTGAGGCATCTACTTCTATTGAACTATCATTTAGATTCATCTGCGAACGGAGTTCCTTCAATAATGTATTTAATTCTAGACACTGCGACTTGTAATTGCCAAGTTCAATTTCCAATTCTTGTTGATTTTCCAAAAGATTATCAAAATTATTTTCGGCAGAAATTGCCTTTTCGTGCCATAGAGACAATTGGAGTTCCACTTTCTTTAACTAAAAGTAGTAATATTATTTAAGATAGGTACAAATTTAAATCAACTTGCTTACATCGTCTTTTATAGAATCTCTCTCGTTATGGAGCTGTTCTTGTTCTCCTTCCAATTGATGTATGTATTTTTCCAAACTTCTAATGTCACCTCTTAATCTCTGTTGAATTTCGCGTGCTTCCCGATTTTCATGCGATGTCGACTGATTTTCCAACTCGGCAATTTCGCTATGCAACCTCATTATTTCAACAGTTTTTTCGTCCATCTGTTGGGCTACAAAAAAACAAAATATAAAATTGCTTTGTAACGCAAAACCACTCAACACTTACTTAATTTATTATTTCTTTGCTTTTGCAAATTAACTTCGGCTTGTAATTCATCTTTTTCGAAACGCTCCACATCAATATGGTGCAATAATTTAGATATTTCGCGATCTTTTTCCTGCAATCGACTTGATTTACAAGGAGTTTTCAGAAATTCTTGTAGAGGACTATGGTTTGTTAAAATTGAATCTCCGGCTTGTAATGCATAGCATCGCAAAAACTTGGTTTTAGGTAATTTTCCCATACATAATTGAATAACATTAAAGAATTCCTCTCTCGAAAATCGATTTTTCACAAGTTCCAAAAAGGAACGAATGCAAATTTGGGAATTTTCTGATAATGCATGGCATAAAGGCGAAGTGAGGACTTCTCTTCTATCGACAATGCACGAATAATGTAATAGGAGTGAAGCCAACAAAATCAAGTCATTTTCCGACAATTCCTCGACTAACTCAACATTGTTGGTTTCAAAATTACAATTAGGATATTGTTCTTTCAATACATTTTTTATAATACTTAGGTCACACTCGATGATGGGAGTTTCTTGTTTACTACAGAATAAAATATACTTAAGAAATCACTTTTTTATATGATAAAATTTTACTTACAATAGTTTAACTAAACCAAAAAAGAATGTTCCGTCTTTTAAATTCGATAAACTGTCAATCTTATTGTCTGTTAAATTTAAACAATTCACCTAAAGGTTGGTTATAATAATTTAAAAAGTTATGTGATATTTGAAATAAAAAAACCTACCCATTCGACAACAACATCTTTCCACTTTTTTAAATCCATTTTGATATATAATTTTGTACATTCATTAGTAAATTACTATAGGAGAAACCACTGGTAAAAACAATAATACAACTTACACTGTTGATTTCATTTTAATCAAGCGGGTACGATGCGACCGTTTATTTTCAAACTTTCGGAAGTGTCTATTGTACCGGTCGGTCACGAACTTCATTTCGCATCGGTCGGTTGACGGTTTTTTAATTTAAAATTTAATAAAAAATACTTTTTTTACAATATTAATATTATCATCATGAGAATTACCTTCTCCAGTTATTTCTTCACAGAATAGATAATTTACTTCATTTTCTTCAAGTTTTTTTAATTTATTGCTTAGACAGTGGCGTAACTAGAGTTACTCACAGAAGAACTCGGGCAATGTAAATTGAACAATTGAAACCGCTTTTTTTCATATAAAAATTGATTTTACACCAAAACTGTTTCGAGATTTTTTGTTGCAAATTTCATTTAATATTTTTCATTTTTATTTATTAAATTTTTAAGAGCAGGGGGGCCCGCGGTGTCTTGCCACGGCAATAAAAACAGACAAATTGTCTAATTTTGTTAGAAATGCAAATACATATAATTTCAAAAATTTTCAAATTTTTTTCCTATAAATGCGCGACTCTTAGTTTTATTTTGAATTTTAGCTTTCTATCTTTATGATGATTATTAACTCCTTGTGCAAGGTATAATTTAATATTTGATAGAAAGGTATATTCTTGCAATAAAACAAATACTTATTGTCTAACCGGTTTCGATCCTTTTAATAGGTCATCATCAGGACAAAGTGTCAATAAATTTGCATTGCCCTCACATCGACTTCAAACATAATATTATTTACAACTATGATACACTATTATTACTACACAAAATATAAAAGATACAAAAAATATAAAAATACAAATTACAATACTCCTGATCTCATAACATAACACAAGTCGTTCGGAAATCTCAATAAATTAACGTCGTTATGAGATCAGGAGTATTGTAATTTGTATTTTTATATTTTTTGTATCTTTTATATTTTGTGTAGTAATAATAGTGTATCATAGTTGTAAATAATATTATGTTTGAAGTCGATGTGAGGGCAATGCAAATTTATTGACACTTTGTCCTGATGATGACCTATTAAAAGGATCGAAACCGGTTAGACAATAAGTATTTGTTTTATTGCAAGAATATACCTTTCTATCAAATATTTCTATCTTTACAATCTACTATTGGTTTAGGGGTTGTTCACAAATTACAAAGAACAATTTGTTACGGTGGGGGGCGGGGGTGTTTTTCAAAATGTTACGTAACCAAAAAATTTGTTTTTTATCAAAAAATTAGATATTTTTTCTAGATACCTATTAAATTTTCATTAATTTGATAAATTTTTTTTTTTATTTTCAAGTTAAAGTTATAAATAAAAAATTTATTTTAAAAATTGTTTTAACTTTTGTTACGTTATTCTTCTGGAGGGGAGGGGGTCTCGCAATTTGTTACGATCTGTTACAAGGGGGTTAAAAAACGTCAAAAATTGCGTTACGTAATTTGTAATATAATATATTTTTTATTTAATGAGAGCTATGTAAAATATAGTAGTCTAGAACCGTTGAATAGAACAAAGTCAAAATTGCGTCGTAAATCACAGATTGTTGCTTAACCACCTCGACTTGACTGACCATCGGTAGAACTTACATAATAGTGATCCAAAATCGACTGGTGGAACTTACACATCAGATTAAAAAAGATTTGACTGAGTGGTGGAACGTACAATTGTCCTCACTTCTAGCATTGTTTATCTATATCAGATAAACATCAATTAAATTACAATAAACAAATGAGGTTGTTTATGTGATTATAGGAATGTGGAAATTTTAAGTAATATTTTAAAGGTAAATTAAACTTTTGAACAGTTTTTGTAACACCGATGTTGGTTTCGCAAGCCTCGACTTAACACCATGCTTCAATCAATATCAATTTTCATGATCAAGAAAATGTTTGCAGCCATTCTTTATTCTGTGGCCATTTTCACTCAGAGACATACCACAAATAGAACGCACACTTTCCTCAAACATATCTTTCTATCTTATGTACTAGATTCGGCTACTAGCCTTCATCAGCATAATCGTCAAAATGTACTTTTAACAAAAGCAATAATTATTGAAAACTTTTATTTTTTAACTATTTAATATACATAAAATATTTCAATATCAACTTGCATTATTGTACAACCTATTGTATAAATATGAATTCTAACAAGGTAATAATAAATGACGTATAAATTACTATTAAAAACTCGATGTCATGAAAATTTGATAAATAAAAATATTGTTAAACAGCCTTAGGTTGAGAACTGATACGTTTTCTAAACGATTCGTTCATTCTTAACTGTTCCTTTTGTAACTGCATGCGTATTGCACCTATTTGAGTTAAAGTACTGTGACTGTGTCCATCCGAATGAGGATCACCATGTCTTATAATATTCCTTTGAACTGCGGGTATCTAAAAGCAAGCGAATAATGAAAATCGATTAATTTTAAGACATTCACACAGTATTTACCTGCCATCGATCTTCTAATTTCCTGAGAGCTTCTGAACTATGTTTACTGGAATCAACAGCTATGGAGTTTTTTAGATCTTTGGCAACTGGCGAATGTGCTTTTAAAATGGGAATTGGAAGTGTATCGTCCAATTTACTACAACTACCTCTATCGTATCTATGGGGTTTAGGGCTTCTCATTAAATTAAGTTCTTGTTGCGTTGCGCTGTGCCTACGTGGAATTCCACCACTTACGCCATCTCTGATACTCAACGTTTCAAATCTACTTAACGAATCTTGTCTTTGCAGAGAATCTATCCTACTTAACGATTCGTGACGATTGAGAACGTGTTCATGTCGATTAAAAGAGTTAGATCTACTTCGAGGTTCGTCACGATTAACAGATTCTGATCTACTAAAACAATTTCTTCTCATATAGTTGTCTTTTTTATTATAAACGTCAAAATAAGGAGGATTATACCTATTCGAAGGATTGGAAAAGACGGAAGTGGATGGTATATTAAAAGAGTATGGAACACGTCGGGAAATTGGTGGAGAATAATGCGATAACTGTTTCGAGGCCACTTTGGTGTTACGAAGGCTATTATCAGAATCAAATTGCTTTCTTAGTGAAGACTCGTACAACTCGTCCCTATAACCCTTAAAATCTTCGCTTGTTCGGCGAAACTGTAACAAAAAAATAAACAAAATTAGAATACTCAAACATTCCACAATAAAACAAAATTACCAAATTACTTTTTTGTTTTTGATACTGTTCGTCTTTATACTGTTCGTCTTCCATTTTCAAAAGTTGTTGTTCGAATCTACGATTTTCCAACTCTTGATCTCTTCTCTCTTGCGCGTCTCTTAAGGCTATTAATCTTTTCTTTTCGTCAATTTGTTGTTGCAATTCAGCTTGATACGTTTCACGCTTCAAACGTTCTTTGTCGAGATATTCTTCCCTATCTTGATAACTAAAACGATCTAATATACTTGGCACATATGAATGATGCACATCTCTATGCAAATCAGTTCTTCTCGAAGACAAAATACTTTTTGGCTTACTACTCTCGGGTCTTAAAGTGTTTGATTGTGTACTTGTATATCTCGATTCCAATTTATTTGCTCGACCACTATGCATTTTACTATCTTGAAAAATACCAGGTTGGGGACTCAATTCTTTCTCGGGAGGATTCTGTGAATGTAATTCATATTGCACCTAAACAACGTTTACTTCAATTCTAGTTTTGTTAAAATGCATTACCTGTAACTTACAAGTTTATTATTTATGTTTTGAATATCCGTTTGAACTGATTTACTATGCCTTGCAACTTTATTTTGATTTGTATTTCGATCTAAATAATTGTCCACCTTATCTTTTATCAAATTATTTTTCTGCAAAAATTGAAACAAAAAAGTTAGGTAAGTAGGTAAGTACTACACTTTTTTAAACAAATGAAAATAATAAAAGTTATTATTAAGACAAACAAGTGAGATGAAAGTAAAACGTGCTTGTAGAAGCACTTTGAAAATCGAGTAGGTACATCAATCACTTGAAAGTACATAGATCAATCAAGAATAAAGACACTTAAACCAACCTTTATTATCGACGATATTAAGACAATAACGATGATAAAAGTGGTCCAAGAGTTTCTTTTTAGTGATCACAAAAAGCTATTTCAACAAAAATTAAATTGCTAACCTTTTAACGTTCAAAAGCATTCTTCACATAGACAAGAAAAGGTCTTACTTACAAAGGTAGTTCATTTACCTTTAATTAATAATAATAATCGAAACAAGTAATACTATTTTTTTTTTGTTTTTACTACTACTTGTACCTACTTTACAAAGAAAAGGTCAACGAATGACCACTATCAACTACAATTTGAATAATTAATTCTAATTTACCCTCAAAATGTGTTCCCTATAATCAGCTTGACGTTGCTTAAATATTAACTGTCGTCTCTGTTCGTACTCTCCAAGTCCAAGGTAAGGAGCAGCGGTGACCCTTAATTGAGGATTGTTGGGGCTATATTCTCCATAACGAAGCATCGTGCCCCCACCTTCGTCATCCTATTATCAACACAAAAATAAATTTAAAAAACGACCAAGCATGTCAACCATTCTCAATAATTTTTTTAAACTATAAATAGGTAGATAATAACAAATAATAAAAACATTGACGCCAAAAATTAGAAAGCATGCTTACCGATCGAAAAGATAATGGATTTTCTGATTTTTCTAGCTTATCAATAAAAGCTTGCTTATCCTTGTCAAATGAACCATTGCAACTACTTAAATCAAGCCGTTCCACTAATGGAAAATTCTAGAAAATTAATTTACGTATAACCAGCAAAAATAAGCCAGTGATAATTAGTCGATACATCAACACTGTACTAAAAATGCATTCATCCAAGTTGAATTTTAAAAAAAGACAAATGCTTTCAGTTATAAAAGCGTCAATACAGCACAAAATAATATTTGCAATAAAAACAATTTTGCATAAGAAAATGCTACTGCCTAATAAATTATTATTAATCAATAGATTACACGAGTTGAGTTCCAATCAATAACTTAATATGCCGTAAAATTATTAAAATAATTTTAAAGACAACGAATAGACTGCTTTTAGATTAGTAGTTTTAATGCATTTTTATGTTTGCTGTATTCATTCCAACACGGCACAGGTCTACAGGGTTGATTGTGACATTTACAAAATTCTACTACGTAGGTACATCGCAAAAATTTAACTTTTGCTAAAATAATTTTAAATATTTTAATTAAAAAATTTACACTTGTAGACCTGTGACAATAAATTAGTAAAATTAAATATTAAAAGCTATAGCTACATCCAATTGCAACTTGCCAATACATACAAAAAATTTAAATTTACAAGCAAATTGATAAATTAATAATTTAAATAAATAGCGAGAAGTTCAAAGCAAAATTAACCATAAGCTTGAAGGCTCTTTGTAATTTTCACACAAGAATTATTGTAAAACGAAATTGTCTGGGATGCATAAATCCGTAATATATCAATCACTAGCTTTATCGATATACCGGTACTGCTTAATTTTCTTCTATCACCATTTTTTACTTGAAATTAATACAATAATATTATTATATTGTTTCGTTAGAAGTAAAGTAGAACTTTTCATGGCAAATCCACACGGTTGACGGGTGAGTACAGTAAGTCTGGCAATTACTGACGAGTCATAAAGAGTAGGTTTGCTCCGAATACAACAAGCTGTACTACCGTTACTGCCCTTAACGAGCAGCATTAAACCATCGCTGGCAGTTAAGTAAAACAATCGCTTTCACAAAAATGCAAACAAAAATTTATTTAAATCAAACAACAAATTTTATCAAAAAAAACAAAAAATATTAGTTGCGTATATATTATAACAAAAAATTTTTGTTTATATATACGCAAATAAAATTTTTTGATTCCTCGGATTAAATTTTTTGTTTGATTTAAATAAATTTCTGTTGGACCAAAAATATTTTATTTGAATTAAACAAAATTTATTTGATTTAAAAAAAATAATTCAAACAAATTAGTTTTTTTGATTCAAAGAAAACGTTTTTACTGTGAATGGTAACAAGTAGGTGGAGATACCGGGTCGGGTCTTTTGCTGCTAAAATGGCCGTGTGAGCGGTTGGAGTTTAGAAACCAAGTCTTATTTTTGTGATTTAATTTGAGTTTTATAATTTTACGAAAATAAAGTGATTTGGTTTAGCGAAAGTTATTTTGATTATTTGGATTTTAAATTTCCTAATTTTGAACAATTTTGGATTATTTTGGAAATTTATTTTTGAACGGTTAAAACCAAAATTATTTATTTATTTTCTTCTTAATCAGAGGAACTGGTATAAAGATTAAGAAGATAAAAACAATTAGAATACATAAAATTAATTGTAATAATAATTGGTAAAATTTATAATATTTAAAATTGACAATTGAAGGTATCGTGGAATTGAATTGAATTGAGGGGTCAACCTCGGAATGAGAGATAATAAGCTGGAAACTCGTATACACCTTCATTTTTGGCGTTCTAAAAGTTGTCTCAAAAGTCTCATAAAATCTCGTGTCGGCGTCGTAAGTTATTCAAGGTCAAAGGTCACTAAAATCTGTTTTTCTTGATTATCTCAGTTTCTATAGCTCAAATGATGTTAAGATCTATTATAAAAATTGTATAGCATAAAATTTTCTACAAATTTTGTTCCAAACATTTTTTAATATGCTCAACCGTTTTAGAGATGGAAGGCGGAAAAATTGATGGACGTACAATTTAAAAAATTATGGCTGAACCTCAGGAGTGGAGTTGGGTGTTGCAAAATGAACTCCTGGAGCAAATAACAACAATATTACCACCATCTCCTGAGGAATTACTTAATACACTATTTTGTAATTGTAAGAATTGATGTGGGGTGCGCTGTGGGTGCAGAAAATCGGGGTTGCAATGCACTTTAGCTTGTAGCCAGTGTAATGGTCAAGCTTACCTCAATGCTGTTTGATCACAAAGCGACTCTGAGGAAAAGAGCGCATTTGACCAGGAAATTCTGGAACGCCTGGAAACAACGATTCAGGACAACGAAGATGATGACAATGTAACGGACATTTTCACATGCTCGGAAGATGACGATGAAGAAGAAGAAAATTAATACTTTTGTTTATTAAATAATTAAAGATTTACTATATATATTTTCACTTTATTACAATTTCAAGCTGCGGACTCTCTGCCCTCTGTCTCAATAACGGTTGGGCGTATGGAAAATTTTTAAAACAAAATTTATCGAAAATTTTATACTCTACAATTTTTATAATAGATCTTAACATCATTTGAGCTATAGAAACCGAGATAATCGAGAAAAACCGATTTTTGTGACCTTCGACCTTGAATAACTTACGGCGCAGACACGAGATTTTATGAGACTTTTGAGACAACTTTTAGAATACCAAAATGAAGGTGTATACGAGTTTTCAGCTTATTATCTCTCATTCCAAGGTGAAACCCTAATTTGACGGTACTATTAGTGTAACTCAATATTAACCATATCAATTATTTTAGAAAACCCAAAAAATGCACAAACACTAACTTGTCATCGAAAGTTCATCGCCTGATGATCTCATAGTATGGTGAAAACGTTTACGATATTTTATACTTACAGCGTATTTTATTTGTGATAACTTAAAAAGTTCTAAAAAGTGTTTGTGCATTTTTTAGATTTTATAAAATATTGATATGGTGAATTAGATACGGCGAAACTCCAGAAAGTTATGTAAAAATTAAAGATGAGCAATTGTGGATTTTGTAAATTTTGAATTCTGATTGGCAAATAGGACATTATGTAACATTTTTAACAAATGAGAAGTAATCCGTTGCTATTTATCTTTATCTTCAATAGTTTTGGCGCGAAAAACATTCCAAGTAGGTACTAGTATACATCTTTTTAATTTTTTATTAACTGCTATTCCAGATTTAAACAACTATTGAAAAAAATAGGTATGTTTTAACGTAATTTTTTGTAGGAGGTTTACTTTTCAAAATAGTTTCTCCATTATAATTTTGACGTATTCTGTCAACTCTCTCTAAATCGAATTTTCATAATGCATTAAATTTGTTTGATGCATTGAGTTTATTAGAGAAATGTTTACTCTAAACCACATTAATTATAATAAGATTCAATTTATAGAGAGGCCAATTACAAAAAATTGACATCAGTTTGATTTAGATTTGAGAGAGAGTTGACATATCAAATTACGTAAAAAACAGCACAAAAAAAATTTGCTTTATATTGAACTTTCCGTTTCGGACGGGATGAGACATATATGTCCCAGAATGGAATGTTGCATATGCTACGTGAGAAACAAATTGATTCATGCACCAATTTTGTTAATAAAAAATGGTCAATTTCGCTGTAAATTACCAGTCCTTAAAAGGTTAACAAAATAAATAGGTAGGTATCATATACCTATATTAATTAAAAATAATTACTATACTAAAAAAAAGCAGTGTACCAAATTTCGGCTCACTAAAATATTGAGAAATTTGTTAACATGATCAAAAAAAAGTTGACGATAAGAGTAAACAAACTTTGTTCAAATACCGTTCGTGTGCAGCGTTAACGTCACACCACTTGCGTGAGTATATTTTATAAAAAATGCAACTTAATTAATTGATTATTACCCAGACCGTTGTGGTCCGTCCACATCAAGCGTAATAACTATTCTCAATGCCAAAACTTCAATCGCCAGATGAAGAAGATTAAAGTGCCTCCGGCACTCCATGCTTTGCAAGCCATCATGCTACGCTACGCTACGCTATTAATTGATTATTAATATTCGATAAATTGGAAAAAATAGAAAAAACTCGATTGGTAAGTATTCAAGTGCGTATATTAGTGCAATCCAAGCACACGAAATAACAAATATTGCAGAAAAATGCCTAAAGAAAAGTCGTTATATAAGACGATCTTTACTAGTTTTCATCAAAGCCCACGCAAGACTTTTCATACATCACCAAACTAATAAGAAATTTTGGAGTAATCGCTTTTAAACAGTTGCTCACAGACTGACGCATCTTGGACGTGCAGAGCTTAATTTTATTTTTATTCATCGGGCCCTATCGGGCCGATAAAAAGTATATCACGTACAAATACTCGAGGGCAAATTTCGCCAAAATTCAAGAGAATTTTTCAAATGAATGCAGTATATTTTTCATATGTTAGCGGTAGAATTTATTAATAACGAATTACTATCGACTCGAAAAGTAGCGTTCTATGGAGATGTATACGTGTGGTCGATGAAATCTCATTTGTAGTTAATGACGACAGCTTTATAAAGTATAAAGCGATTTATTTTCCATGCGTCTGACCTCAATGTTTTCATTAAAATCTTCCAGACATTCCATATTTCGCCTTTTCTCACATTGAATATCTAGATAGCCAAATTTTTAATGATGTGGAAATTAAAGTTTTCCAGAATCTACGTAAACAAAACAGTGGCACGTTCTGTTAAAGAACTTGAATAATTTCTTTACGAAAATTATTGATGAAAATTGTCTACCAAAGAGTATGACAGCCATTAACAAATATTTGTCACAAGTTTTTGTTAATGGCTCTGCTACGCCATCTAGTAGACGGTGTGATCTCTACGTTTGAATTTTTAATTTATGGCTGATCCTTTATATACAGGGAGGTATTTTTGCAAAAATTAGTTTTTACATGTTAATTTCCTATGTTCAGCTAACTCATTCAGCACCCTGTAAATAAAGGACCAACAATTAAGACGTAGAGATAACCCCCTCCACTAGATGGCGTAGCATAGACATCAAGAAATACTTGTGACAAGTATTCCCATAAGAGCTGTCACTCTATATATACATGCTCTTTGGTAATACCTATAACCTATAGAAAATAATCATGTTCAACGGAATAAACAGCGACGGCGCCAGCATTTTTGAAATGGGTGGGCACAAATTGGGCCCAATATATTTGGGGTGGGCAGGAGCACACAAATTTATAAATAAACTCAAAAAAATACATTATTGAAATAAGCACCTAAAAACTTTGGGTGGGCACTCCAATCACTTGGGCAAGCACTTGCCCGCCCTGGCGCCGTCACTGGGAATGAATCAATTTAAAGCGATTTACGATCATGTCACCTTAGATGTTCAACACAGCGCAGCGATCCGATTAATTGTAAAAATAAAAATGTTGGGCTTTAAAAAACATTTTCTGTAGGCAATCAAAGTACAAGGCTGCGGCCGGCAAAAGAAAATAATGTAGTATACTCGGTCGGCTGAAAAGTTCGTATCGTTTCTAAGAGAGGGCGCCACTAGAATTTTTTTCATGTGATTTTCTGTGAGAACTCACATTCAAACGATATGGGTCAAAAATTGACAGCGATCTGTCAATTGGTTCGTGAGTTATAGCATTTTGAGTAAAGCAACTTTTGTTATTGGGAATAAAATGGATAAAAAGGAATTTCGTGTGTTAATGAAACACTGTTTTTTTATAGGAAAAAATAGTGCTGAAACAAAAACTTAGCTTGATAAGTGTTATCCGGACTCTGCTTCAGCGGAAGCAACCATTCGTAAGTGGTTTGCTAAATTCTGTACAGGCTATATGAGCATCGAAAATGATGAGAGCAGTGGACGTCCAAAAGAGGCCGTTACAGTTGAAAACGTCAAAAAAATTAACCAAATAATTTTGGATTACCGTAAAATGAAGTTGATCGAGATAGCTGAGACTCTAAAGATATCAAAGGAACGTGTTGGACATATCGTGCATGAATATTTAGGCATGCGAAAGCTCTGTGCAATATGGGTGCCGCGTGAGCTCAATGTCAATCAAAAGCGACAACATGGTAATGATTCGAAGCAGTGTTTGGAGCTGTTCAACTGCAATAAAGCTAAAAATTTGGGTCGATATGTGACAATGGATGAAACATGGCTCCATCACCACACTCCAGAGTTCAATCGGCAGTCAGCTGAGTAGACTGCACGCGACGAAACCAATCCAAAGCTAGGAAAAGCACAACAGTTGGCTGGCAAGGTTATGGCGTCTGTATTTTGGGATGCGCATGGTATATTGTTCATCGATTATCTTAAAAAAGGGAAAACAATCAACAGTGACTATTATATAGCATTGTTGGAGCGTCTGAAGGATGAAATTGGGAAAAAACGGCACCAAGTTTCACCAAGAAAATGCACCATGTCACAAGTCGATAAAAACGATGGTCACTCACTGAATTAAGTTATGAATTGCTTCCCCACCCAGGGTATTCTCTAGATTTGGCCCACAGCGACTATTTCCTGTTTGGAGACCTTAAGAGAATACTCGCTGGAAAGAAATTTAGAACAAATAAAGAAGTAATCGCCGAAATAGAAGCCTATTTTGAGGCTAAAGACAAATCATACTACAAAAATGGTATCGAAAAGTTGGAAGACCGCTATAATCGGTGTATCACCCGCGAAGGCAACTATGTTGAATAATTAAATTGAATTTTTCCAAAAAAAAATTTTTTTCATCAAAACGATACGAACTTTTCAGCCGAACTGTTATGTTCTCAAGGGACACTCGCAGGTTTAAGACGAATCGATTGAAAAAAATTCATCAAAATCGGTCCACGCGTTTCGGCTCTAGAGTGCCACAAAGGAATAAACATACATACATATATAAACCATAGATGTTGGTCTAAAACATCTATGATATAGACTGATAAACACATAACCCTTCTTTGCGTCGCGCAGTCGGGTAATAGGTACCTATCGTAAAATTTGTATGATTCTAAAATGTTTGTTTTGCTAAAAGTTAAAAACACATCGATCGATTCAGCCGGGTTCGATTTGATTTTTAAAGAAATACCTAATTGCTAAACATTAATTTGTTTGTGATTAGTAATTACCTGTACGAACAATTTACATCCACAAATATTTAAATTCATTTACTGCTTTTGTCAATAGTTAATTTTGTCAATAAAAAATCCCAAAAAAGCGATTCCCCCTTAAGTAATTATATTTTTATATTTAATAACATTTTTGGGTTTGCATGGCACTTTATTCATATTAAGGCCGATTTACAAGGTTCAAGTTGATAAGTGATTTTAGTTAAGTTTAACTTAATCGATAACTTAATTTTAACTAAATTTTACTTGTAAACCGGCCTTTATAATAATCAGATATTTAATGTAAACCCAAAGAGTATGTATATAATTATACATACTCATGTATAATGCATACAATTATGCATCCTATGTATATAATTATACATACTCTTTGGTAAAACTAGATATAGGATGCGACGTGTTTCAGTAACAAAATAATGATATTTATTTATATCGTACCTCTGAGTGCTTAAGTATATTTTTATTCATAATTTAACTTGATTTATTTGAACGATTGCTTTACCACTGGTCAATAATAATTGTCAGATTTTAATTTGACACACATTAAAAGCACAAGTTAGAATGCACCCTAACTGACCAATAATAAACTAACGTACCATTAAAATTAGTCCGTAATTTACTGAAGATAACAGTAAATTACGTTCAACACTGATAAATCACTTTATCAGTGATTTGGTGAAACACCAGTGCACCTTTTTCAAAAACAGTACATCACTTTCAACATTAATTTACATGAAGTATGCCATTATTTTGTAACGCAAATAAATACTCCAAGTGCACTTTGTCGACTAATAGGAGATAAGCATTAAACTCAGTGCCCAAATTTCGACCTTCACCATGGAAATCGCCACTTAGGATGTAGGTACAGTGTACAGTATGATACAAAACATTAGTAAATTTACTAACATTTAAGTTACAAGCGCCAAAATGGTGACCCACTGCAATCAGAATCCCCCCCCCCTACGATAGATCGTTTGTTTGAAAGATTTGTATCGTGTCGAAAACATATGTACGCACTATAAATTCGATTTCTCCCTGACCTAAAATCTTAATTTCCCTGATTTTCGCTTAGAAATCAAAAATTCGTCGACTTTTGACATCTATCCCTCCCAGTGCTAAAATCCATAGTTTCCCTTCAATCAAACTGGTATTAATTATAGTATGAAGCTTTCTTTTCAAAATATTTTCGGTCATTGGCCTAGTTCTTACGTTATTCGATTTTAAAATTTTCCTGACTTCAGGTCACCCAGAGAAGTATGAACAACTACCTTATCACCATTCAGTAATAAATTGTTATCATATTTCAGTTCCACTCAACCCAGACGTAGACCACCAGCTTCTAAACTAATGGTTATTAACTTCCCTCCGACTCGTTTAGTTTATAATCAATTTCAGCTATTTTAGATAATATTAGATATTTAACCTTTTCTGCCAACTTTGTTATTAAACTTCCCCGATCTTTTGCCCGGTTTCATAAAACTTTTAATGGGCCGTTATATTTAACTAACAATAAACACAAATCCATAGAAATCCTCTGTTAACTTTAACGGTATGTTAAAAGTTTTATGAAAGCAGGCATACAAATACGCCAAATTAACGCTTAGTGACACATTGATCGCAAAATCATTTCAAATTACTGTTGTTCGATAAACAATTTAACTCATTGTTTTAAGTCGGTTTTAAGTATCATTTATAAATTTTTGATTTTCTATCTAATCAAAATTATGTCGAAATGATAATATTAAAGAGATTGAACGGTGATTTTTCGAAAATTCACACACTACCTACCATTATTTTGTAAAATAAGAGAAATGAACTTAAAAAATTAAGAATTTCAAATAAATTGCGTTGGAATTAGTATATATCTGTAAAATACATCATTAACATATAAGTGCTTTTTTTCTATGAAACAACATAAAAAATGACAATAAAATAGAAAAAACGATAAACAATGAAAATGACTCTTACGAAAAATAAATTGTCTCGTAAAAGAGAAACTTCCAAACTGGCCCAAAAACTATTAGAAATGTTCGTCGAATCATATCAGTCAAGCCTGAAGAATTAAAGATGTGGAATATTAGGGATAAATAAGCACAGCAAATTAAAAAAAAATATGATATTTTTATGCAAAAAGAAATGGAAATAAAAATAAGATTTAAAGTAATTTTCCAAAAATATTGGGCGGTACGGAGTGCCCTCCAAACCACCAGGTTTCGCAACAATTAATTTTTTAGGATGATATAGAGGAAAACACAAAATTTAAAAAAATTATGAAGATCTTAAATGACAATCTAAATGAGTTCTTAAATCTTACCCTTATTGCGTCCCGCGGTCCCCCCCCCCTCCCCCTTAAACGCCTCACATAATTAATGGACGTCCCCTAAAGAAAAATCATAAACTAACACTAACCTACATAACTCTCTTTTTCAGAATTCAGAATTAACTATTTTATGAATTTATTTTATTAATGTATTGATGGGAGGTGGCTGCAAGTAATTAAAAACATCCCCGGGTGGGAAAAAGTCGAAAAGGTGCGATTAGCAAGCCTTGGAACTCGTTTTAAAGAAGTTCTTAGATTTCGAGCAATAAATTTAAAAATAAAACATAATTATACCATTATATGAATTAATTAATATACTTTTTTCTGTCGGGTTAAAAAATCAAGTTTTCTTTGATGCTACAACAAAGATTTTCTTTGCTTCAGATTTTTTTTCTGAGTGAATAAAATAATTTTTCACCAAAGCAATAACTATAAAAAAAATAAGAGAAAAATATTTATAGAAACACATAATAATAATAGTAATAATAGTTGTAACACCCTATACTATAAAATGCCCAAAACATAGTGAACCTTTATGCAGCTTAAGGAATAAGAGGATTTTACTTAACCATTCTGACCATGAGGGCCGATAGGACGCAATTTACCCGTACCCTTGACCGTGGGACGCAATTTGACATCTCGCGTTCCAGCAAACTAAAAAACTCGCCAAGATAACGAGAACACTGCCAGAAGTTTTATGAAAACAATACGAAAACAGAGGTTACTTTTGAAAAAAAAATGTCAAAAGTCAAAGAGCAATGTGCTTGCAAACGCCCATGGGAGTTTACTTTGGTCGTGCATAAAATAGCAATATACAAAAATAATATAACGTAATTTTAAGCTGTAAAAAAGTACTTATAAAAATGTGAGTCAATTTTTTAAAACTGAAAATAATACATATAAAATTTTTTTGTCATTTTTAATACAACTTTTTTTCTGACACTTTTACATTTCTCAACATTAAATTGCTTTTTTGATGCCTACGACTTTTGTAGATATTTTACCAATAATAATTTTTGGTTTTCAGGTTTGTTCAATTTTTTAAACGAAACCTATTTTCTATTTGAATTGAAAAAATTAAAAAAACTAAAATTAAAAAAATTAGAAATGAAAAATTAAAAAACTTTCTTGTTACAGTAGTTATCCTCACGTTTTAAATTATTTTTCGTTGTTTTAGTGAAAGGGGTCCATTACCTTTCACATTGTGGTAATGATTTTTACGTAAAAAGTCGACATCAAAACGGTAATAACTTGAACACAAATTTTGTCTATGACCAAAATTCGATTTGATTGGCTTATTACATTTTTTAATCTAAGAAAGAATAACATGTAGATAAGTAATAAAAAAATAACATATATACAAGAAAATCTCTTTCGATAAAAATTTTACTAAAAAATAAAAAATACTGCTATAGGTATAGGTTATATTAGGTACTACTAATTTATCAATTTGCTTATGTATTAGAAAAATTTCACAAGACAGTAATTAAGATTCAAAAATCTACACGCATAACCAAAACCTTCACAATTTTAAAAATTGCAAAAACAAAAATATAAAATGACAATGGACTTACTTGGACTTCTTCATCGTTGTTCGACTTTAAAGGTAAATGGAAAACGTCGTCAGGATTTTTGTTATTTTTTGAAATAAATTCAACGTTTTGAAAATGAAAATCACTGGAATTCGCATGTTCAATTTCACTACCCTAAATAAATCACATCGAATTACTCAATAATGTGACACCAAACACGCCTAATATGAAATTTTTATTTTGTACTTGAATAAACTTTAATTTAATTTACTAAAGGGCATCATTATTGTTGTTGATTAAATTTTAAATCAAGTGGGGTGTGCTGAGGACGAACACATTGCAGGGATCTGAGGATCTAACAACAGAACACATCAAATTTCACCCTTTCATGATGTTGACTAAAAGGGAGAAAATCAATATATAACAAGGTCAATGAAAACACTGCCTCTAGCATTTCTCAACTCAAATAATTTTGTATAGACAAACGTGTCAACTAATTTAATCCAATACCGACAATACTCTTCTAATCACAAATTTTAATAATAGGAATAACTAGTAAACAAATTATAATGTAAGTAAATATTGCTGTCGTTTTATAATATTTTATGACTTCTTTTTATATGGATAAACGTGATCATAAACCTAATTGTCATAAAAAAACTTTTTTTAGTGGCAATAAAAACTTGAATTTCAAAATTTTCATTTTTAATAATTACTCACCGTGAAATAGGTGAATATTGAATAATTCTACTTTGAAATTATTAAAACCATTTTGAAAATTTTTAATTATCTCATTATTATTTTTATTACATTTTTTAATAATTTTACCTAGCAATTTATTAAGAATTTTAAATTAATTAAGATATCGTAGTTGCTGTGATTGTAATAATGGTCTCATTAGCTTGCCAAGTAGCGGGTATTGTTAAATGATATTCAAAGTGGCACTTCTTGCCACTTTAAAAATACAAAGTCTAATATATTCTTCTACGTCGCTGTAACAATAGAAATTTTCTTTAAAAATCAGTCTCGATAATGAAAAATTAAGACTTATCCGGCAAGACGTACTCAATGTGAATTACTTTACAACTATAAATTATAAATTTCGAGTGCCGTAGT
The DNA here is from genome assembly GCA_949152465.1 of Cantharis flavilabris. Taxonomy (NCBI): domain Eukaryota; kingdom Metazoa; phylum Arthropoda; class Insecta; order Coleoptera; family Cantharidae; genus Cantharis; species Cantharis flavilabris. Next base: position 60,829,384 of record OX424435.1, read on the forward strand.
TATATAAATATTTTAGTTTCGGTGCTTGTGTTAAACAAATTACTAAAGAAATTCAACTTTTGAAAGTGGTTCAACGATAACCTCACAATTAGAAAGTCCGCTTTGTTAATATTATATTAATTTGCGATATAAATATGGATTTAAACATTACATTTTAATTACCTTTTTTTCATGATTTTCATGTGTATTTTCGTCGATGTTAAGTCTCTTCTTCGTACCTTCCAGAAGTTTTTTATGTATTTCTAACAATTCGGTTATTTTTTTGCTATCGTACGACATCCTTGAAAAAAGCAAAAACGTTGGTATACAATTTTTCGTATCACTACAATAATAACTAATAATTAATAAATTTAAATAACGGCAATCAACGTAATAATTTTAAACTTCAAATTAACGGTAACAAAAACATTTGCACTACTTGATTATTTTTACCTACTGGAAATCAAAAGAACTAAATCTGGAAACTTCAAAAATAAAAGTCAGGGGCGGAACTACATGAGCGCGGTGGGTGCAACGCATGTGACCTTCCCACGGATTTTCATAAATCCGTGGACCTTCCTCATTCCTTTAAAAATAATTTAAAAACAATAAAAATAGAATATATAGAATTATTATTTAATTTTTAAAATTCACAATGAAATATTAAACAGGGTGACCCAGACCACCCGTATCAGTACTTTTTTTCAAAAACGGTAAGTCGTAGAGAGTTGGGCTAAAAAAATTTATTACAAAAGCCCTAATGACGAATCTAATAGTGATATTATTATTTCCGGGAAAAGTCGGCATCCAGAGTAGTTTGCTCCAGAAAGTCCCGAAATCCAGAATTTTAAATGGCACCATATGTCAAAAGTGGTATCGTTGGAAAGCTCCTTAAAAAATAAGGAAGTTTTGTAGGAAAATTTTTTTTAATACTCCCACCCCTTTTAAATTATATTCGACTTAATTTATTAAGTTATTATTTTGATTATTTTGACTTTATTTTAAAAATTGGCATTCAAAATCTAGCTATCGGGTTAGACAATAATTAGACAATAAACCAGAAGAGCTCAACAGTGTTTGGAAGTAAATGGAAGGCATTTTGAACACTTGTGACATTGCTCTAACGCGGTATCTGGATTTCAAGTGCTGACTTTTAAAGTTAAGTTCGTTATAAGAAATTGAAATTTAATAATTTCAAGTGAATAATATAACTTAAAAGGGGTGGGAGTAATAAAAAAATTTTTTCCTACAAAACTTGCTTATTTTTTAAAGAGCTTTCCAACAATACCACTTTCGACATATGGTGCCATTTAAAATTCTGGATTTCTGGACTTTCTGGAGCAAACTACTCTGGATGCCGACTTTTCCCGGAAATATAATATCACCATTAGATTCGTCATTAGGTCTTTTGTAATAAATTTGTTAAGCCCAACTCTCTACGACTTACCGTTTTTTAAAAAAAGTACTGATACGGGTGGTCTGGGTCACCCTGTATATTGGCAGTTTTCTTTTATCGAGGTAAACAAAGTATAGGCATCATTTATCTTTATATTAAATTGCCGACATAGTAGTACCATCATACAAAAAATGAATGATTTCCCATTTTAGCAGCACCAAAGTACAATTTTTTTTTCGTTGAATTATAATTTCAGCTTTGCCAGAAAAATTATTTTTCTACTAAAAAGTAGAAGTAGACTTAAGAAACCTCATAGAAGGCTAAGCAATTTAGCAATGCTCTGCATTGAAAATGAATAAGTTGCCTGAAATTTAAATATTGGCAAATCAATTGATGTTTGCCGATGCAAAAAGGAAAAAAGACTCTAACTCATAATTCAAAGGCAAAGCCGAGTGGTTAGAAAACTTGCACGGCAAGACAACCAAGTTACATTTTACTCCGAATAATAAGTATACGCGATTTTTTCTTACAACCAAAAGTTTAAAATTTAATTTCCAAATTTCATCGAAGTATTTAACTTTAAATGTATTAATCTTAACTTGTGAGAATAAATAACATTGAAAACTTCAATAAATAACAAATAACATAATAACATAATAAGGAAAAAGTCAGAAATTTATTTATAAATAAATATAAATAAAATGGCTATTCACGATGTAGTTCAACCCGGGACAATTATCTAATTATTTCTAAATGACAGCAACTTGGTCTTTTTCAAGGCCTCATAAGTGTACAGGGATTTCTATTTAATTTAGACAAAAGCAAACTCATTTTACGGTTTGCTAAAAACATCCCTAAAATCAATTCACCTCGACTGGGAAGCTCGACCTCTCCAGGGAAACCCGAACTCGGCGAAGTACGAAACATGTGTGACGGCTATCACTTTTTTCCGATTTCTTCACTTGGAGATATCTATCGGATAAGTATAACTATAAGAATAACCAATAAAACAAGCGTAATTCAAATTTTTACGGTTGTTTGATTGGTTATACTTATAGTTATACTTATCCCATAGAAATCTCAAGGTGAAAAAATCGGACATAAGAATGATAAAATATGGAATCTGTAGAATACATAATATTTTCATCATTGCCCACCCATTGGGCATTAACGTCATTGCCCGGACAATAATGTAAAAACCACATACGAAATTTTAAATGTCAACATCGCCCAAAATGTATGGTCATTGACGTTAATGGCCGAATTGTCATCATTGACCGTAACATATATATATAGGTATATAAATAAATGCTTTATTTCACTCCGTAACTCAAAAGCAAGAAAAAAGTAAAGAGGCCTCTCGTATTATGTTGTTAAGAGCAAATAGATATTTATTAAGCCAATAATCAACGTCTAAAAGTCATCTAAAGCAGTTTCTTTAAATGTGCGAAAAATTGTATATAACACATGGGTCATTGAGTCCCGGGACTAATTAGTGAAAACACATTTTTTTGCAAAATTCAACTTTATTCATCAACATAGTCACCTTCCATAGCGCAATACAAGAATTCCAATGTTTTTCTAAACTTTCGATGCTTTTCTTACAGAAAGGTTTGTCTTTGGCCTCAAATTAAGCCTCAGTTGCAGCTATAACCTCATTATCGGAGCTAAATCTCTTACCCTGAAGCATCTTTTTTTAAGATCTGCGAACAAGTAGAACTCTGATGAAGCCAGATCTGGTGAATATGTGGGGTGTGGAAGCAATTAGAATCGTAGATCGTTCAATTTTACCTTCGTTTAATCGAGCAAATGTGAGCAAACGCGGCACCCATTTAAATTTCCATGAGCAACTTTAAACACGGTGTTTTTTGATATTTTTAGAATGTCATCAGCTACCTCTTGCAACTTTACTTTTTGATTGCACAAGTTGATTTTCTGAAATTTTTTGGTTTTTTGACGGTAGCCACCTCAATTGGATGACCTGGGCACTCCGCTTCTTCGGGGTCGTTCGACCGCGTTTAGAATTTGCATACCATCGGCAAATGGTTGTTTTCGATGGGGAATTACCCGATAACACATTTCAAGCCATTGCTGAGCTTGAACAGTATTTTTACCTATCAAAAATCAGTGTTTGATTAACACGCGAAATTCTTTTTGATTCATTGTTCACAGAATAGCAAAAGTCGCTTCACTTAACTTTCAATATCTCGACAATAACTAGCCAAATGGCATGCAATTTTTACACGTATCTTTGGAAGGTTGGTACTACCGAAAACAAAAGCAACATGGCTTTGGCGGCGCCATCTATGTGTCAGTCCCGGGACTTAATGACCCATGTAGTAGGTAGATACTATAAATACCTCTAGACCAAAACTACTTTACGTCACGAACGAATTTTGTCTGGTCACTGGTGCAATAATTTTCCACTTTCAAAATGAGTTTTTCTTAATCTCTTGATGTATTATTATTATTATTACTATTCGTATAGCTATAGAACAGTAGCTTAGTGGTAAGTAGGATAACCCCAAGGGTTACAATCACAAGTAAAATTATAAAAAGCTCAGCTGAAATCAAACTGAATTTTTCAATATTGACTACTCTCTAATACTAATTAGTATTTTAAATTTCTATTTTAGTATCTTAAGGTCGACGAATTTTTAAAACAAATTTTAGAAATGTTAACAAAAAAAAACAGTTATTTGTTTACAATTTACCTTCGATATTTACTATCAGATTTTAGTATAAAAGGACGTTCATTAATTACATGAAGCGTTTAGGGGGCGAAGGAGTCGAGCAAAATCTCACGTGGGGGAGAGGAGGGCCTCGGCAAATAGAACGCAATTTTTTTTCCGTAAGAAACTGGGTTAAATTAAGTAAAACAAGCAATCTTACGTGAGATTAGAGGGAAGAGGGTCAATTCAAATTTCACGAAATCTCACCAGTGGAGGAGGGGGGGTCAAAAAATCGCCAAAATCGCCTCACGAAATTAATGGATGTCATCTGAGGGGTGTCCGGACAATTGTTCGCCGGCAATTGTTCGCCTGCAATTGTTCGCTATTTCTTCGTCGGGTCTATATATATGTTTGTGTCACCATATCTTCCGAACGGTTATAAGTAGCGACGTACTTTTTTGACAGGATGTGTGTAAAAATCAGGAGAATGTTCCTGGCTGGTCAAATACAAATTCAGTATTCTGTGTATACATCTATAGTTGAGAAATTACATCAAGTTGGTAAATGTTTCGTTTAAAAATAAAATTGAAAATTTTGAAAACTTTCCAAAAAAAATTCCAAAAATAAAAATTCACAATAAAAGCACTGTTCAATTTAAAAGGAAATAAATAATTTTTTTTTCTTCACTCAACAACATAGACTCGGGCACTTAAAAACTCGAAAACTTAACTTATCATCGCCCCCCCCCCACTACAAAGTTAAGTTACTGTAGCGTCCGAGAGTTTAAGTTGTTGGGTGAAGAAAAAAAAATAATTTTTTTCTTTTTAAAGGGAACAGTAGTTTTTAAAGTTAGGTGTTTTTATTATTAATTTTTGTAATTTTGTTTACAGTCGAGGGTTTTTAAAATTTTTAATTTTATTTTATTATATAATTTTATTTACCTATTTATTTATATATTTATTTATTTATTTTATTACATAATAAAAATATTTGAATTATTTTATAGCGAACAATTGTCCGGCCAACACTTGTCCGGCGAATAATTGTCCGGCCAACAATTTCCGGCGAACAATTTTTGTCCTAGAATCCCCCTAGAGGTAACATAACAAACTTACCAGTAATCTTATTTTTCTGAAAACTTGAAATATGAACTTATACTCTTTTGTCGCCCCCCCCCCTCCCAGAAAAATAATATCTACAGTGTTAAATTAGCTATTTGTACAACTAGTAAAAGAATATGACATTTTCCCAACGCTTGAGGTTTTTCATCCATACGTATTATAATTTCTTGCTTCAAAAATTGAATTTTTAACTTTTGTCATTTTGCAATAATTATAATCAAACCTACAAAAAATATTAACAACGAATAAAAAGCAAAAAATAAACTAAATAGGGTATCTCTAAATCTATACTGTGCGTTGCAAAAATTTTGTTCTGAAAGAATACTTAAATTTATTACATGCAGTCTATATAGTGCCAAATGATTTTTTTCTAAAAATTCTGTTAATTGGATAATTGCCAAGATCTCGAGTGTTCGAAAACAAGAACGCTATAGCTACTCAAAATTAAATAAACTGCCATTTTTGTTCAAAAAATTACAATATGCGTTATTAAAGTTAATTGACTCGTATACAGGGTCTAGCGCGCACTTACTACATTGATATTGAAGAACTTCATAGATGATGAGGTTCGTTATACGGTTATACTCAAGGTATATTATAATATATTATTATGAAATCATAGTAAAAGCTACTAATTATTTCTACAATATTGCAGAAATAGGTTGCAGGTCTTTATGTTATTAAAATCAATAACGAATAGCTTTATTATATGCGTAGTATAAGGTTCAGAAAACTAAATTTATTACTAGATCGATATGAGAACAATGTTAAGACTATGCCGGATGGGTATAAAAAACAACATAGGAAGAAGATTGAGGTCGCCAAAACTTCTGCAATGGAAACATTTATTGCTCAACCCGAAAATTGGCAGTACGCCATCTGGAAGTTAAATAGAATTTGTTAGTTGATTGATGTACATGTTACGAAAAACGTACTTATACTAATAAATGTGCGCAATATGGTGCATGTTACCGGACACCTCGAAATTGGAATTTCTCAGTGAGCTCTTTATAAAGTATAAAGTGATCAAGAAACCAACAATTTAATGACAAACTTGTGTTATTTGTTCTTGTTTGTTGCGATTGCATCTTTAAGCCGCCCCTGTAATGATGCAATGATTAAATTTGAAATTGCCACTCGGAATTCCTTTAAAGAAGAAGAAATATTTTTTAATTTCCAAAAAACTATTGACACTTTTAGTGATTGAACTAGCATGCATTAAACTCCGTATTGCGGGGAAGCCCATGACAGGAATAGGCCCAACAAAATAGAAACGACCAGTGTTGTAATTATAGCGTTGAAATTATATTTTGAAACTATATTTACTTAAAAAGATTTCCGTTATTTTATTAAGTTAAAAATTTTAAACACAAAAATATATCGACATCTGGACATCCTATATTACAATAATTCATCATATCAATATTTTAGAAAACCCAAAAAATGCACTAAACACTTTTCAGAACTAAAATGTTTTTAAGTTAACACATGTAAAATACACTGTAAGTATAATTTCGCAAACGTTTTCACCATACTATGGCATCATCAGGCGATGAATTATAAAGAAAATTAAGAGAGAATCCTTTAAATATTGTTCGGGGTGGTGGTGGCAAGTACTTTGAAAAAAGAAGGGGATATTTGAAGTGATAACAAAGAAGGGGGGGGGGGAAATAAGCGCTCGAATAATATATATATAAAAATACTAAAAAAAATAAATATTAAAAATTCTCTCTTAATTTTCTTTCTAATTCATCGCCTGATGATGCCATAGTATGGTGAAAACGTTTGCGAATTTATACTTACAGTGTATTTTACATGTGTTAACTTAAAAACATTTTAGTTCTGAAAAGTGTTCAGTGCATTTTTTTGGTTCTCTAAAATATTGATATGATTAATATCGAGTTACACTACTTGAACCACGTATCAATCGATTATATTACAACTTATATACTTTTATATTTTATACTTTTGCAGATTTTGAAAAAATATTATGGAAAATAAGTAATTTTAAATTTTGCGATCTATGTTGATTATGTTATTTGTTTAATTTATTTTGCACACTACTACAGAAAAATTATTTTTATAAACAATCGATCAACTTAAAATTTGTTTTATAGTTTGTTTCAATCAGAGGTTTCAATATAAATGGAATTAAAAAAGAAATATATCAAATTAATTACTTTGATATAAGAATGTACAAATTTGGCGGCAAAAACATAATATGCCAATGCCAATGCATGCGTTATCATGGCTAGCGGGCGATTAAAAACATCCCTTTATCTCTATTATTATGTTTTGCGACAAAGTTTATATTATACATTCTTACATCAAAGTGTTTTGATATATGACTTTTTTTAATTTTATTTATATTGAAACAAACTATACATTTTTACAATTTGAAAAATTTTACTAATGCAAAAAATGGGCTATAATTTTTGTTCAAGTTTTAATAGAAGACTGAGTACCGTTGCCTGTATAATATATGGTGTCCCGTGAGTGCGAGAGAAAACGCGATAAAAATCTTCTGTAAGTCTTCTTACAAATCTATATTATATTACTTATGTAAGTTGCACTATTTATATGTTTATCCTATGTCGTACTGTCAAGATGTTAAAAAAAATTTTTTTATATAAAGGTGCCTATTACAAGAACAAAGTTTAAAAACTATAAACTATAATAACATAAGAGTATTTTGAAATACATTCATACTTTTAAAATTATTAGGTAGTATACTCACATGCTTTTATATGGAACTTAGTAGGTAATCCAATGAAAATTTGATAATTATTATTTGTTAGAAATGAACAACACCACATGAAATCATCATTACCTCACGGTAAAATTAAACTAAACCTAAAGAGGTAGTACCTAGTTATAGAAGCACAACCGAGAATTATTATATCATTTTCTATGGATGATTGATTTATAAAAATAAAGTTTCTATTCAATTGTATAAAACTACGTTTTAAAATGTGAGTAATCCTAGAGATCAATAGTTCGATTACTTTGACTGAGTACTCGTACTTACATGATATCCATGTAATGTTTTCTTCCAAGTGAATAAATACCGACCACAGACCCAATAAGAAAAACACATAAGAACATAAGATCAATAATAAATTATTAAATGCAAATTTAATATACTTACCTACTTTGTTTATTTCAAATCATTATCGTAGTATTTATAAATGAAAGTAATACTAACTTGGAGATTAAATTATGTTCAGGATAACATGAAAATTTAACTTCTGATAAGGGTCAAAATTCGAACAAACATAATATTAACTAATATCAAATTGGTATAATAGTCATAGTTATGTTCTATAATTTAAACTACCTACATTAGAAAAGTTATAATAGCCCAGGACTTTTAAGATTTGACCTAGAAAAAAATAATGAAAATCTGAAAATTAGGTTCAAATGTTCCTAAAGCATTTCTGAACAACATAATCTAAAACTCCCAAGACCGTAATCGTACAGTCATTTAGCTAAAATAGTAGATTGTCTTATTTGGATTAAAGTGGAACTTTGTTTGACACGCAATTTTGGATTTGCAAGGCAGAGCGCCAGCAATCTGGCACAAAAATTGTCTACAATTAAAATAGTAATTTAAAAAAAATTAAACCGACTTTAAAAAAAAGAAACACAATCGAAAAATAACTAAAAAGTCAAAAATAACATTTTTTTCTGATATGTTTAGGTAGGTACGCCAACTATTTTTTTGAGGTTGGTGCCAGGTTGGTACATACGGAAGAAAGTACTTACCACACGCGTAAGGGCACTTCGGAGTTTGTTCGGGGCAATATTTTAAAATTTGATGCGTTGAATGAGATGTGCTTTTAAGGACAGGCACCAACCTCAAAAAAATAGTTGGCGTACCTACCTAAACATAGAAAAAATATTATTTTTAACTTTTTAGTTATTTTTCGATTGTGTTTCTTTTTTTGAAGTCGGTTTAATTTTTTTTAAATTACTATTTTATTTGCTCCTTTTCTTAGGTAGGTACTTAGTGGTATATAAGAGCTTAGGTAAGATCGTGAAATAAATTTTAGTAATTTGTTGTGTTTTCTGAGTACGCCCCTGCCTAGAATCTGATATGGGGGAAATTAATTTGAGGTTTTGAACGAAGGGGACGGCACTTTTTTGAATAGGAGTTCGAGAAGTGAGTGTTTTGGTTTTTGATCTCGTCAAAAGATTTAGTAAGTTTTGCTTTTTTGCTGTAAAACTTGTAAGGAGACACCTTTTTTTCTTTTATTTGTAATGACTAATGATAATGACATTGTTATTTGCTGTTTAAGCTCTGTTTGCAAAAAGCCAAGCCTCCGTAGCTTTAAGTAGGCTAAAGACGCTTGATGGTCTCGCACCATGACACCCGTGCACACCAAGAAATCTTGCGTTTACGTAATAATCCAATAGCTACTGTGTTATCAAGCCAATAATTAGTCGATATCTTGCAAACTACTGAACCGATTTTGATGAAACTTGCACTGTTCCCTAAGTTGAAAGATACCTAATCCTATAAAAAAAATTATTGCAATCCGATTTCTAGTTTCTGAGAAATACGTGGACAAACATACATACATATACTTATGAAATTTGGCATATACGTGTTTAGAAGCCCACCTAGGCTAACATATTATATGAAAATTGTACAATTCAAACAATATTACATACATACGGATCAAATTGATAACCTCCTTTTTTTGAAGTCGGTTAATAAAACTAGACTAAATTATATGTAAATGTATGATTAGAGATGAGAATTTTAGGTCGTAAAAATTCAAAAAAAGGTACCTAAAAAATTGCTATGTTAGGTTGGCATTGTAAAGTTTTATTGGTTTTATGTAACTAAACCCACCAATTAGGTATTAAAACTTGACAAGTACCAATAACAAACTTTACATGTTAATTGCCTATATTCGGCTAACTCATTCAGCACCCGGTATACATGGACTTGATCTCTATCTATGATACACAATTTCATTTAGGGGGAGGGAGCAATTTTTGTATATGATTTTATCTAACTCCAGAAAATTATTTATTCGATTTCAAAATTTGAAATGTATTTGTCAAAATAAAGTGCTTCGGTCGTGAGTCAGGGAAGGACAATTATTGCACCCATTGCACCCTTGTATCCCCGTCAGAATACATTAAACTAATAATACATACGACTTCTCAGGTTATCAAAAAGTACCCGATGGCTGGATTATAATTGCCAGCTTCATTGATTTTTTGTTGTACTTAATAAGGACATAAGTCACAAGTTAAAACCTAGCCAAATATATTGTAAATTAAAAATTAACTGAATGTCTCGAAGAATTTCTGAATAATAAAATCTAATTTAAATTAAATTGACGGGCAGAGACGGATGACGAATCTAACCAATATTTCAAAACAGAGCAATTTTATTAATTTGCCAATTGCATCAATTATTAATTGAAAAATTAATTTAATTTAATTAATTCATTTTACGGTGGATCCGTGATTTGCCGTGGTTACGTCAACCAAAAAGGCCCGAAGCGCCCGTAGCACAGCCAAGGGCTGCGTCTAACGCAAACTCACTAACGTTATTAACGTCATCCCGAACAATTATGTAAAAATTACATATGAAATTTTAAATGTCAACATCGCCCCAAATGCATGGTCATTGACGTTATTGTCCGGCCATTGACGTTAATGGCCAAATTGTCATCATTAACCATAACATAATACAGTACAGTCTCGGTAATCCGAACACACGCTAATCCGACCATACAGTAATCCGAACACAAGAAGAAAAACTCAGTAGTCCGCACAAATAGTTATAATCCGAATACAACTAATAAAATTTTTGGATTATAGAATAATGTTCGGATTGCAGTGCAATACAAGCACTACAAACTGCTGAAACTAAGTAATAACTACGAAAGCTGTCGATAGTTTTCAAGTTCGTTTAAGATGGGCACGTGAAAATGATGTCCCATCTCATAAATTCTTTTTATAATTAAGAGTAGAGGCAAGAAAAAAGGAAATAGGTGCGGAGAAACAAACCGTAATTACAAACAAGTTTTCTAAGAAATAATTTTATTTTTTCTAAGCACAGTAGAATGAGGTTTGTTTATTTATAAAATAAAAAGTATTTTAAAAATTCCTTTTTTTAGCTTGATCCAGCAATCCGAATTTCTCTGTAACCCAAATAAGGCAATGTTTCTATTAGTTCGGATTACCGAGACTGTACTGTGTATTATATCTGCCTTGTAGATTATCTCAACCAAAAAAAAATATTTTTTGAGCAAAAATGAGCAAAATTATATATTCTTGTGAATACTTTTTTTTTGATGAAGGATATAAACGAACTTGACTAATTCCTATTAGTCAGATGCGCACTTGATGTACAGTCAATTTACGACAGAAAACGCTATTTTATTGTGATTTGAATTCTACATACCTAACATATTTAAAAATATTTCAAAAAAATATCTAATTAAAGATAGTTTTATGAAATGCCTAAATAATCTTTAAGACTAAAAATAATTCATCAAATAATTGATCAAATATTTTTCCAAATTATTCGTTAGAAAATTTTTTTACCTAATTCAACAGACTTTGTATCTTTTCCCAAAGGAAGAGCCCCTGTAAAATTATTTTGTGAAATTAAGCTTAATTCAATTAAGAACTGCCAAAATAAAAGTTTCTCGTTTTTCCAATTTCCTCAATAGAAATGAGAAATAATTAACCAGGCTTAAATTTATGTTACAAGGGATCCAGACAAGAAGTGTTTATATTACGATACCAATTGGGGTCAATAAATGAATATTCATTTTATGCAATATCATATCTTTAATTCATTATAATAAATATGATACAATATTATAGATGTACCGAGTGTAGGTATTTTGTTCAAAAATGTATCGGTGAAGTGATTTGGATTCCGTGTTATGCTTTTAAGCCTTTTAAGGTTCTAACAATTTATTTTAAGTATCTAAAATATGATTTCCGTCTTAAAAATTTACTTTTATCCTGATATTTTTGACTAATCAAAATTTATTTGCATAAAAGTCTGCTGCTGTGGAGATTTATCTTTAAAATGGAAAATACATTCTCGTCTGCTTCTCTACTTACCTACACAATAATTTAAAGATGTATTATTGTCCAAATACTTTAAACTTTGAAATAAAAAAACACATTTACTGAATTACAAATATTTTTATTTTCATAAAAATAATCATAAATTATATGATGATGCACGCAGACAAATTCAATGAAATGATTGCGTATTTATTTTAACAAATAATGAGCGACTTCATTTCTTGTCAATCGATATATACAACATTCTCTCTTACTTAATTTACACAAAACACAACACAACAACGAAAAAAAAATAATTTCACTGTAATGGAATAGGTACGCCTAAAAGGCTTTTAGTCCTTAATATTTACACTTTTCAATTGTCCCTTACAATAATAAAAAAACATACAATTTAGTCAACAAAAATCGAAAGACTAAATTAAAAACAAAATTTGTTCAACTCATAAAATAACAGCAATGGTAAAAAACTGTTTTAAATCACAGATTAAAAATATTAATTAATAATAAAAGTTACTGGCAGCGACTTGGACGCTTGTGTTTGTTTACAATCATCTATCTATCAGTTTACAATATTTTCAATTTTTCAACTAATAATTTAATTATTATATTGTATAAAAGTTGCAAATAAAATATGACGGTCAATACTAGTCTTACAAGTTTTGATATTATGAGGCCTGTTTGTACATTAAATACTTTTGTGGCTTTACGCTTACACACTTTTGAAATATCAACTTTGATTTGATAAATTGTTCAGTCAAATAGTTCGTTATTACTCAACCAACGCTACAATATTTAAAAAATAATACTATGACATTTTTAAAAATTACAAACTAAATGTTTGATAAGCAAACGCAACCATTTATTTTCCTATATTGCTACTTTTTCAGTCTACTTTTGTTTTTTGTTTTGCTAAAATGATGTTACCTAATAATATTGTAATTTTGGTTGATAGGCAATTGTGTAATGAGATAAAGTGCAGAGGTAGCTTAAATGGAATATACAGCTGACATCGCACAATAGCTTGGTCGACTGCTATGTTTTTTTGTACTTATCAATAAAATATAATGTATACTGTATATAGAATATTGGTTAAAAGTACGAAATCTTTCATCTTTTACTATTTACAGAAATTTAAAAATTTAAAAATCATTATACAATAATAATACAATTTTGAAAGAGAAAAAATTAATTTACACATAAAAGTCGAGGATTTACACTTTTGACCAACTCTGTATCATCATCATCATCATCATTATTATTATTATAAATAACAGGAAGCATTTACCTTGTTGTATGCGTGGCTAAATTAACTTTCAATTTCTATTATTGTTAATGGCAATAATTGGATTTTAAATTAGAAATGCAAAGTTTTAGCCACTTTAGATATTACGAGATGTTATTGATTATCACTTACAATATTTTATAATATATTTATATTTATATAATATATACAAATATTTTACAAATAACAATCTTTGGTTAAAAACAAAATATAAATTAACGTTCAAAGCAAAAATAACTTAATTAAAAAATTAAGACATAAATTACCTAAATATAATACACCGTTTATCAACATAAAAAAATGCTACCAAAATCCACAGGAAACCAACTCGAATTGCATGTGCAATACTCACGCAAAATTAAAACTGTGTACGTCGACGAAAATAATACTACTAAAAAAAGTTTGCCCGATTAAGGCATGAGATCGTTTATAAAAAGTTGATATCAAGGCTAGACCGACACATATTTATATTATAATAAATATAAAATATACACAGTTACAGTTCCACAAATATTGTCAGTCTACAACTTTGATTTCTAATTATTATTTAGCAAAACAAAATAAAAATCAGTCTATTCAAATTAAACAATTGTAATATGTAACAGTAAAACAATTGAGTCTCATTTACAGTATTGTCTGTTTACTTATTAAAAACAAAAATGTTGCTATTAGCACATTTTATGTTTTGTGAGTGAATGTGAGTCGCCGCAACAATTCATTCCGAATAGTTTCAATTTTAACCATTAAAGTAATAATTTTTTATTATGATATTTGTCGTTTAGACAAATAAATCATAAGAAGTGAGGAACTAAATCCTCGTAGTAAGTCAATTGTTAAAAGAAAATAAATATCAACAATTAAATAACGAGTAACAATAAACCGCAACAAAGTTCTCGGTTGCAAATAAAACTATAAAAAACAACATTTTCATTATTTACAATCTTTTGGTTACGGATTTTTTAAAAATGTATGTGGTCGGAAGGTATATAACAACAAATAAAAACAATCACCTCCACAAAAGAATTAAAACAATTCAAAAACAAACAATCACGCAGACTCATATTCACCGAAAAACGGCCAAATTAAAAAAAACTAAAAAAACAATTTTTTCAAATTATATCAGCCAAATCGTTCTTTAACAAGAAACATTAATTTTTTCTTGCCTTTATATGCAACTTTCATGTTTTCAATAAGTTGAGTGAACTGAGCATGTCCATCGTGTGCTAATATAAAAGTATCCCTAGCTTTAGTTAAAAAGTCTATGAAATCTCCATAATGTCTAGGCGAGATATGTGTTAAACGTGAATGAGTTGTATTGATGTAGGCAGCAACGGCGGCTTCTAACAATTGTCGTAGAGGAGGTCTGTCGTATGAAAGTGGTTTTATTGCTGCAGCACAGCCTCTACTACTTCTATGCGGATGGGAATGATGTTTTCCATTATCTAAGGGAGGAGGAGGATGCGGACATGACATACCTGGCGCCGTCATACTACACCGTCGAAGAATATCGGATAACACAGTCGCACATTGCACATTTTTTACCAAAAGCGGAATAATATTTGTTAATTCGGTTTTTCCTAACGAATGGCTTAAAGCACACGCCCAGTGAATATCGTTTATGGCTGGATGGGTATCCTGAAAATATAAAAAAATGTGATCAATAAATAGATCTGATCTACGTCATGAAATGCACAATTTCTGTGATAAAAAATCAAAAGGTCATTCATAAGTCTACTAATCATAGTTTTGATATTTTTGTTGCATCATAGCCAGAGAAATATCCTCCCCTATCAAAGGATCATTTTTGACTTATGCCTATTTGCCTTTTTACCACCAATTTGTACCTAAGCTAATCATTAGAGACCGGATAAATAAGCACGGTTTTCTGAAAAATAAGTGCTTAAAAAAGCACGCTATTTTGCCAAAATAAGTTCGAATAATGCCAAAAAAAAGTTATGAAAAAGTCGTAATCAAAACAAAAAAAGCTAAAAATGGGAGTTCAGGGAATATTATTAGTGCTTAACAAAGCACTTTTGCACATATTTATTTAATACAATAATATATATGATAATAAAAATTTAAATTATAAGTTCAAATAGTATACTGTTTGGCTAGGGACGAAACAAAACGATTTCAGACCAGGGTGAGGATTGCTTGTCCAAGCGACAGCGAGCGACACACTATTTTACATATTACCTGCAATGAATCGGAGAGTTTCATTAACTAACCTAACCTTCATAACATATAAAAACTGTCACTGTCAGATAAATTGACGGTTAAAACGATAGATTTAAAACTGAGTAGGTGGGAAGAAACTTGACGGTTTCTGTCCTAGGGAAGAAACCAATATTGGTTTCTGACCAGCAGTCGCGTTGATCTGCAATTGTCGTTTTTCGACTGTCTCAACAAGCAATGAAACTCGCAGTTTCATAGTAGGTAATATGTAAAAATTATTTAAAATAATATGTTCAAAAGTTAAAAAATAAAAAAATGATTATCATCTTATAGTTATATATTTTTAAATGTAAAATTGTAAGCTGTGAATTATATTTATTCAAAATTGAAAAACCGCTCTGAATACTCTACATTCAATTCTTTCATATCAAATAAAAAAACAAACGATCATCGTTAATTTCGAGTGCTTAATAACTAAGCATCTTCAATCTGTCTCACGCTCAGAATGCAGAGTCCAGCTCCTCATCATGATTACTACTACTCAATATTTATACTGAGTATGTGAAGATATACTACAGAAATGATCCTGTGAAGTGTGATCTTGATTTTCCAAAAAAAAATTTTTGTGTATATTTAGTGGTTCAATTAACTCAATTAGGTGTTATCTGTTGTCTAATAGTAATGCCATATTATATTGCAAGCAGTTCCATCAAGTTATAAACTGAAAGACATATCATTTTGGCCATGTTTTCACATCATTTTTTCCAAACAATTTCTTTTTTGAAAAGCATAACAACTGTTAAGTGCATTTTGAATATTTGCCACCGAAGCCTCGCCGGCGCCGATAAATTACTGGACAATAGACCTTTTTCTTTTATGTATTATTGTTTAACCTGTTGGGATTTTCCCCAGCAGGTACCAGCACATATTTTTGTTGTTAACGTCGGACCAAAGAAACCCTTTGGTCTTCAGTCTCACATTTTGTTTCGACATAATAAGAACTCGGAGTTCACACTGCAAGAACTCCAATTTGTATATAATTAATGTAAATATTTGTTAAGTGTTATTTATCAATTAAATCAAGTGAGAAGCCAAAATAATTATTATTTGTATTATAAGCTAAGAAGCAAACAACAACAATTGAATAACATGATGTGATGAGCAATATGTTTCCTTATTAACCCTTATGTAAAACAGACGTTTTACAATTTTTTTTTATGTTTCATTCAATATTTCTCAAAATCCTTCCAGATTGTCGCGATTTGACCTTTTTCAGCTAGCTGCTTGGTTTTTGTTAAATTTTACTGAAATAATCTGTTCTAAAACCGTAACGAAAAATTGTCTTTAGATGTTATTCATTAGTAATAATAATCAACTTGTACTTTCCAACTATTAGTATCCTGTAGTACTGATATATTAGTACTATATAACTAATATATTAAGTAATAGTAGTATAATATATTAGTATACTATTATGAAACGGGACCCAAGTAACTGTGTAACTGTGGCCCTCTCTTTTCTCCTGCTTTTACATTTCAGAATAGCTGGTGTTCCCGAATTGAATTTGTAAATCAAAATTTGTAATACAAATAAAGTAACAAATTATAAATCTGATTGGTTACTCGATTATTTATCGAACAGATTTGAAACCAATAGATATCTTGAGATGAAGTAAACGGGCATAAGAAAACATAAATATCTTAATAAATTTGTACTGTTATGTATCAAGCCTGGGAGGTCGCCTTTTACATTACTTTTCATCCTGTATGGTGAAAATGTCCAATACGCAAAGATGCATGCGCTTTATCATTTTTAGTTTTTTTCCGATTTTTTGTTTATTTTTCAGAATTTTTGAAAAACCAAATTAGAATGCCGCAAGTGAAAGCTGTGTACCAAATTTCAGCTCTCTAGGACGGACGTAGAGAAGTTGGTTAAATAAAAGCTTTTAATAAGGATTTCTTTTAAATTCTAAAAGCTTTTTTGGGTGAACTAATTTAAACTATATATCTGGGTAAGGTGTTGTGTACATTCATAAGAGTCTAATTTAACATACAGATGTCCATAAAACGCATTGCCGTTACATAGAAACTGAAAAATCGGTGGAATCTGTAGGTGGGTACCCGGGCATCTCGGGTGTGTAACAACGTAGGTAATTCCGAGTGTGCACGTAAGGGTTAATATCTACTGACAAGTAAGGTATCAGGAGCGCCCCAGTGTCCCTTACCAATTTTAATAATTTTTGAATGTATGGTAGAGCATCGAAGAATAATAAACTCTTATTTTTTTAGAGGATGAAACTCGGTTTTATGGGGTGTAATAGTCCTCTGTACTTAGGATAAAAACCAAAATTTTAAGTATGGTTTTCTTAATTTCAATGAAAGCAACGTCAAACAGTCCATTTTGTAACTAATTTCTGAAGACAATATAATTTATTATTAAACTATTCATAAAATTGTGATATTGAAATTGTGAATTGAAATAGCTATGCTAAGTACAATTAATTGAGAAACCAAGTTAGTTAAATTTTTTTAAATTCATCAGTTAGGTAATTTTTATTAAATATTTTTGACAATTTTTTCTTTGATTTAATTATTGAAATAAATAATGGCTATATTATACAGTCAAACTTCCCTAACTCAAATCTCAAGGGACCACCAAAAAAATTCGAATTAAAGAAACTTCAAGTTATGGACAGGGCCGGCAACATTTGTGTTGCTTGAGTGCTTGGGCACCACACTACGGATTTTGAGCACCACACGGGAAACTACCAAACAATAAATAATTTGGGAAAGAAAACACTAAAAACTTGAAAAAATTGTATTTCACATCACATAATATTATGTCAGGACCACACGGCAAATCTAAAAGATGCCGTCCCTGGTTATGGAGATAAAATTACACGTAAATATCTGACAAACCTATATATTTTTTCAAAAAGAAACTCAATTTATAGAATAATTTGAGTTAGAGAAGTTCGAGTTACGGAAGTTTCACTGTATTTCTGTATCTTCACTTTAACTAGATATACTTTTGTGTGTGGGTGACCAGAATCATCAGTCCACTAAATTTATATTAAGTTGACTTAACTCGATGCTTAACTTAAAATATATTTATTTAAATAAATTTTACCTGATTGTATGCAAGATGAACATTTTTCATGGCAAGAACGGCTAATTTATAGGCTCTAGCGGGGTATCCTCTATGTTCCATATACCTGGCTATTGTAAAAAGTTGGGAAGAGGTCATAACGTTAGAAGATGCATCTATTACTATTTGATAAGCCGTTTCAAAAGCTAACGCTTCATTTTCGCACAACGTCAGCGCATTCAAGGCACAATTTGAAGGGTCCTGTAAAATTAACAAACAAAAAACAATAAAAATCGCACTTAGAAAGCGAATAGTGATCTTACTTTTGTCGCACACTGCAGTGCAAGAGTTCGAGCACAACTGGATAATTCTTCTTGTTGACTAAAACTTAAATTAAGTCGCATCATTGTACTGTGAGACATGATTGTGGTAGCCACCGGACCTGTGGCTTCAGTCGGAGTAAAAAATTGAAACCAATTTTGCATTACGGATATTAAAGCGTCCACTCCCACCTCCGTTGCACAAGTGACCAACCATCGTACCATTTCACGTCTTCTCCAATTTAACGATGATAACGTCATTCGCATAACCTACAGAACAACGCAATAATTTATTTCCTTTAGCAAAAAAATAATAGTTTAAATACCTGAAGACCTAATTCAAATGAAACGCTTAATAAGGAAGGATGTCGGGGACCATTTTCTGGCGTTGCAAAACGAAACGCGTCTTGAGCAAGTTTAAATAAATGAGAAGAACTATGTATATGTCGTTGACTTGATTCTAAAACCGTCCTCAGTCTCATAACTTCACCTAAATAATGGAAAAACTTGTGAACATAAGAAATTTTTCAAGAACTCACAATTACCTTTAGCTGCACTTAACATAGTAGAACTTAAAGCACATTGTTGGGTTTCTATGTGGCCTAGAGTAAACCAACGAGGCGTTCTACTCATCATAAGAGCACTTGATGGATTTCCTCCTCCTAAAGGGTCATCCGAGTCTTCCCGTTCTTCAAGTAACGGTAACCTCATAGCTCTCAAGCCAACTTCATAAGCTAAATCCGGATAATAATTTAATAAAGATAAAAACATAAATTTGGCAAAAGTATGCATTGGTACACTTTCGGGATGAATACCAATTCCTAAACCGCTAGTGGGACCGCCTTCGAGCAAAACGATTGCTTGTCTTCTTAACACTGCTACTAAGCTATTATCCAAATCAATTTCTTGTAATTTTGCAATTAAATGATCTTCTTGTTTGCACGCCTTTTCCTGTGCATAAAGTCCTACCGGCATTAGCCTCTGTTGTCCAAGTCCTATTAAGGCAACTTCGAAAGCCAAACTCAGATATGTTTCCGATCTATCACGCGTTCCCACGACAGGTACATGATGATAACAAGGAGTTAAATTGCTATTTTGATCTTCCGTATTTACTAAATCTATAAGAAATAATTCAAAATAACAAATTTAAATTAAATATTATTTTTAACTATTACATAAATAACTTGGTGTTCTAGGCCGTTGATCTTCAGGTATAATGGAAGCTTCTGCAAGTGCATCAAATAACGTTCCAATTGGATCCATGGGATGTCCCACCCATCCATCTGTAATGGCAGGTGCATTGATAGAGGTCGTCGAACACGTACCTTGACCATTACATCTGGACGTACAAGGAAATGGTTGATTATTACTATTTTGATTTCTATTGTTTGATGAACTGCTTGTTTGTTGGCTTTCATGCCAACGTCTTTGTGCTGTAAGTTGTTGCTGTTTCATAGTACGTACAACCGAAACTGCCAGCCTTAAAGCTGCCTCTCTGTGGCCATGTGAACGAAGAGAATCTACTCGAGCTGCACACAAAGGTAACGTTTCTGAAAATATTAGAAGGTTACAATCAGACTGCAAAAGTTGAAAATATTCTTACCGTGCCAAAGAGGCTGCCCTTGCGAATTGAAACTACCGGAACTAGAATTATCAGGAACATGAGAACAATATGTATCACTCGACAATATATTTTTTAAATGTATATTATCCCAGGACATGCCAACCGCATCTAAAGCTCTAAAACAAATTTTAATTTAAGCAAAATTTAAAAAAAGATCGACTTTATACAATAATACCTGTGAAAAATAGTTCTAGGTAATGCTGGTGGAAATGCTTTGGAACTTCCCGATAACCTTAAACGTTTACTACTTCGATGACTATACGAACTAGACTCTCCATCATCGTCATCTGAACTATCAGAAGAGTCGTACATTGGCCTGTCTCTTCCTCTATCGCGATCCCTATCTCTGTCCCTTCTATCCCTTCGCTCTCTATCTAAATATCTATTTCTATCACGATCATAATAATGCCTATCTCTATCACGATTTACGTACTAAAAACAGCAAAAGTTAATAACATTGTTATTTTTAAAATTTCTTTAACATACCGAATCCCTCTGTAACATATGATTTGATTGTTGCAATCTATAATCTGGATCTTCCTGCGGGCAGACATCAATATGTGTCCATTTTTCTAGTAAGGCTTTCCAATGATTTTTTTCGTGTTGTGTACTATTTGGATTAAGAACGATACACACCCAAAGGACACCTAAAGTATATAAAAACAATTAGAAACAAAAATTTTAATTAAACGTTAAAATTATTATGGTTCATTAATTAAGACTTCATTAATTTCATGTAGGTATAAGAACTTATTATTATTATTATTATTATTATTTCAATTATTTAAAATCAACTATTGTTTACTTTTAGTTTTGATTTAATACAGAGTAAAGCGTTTTTCTTTGAATCAAAAGAACTATTTTGTTTGAATAATTATTTTTAAAGCAAACAAATTTTGTTTACTTTAAATAAAATATTTGTGGTCGAACAAAAATTTGTTTAAATAAAACAATTATATTTAATTATTCGTTAAATTTTTTTAATTTAAACAAATTTTTATTTAACAAAATAGTATATTGTCTTATTTGGATTAAAAGCGGAACTTTCTTTGACCTGATTTTAGAGGCTTTTTAACACGATCTTTTTTTTTTATTTTTTCTAATAAAAAAATAAAAAAATTATTCGAACTAAGTATTATATTATTTAAGTACTTTTCCAATCATCATCCAAAACATCAAAAATTGATGTTTAATTAAGATCAAATTTAGTAGGTATTTAAAATAGGTAAGTATACAATAAAAAAAGAATTTTTGCTAGAAAAGGTTTTTTTTGTTAAGTAATTCAAAAACTAAAACATCAAAAGAAAAGATTTTGAAAAATAAATGTTGCTGATATTTGGGGTCAGAATAGAGTGAATCAAGTCCATAAATGCTTTTCTATACTACTAATACAGAATACGAACATTCTGGCTCAATTTTCAGTTCAGAAAATACACATTCTTCGCACCTGTTACAGAATATTTCATTCCGTAACATCCGTTACAGAATGACTATATTCTCACATCTTAAAAATGTTAAAACCTGCTAGTGACACCTACTATTAACAAGTTGTTTTACTGGTTTTATAACGCCAACTGTCAAATTGGTGTTCGCGTATTACTAGAAATACACTAGCACCATAGTAGCACCGTGCATCAGTCGTATAGAAAGTGTAGTCTGAGTCTGGAACTCGTTTGGAATGGCTATTCTCTCATGGACTCGTGGACCGTCACCCTCGCCTAAACGGCTCGGGTGACAAACTTCCCCTCGTGCAGAATATGCCAATTCCTAACTCGTAACAGAATATACTATTTATGAATTATCGACTTTTAAATATATTATTCTATTATCATTAGATAGTTATAGTTATTCTATCAAATAATTACACGCAGTGGTTCTTAATACTCTATATTTGATAATAAGAAACATTAAAATTATACCTAGTCGGGACATAAGTTCTGTTACACAGTATTAATTAAATTTTTAATGTTTCAAAATAATAAATTCAATTATGATATATACTGCTTTATTACTTAATATATAAAGAATACATTTTTAATATATTTACTCAAAATGTCCTCCTTTAGCCTTTACACAAGCCTTTAAACGCGTTGGCCAATCATCAATTGCGGCACGGACGACTTATAATGGTATCGATGCTGCTGCTTTCACCAAATCCCGCTTCAGAAGCTCGATATTTTTATAAGGCTTACTACAAGCCATGTTTTCAAGAACTGACCACAATTTATAATCCAAAGGATTCAGATCAGGACTTCCAGAAGGCCATTGTTCTGCTGCAATAAACGCAGGTAAATTTTCTGCTAGCCACCTTTGGGTTGTCTTAGCTTTGTGTGCTGGTGCAGAGTCCTGTTGGAAAACCCAATGGTTTCCTTGAAAGAGAGAGTCGTTAAGAGGCTTTACCACGTCTTCTAACATTTCTTGGTAAATTGGTGCCGATGTTTTAACGCCTTTTTCACAAAAGTGAAGTTGAGTAACCCCTTCGTAGGATACACCCCACCAAACCATCACAGATGCTGGATAATGGCCTCTTTGAACCCTCGGAATTTTTTCTGCCGCTTCTTTAGAGCTGTGAGCATAAACACGATCGTTTTGCTTATTAAATTTTTCTTCGACGGTAAAAATTTTTTCATCGGTAAACAAAATATTTTTAAAATTATTATTACCGTGCCTCCTTAATAGGGTTTTCGATCTCTCGTGCCTAATTTTTTTTAAAGCTGTTGTTAACCTTTGTCCTGTTGCTCTACGAAAAGCCCCAAGTTTTAGGTCCTGCCTCAATACGCGAGACACGCTTTTTTTTGAAATTTGCATCTCCATAGCAATAATTTTTTGTTTTCGCAGAGGATTTCGTCGTATTCTTTCACGCACTGCTTTAATCACTCGTGGAGTTCTTATGGTACGAGGACGTCCACTTTTTTTTCTGTCAGCTATTGCATTTGTATCGGTAAACCGTTTTATAGCACGACTTACAAACATTTTTGAAATTTTTAACGGCTTTAGCAATTTTAAAATTTCACTATTTGATACACCACATTTATGTAACGCAATAACTGCTATCCGATTTTCTTTCACACCCCAATCCATGTTGCTGGTTGAACTCAAAAATTTTAACTACAAGTTGCCAAAAGAAAGGGCTTTCTAAATATGTAATTGTTTTCCACCCTCTGTAATCTTAAGCTGTAAAATCTAACGGTTCTTTACAGGTAACAGAATTTATGTCCCGACTAGGTATATAATAAAAAATTTTATACGGAATAACCATAACTCCAAAAATTTCAAATATGGACTTGATTCACTTCTGTTCTGACGACTCCAGCCCACCTATTGTTTGCAATCACTTTAAAATGACAGGATGTGCTGACCAATATGAGAAATAAAATAATATATTTGTTTGCGCCACTTTTCAAATCCATTTCCGGATGCGCTTGGAGCAAGCGCAATAGGAGTTGATAACCATCCGCCATATTGAAAAACCAACCAATTTTGTTGTAATACCAATTCTGTGTATTTTACCGGTTTTTTCGATTGTTTTGTGACCAACCAACCCGATCACCAGCTGAATAATTATTGGAACATTTCACTAACAGTTATTAGTGCTTATCAGTGATTCCTATTGCTATCCTTTCCTTACCTTATGTTAGTTCCCACCAACCAAGAGAGAGGAGAAACAAGAAGATTATCTGGTAAGTCACTATATCTTTACCATCTGACACAATCGAGAAATTCCCCATACAGTCCACTGATTCTTTTCTCACCACATTTTATTTGGGGTGAGATTTGGCCCAAACATTTGGTCCTTCGAGCCGGATTGGGTTATTATTTGTTTTTTTTATTCCCAACCCAATTCAGTGATTTTGGCCCAGTCGATTGTGTTAATTTTTCTGGTAATTTTCCTAATTATTCAGCAATTTTTGTAGTTTTGATCCCGCCATTTGTTTGATTCTAAATTTTGAATTTGGAATATTTCAATTTGTGATTTTGTTGCAAAAATGGGTTTATTTTATTATTGCTAAAATTTCCGATTTTGTTAAGTTAGGTATCATAATTGATACGATAGTTCCTTATACCAGCTGCATTTATAGTTTTATCACGTCCTTTAAAATTTTATCAATTAAAACCGAATTTATTGTAAATTCAACTTACGAAGATTACCATGACTAAAGCACAAATGGAAAAACGCCTAGAAATGTTGTCTGCGAAACGTGAAAACCAATTTAGAAGAATACAATTATGCCATGATGCTGCAGTAAACTTCAAGGGTGATTCTTCTAACCAAACCTATAAAGAACAGTTTAAGATTAGGTACCATACCATCGATAAAGTAGTGTTGGATTATACTGAAACTACCCAGGAAATAATCAATTTAAAATACGACCTAGACCCAGAACAGAAACCTGATTATGCGTTGTTCCATGGTTTTGATGATTTACATGATAGAATTCAATACCTAGCATCCGAACTGTTAAAACCTGCAGCAGATAATTTGCCTACAATACCATTAGTTAGCACTAACAACAGACCAAAAGTAAACCTTCCGAAAATCGAATTAGTCAAGTTTGATGGTAGTGATATGTCCCTTTGGCCAATTTTTTATGCAAATTTTAAAAACATGATCCATATTAAGTCGGAATTTTCCAAGGGTGAAAAACTCCAGTATTTGTTGGGAAGTTTACAAGGCAAAGCATTAAAAACATGCAGCGGTGTAGAGCCCATACCGGATAATTATGATGTCATATGGAAACTTCTGAAAGATACCTACCATGACAAAAAATTCTTATCTAACTTATATTTAGATAGAATAACCAAGTTTCGTCCATTAACAATGCATCGTCCTACCAAATTACAATTCTTTTTAGAAAATTTTGATACCAGTGTTAGCAGCCTAAAGAGATTAAAAATTGACAACCTAGCTGATTGCATTTTAACCTACCTGGCTATGTCAAAATTATCGCAAGAAACTATTAATTCGTTCGAATTGATTAATGCCCAAACCACCAATCTGGCTACTTATGATCAGTTGATAAGTTTTGTTCGTCAGCAAAGTAAGATAATGATAAAACACGAAAAACTTCCAGTTAGCGACCCTCATTTCAGAAATCCTAAGACATTCTTTACCAATAGTACGGACACTCGTTCGAAAACCGTCATTCGAAATTGCATTTCGTGCAATAAACAGCCTCATTTATTGAAAGATTGTATTCACTTCAAGAATAGCACACAAGAACACAAGTTTGCCGTGGTAAAAGATAATAATCTTTGCTTTAATTGTTTTTCATCTAAACATTCCGCATTATCGTGTCCATCAAGATTTAGCTGTACGATTTGCAAGAAACGACACCATACCTTATTGCATAAAAACAATTCTATTAGCTTGGCAAACCCTACTTCATCTACCGAAATTTCCAATACCGCAATGAACTCGAACAACGAAGCGGTTCACAGTTTATGCACCAACGTTCTGTCAGTCAAGATTCCTAATCCCAATTACGTTTTGTTGAGCACAGCCCTAGTCAAAGTAAAAGATAAATGGAATCAAGTACGTACACTTCGCTTTATTATCGATAGCGGTTCTATGTCCAATTTCTTAACCATCAATTGTTGTAACCGATTAGGATTGTCATATACCAAGTTATCTACTAGTGCCATTGCAATTGGTTCAGCTACCAAACCAATTAGTGGACGAACAAGTTTAACCATTTTTTCTAATTTGAATTCCAATTTGAAATATCCAATTGAAGCGTTACTTATCGATAAAATCAGTGACAAATTGCCAAGTTTTCCTGTAGATATTCAATTCTACAACCACCTGAAATTTCTACCATTAGCTGATCCGACATTTAATATTCCTGGTCCGATTGATGGTCTTCTTGGAGCAGCCATGTTTGCCGAGATTTTAGGTCCTCACAAAGTACCCGGATCTCTTAACACCCCTACAGCCATTCAAACCACTTTAGGATATGTAATTCTGGGCAATATATCTCCAATGAAAACCAACATAAACCCCTTGAACCGATCAACATTCTTAACCTTAGATAATTTAGTTGAAAAAATGTTTGAACTTGAAGATTTTAACCCTCCTGCGTCAACTAAAGAAGATACTGTCGTCGAAGAGATATTTGTTAACACTGTGAAGCGCGATGAGAATGGGCGTTATACAGTAGCCTTACCGTTTAAAGATGATCAAGAAAAGTTTGGTGATTCTTATTTTCTTGCTGAAAAACGATTTATTTCTTTGGAAAACCGATTGCTAAAATCCCCAAATATTAGAAAACTATATAATTCCGTCATCGAAGACTACTTAAGCCAGAAGCACATGTCGTTGATACCAGAAAGTAGATTGAATTCTCCTGGTTATTATATTCCTCACCACTG
The DNA here is from genome assembly GCA_949152465.1 of Cantharis flavilabris. Taxonomy (NCBI): domain Eukaryota; kingdom Metazoa; phylum Arthropoda; class Insecta; order Coleoptera; family Cantharidae; genus Cantharis; species Cantharis flavilabris. The sequence goes on from OX424435.1 coordinate 60,856,477, forward strand.
TGTATTCAAACCGGAAAGCGTTTCCACCCCCTGTCGAATAGTTTTTGATGCAAGTATGAAATCTGATACTGGAGTTTCATTGAATGATGTTTTATATACCGGCGCTAAATTGCAAAATCATTCGATACCGATTTTGTTAAATTTTCGCTTATTTCCAATTGCCTTTTCATCGGATGTCAAACAGATGTATCGTCAAATTAACGTGATTGAGTCACATAGACCTTATCAACGCATATTATGGAGATTCCATCCGGAAGATCCCATCCAGGTTTATGAGTTAAACACGGTAACTTTTGGTGTCAAATCATCTCCGTTTCTGAGTTTACGAACAATAAAACAATTAGCTAAAGATGAATCTCTATCCTATCCTCGAGCTGTATCATATGTAAACAGAGATATGTACATGGATGATCTAATTTCTAGTGTACCCACTGTTGAAGAAGCACTTGATTTATACCCAGACCTAATTAATATGTTCAAGTCCGGTGGATTTCAATTAGTAAAATGGACATCTAATTCTTCTGATTTTTTAGAACGTATTCCAGATGAATTAAAGTTAATCCAACCTTTTGATTTTGATCACGATAACGTGAAAATCCTTGGTTTACGTTGGAACCCCATAACAGATCAGTTTTATTTTAAGATAAACCAAAATATTCTACCTTGCACCAAGAGGAATATGTTATCCATAGTAGCACGTACGTTCGATCCATTAGGTTTTTTGGCCCCTATCACGTTATTAATTAAATTGTTAATTAAGAAATTGTGGGAGGTAGGAAACGACTGGGATGCCCCAGCACCGCTGGAAATTGAAAAAATATGGAGAAAATGCCAAGAAGAATTCGTTATGCTAAACAAATTGGAAATTCCACGTCATGTTTTGGTATATGAGGAAACTCCTATAACATTAATCGGTTTTGCAGATGCCAGTCTGTCCGGATATGCGGCAGTGATTTATCTACAAACTATGAACTCATTCGAAAATATTAATTTGAGATTTCTATGTGCTCAATCTAAGGTGGCCCCCATGTGTAAAATAAGCCTTCCACGTTTAGAACTTTGCGCGGCTGCGTTATTAGCAAGACTTCTAGCACATGTTCGTGATATCTATTCTAATCGAGTTAAAATAAACAATATTTATGCTTTTACGGACTCCAGTATAACCTTATGTTGGATTAATTCTTCTACCAAGAAATTAAAACCATTTGTTGGAAATAGAGTAACAAAAATTCGAGCCTGTTTATCTCCACTCCATTGGTATTACGTTCCGGGAAAATTGAATGTGTCTGATTGTGCCTCTCGAGGAGTCACTCCTTCAACTTTACTTCACCATCCGACATGGTTTGCTGGTCCTCTTTGGTTAACATCATCGCGTCCCAAATGGCCAGTCAAACCTTATAGTGAGCTTATGGTTCCCCCCGATGATGATGGGAAAGAACTAGCGTTCCTTGCCGTTTCAGATATGATCTCTCCGTTGTATTCATTGATAAATTATTTCTCGTCTTGGACTAAACTTCTTAACGCCACAGTTTATGTTCTTAGATTTATAAAGGTTTTATCAAATCAAACACCGATAACCACTTCGCATTTAAAAACTGCGGAAATGTTTCTGATAAAGGCCGTTCAACAACGTTACTTTCAATGCGAGTATCATAGTTTAAAGAATAATAAAGTTGTTTCATCTAACCTACGCCGTTTATGTCCCTTTATAAAGAATGGTCTTATCCGAGTAGGAGGGCGGTTATCCAACGCTACTCTTAGTTATGAACACAAACATCCCATTTTATTACCCAAATCAGATCCGTTAGTAATCTTGTTAAATTACTTATTATCACAAACTTCATCATCATGCGGGGTCTTATTTGTTACAATCCTTGCTAATGCAAAACTACTGGATTTTGTCAGCGAGAAATACTATTCGTCAATGTATTTGGAAATGCAATCATTGTTTCAGTCTATCTCCAAAACCTACAACTCCTTTGATGGCAAACTTACCACGTGAAAGAGTGAACCAAGCGAAGGCTTTTCTATCAACAGGAGTTGATTTTACAGGAGCTTTCCAAATTACCATAAGTCGTCGCCGAGGTGTCAAAACCCAGAAGGCTTACGTCTGCCTCTTTCTGTGTTTAGCAACAAAGGCCGTTCATCTCGAGTTAGCGTCCGATTTATCTACCGAATGTTTTATAGCAGCTTTCAAGCGATTTTTATCACGTCGTGGAAATTGCGCAACTTTATTTTCCGATTGTGGTACAAATTTTGTAGGTGCAAAAAAATATATAGATGACGTCCATGAATTAATTTACTCCCGTAACTATAAGGATGAACTGTTGCGTGAGTTGAATTTGAGAAAAATTGAATGGAAATTTAACCCGCCAGCCGCACCTCATTTTGGAGGAATTTGGGAAGCAAATGTAAAAAGCGTCAAAACTTTCCTTACGAAAACAATCGGTATACAAATACTCAGTTATGAAGAATTTTATACCGTGTTAACCCAAATTGAAGCTTTACTCAATTCCAGACCCCTATGTAGACTTGCGAATGACCCTAATGATCCTCAAGCGTTGACTCCGGCCCATTTCTTATACGGTACACCTTTATCTTCGTTACCCAGTGAAGATTTATCAGATATCCTTCCAAGCCGCTTGAATCGATACAAACTATTAGACTCCATAGTCCAGCATTTTTGGAAACGCTGGCATACAGAATACTTGCACACATTGCAAACGAGATCGAAATGGAATACCAAAACCAATCCAGTAAAAGAAGGTATGTTAGTCATCTTAATCCAAAACAATATTCCTCCATTACAGTGGCCATTGGCTGTTATCGAAAAATTACATCTGGGAAAAGATGGAATTGCTCGGGTAGCTACCATTCGAACGAAGGTTGGAGTTTATAATCGCCCCTTGGTAAAACTTTGTCCAATTCCAAATCAGTAATCCAATTTCTTTTAACTTTCGTTTCTTTTTATGAATCCGAATTTATTTTATTACCTACTCGTATGTTGAATTTTAAGTTTTATTTGGAATTTCCTTTATTTTGTTTCTTTTATGATATTTATTTTGTTTGTTTATGACCATGATTCTTCTTGAATTGAAAATTCAAGCCCGGGCCGGCAGGATGTTTGCGCCACTTTTCAAATCCATTTCCGGATGCGCTTGGAGCAAGCGCAATAGGAGTTGATAACCATCCGCCATATCGAAAAACCAACCAATTTTGTTGTAATACCAATTCTGTGTATTTTACCGGTTTTTTCGATTGTTTTGTGACCAACCAACCCGATCACCAGCTGAATAATTATTGGAACATTTCACTAACAGTTATTAGTGCTTATCAGTGATTCCTATTGCTATCCTTTCCTTACCTTATGTTAGTTCCCACCAACCAAGAGAGAGGAGAAACAAGAAGATTATCTGGTAAGTCACTATATCTTTACCATCTGACACAATCGAGAAATTCCCCATACAGTCCACTGATTCTTTTCTCACCACATTTTATTTGGGGTGAGATTTGGCCCACACAATATTAGTTTTCATTATTTTCAATATCAATCTTTTCTTTTTCTGAATCTGTAGAAATGGCTTTGCTTATGACTAGAAAATCATTATAAAGACATTTAATTGACGGAAATATACCTATTGTTTATTTTAATATTTCTTCGTTATACGTTTGATGAAAACTAAATTAAGTTAAAGCCTTGTTAAATAATTTTGAATACTTTATTTATCATATTCCTATATACTTCGCACAGGGGTTTCAATTATAATAATTAATTCTTTATTTATTTATTTAATTGAAAATAATTTTACAATAAAAATATACAAAAATTAAACAAAAAAAAAAGAAATTAAAAATTGAAATAAAACAAAAAAAGGAATTTAAAAAAATAAATAAAAACTTTTTTCAATTTTTTAACGATGTTTGTGACTTTGTAGACAACAACAAACTGCTCAAAGACACATGAAAGATAAACAAAATAGGTAAGCACCAGACAAAATTATAATGGTTACTTTGTGTTGATCGCTCACTGGAAACTGGCTTTTGATACTAATCCTCGAAATTAAAATGTTTTAAATTGTGAGTAGGTAATTTAAATATTACTTATGTAATTTATTTTAAAATATTTTGCCCCCCTCCCTCCTTACTCGGAAAAAGATTCCTATGCATTGATATGTATAAATTCAAGATAAAGTAATGAATATTATAAAATAATATGTATTCGTCAATTTTTTAAATTAATAAGTGATGAAGTTATTACAGCAAATTAAATCCCATTAAATTTAAATCAATAGGATATATTATAGTAACTCAATTTTATACGGAATTGTTTAAAATTCGCAGTGATCGGATAGTAAGTGAAATAAATAAAGGTAATTATGAAAATACTCTCATTGACGAACCGTAATAAATATGTCATAAATTAAAACTAAATCATTACAACAGAATAATATTTATTTTCTGATAAGTATATATTCTACGCGAATAACAAAAGAATAAAAACATAATTTATTTTTTTGTTGCAAAATTATATCATTTTATTTTTGGTTAATGTAGATAGTATTTACGTACGTAATGTGGTATAGGTGGTACATATAGTTAGATACACACACCTCAAGCACACGAAGCCGAACAATAAAAAATAATAAGTTAATTTTACCAATTGCATAAAATATAAATTGGCTTAAATTTAAAAGCTCTTTTAGTTTAATTACAAAATTGGATGCGAGTAGGAAGTAAAATGAGATGTGGGATAAAAATAAAATTTTGAAACAACAAAATGTGTTTAAAAGCTGATACCAAAGTTTTGATTAATATTAATTAGTCATTATAAATACCAAAAATTTAGATTATATTGTAATTTTTAAATTATTTATGTTTATAATTAAATTTTTCAACACAAACAACGGTTAATTTATGAAATTTAATTATAATAATAATGTCCTCTCAACATTTAAATTGGTAAAACAGTGAACCACACACTTTCAATTATAATTTGATTAATATATACGAATTAACGCTTGAAATATTTATTGAAGAGAGAATAATAGTCAATGTTTTTGTATAAATGCAATTGATCGTTATAATGTGTACCTACTTTAAAACAAAATATTAAAATTTATGTGCATACATCAGATATAAAATAAACTCATTTACTAAAATCCTACGCAATTTTTGTAAATTATTTTTTTAAACACATTACTCAGAGTATAGGTAACTCTTTATTGTATTTCGTATACCCAAGTGGGGTCGCCTACAAAGAAACAAATTTTAATGTAAAAAAAACCACGTTCCAAAACAAATTACTTTTTATATAGGTACTCCCGAATAATACGCGCAAAACTTAGAAATTTGCAGACAGAGATAATCATAATGAAGAAAAATTGTATAACTTAAAATTAAAGCTCGCTTACCCAATTGATCCCATAATTGTCTACATTTATCACTCATCGGCGTTCCTTGACTACGCCACATTTGCAGTCTAGGATCAGAAAGGAACTGTTCCGTAATAAGCGTTAACATTCTTGCACCATTTGAATCCTGTGCTCTGAGCATTTCTCTCACCTAAATCAAATAAAATTAGAGACAATTTCAAAATAATTACGAAAAATTATAATACCTTCGAAAAAAGTGAATTTAAATGTTTATTTGCATTGTAATACGTTCCTTGAACTAAATAGGATTTAACTTGTTCGCAAACTTGTTCTTCGTCAAGATGCCATGAGTGATCGTCGTCGGCTGATGCACCCGCCGTAGGATCTGGAGCGCCTGGAATTTGATTTATTTCCGACTTCTGTTGCAAGATTTCGTCAGCTAATTTTTGTGCGGTAGGCAACACCTCCGTATGGTGTTCCGAAATTAAATACTGTACAAATTTTTGAAGTTGCTGCCTGTCCATTTGTAAAAGGGTTTCTGGAATTAAAAAAAAAATTTGTGACTACGATACAGATTGTACGAGTATTTCATATTACAATAAAATATTTCTATCAGTACTAAACTGGTCTAATTAATTAGTCCATATATCGCCTATTAACCCTCCGTTCCAAAGGTGAAGCCGATGAGGCTTCACTTACTACATGGTCAACTACTATAATGTAATTCATTCTACCCGTGGACTGGAAGTTTAAAACAGTAATATACCTCGACTTAGGCGAACCCGGAATTACGCGATTTTCAAATCTCCTCGATTCGTCTTTCGTTTGGGAATTTGACAGAAGGCCTCAGTTTAATTGAAAAGGGGTTATAATTTCAGAAAATATAGACTCCAACGAAGAGCATATTTATAATATACGAAATTATATATTTCGATTTACGCGAATTCGACTTAGCGTTTATCACTCGGTCCCACCTATCGTGTAAGTTCGAGGTATTACGGTATATTATATATATTGCTATGATATTTATCTCTCAATTGGGGTGGTTGGGAGTATTTCATTAATATTGCATTATTTTTTTGCATAAATTAATTTATCAAATTAAAACTGTTTATTTTTGTTACAAGGATTTATAAACTTTTACTTTTAGCTTTTGCTTTAACACTCAACTTTTTATCTTCCTAATAAACATTTTTCATCTTCAAAATTAAATTACAAACCTTAATATCAAAATCATACTTCTAGAATTATTAATTATTATCATTTCTTTATTGTTACAATTTTACATTCAACGTTGTCTGGCTCATCGCCGCCTTATAATTGGATCTGGTCTGATCTTCTATTCAAAGTGCCAAATTTAAAATTTTACCAACAAAATGTAAGGGTAAATGCGAATAAGATGCAAGTAATATTTCGGTAAAAACAAAATAGCTTGGGATATACTTCAGGCCTTTTGGAGATTACTTTCCCATCATCTGTGTTTTTCTCGACAGTTTTTTCTTTGAATTACAGTGACTTCATAAGTCACGCACTAACAAGCGAGATTATTGCCACCTTCAACATAAGATATGTGACAATAATATAATATACCTAGATTATATTATAAAATAGTATATTACACAACAAGTGTTAGAAGTAAACTATTTCGCATGGTATTATAACTATACAAATGCAAAAGAACACTATCCAGAGAATAGTCATGCACACTATTTTTTCTACAACCCCACAAGAATTAAATACCCATATAGAGCCAGCACAGAAGTCTTCAAATTCATCCTCATCTGTGTTAAGATTATGCGTTATAATAACGTACGGTAATACAAAACACTAAAAAGGGAAGGGGAGCATATCTCTTCCATGTAGAAATGATCGTCTCTGTTGTTTCTGAATTTAATTAAGTTTTCCTATGTCTAAAAAATGGTTGGAATCTGTCAATATGTATCTGTACTTGTTTATTTGCAACCTGTAGATAGCACGAATAAACGTATATTGCCGTGTTGTCTACGTATACAGGGCCAAGTTCGTTTTAGTAAATGTCAGTATGTAGTTGGCACATGAAGAAAGATATGAATTCATTAATTTAATGCGGTATGCGGAAAATTTGTAGTTCATCAATATTTATACCTTAGTCCGTCAATCCAAACTTAGTTAAAACCCTTTTCTATGTCGAATAGTGCCACGACTAATGTTACTTTGTATTTATCTTCTTATAATTTACATAGTTTAATTTAACTTAGTTAAATCGCTTAATTTCAAAATTTCGTAATTCAAAAAAGGATCTTTCGACAGAACCCTGCGAAACAGCATAATTTTTTTGGCTTCCAAATCACCAAAAAATTGGAATCTTGATTGCCGATATACTGGATGTAGTGAACCTTTATGAGACCCTTCGCATTTCAGGATTTTAAGAAAAACGGAAAAAGAGACGGCCATTGGCCTAGTATATTAGCTGAATAAGTGCTAACTGCTATTCGCGATTTACCGTACCGTTGGTGGCGCTTGTGACGCTACCAAATGTCAACACTTGATGTTGTTTTGAGTTTGATTCTGAATTATTTTATCGTAAACTCGCGGTGAAATGACAATTCACAAAATACAACACCAGAAGCTTTCTATACCAACTATACATATTAAATTAAATTAATATTTTTTTGCGTGGCAGTGTTCGCTTAATGTAAATCGCGAATTAGTGAAAGTAAAAAATGGAATATAAATAAATAAAATCACTCCGATTCCCTGGCAACTGTGTTTTATTGAATCGTGGCAATTAGAAGTATTTCGCTTTTTTACAAAAATATCGAGTCCAGTTCCTGTAGACTACGTGGTAACTCAATTCAACTTTTTTTTAGGTTAAAAATTCTACCAGCTGATCAAAGTGACCTCAACTTTTAGCTTAAGGATGTAGTCTGATGTTTTTGCACTTTTTACAAAGATATTTTAGGATTTTTTTTACTACAAAATAAAATCCAATCATTTCAAATTTTTAATGTTACTATTGACATCTTTAACTTTACAAAAAAAAAATTTTTTAAGTTAATTTTACAATATTTAAATAGTGCTTAATATGGCCAAAGTCGACACCTAAAAAAAAGACATGTGACTGGACTAGGGGTAGCATCGGTCCAGGTAATGTGAAACAAAAAATTTACAAAGATTATTGATCTGTAAGGTTGTCGTTATCGCAGGATTTCTTCACCTTGAGATATCTATCGGATAAGTATAACTATACGGATAACCAATCAAACAACCGTAAAAATTTGAATTACGGTTGTTTGATTGGTTATCCGTATAGTTATACTTATCTGATAGATATCTCAAGGTAAAGAGTGAGTTTTCGGCGCCCTTAAATAACCGAAACACATCGACTAAGAGAAGAAAACTCCAACAGAAAATCACCCGATCCCGCCAGGTTAGCAACCTACGGGCATTGGTAGTATACATTGCTCACAGAACCACGCAAATTAGCCTCGGATATGGACAGGATGTTACGATGACGACCCGGCAAGCAAACAGGACACGAAATAGGAATAAACGACTAAGAAAGACGAACGTATGGAGAATGGGAGCACGAAATGCCATGTCTTGGAGCCAAAGAGATCAAGAGATAATTATGGAAATCTCACAGAAGAAAATCGATATATGTTGTATATCGGAAACTAAGAAGAAAGGAAAAGGCACGCAAGCAACAGGGGATTACTTTCTGATATATAGTGGAAAAAAACAAAAACGAAAGAGCAACTGTTGGTGTGGGCGTGCTCCTGCATAAAAAATTTGAAGAATATATTGACGATATTGACTTTGTTAACGAAAATATCCTAAGAGTGACGTTAAATATCGACGATAAGCACGTCCACATACTGAGTGTGTACGCTCCTAATATAGGAAAACCAAGAGAAGAAAGAACAAACTTCTATGAAGATCTGCAGTATCAGGTTGACAAACTCCAATCAAATGACAATATAATCGTAATGGGCGTTTTAAACACGAGAATAGGGAACGACCCCATACCGGACGTCAAACAACGCTTTAACGAAAGCATACAGAATGAAAATGGAGAAATGCTGATCGACTTCTGCAGCCAAAATAGTTTCAGAATCAACAACACCTTCTTCGACCATAAATGGCAATATAAATATACCTGGGGAAACACGAGAGGTCAACAGTCCGTCATAGATTATGCCATAACCAATAGACACATCACACCTAGTCAAATCCTGTATGTACGTATTTTTCATTTTTTTTTTTTTTTAATTTTTTTTCAATTCAGCCAATATTGGAAGCGACCATGACCTGCTCCTATGTAAAATAAAAATTCAACATCAACTAATAAGAAGAAAGTCATTAGAATATACTGCAAGGCTAAACATAGAACTAATGGAAGATGACACAATTAAAGATCTGTATGCTCGCAGACTAAAACAAGCAATAGAGCTCGATCCAATAGCGGAGGAAGATGAAGTCGAAGTTGCATGGCACAAACTAAAAACTGGCATTGTTCAGGCTGCAGAAGAAGCACTTGGCAAGAGAAAGGTGAGCGGTACATCATCACAAAGCAATAAATCCTGGTATAAAGAAGAAGTTAAAGATATTGCCGCATGAAAGAAAGAAGCATACATGCAATATAGAAGAACACAATCTAGGGAAGACAGAGAAGTTTACATACATGAAAGAAATTTAGCAAACGTAAAAATAAGGCAAATCAAGGAAGAATATTGGGAGGCGTTTACCAAAGGTATGGAGAGAGACATGTATGGTTCGCAAAGAAAAGTATGGAAGATGCTTAGAAATAGAAAGTGTGAAGTCAGCAACATGATACAAATAAATAAAATAAGCGCTAGTCAATGGAAAGAATATTTTGCACAACTATATAAGCAGAATGCTACACAGAGGTGACCAGAGCAAAATTAAACTACCAGGAACGAGTCAAGGCAACACTAACGTCAAAATAACTAAGGAAGACGTAGAAAAAGGAATCGAAACGTTGAAAAATCGGAAAGCACCCGGACCGGACGACATAAGTAACGAACTCCTAAAATATGGAGGAGACTGTCTCGTTAAACAAATGACAACACTATACCAAATTATAATAAATCGAGGAAAAATACAGGAGGAATGGAAGTGCAGTACAACGGTCCCTTTGTATAAAAAAGAAGACAGAAGAAATCCAGAAAATTATAGAGGAATCACTCTACTTAACTGCACTCTGAAACTGTTAACCAAGATCATTCTTAACAAAATTCAACCTTTCATAGAAATAACCGAAGAACAACAAGGATTTCGCCAGAACCGTTCCACAACGGACGCTATCTTCATAGTTCGCCAAGTAGTTGAAAAAGCGATTGAATTCTCAAAACCTGCTTTTATGTGTTTCGTAGACTTAACAAAAGCATTCGATCGGGTACAACTACAAGACATATTACAAATTTTAGAAGAAAAGAATATACCACCTCGACTAATACAGCTAATCGAAGAATTAAATACTGGAACAAAAACGAAAATAAAGGTGGATGGCAAACTCACAGAAGAGATAGTCACACAATCAGGAATTAGACAAGGTGACTCCTTAAGTCCGGTATTATTCTGTTTGATAATGGACAAGATAGTTCAAAACGTTAAAAAATTACCAAGGTATAGATTGGGAAGAAAAGACATCAACATAGTATGTTATGCGGACGATGCTGTTCTCATTGCAGATACGGAAGATAAACTCCAATACATGCTACATATACTTGTCACGACAGCAGAAGCATATAATATGAAAATATCTGTAGAGAAGACCAAGGCTCTAACAATATCTAAAGAGCCGATTAGATGCAAATTAGAAGTTGAAGGAAAAATTATCAAACAGGTCACGACTATAAAGTATTTAGGAGTTGTCATCTCCAGTGAACGCAATTTGAACATGGAAGTAAAACATCACGCAATGCAAGGATCGAGAATATCTGGTTACCTCAAAGACGTCACATGGAAAAACAAATATATGTCAATAGAGAGCAAGACAAAAATATACAAAACAATAATAAGATCGATAATGACATATGGAGCCGAAACCCGCGCAGAAACCAGCAGAACAAAACAAATATTTCGAACAACAGAAATGAATACTCTACGAGCCATAGTTGGTAAAACCAGACTTGACAGAGTAAGTAATACCGAAGTGAGACAGGCATGCGGCATAACCGACGTTGTCAAGTTCGTGAGACATCGACGAAAGGAATGTAACGAACATGTAAATAGAGCGATAGAACGATCGACTGATCAAAATTGCAAGATACCTAAAACCATTGGCAAAACGAAACCCTGGAAGACCACCCAAGAGATGGGTGGAGAGCTGGGTGTCCACATCAGAGGAAATGTGAAGAGGGGAAAATCGTGAAGAAAAACAGGCAGATGCCTATAATGAAAGAAGAAGAAGAAACCGGGCATTTAAATTTAAAGACTTTTAAAGAAAAAATAAATCAACTATAGACTTGTGAAAAAAGAAAATCAAAAATCGCGTTTTTTTTCTTCGAAATTTAGGGTAAAAAATAGAAAATTTTTGATCAAAATTAACAATTCTGCTACCTGCGCCTGCGATAGCCATTGATGTTTAGAATAACAAATTCAAATTTCAGCGCAATCTGTTCGGTAGATTTTTTTTTGGTCTGGGCCGCTTGGAAAAATGTTGTTTCGAGAAAATCGCGTTAAAAGACGCTCTCGAAGATGGACGCTCTCGAATATGTGCTATAACTTTCTTAACGTTTTGAATTTCGGTTTGAAATTTCTACAGTATATTCTTCATACGTTGTACTTTCAAAATCAATCATAAAAAATAAATCGATTTTTCAAAACCAAACCATCAGACTACACCCTTAATGCCCGATTTCGGGCAATCGGGCATATGTACAACATGACTTTAAACTATATTTAACTTTCTCAAATAGGATTTAGTAAGTAGGTTAATAAAAATGAATCCTACTTTAACTAGTATTTTCAGTAAATGTGTAAAATCACTAGCGACAGTATAAAATCATTGTTTTCGGAACAATATCAAAAAACACATGGATTGTGCTACAAATGCAGTATGTATATTAGGCATACATATTAGGCAAGTAATATTAATTATATTAAGTTCTTAATAAAGAACTTCAGAATCTTGTAAAAAAACATGTGTAAAATTGGTGGCGTACGTACCTAGAGCTCGTGCCAAATAGAAATAGAAGCGACAATCATCGTTGTTCAGCAATAACTTTCTTGATTTTAGAGATACAGCAAAAATTGTAATATACAATTTAAAGAACTAATAAAATTCTTTAAGTTCGTATATTACAAGTTTTTAGTCCAGTCAATTTAGATCAATTTTCGGCAAATAAAAACATTAATCGGTAAAGATCTGAATTTTGGTACACATGTTTATGACGGCTTCCTGGTAAACATCCTAAAAGTCCCCGTCGAAATCTGTTGCGCTCGAGCCGCCATCTTGGAAAAAAGGTACACTTTTTCAGTTTTATGTCTATATCTCGGCAACTTGTGCCGATAACAAAAAAAAGTTCATGTAAAAATTGTAGTTTATTAAATTTGTTTCGAAAAAGTTGATATACATTTTTTTGTATCTCTAATACTTTAGCTGTAATCTGACGTTGCATATACTGAAGGTCTTTTTGCAGATTTGTCGTTTCAATTCAGTTAATTTAGTTTTTCAAAGTGGTAAATCCTTTACTTTTAGCACTGACTATTTCTCCAGTCCAAAAAGGTATAAGAAAGATATGCATCGCATAAAGTTTCGTTACTAATAAGCATGAATATGGAGCATAATGCAACTCCCTTCTAAAGTGTCTAAACTAAAGAAAAGCTAAAGTATTGGAGATACAAAAACATATATGGCAACTTTTTTGAAGAAAATTTAATAAACTACAATTTTTACTTAAACTTTTTTTTTGTATCAGCACAAGTTGCGAGATATAGACAAAAAACTGAAAAAGTGTACCTTTTTTCCAAGATGGCGGCTCGAGCGCAACAGATTTCGATGGGGACTTTTAGTATGTTTAACAGGAAGCCGTAATAAACATGTGTACCAAAATTCAGATCTTTACCGATTAATGTTTGTATTTTATCTAATTTTACTGGACCATTTGCCGTATCTCAAAAATCAAGAAAGTTATTGCTGAAAAACGATGATTGTCGAGTTCATTTCTAGTTGGCACGAGCTATACTTAATCGTGTGATATTTGTGTCGCTTTCTTAGGGGCTGTCCATTAATTACGTAAGGGTTTGGGGGGAGGTATCGAAAATCTTACGGACCCTTACGTGGGGGAGGGGAGGGTCCGACATATTCCTTACGTAAGTTAAGTAAAATACTTTTTTTAAATTAAATTAGTTATTTTTACCTGGATATTAAGAAATTACCAATTTTTTGTATTAACTTTTTTATGTAATTAATTAATCTTTATTAACTTTTATTTATTTTTAAAATTTGATTTAAATTTTTGTATTTTTCGTATAATAACAATATTATTGTTATTCATAATTTATAAATATAAGTGGAGGAAAGGGGGCCGTACATTATTTTTGTTTAATAATCCTTACGTAAGATGGGGGGGGGGTTGCCAAAATCTTACGTGCCCTTATGTGAGGGGGGGAGGGGGTCAAAAATTACAAAAATCGTCCTTACGTAATTAATGGACGGCCCCTTAGGGGATTACAGAAAAAATTAAATAATTAGGACCATTACTGATGCATTAATTTTAAAAACTCCTCGTTAAATATACAAATTTTAAATATTGCTTTTATACGCCAAATATGTGGGTTGGCGACCTTGCGATTTGAGTGCGATTTTAAATAAAATAACGAATACAATAAATTTTAGAGATTAGAAGACATTAGTAAGAGTGTGTGAATAGTAAATGTTGATAGAAGTTGTAGTAGAAATTACGAAAGCTATAAGATTCGAGGTAAAGAGGATTAATAATTAAATTCAATTCTAATAAAATTACAAAAGTTGATAATAAACAAAGAGGTCAATCCTAAATTAGGTATACCGAGTGACCGACCTTACACTCGATCATAGGGAAATGCCATGAAAAACTGTTTGTTTTTAAATTCCTTGCTCCCATATTACAACGTTATCTTTTTCTAATCTTCTGTTATACAACTGGCCCTAAGTGCTACCAAATGCTGGACAACCACCTCAATCACCGAATATAAAGAAAGTCTGTGCGTTTTTCTTTGTTTGATAATATACAAATAGTTAAAATGTTTCAAGGTAGATTATTTTTTCAGGGTGCAGAGTATAGACCTATTTTTTAAGGTGTGTGTTACTATTGTGCAAGTATCTCTGGCAAGTTAATTGACGATAAGTAATTTTCGCTAGTTCAAATGTAAACGAAAGTGACGCCATAAAATTGACGCGTAACTCAGTCTCTTAGAAAATTAAAAATCACCTGTCATATTACAAACATGACGGTATCGTTTAAATTTGGAATAATTTTGAAAATTTACCACAAAAAGAGGTGGTAGATATTATTAAAGAAATTACGACATAGAGATGCAGCAATAATTTAGACATCCAAATGTATTTTTAGAAAGATTACTGTCGAAGAAAATGAAAATTTAATGGAAACATAACGAATTCAACTAAATGCTACCGGATTGGCCAATCTAGCAAAAGGCAAGGGAATGCATTGTAATTTCGTTAAGAAAACAAAACCATTATTGTTACCTACAGGCATTTTCAATAATAGGTAAGTTTCTGCGAAAATTATACACAAACATATCGAACACCGTTAAATCATAAACACCGTATCAATTTGTATAAGCTTACCTACGTAAACATTGTGAACATTGTGTTTACGAAAGCAAAGAAAATGAAAGACAAAATGGAATAAAGCCGAGTATAATATTACTTATATTATAATTTTTTGTTATAAGTAACTTTTATTTTAACGTTATTTGGATTTTTATGTAGGTACAGTAATTTAGGCAGTAGGCTGAGAAAATATTAGCTGGAAAATTCACACTGGTAGGTACCACTAACAGCTGATGTTTATTTTTATGAAAGATTACTTTTGTTTTATATATTTTGCATGCATACTATTATAATATATTGTTTTTTTTTCTTTTATGTAAATTAAATATAGAAATATGTGGTGAAGTTTTAGGATTGGCCAATTTTAATTTCTTTCATTTAGAAGTGGGTTAATTCAGAATTAACGTTAACCAGTATATTATGGATATCAAAGCAACGTGGAAATGATTTAAATATATTTTTAAATAATAGATATATAGGTTCAATTAAAATAAATCATAGTTTAAAAAATGTGTAGGTAGTCATTAATTCATTATCCAATTATGAAAGTTCCACCCCTTCCATTAATTACTTAATTATTGATTAAAGATTATTTCTATTTGTTCATTAGAAGTCGGTCGAAATAGATGCATTTTAAAGAAGATATCCTCAAATTTTGTAATATTCATATCTAATCTAATCTCGACGGAGAGTACCGAATGTGAACGATCGATACGTGCCTTTTGCAAAGGTCTGTGTGGTGTTGTATAGCATTACATTACAGTTTTATGGCGAAACTTTATAGTTTTTTGCTCCCTAGCCCCTTTAGTTACTCCCACCGTGGAGAAAAAGTTAATATAAAATCGTTACACAACCCAAGCGCAGGCCTGGAACCTCAGCGGCCGTAGCATCACGAAGGTGTGGTTTATTAAATATGTAAATATTAAAATTATCCATTACGTTATGTATTAGCAATTTATAGGAAACCAAAGAATCCAAACGAAAAACGCATGGTTTGCAGAGCACGTGAAGTCAAGCGATTATGTCAAAATTGTTAGTAAGTAAGCATATGAAAAGGAAAACAGAACCGGAGAGAAGGTACCTATCACCTTTGGTTTGAAAAGTTTTTTTGGGGTAAAATTTGGAAGGCACCCTTATTCAATTCGATAACAAGAAAAATAAGTGGGCAGTGGGGTAGGTGTATAGCACTAAGTTAGTAAAGTGAGTATGGAAATCTATTGTAGCAATTCAAATTGTCACAGACACTGTACAAATATAGTCATTACCAATAAATCAGTTTAGTCATACAAAGACAAATTTAATACAATACATCATGTGGATGCTTACATTTAGACATAACTTAATGATGTATGTATACTATGTATTCGGTATACCTATAGTCAAATTTAGTATGTACCCCTTAACTTCAAAACTTGGAAAGGGTTCCCGGCGACCAGAGTCCCTTCATAAAATTTTAGTCAGCGAATGCATATACACATTTTATTATTTAATAAACGGAGCTTTTGATCGAAATCATTTCCTCAATATCATATTTAAATATATTAGATATTTTCAAGTTTTTATTATTGCAAGATCTCGTATTTCACGAAGAAAATTTTAAAAGAATTTCAATCAACTTTAAAACTACTATACCTTATACCAACATTTCGTATACACGAATAAATTTTTTATGCTGCAAGCTCTTAAAACAATTATTAAATATTGAATTTTATGGAACAGTAAATATTTTACGATTTTGCGGTTTCAATCGAAAGTGAAATTTTATTTAGACCAATTATTCTTATTAGCCTGACTATAGAAAATGTCAGAAAAAGAGAGTATTAAGAGATATACTTTAATTTGATTGTTTCTTGCAAGTTCTTACTCTGCAATACAATAGTACTAATCTCGACATATTATCTACTTGTATCTTTCTGGACATGGAAGAACGTTCACCCTTCACCCGTACTTCCAACTGCCATAACAAATTTCAAGAAAATTTGACAAATCACAAAGTAGAGGTATACTTAATTACATACAAAAGCAATTTTAAAATTTTTGAAGACAAATTTGGATTATATTTTTATTTTATGTTAAATTGTACAGAAAGAGGTTTTCTTGCTTTTCCTAGATAGTTTAAGGTTATTTTCTCTACGCCTTATAAGCAACAAAATAGCCACAATATAACAATTTCGTGACAAGATTGATACCTAAGCATGTTTAGCTGTTTCTCGTTATTAAATTTAATACAAAAAACAGTTTATTACGTGTGGTTGATTCCGTCACTGAATCAGTGAAAACACAAGGACTCAGAAGAAATTTGTTTAACCACGATTAGGTTTTTGTCATCGATTTTTATATTAACCACAGTTCAATTAATTTAAAATGTAAGACATAAATAAAATAAGGTATAAATTGGCGAATAATCTTCATGAAATTTAATCGAACTTGATTCGCAATTAAAATATATTTCAGTTGCGTAAAAAAAATCGTGTAAAAACATGAACGGCATGAAAATGAATTTTAAGTAGACGTGTTGTTAAAATTAATTGCCCGTGTATACAAAAATTAAATTTCCGATAAAGTCGGACTGAAATTTCAAGTTGAACTAAATTTTAATTCTTCCTTCAGTTCAATTCAAATTTTATTTTTCAATCAGACTCGAACTCGATAAACAGTGTAGTCGAAGGAAACTTTATTTTTAAAATAAGTTTTTAAATTGATTGCATGTTGGAAGTCATTGTGAATTCTTAATTAGAAACCAAATTTTTTTATAAAACGATTTGGATTGGAAATTATGCTGTTAATGAAAAGTTTGGTGAACTGTTACGCAATATTTTTGTGGTTTAAGTAAAATTTTGAAAAAGCTCATTAAAGTAGTAGACCAAAGTAGACCATCTTGTGTTATGTAAAAAGTTTCTCCGGCTAAATTAATTAGCACGTAATTTATTAATCAAATAAACGCAATTACTCAAATGTGTAAAAATTCTCATGCTATATTATTAATAAGTGTTTATCTTCTTCCTTTATTCAGATAAAATGCTAAGTGTGTGCATAATATGAGGATATATAATATATTATGGGTTATTAATTTAATTACATAAGTACAAAAATATGATTTAACTTTACATACATTAAGAAAATAATGTTTTCACAGAGGTAGAAGTTAAAAGTTCAGTGCGAAATAATTTGCTTAATTAATATAGAAGAGCATAAACAAAACGAGAGATGTTGGATAAATTATTAGGCGATGGAGAAGAGAAAAAAAGTGTACAATCGAGACAATAGGATTTATGTTTCGTCAAAAGTTTACATGTTCAATTATTCTACAAAATCTATTTCTCTTACCTGAAATAGGAACACGAAGTCGAATAATTTCTGCATTGCGAATACGGTATAACGATAGTGCTACCACATGCTGGCACCAAAATATATCTTTCATTTCGCAGCTGCATGTTACTGAAGTTATTTTACATCTGTAAAGAAAAATATATTTTTACCTGAGAATAACTACATTTATAACACAATTAACTATAATATGTATAACAATTATTATTCTTTTCGATTTCAAGTTCAAAAATAGTCGTGCAAGATCTTAATGATCGTGATCGAATAGTGAAAGAACGAGGGAGGTGAAATTAAGGAGCGGTTGCAGCAAGGGCAAACTAAAAGAACTTAATAATAATTTAACGCACTCAAAAAATAAAATTATTGAACTATAAACTTGTTTATAATTACAACTCTATAAAGGCCAATTTTGACATCTAATAATTAAAACAACTATAACTCGAGTGTGTTTATGTGTACTTTATTAATATTCTCGACTCGTTAATATAGAAAGTATCATAAATAAAAGCAATTAATAAAATAAGAGAAAACTTAATAAAATTATATGAATAAAAATTGTTGTCGCAAATGATATTCTTCAATTTTATTATTCATGCGAAAACGTTTTCAATGTGCCAATATCAAATGTCTGTAATCTGGCGTATATGTAACTGTTGAGAATAAAATTTTCTCACAAAAGATTTCCTACTGCAGCTGGGTTTCGTCTTCAATTTTTAATTGTCCTTTTCCTTACTTCTTCATATATCGCTTTGAAAAATTAACTACATATTTTATTTACCCCGAAGGTAATTTATAAATATTAATTTTTAAGCCACGGCGATTTCTCCTATTACGTTAATAGTTATAAAATCAATGCATTGGAATATATTCGGTTGGCTAAATCTGCATTCCTTCTAAACCATTCCAAAAAATTAATTACAAAGATTACAAACCACCAAGCAACAGCAGATTTGGAATTGACCCGACTCAGTCTACGAAGAATTTTCGGAATCTTAACAGGAAACTACAAATTATATAAACACAATACACTCATGTTGTGCTTTGTCACTGCCCCAATTTTGAAGCCCGACGTAGTCGCTCAAGTTTATCTCAAGATTTGGATACTTTGAAGAATTCCGAAGATTAATAATTGAGAAGTCACATTTGCGTGAATCTGTGCCTTAAGTTTTAATTAACTCCGCGAACTTTAATTTCTTCACTTTTGGGAACCCACCGGAGACTGACAATTTGTGTAGTTCTCTTATAAATATCTAAATACCGCGAGTTTTAATTACATGAAGTTTTACACAAGAGAATCGGTGGATTACCATAATTTTAACAGAAAAGTTAGTTATAGCCTAAATTTTATCTCTATTTTATGGTTTTCAGTGTCACTGCAGTTGAACGCAACAAACTGCAGTATTTCACATTTACAACTATCTTCTTCTGGTAAGACTTACTGTTAGATATAACAGATTTGAAATCGAACCTGTTCAATGCAACAACAGATAGAAAATCGACAATTTGTTAGAAAATGAAGATTGAAAATCTGTTGTATGTTCGTTCTTGCAAGAACAGGTCCTATGGTGATTTTTTGTCAAAAACTCCCTGAAATCGGCCCTGTTCTTATTACTTCCTTTAAATATCATTGATTATCTCTTTTTTGGGTTTCTCAACTTTTCTTTATATTATCCCAAAATTGCTGTAGAATTCCAATGATTTCCAGAGAGTTTCCACGAATTCCAAAGACTTCCTCTGATTTGCAAAAAATTTTATTTCCAAGGAATTCTCAGTAATTTTCAATTAATTTCAAACATGTGTATACAACATTTTTAAAATATTTACCATTCATTTTATACAGTTTAGAAGGATTTATTGGTTCAAGGGTACAAAAAAAGAACGCAATTTTAACATTTTTCAACTTTTGTTGACATTCGCATCATCTACATCCCAGATTTTCTTCTTATCTTAACATTTTTCTTTTAAATTACCTACCATCAATAAATGAAAACAATTTAATAGTTTTCTTTAAAATTATTGGGGTTCTTCCTCTCAAACTATTAAATATTTAAATTATTACCAGCATTCTTTAACACTTTTTTTATTATTTTCTTGATATTATATTTTGTTTTTATATTTTCCATTGTTTTCGTAAGTATAATAATATACAAAAAGATTCAGAATAACATCATAAAAATTTTATAGTACCTTCTTGTGTAGTTTTAAATTATTTCTCATTACTTTAAGAAGAAAAAAATTAATAAGTTTTTCTTTTAGCCTTGACGATTTGTCTCTGAGCCGGATTTATGTAAATATAGAACCAATTTTTAAATGAATAGCGTGTCGACGTTTACTGTAGGACCTGCCGAAGAAATTCTGCCGAAAAAAAACGTAATATTTAAACTTTGGGAGCACCTGTATCGAGTATGAACACAGGCCACGATCAAAGTAGTTACGCCACTGAATTGAAAATACATCTTTTGCAAATGTGGTTATCAGGGCCGTGCCTGAGAGGGGGTTTTGGGGATTCACCCCCCCCCCTCGAAATAAAATCTTAACTTTGGGAGCCCCTGTGTCGAGTATGAACACAGGCCACGATCAAAGTTGTCACACCATTGAATTTATCACAAGAAACTTTACCTTTGCAAACAAACACAATGCGAAACAAACATAATTGGAAATACGTACATCTTTTGCAAATGTGGTCGTACTCAATACAACTGAAGGATTAGGAATAAAAATTCTCGTAAAACAAATGATATCCTTAAATCCACCTTAGGGGAAGGGGGAATCCATGTAAAACGCAAAAAATATGTAACGAAAAACAATTTTTTTAAATGCTTGCAGTAGATTTAGTTTACGCTATATTTAGTCAATATAGTAAACCCTATGCTTCCCCATAGAAGCTTTATTGTCCTAGCTGAAAAACCTTGCAACTCTCTTTTGGTGCGTCGTCGCCTCTGTCGCGTTAATCGCTGTATATCTTGAAAATCTTACACTACTAGCTACTTATATTCAGGGCATTCAATAATTTTAAAATAGGGTTTATTAAAAACACTATCGGACACGAATCCTGACAAAGAGTGCAAAAAATACCAAAAACAAATACAAAAAATATATCATTTCGACATCAAATTTCGATTTGAAACTTCAAGCACATCTTTTTAAAATGTTTTACGAGTGATTTACATTATAAAATTTTGTTCAAATTTTTTAACCTGCTAGATGTGGCCCCCCCTCTAATAGAATGCAAGAATAAAGCAACTTGATTTTAGTCATATTATCTGTTTTAGGAAATTATTTTTATATTATTCTCGATAATAATTTTTATATCCCGGAAATAATTAACTAATTAATTTTAACTTTGAAACAAATCATGTATCTATTTTCCGAATGTTCATTATATCCACCCGAAATTACAATATTGTTGTTGTTGTGAGAAAACTCGACTTCTATGCAATGGCTATCTACAAGAAAACTCTTTTTCAGAAATGGAAACAGAAACTGTCCAACTAAACGTAAAACAATCTCTTCCAGTTCACAACTATAGATGGAAATATCATTTTAGGAAATGCAAAACTAACCGAAAAGCCCAATGAAACCACTCCATTAATTAAAACAGGAAAATAAACCATGAAGATAGATTAAATATTAATAAATTAAATCAATCAAAAACAAACCAGTGATTTAAGGGGGGAAACTACATTGGAGGGTCAAAAAAAATCGATATTTTTTTTATTGCTTAAATCGTTAGTAAATATATTCAAGAATATGCCCCCGAAGTCCTACATATGCTGTGAGCATGAGGTGGAGATGACTAGTTGACTGTTTGAGCATGAAGTATTGAAACCATTGAAAGTATTGAAAAAAGTATTTCAAACTGGTGTGCAGCCTAGCTCAGCGAATTCTTAACCGATTTGAAAATTTCAAAAACGAGCTTACTCGTTATTAAATTCTCTAGAATGTGAATATAATTGATTTTGGATATTAGAATTTGCAAAATATTATTTTTTCGAAAAAGCATGAAAAAAAGGGTTAAATTCGTCATTTTTATGTCAAATTCGTATAAAAAATAAAATTTTAATTTTTAATGACTAAAAACACATTCACATAGAAACTACACATATAAAAAATGTACAAATTCTTTCTGGTTGCTTTCAGATAAAAATTGCGACCTCAGCACTGCACACCGATTGCGAACTTCATTTAAAGTGTCCCATGGACTCTTGCTCATAACTGGCCCATTTATGATTTAAAACAGTTGAAAAAATTCTGAAATGTACTTCAAAATATGAGTAAAATTACCTGAAAGTTTCACTTTATTTTAATATTTTATAATTTAGTATCTAATTATGAACAAATTTCAAAAGAATTTAAATATTTTTAACAAAACATTTAATGTTTTGATGATATTAAAAGTTTGTTGGTGGATTCCAATCAAGTAGCACTGTGTATTCAGAAAATCAATTTTAAAAATTACACTTGAAAGAAATTTCACTTATTAGCTATCACTTTAAAATTTTTAGTTAACCCTTTATACACACCTCAAAAATTACAATTTGCGGTGTTTTACTTTATTTATAAACAGTCGAACTACCAAAAAGAACAATATTACAAGACTAATTGAACACAAAACTAATAATTGAAAATATTTTTTTAAATTATAAATAATTCAAATATTTTAAATGATGGCTAATAATATACATATACATTTTAATTTTTCAACAAATAACATGTTAGGAATTAATAAAGCTAACCATCGTCTAACCTCAACTTGTACCTTACTATGAATATCTATTGTACTATGTAGTAGGTATAGTATTAGAAAACAATCTAATCAACTTTACGATTAAAATTGTTTCTCACCTAAATGGAACATTGTCAAGGCAAACTGGAGTTTATATAAACATGAAATTACAAATAACGACTTTATTTTTACTGAAGACTTCGATACCATTGTTAAATTACTTACTGTAATTGTAATGTTAATTAATATATTAGTTACAGAGCCATATCCCTAACTAGTTTTGTCTGCAAACTGACAGAAAAAATCTTATGTGATACCACATGACTTCCTTGTTTTGTTCCTAGAATTAGTTCCATATATTTTTCTAAGCTATTTCGAAGAGGAAGTATTGTTTTTAGAAAATCGGAAAACAGTAGTTTTTACTTAGAATCTCGTTAATCCATTTGTGCGGGTTTTGGCACGGACAAAATACAGACATCACAACTAGTTAAAATGGATTCAAGGAAAGTCAAAGCAGATATTTCCGTCAAAATCTGAAAACCCAAAAAAAATTGGAATTACAATACTTCCTTTTTTACAAGAAAGTAAAAAGTGTAAATGAACTCTAGTAGATAATTTTAGAATTTGAAAAAAAAAAGGTTTATATATAACATAAAAGGACTATAAATAACATAATAAATTTAGAAGATGACATATTAAACAGTTTTGCAAACAAATTGGCAAATATTGAAATATTATTAGGCATTTTTATAACAATGATAACACCAACACTACACTCTATTCGTTTAGCACATGCACCTGATGCAAACAATGATCACTGCGTGATATGCACGTGCTTGCATTATATTCAATTGCGATTGGATGCTCGTAAGGTTAAGACAACCCCATACTTATATCGCCCGTACTTACAGTTTTTCATTGTAAGTAGGTGCATATAATTTTCACCTGGCTTTTCAATTTGTAAAAATACAAGGCAACCTAGATTAGTTCCTCCCTGTCAAGCTCCTCTCACGTGCAAACTGCATGTATTTGTTATTGTCCGCTACATGTGCTAAATGAATAGTATGTCAAGTGGATGCGGTTTAAATATGCCAAGCGGGCTAACGAGCAGGTCCGATGGGATGGAGGGGCACTCGGTCTAGTAAGTAGAAAAGGGTCCGAGTGACTGTCTCGCCATTCTACTAGGCCCAATGCTCGCCCGAGCGCTCGGTAATATGTTTATACCAACCGAGCCCTCTGCGGAGAACACCGTCTCGTTACGTGTAATCAAGGCAAACGGGTCCGAGCTCTTTTATCTATGGGTCCGAGTAACTGTCTCGCCATTCTACTAGGCCGATTGCTCGGCCGAGGGCTAGGTAATGTTTATACCAACCGAGCACTCGGCCGAGAACACTGTCTCGCCACTGTACTCGTTACGTGTAATTGAGGCAATAGGGATACCTTATGTTTAGAAAACAACATAAAGACTGTTTCAAGTCTGTAAAGAAAGGGAAATGCGTATTATTCAGGAAATCAAAAATATTACTATATTCTTCCTGTTTTATAACTCAACAATCAAGATTACAATATGTTCAAAAATAATGTATTTAGAAGTATTTGAAAATAGTTTCATAAATTAAGAAAAGTTTTGTTTAAGAAACAATACAGTTAGGTAGAATAACTTTCAAATGTAATATTTTAAATGTTTTATCGTCAGTACAAATTTTTGAATTTAGTACATGGAATCTGCTCGATTTATTTCTTAAATATTTCCAAGCAATGCTTACTTTTTTACAGCTTAACTCTATAATAATAAATAATTATATATTTAAAATAATTAGAGAAGCAAATAATTAATCATTAATAATTTAGCATCGGAATCTCTGAGGTGCGTGAACCAATCTGTGTAAATCAAATCTGTATAAAACAATTTTGGTTTCATGATTTTATTTTAGCTCCCCATTATTATCGTGCAGTTTAACTTTTACTGGGGTAAACCCAGTAGTATCGATTCAAAATTCATACTGGCGACAAACCATTTTAGTACCTGGTCAAGATCAGAAACAAAGTATACAGATAGGACCGGACACCCTTTGATCTTGAAAGTTAACTTTTCGTGCACTACTCCAAGCATTCAAATGATAATTTGCCAAAATACAACAAAGAGAAAGTTTATTTATCTCCAGAGTAGATGCTCATCCATAGAAGATGAAGAAGATTACAATCTGAATTATTGAATTACCTACTGAATTTTAATAGTTGTATATTTATGTAGAATTTTACAAAATGTTCTGTGTTCGGTTCAGATACAGCGAAAGAATGACATCAAAAATATATTACTTTAAATAATAAAATATTAAGGAAATTTAAACTTAATATACATTAATTTTTGTCAGTTAATGTGCATAAAACCCACGAAAGCAATAAAATACAATTAAAATTTATGGATATTGTAGAAATACATTACTAAAAATTAATTTAAATTTTATCGATTTAACTTATTTCCTCGCAATTCGCCCAGCCGAAGAAGACTAGCCTTAAAAAATATTTTTCCGATTTTTTGTTTCGTCATGATTTATGGTAACACAATATTATGTTGTTTCATTTTTGTTGGCCGGTAGTGGTCGTTCTTCCGAAACCCACTATTGTGGTATTGTGTGCTGGTAAGGCTTCTTACATTATTTTCATAGACAGATATTATATCTTCATGTATTTCATCTTTCTCTTCATCTGTCTAGAAAATTCATCAATTCACAAAACACCTGAATTTCGATCGTCATCGTCATTAAAAATTTGAAGAATATATTTTACTCGAATTGTTAAAAATAACTTTATTTTCAAGCAGATTCATTAACGAGATTAATGTATTAAAATATTTTTATCCTGTAGAAGTTCTGGGAAATCCTTAAAAATATAGACATTTTCTTTTGGTAATCGATAGATACGTATTTTAGTTAGTGATATTCGATGTTATACGTATCAATATTTTAAAAAACCTTAAAAATTTACACACACGCTTTATAAAATTAAAATGTTTTTAGGCTTTTACAACTAAAATACACTGAAAATATAATTAACGGAAACGTTTTTCACCATACTAATAGTTAGGTGATGAACTTTAAAAAAAAAGTAGAGATAGTTTAAATGATTTCTTGCCAGTATGAATTTTGACTGGATATGTGCAACTGCTGAATTTATCACAGCCAAGTTCCACTAAAACAAAAAAAAAATAAACTAAAATCATAAAATCAAAATTACTTTATAAATCTGAAGATATGATGAATTTAAATTTAAAAAAAAAATTTTTTAACCGAAAAAAATCGGGATTACAATACTTGCTTTTTTACAAGGAAGTAGCAATAGTTAGTATAATTATCTCACAAAAAGTGTATAATTTAGTGCAAAAAGTGCTCTAAGTGCATTCTTTTGTCATTCGAATTGTGTATTCATTTCTTACATTTAAAACTTTGTGGGTAAAAAACAAATTTTTATTAAATTTTAATTTAATATTATAAACACAATTTTTAAAAAGTCGAACTGATATTTCAAGGTTTTTTACGTTGAAAATTGAAATCTTAGATGGCAATATGAAACAGTCATATGATTAGCGATTACGTACGAGACTACAGATACCATATACCCGGTTCAATTCCGGATGAAGTAAAAACTTTATTTCTGACCGTCTCCCCCTCACTTAAAATTGTATCTTATAAAAGGAAGAAAGATGTTGTGTTGGGAGAGTTTGTTAGTGTTGCGGGTATCCAGGGTGTCCAGAAAAGAACATATAATTATATGTATATCGTCTCCATCTATCAATCTCTAATTGATCATTTCATCTCAATCTCATCACGTTTCCAAACGTTCAATCTGGTTTCCTAGACCCAATTTTTTTTTGGAAACTTAAGAAAGACCACAATTATTTGTTTATCACGCAACGTCCACTTACTGACATTTTCAGTTCCGAACAGAACTGACACTTACAACTAGGTTACGCAGTTTTCTTCGTTGTTCTAAAATGACGTAAATTTTGTGATTTTGAAGCAGCTATAAGCAGATTAAAAGTTTTGTTGGTGTTGTGTGGTATTTACTTAGGTAAATATCTGATGTCCTGGTAACATTTTTATTTCCCTTGCTGCTTGCGATTTTACAAAGTTTCGTTATTTTCAGCATTTCTTGTCTGACGTCATGTTTTGTACGAAGTCATGTATGATCTTGGATGACCTCTTTTCGTTTCTCGTTTGTCGATCGCAGAAGTTGGTTTTTGGATAATCACCAGTCTGCACTGCCAGCTGTGATTTTAGTTTGACGCTTATGATTTTGATACACCTGTTAATTGATTGTGTTTGATTTTCCGACATCGCACATGTGGGTGGTTTTCTGTGTGAACAAGAGAATTTATTTTTATAATTGTTCTCTTGCTCACTGGCGTACCTAGAGCTTTTGTCGCCCCTGCCCCCTCCCCTCATATAAATAATTACAATTTATTTTTTTTAAATATTGTTTATAAATTTTTATTTATTTTTATAAAAATATTTTTTTACAAAATGAAGCAAAATGCTGCCCCTAAAAGTATGCCGCCCGGGGCGGTCTCCCTAGGTACGCTAGTGGTCTTGCTGTCAGTTGAAGTAGCGTTGAACTTTTCAATTTTGATTTCAAGCGGATGTGTTTATCATTTTAGTTGAACTTTACACCCAGGCGCTGATTCAAAAATTCATACTAGCGAAAAGTCATTTAAATCTACAGACAGCTTTTGAAAGTAATTCTAACCTCACTATTTTGTTATACTTGGTGGAATGTACAATAAATTGTACAATGCATCACCATGAATCTAATGATGAATGATGTCTTTCAGACTAATCACTAACGGTTTGATGAGTTTCTTCGCACAAACCGTGATTATCCCGGTCCATTGGCCTTGTCGATATTAGTTAATCACAAAGATCGAAATTGCCCGATTGAAATTTTGCAAACCATCGTAAACCATCTTGTTATATAGGTAGATACGTATAACAAAAACGCTGCTGGTGTTTCTATTTTTAAAGAAATTCTAATAAATAAGCAAGTTCACATAATTTTTGATAGCGTTTAACAGTAGAACAAAAGCACAGAAAGTTAGGTAATACAAAAGAAACATTACATTCCGGTATCTCTATGCCTAACAGGTATACATAATAAATATTATAACGAAGTTATGATAGAATATTATTTTTAAGTGTTGCAAGTGAAAAATTTTTGCAATCTGTTTAATTCGAATTGCTTCATTCAAAGAACTAATATCACTTTAAGTCAGTCTTCTGTTTTAATTATTTAAGTGGTCTATTATAAAAACTAATTGTATTTCACTGAGCTATTGTTTGTAGGTTATGCAGAAAAAAAAAACAGTAAATTACATTTTCACACCAAAACTACAACTTTACATTGATGTTCAAGATTTAATCATTAAGGTTGATAATTATACCAACTTTAATTATTAGTATTTACCGCAAATTGTCTTTTAAAATGCAACTTAATCCTAAATTATGTATGGCGAAAGCTTTGCAGTATTTCGTCCTATTAAGTCCTGCCTATAAAAATTTTACTTTAAATAGCGATTTTATCATTTTTTTTTTATTGTTAGTTGGAAAGTCTTCGAATTGTACAAAAAGATGTGTTTAAAAAATATATAACTTTCGCATATCTAGGATCAACTCTTAAATCCACTTTGTAAAAATTGTAGAACATAAATTTTGGAACATCAATAGCTTCACGACCGATAGAATCTATCTTCAAAAATAAAAGTTAAATTGTATTTTTGAAACTAGCGCTGCTTTATGGACTGTAAATTTTAGTTGATTTGTTAAATTTCGAATGCAACGTAACATATGAGCACTATAAATAAGTTTTCCGGAAAGGAATAGAAAAAAAATTACAACTCACCTGTCGAAACTAACCGATACTTTAAATCTATGAGGGGGTTCGGGTGCACCGCAAGGTAATATAACGGGGGGCGAAGTTCGTGGTGCAGTTACTACTCCGCTTAGATGGAAACCTGAAACAATAATAATTTTAAGTATTTAACGAAACTAAAAAAATAAAATTTTGCAATTTCAGTTATTTTAAAAAAAGTTGCAAATAAATAATTACTGATTAGTACAACTTCAGGACTATATATAAAAAATAGTGCTGTCTCACCTATTGTGATGATAACACACCAACCATAGTTCCTATTCACACGAAAAGTTAAAACAAACTTCTATTAAAAATTTAGTCGCTTAAAATTTTTATCTTTTGCACTTAAATGAATGAAAATAATAAAATATACGCTAGCGTAAAATAAATTCAGTTAATAGAATCTTTTTTGCTTTGTTTTGGCCTTGAACAGACTTAAATAAATTAATATTAAACCGATTCTTAAATTCACACAGCATAATATCGACTTCAGCGGAGGGAGAGGCCAAGCTAAGAAATTTTCAGAATTTCCATCTCCCGAACTCGACAAGCGATCACATAAAACAAAATACCACTGCTTACGTTATCAATGTAATTGTGTATCTGAAAAATTACAATATTAGTAGGGAAAATGTTCAGATTTTGCTAGTGGTCCACAAATAATCACGCCAAAAAAATGGTAATAAGTATAATAATTATTAAAATAACTTCGTCTAACGTAAAGAAATTCATTCCTCCCAAAAAAATCAACGATCTCACTATGGACCCATATTAATGTTAATATTTTAATAAAGATCTATTTATTTACGTCTTAATAAATGTCAATAAGTATTATATTATATAAGCTAATCAACTAAAGTTTTTTTAAGGCTATTGGATGTACTTAACAATGACTGCTTAATAAAATGTTACGAACAGATCTCGATGATTTAAATAACTGGTGCTTATCAAATAATCTTAGATTAAATTTGGATAAAACTTTATTTCTTTTACTACTAATAAATCGATCGATGATCTGGGGAGCACGTTTAAATTCTGGTTTGTCTTGCAACAATTACCATATTATACTAGCATTTGTGAGATGGCTCTTCGCACTCGAGGTCTCTGACAAGGAAGAGCGTCTTGCAAATTGGTGAAACGCAAATAGAAACTTTGATTTATTTCGGTTATCATTCGAATCTTTAAGAACTTTATCACGAGAACCTTCAATTACGATCTAGTTGTTTTATAAGTGTCGTAAACATATTAGTTTAATTTATTGAAAACTTAATTTGTTCACGTTTGAAAATGGTTCATCTATTTCGGAAGAAGAGCAAGTTGCATGCAAATAGGAAAATCGGGTAATTATACTCTAAAATAAAATTGCAACTCACTGATAACGGAACAGTTTCAGATGTAGTATAATCTATTTTTGTGGTTCCAATGTAAAACTAGAACACACGTGCCGCTTCTCCAAAAATCGAAACATTTCACTTTTACGATATCTACCATTAGCAAATTAAAGCTCTGACCATGAATTTGTAAATCCTTTATGATAGTGGGATGTCTCGTTTTGGTTTGAAGTATGTATAGCGATATAATAAAAAATGAAATATTAATCGAAATTAGTAAGTACAATTAAATAGATAGAGGCATTTTATATAGTACATATCATTTGCTTGGAAAAAACATTAATTTTTAATAAATACGAACATACAAAAACCATAAATAACGATTATGGTAATGTTTATATCCCGATTCGTGGTCAGATAATAATTATTCTGTCTAAAATATAAAACTGACTAATCGCTACGTGATTTGTTTGTGACATGCAAATTGCGTTTAAAATATACCCCACGATGTATTTGCGTTCAACCAAGTCACTGATATATGCAAGAACTTTTGCTTAAAGGCGATTGCCATAAACTAAACCCAAAGGTTTTTCATAAATTTAAATAAATTAGGCACTAACGTATTATAAAAAATAATAACTCACGAGGTAAAGCTTTACAAAAAATTAACTTCCAAATCTATTCAAATTTTAAAATTAGAAAGGAAAAAGTTTTGCTATTAATTCTCCAATTTAGTCTGATCAATATATTTACGTGTTCAAGTAAGTTATTTACCGAAAATTATATAGCCACAAACTATATTATACCTAAAGCTCTAGTTCTATTTTCAAAATCTTTCCAGTAAAATTACATACACAATGAAAAACCTTAAAAATATTATAATATCTATAACAATGAAAAATTATTATGTATATAGAAATTACAGATTCGTTCATAATACAATACCATTCAGTAATTTACCTATTGAATGCATAAACCAATACAAAATGCATCTCATTCACTGACCAAGGCAAAACAAAATACTTGCATGCAATAATATACTAATCGTTTCCTTATAAAGCTTGTTGACCACTTACTTAGTCTGGCCAAAACACGATAAGTAGAAGTGAAAAAAAAAACATTCGCAATGTTAAACCTCCAATTTGGAAAATTCATTGTTAGTATGTTTCGAAAAGATAATATATATTAAAAAGTAATAACTGGATTCCAAAACTAGGAGGCACCTACTGCTTGTCAATGGTTTAATGTAGCCCGAATAGTCTACTTGTTGCTATTTCCAGACCCATCGCCATCACGTGAGTTTTACAAAAATTGAAAAAAATTCACGTATTTATTATAATTTTCAAATCACACAAATATATTTGAAAGAAACATCAAAGTGTCTCCCAACCTTTGTAAAAAAATAATTACTGAACCAAAACAAAAATTTCCCAAATAGAAACTTCTGAAAATCCATAACAGGTTTTATAATATGCACACAAAACGATTCACCCTCTGGAAAGTTTGAAATGGGGAGATAGAGGAGAGCTACCGCCACATATCAGTTTAAGTATCAATGTTAAATGGGGGAACATTTCTCATAAAAAAATAATAACATAAATAGTAAAATCCTGGAATGGAATTATAAGAAAATTCGAAAGTGGGTACTTGCCAAGTTGAAAATTTGCTTTATTTATTTATACATCTTGAGAAAAGTTAGAACAAAGAAGTGTGGCGTGCGGTATATTGTAACGGATCACGTAGGGCCGAGAGGTCGTGAGACTATAGAAGAAGATGGGAGGGTTGCCATTCTGAAGAGCATCAAGGTCGTCAGGTATTTTTAAATTGACCAAACTAGATGACCGGCGACATCGAGGAATGTTGCTTAGTGAGATGAATAATTTTCAAGATTGCCTATTGTTTCGATACTCGGGCGTTTGAATGAAAATTTTCAATGACGAATATTCATATCACACGATAAAAGAATATTACTTAACAACTTTTTATCGATACTTCAGAATAATGTATACCTACTTGTTGTCTAATGGACGGCACAAAAAACATTTTTATTTATGGCACACGTCAGCTTATAATGTGTATGGGTGATTGTACGAACCCTGACACTCAAGAGGACTAATATTAGCAAAATCTATAATAAGTGTACATTTCTTGTGTGTTATTGCACCATGCTTCGTATTTCACGTGAAATTCACTTCAGAAATTACATCTCCTTATGTATACCTATCTCTTTTGTTTTGGTCGAACTCTTTATGCCACAAAGGTTTTGAAAATTAAAAAATGAAATTTTTTATACGTATACTAAAATCCACTGTATTTATGAAAATATAATATTAATGAAAAAATTCATTGTATCGATGAATTGTTCATATACCTAATGATTCTATTCATTGTAAAAATTTAAAAATAAATTAAAATTGATAACTTTTTTCTTTTTACGTTGGATTTACAAAGACAAATTTTCAACAAATTAAAAATTTTCATTTTCATGGGAAGTAAAAAGTCTTGATTCACAAATAAGCAAATATCAAGCTGTGTAGGCTGAATTACAATATAATTATAGTAAATATAGTGCAAAACATAGGCAAATTGTGTTAAAAACCCTATGATCGGCCACAGATTCTATAACTATTACTTAACTATTTGTGCCGTGGTTGGGATTACACGTCCAACTATCGATCCTATGAATGAAAATTTATATTGAAAATTAGTCCCGATATATCTATTGAAAATTTTACAACTTATGAAAAGATAATTTTGAATACATTGCAAAATTTACAGATAAAAATTTAATTTTCATTCTTCAATTCACATCGATACAGTCATCCTGAGATAGCGGTCAAATAGATATTAAACATGTGATTTCATTTTGTGGTAAAATTGATATGGGATGAGTTTCCCCGTTTACACGCATATGAAAGTCCAATGATTTAGAAGCGGTGACCGAAGCTAGCAAACAGGATGCTGCAATCAAAATGCTAGTAAGTTCGGTGAGTACACACTGATGCAATACTAATTCCAAAATGAAAAACTGTTTTTTTTTAAGTTGTAACTTACCTTTTATTAATAAAAAATTATAAAGAAACCAAGAAATTAATTTTATTTTCTCAAATAAATTTTCGTTACATTAGTTTTTTAATTGCCGGATAATATTTTATCATAACTAAATATGGACATCACACAAAGTTCTAGTAATTTACTAAGAATGGCAAGTGACCAGATAATTAATGTTTCGACTTTTCAAACCCACGAAGAATCATTAAAATGTAAACATTTACTAGATAGTACTGTTTTCTGGCCTTCGTTCCAAGATAGACTGTGGATAAAATTTGTTGAAAATACCAATATTTAAATGATACTGGAACTTTTATAAAATGAAATTTTCATATAATCATCATCATACTTCTTGACAACGGCAACGTAAGAATCAGATAGGTACATCCTAAGTTATTCCTTTACAGAATAAAATTAATGATTTAATTGAAAAAGAATGAGATAAGCACAATAAAGTATTAAAATAAAATAGATAATAATAAAATGGAAATTTAAAAATATTTTCAGTGAAGTAAATCAAAAACTGAAAATTATTAGTATGTACTGTTGTATGTCTTTTCCTAATTTCTATATAAAGCTTGACACTACCATTTATCAAGAAGTTGGAAGGTGTTATTATAGTACCTACTATATGTGGCCGGTTCTGAAGCGACATCACATGAAAAATAGTATTTCACTAAAAATTGAAATAAATCTTAAGATCCGTAGTTAAAAATTGGTTAGGAAATTGTGTTTGAATTTCAGTCAAGCGAAAAACGGATAAAATTCATTAAAACTTGAAAACCGCACTTATTAATTAATAAAATAATTGCTTCAATTTCAGCAATCTATTAAATTGATTGAAAGTTCGAGTTCCTTATACATTATAATAATTTTCAGCAAGATATGAGTTGGATTTTAATTAAAAGGAAAGTGATTCATTGTTGCAGGTTGTAAACATTGTGTCAGTGTTCTTTGTTTTAATGAGATCTTATTTAAACTCATAATACATTGAACAATAGCATCCACATAAGGCTACAAAGCTAAATTCCCTGCGTTTGTAAATTAAACGAATACACAAGGAAATACTTATCTTTTGTTTTATTTTTAGTATAAATAACCATTGTTGGTTTAATTTGTTAGTTGATTACAATGCGAACCAGTACATGCTCATCAAAGGCTAAATTTCCTAAATTTTACAAAAGGTTTTCGATTTAATTCAAAAAACACAACTTCCACCGAAACTATAAATTGAATTTTTATTAAAATCCTATAATTTAAATTGCTTTTCTACTTTCTTGCTTCTAAAAGACATAATTTACAACCCTAAAAGTAAATTACAAAACTAATTTACAGTTATCATTTTACTTATGTTGGAGACATTCCTCTCCAGTTTTATCTTCATCTAAAATTAAATGAATTACGTGATTTTGCTTGATTTTATAAAATTCCCACTATAGTCATTCATTCCATACATTGCACTGAATCCTGGAAAGGACTCGATCTCGATGACAAAAAAATCCTTTAAAATGTTTCAAGATTAAATAACTGTTCAATTTTTATCTTGTGTATTAAATACGACAAGATAAAATTTTTTGGTGGATGGAACCGGATGCGGTTTGTGGTAGCATGTTAGTTTCTGATTAACTGACCAGATCAATCTAAGTGTTGTACAGGTGAAATTGAAGTATCAGAGGGAGGTATTAGTAATAAATGTCCTCCCTCCCCCCACTATCCTTCAACACACAACAAACATTGATAAAATGCAGTAAATTGTGAAAAACTTGTAAAATATACTTCGTTATTTATCAAAAATATTGGATCCCCCCCCCCTCATAAACTTTGACTGGATCAGTTCTTCTACTCTAAACTACTGTCTGTAAAATATTATATTTTAACGTGTAAAAAGTCATCTTCATTACCTTTTAACGTTTATATCTTTTTGTTGCATATTATTTTGCTCTGCTACGTATTACTCTGTATAAACATAATTCAAAATTATGTTACTATGTATGCTGGTAATTTTAAATTCCCATTACTTTGATTGAGGGAACTTTTTCGCATTTTAATATTAACATTTTGAAACTTTTGAGTTTTCATGTTTTTGCAAATCTCACACAAACAATACCCATGAAATTTGTATAAAATTCAGATACAGTAGAACCCCTCTATAACGATACTTCTCTGGGGTCAGCATACTTACTCCTTATAATAAATTTTCGCTATAAACGGTCCTCGACAACAGTATAAGAGTATAAAAGGCAAGAGACCAAACGTTTACTCGTTATAGGCGGTTTTTCGTTATAGAGGGGTCTACAGTATTTCATTTTTTTTCCATAAAATTGAAAAAAACTTTAATGAAACTAGAGCTAATCCGCATAATATGTCATCACAGCTCAACCTATATGGTAGATAATTCGCCTTCTTTTTGTTTGATGGACTTATGAAACTGACAACAGGTTTATGTCAAAAAACGTTATTGATAGGTACAAAGGCACATCGTATACTTGCATGGTATATACAGTTGCGATCAAAAGTAAGTTGGCAAACAGTTTTTTTCCAATAATTTTTTCAAATTTCAATATTTTACTTTAATTTTTCTAATATGTATTCTTTAAAAGCCTTTAAATTAAAAAATATAAATATAATTTTCTAAATAATTTTATTAAACTGAAAAAATTCAAAAAAAAAAAATTTCGAAATATTTCTATTTGGCAAGTTAACAAAGAGCTCTTCAAAAAAATAAATATATAAATAAATATAAAAACTATAGTTTAAAAACATTTAGTACTTTGTTGCAAACCCTTTTGCAGAGATAACCGCTTTACATCGTGAATGCATAGAGTCAAGAAGGTTCTCTAAACGTTCTAATGGTATTTTTTACCATTCTTTCTGTAGTACTTCCTATAATTGACTGGCATTACTATAATTTTCACTTCTTATTCGACGATCGAGCTCTTCCCATATATGCTCTATGGGATTCAAGTCGGGAGATTGACTAGGCCACTCTAAAAGACGAATTTTAGCTTTATCCATGTACTCCCTAACATGCTTCGAAGTGTGTTTCGGATCATTATCCTGTTGAAAGATCCAACAGCGTGGCATTTTTCTCTTGCCATGTTGTAGCATATGATCCCTCAGTATGTTGGCATACATAAACCGATCCATAATACCATCAATTCTGTGTAGAGATCCAACGCCATCTCGAGAAAAGCAACCCCACACCATGACGTTTCCTCCACCATGTTTTACAGTAGGAACATGATATGCAAAATCAGTCTTTTACCTTTTGGACGTCGGATATACTTAATACCATCCGAGGAAAACAAATTAAACTTACTTTCATCACTCCAAAGAATTTTGGACCAATCCTTCGTTTCCCAGTGTAAGTGATTATTAGCAAACTTCAGACGGACTATCCGATTCTTCTTTGATATAAGTGGTTTCTTAGAAGGACGTCTGCCAAATAGTTCAGCTGCATGTAGTCGACGTTTCGCAGTCGAAATATGAATCTTTTCTTCGCGATTTTCGTTAAAATTTTTAACAATTTGTGTAGCCGCTAGACGAGGATTTTTTTTTGCTTCACGAACCATTATTTTATCTTCTCTTTTGGTTGTTTTTCGTGGTCGCCCGGTTCTTGGACGTGTCTTTGCTGATCCATAATTATTATTTTTATGATACCAGAGACTTATAGTTTGATTTGGAATGTCAAAATGTCGTTCTGCTGCTCTCAATGATTTTCCATTTTTTAACCATTTAAGAACAGTGTTTTTTAAATCTTCTGAATATTCTTTGCTTCTGGACATGTCGATGTATTATCAGGAAAGATATGTTTTAATCAAATTAACTTCAGTTACACTTCTATGAACGCTTATTAATGTTTTGATGTTATGCCAATTTACTTTTGAACCCTGAATAAAATTCAATTCGCTAATATACTTTTCTGTTTTATACCAATTAAAAGTTTTATACGGTAAACTACGCATTAATCTACATACTTTTAGAAAATATATGATAGTCCACTAAATAATTTGAATTTTTATAAATTTTTGCTAAAAAACTGTTTTTCAACTTACTTTTGATCGCAACGTACTTGGTTTCAGTGCAGATAAAGATACAAAACTTGTAAATGAGATGATGCAGTGAGTCATCTTGCCTACTACAAGAATCAACTTTGAATGGTTTCAAATTGAATGCAATTCATATTCATATCGAAACAAAATTTAAAAAGCTTTTTCTGAAATCTTATATCTTATAGAAAATTTTATTACATCCCCATATCGCAGGTAAGCATTTTCAAATCAGCATTGCTTGAAAATAACTGACCTTAAATCTAATGATAAAATAAATATCAAAATTGTAAAGAGGTTTTCCAATTAGGTAGTCGTTATTAGCCAACGTAAAAAAATAGGTTAGACATAGGGAATTCACCGAAGAATTTATTTAATATGGTATTTATTAGCACTAATTGTTACCTTTCCATAGAATTCAATGCATACGCATTGATCCAAGTCATAACATTGTTCCGCGATAATCCCAAACTCCACTCGGAAAAGTTTACACCTTGGTTGTTCAGTTCACAACCTTGTGAGCAATTGTTTAGAGCCACAAAATCAATGACTTCTACTTTTAACACTGATTAATTTTAATATAAACGACACACTGAAAAAACTGAACCAAATTCATTATGTTAATAAAAGCACTGAATCTGAAAACGATATTGGCACTATTACACCAATGACTATTATACCAATGCGTAACAAAAACTGATTAAATTATGAGCGTCAGTTCAAGTACAGTGAAACTTCCCTAACTCGAATTATTCTATAAGTCGAATTTTTTTTGAAAAACTATATTTAGAACTCTTTTGGTGGTTTCTTGAGATTCGAGTTAGGGAAGTTTGACTGAATATCTGTGCCACAAACTAGAAATTTTGGAAAAGAATATAAAGACTCGGTTGTGGAGAATGTACAAAATAATCTTGAGGATAAAGAATTATATTCGAAAATGTTGAAAATATTTCAGAACACTCAAATTTCATTTAAAGACAATGTAGAGTTTCAAGTAAAACCTTCAAGATAAAATAACTAACGACTGACAAAAACGACATAACTAACAACATAAATTTTAGAAAATAAGAAGAAATTCAAAGAAATCTCATAAAGGGAAATAAGGCATATAAAAAGTTGGACTGCGATTCCCTCCTCGGTAGAGACTAAAATGAGAAAACACATCACAATGGTAAAGGAAAACTGTGTTTAATTACATTCAACATTTCTATTATTACAACTTACTGATGCAATTTTCTGAACTTGTGTGAAATAACGTGCTATTTTACATTAAAATAAAAGCTTCTGCCCACTTCTTCCTAAAATGGAACACAAGTAATGAAATTTACTATAATTTTTATACTTTATTAGTTGTATTCACGGTTTTTATTGATATTTACTTTGTTTTTGTTTGACGGACCTGACAGTAATTTATTATTACAAAATTGTAAATGGAATCGAAATGAAATCGGTTGCAAAAAAATCAAAGTTTTTAATAGTGTTGGCGATGAAACTTCCCAAACCGTTTAATTTATTAATTAGACTATTACCAGACTTTTTTGAGGCAATTTTATAATTTTGAAATCTAAAGAAATTCATGTAATCGTGGTCCCTCAAAGTCAAGTGTTGGGAGGCCTTGGAAGCATAGGTACTTAACTTTAAATACATTTTTTTTATTATATATTGAAATGTTTTTCGCATGACTTGTATTTATAATATACAATATAGGTATGTCACCACATTTACTTATTGCTTTATTAAACAGATTGCAAATAAAATGAAAATTAGAATAATGGTAATTCTTCAGACTTGACTGCTTACGATTTCTCATCATCACTACTAGTCAACCAAGCAGAATCTACGATCCTAACTCCGTTAGGATGCAAATGCAAGTTTGGTGACACGAAGTTCTCTGGGCAAATTACCTCGATGGTTCGCCATTATCTTCCGAGAAAAGATAATTACAGAACGAAGTTCTTTCTTTGCCCAGACTAACCAATCAACCATCAAGTAATTTCGAGTACAATTTTTAAATCGTAATTACAATTTATCGAAGTTTTTTTGGTTTTACTTTTGATCCCAGTCTAGCTTAGCGACTCAAGCCTTGATTTTGTGGTAAAAAAAGGTCATATATATATATAGGAACCGCCCCCATAGACCGTTGTAGGTACCATTAAAAAATTTAACGACCATTGATTTCATTAATGATTAATTTAAATTGCAACATTAAAATGTTATACGTTTATTACCTTGTATTAATAAATTATTCATGGTTATAAATTATCAAAATTTTTATACATCAAATTTCAATATCCGAGGTATACCAAGGATTCTCAAATTTTTTCAGCTTTGTCTTCAAATGCGAGATTTTTTGTTATTTATTTAACATTAATTTGTCTTGATGTATGTTGTATTGATAGTATCATAAATAAGGATGTACTGCCACCCAAGAAGTACTACATTCTGAAGGAGGAAGAATTCACCATTGAATGAATTAAAGAGATTCTCAATATGAACGGGCTAGAATAAAGCGGAATATTTCATTTATTTGAATAAATTAGTTAATTATAAATAAATTCTGTCCACCGCAGTGGTTTGGTTTTGCTGGTGCGATCATTGGCCGAGTTACAAAGCGGAATTTCCGGGATCGAATCACGAAACAAGTAGTCAATTATAAAAATCAACTATAAACGATTCTAATCTTTCCAATTATTTTAAAATACAAATCAAAACTAGCAAAACAGATGGCAAATCATTAAAATTAAATTGAAAAAAAATTTAAAAATTCACAATTTTATAAATATTTCTACGTTAGAGAAAAAGATTTTTTCCCATTCGACACAGGTTTGAAAACTGCAAATGAGGTGACTAACGAAAAGATTCGCACCCTCCTATGTTACCAATGTAAATTCCACATTTTGAAACATACATCGCGTTTTTTGACATACATCGCTTTTACGTACAGCAAAACCTTTTAGACATTTTTTGTTAAAAATTTCATTGCCTTCAATTTTGTACCTACACATTTTTCTATTTTGTGGCCGCGCTTTTGACTGACAGCGACTTACACAAGACTGTAAAATACAAAAAATATTATAATCTGTATCTCAGAAACGGTGTGACAAAATAGAAAAATGTATATAAACAAAAAAGTAGGGAATGAAATTTGCAACAAAAAC
The DNA here is from genome assembly GCA_949152465.1 of Cantharis flavilabris. Lineage (NCBI taxonomy): Eukaryota > Metazoa > Arthropoda > Insecta > Coleoptera > Cantharidae > Cantharis > Cantharis flavilabris. The sequence goes on from OX424435.1 coordinate 60,897,182, forward strand.
TGCTTAGACATTTTTCTATTTTGTTGCACCGATTTTAAGATACAGATGACAATATTTTTAGTATTTTACAGTCTTTTAAGTCGCTGTCAGTCAAAAACGGGGCGACAAAATAGAAAAATGTATGGGTACAAAAATGAAGACAATGAAATTTTTAACAAAAAATGTCTAAAAAGTTTTACTGTAAAAGCGATTTTTATATGTCAAAAACGGTTTCAAAATGTCCAATTTACATTGTTAACATATCCGGATATTTTCGTTACTCACTGTATATAAAACAAATATCGATCTTGTTTATTTTATACCAAATAATTTTTAAATAATTTTGTTCACAGAAAGCACAAAATAATATAGGAAAAAAACAGGTTCCATTCAAAGGGAGGGGGGTCATGATAAAAGCTTCGTTGGCGCTACATGAAGGGAGGAAAGGGTTCTAAAAAGGCCAAAATAGAACCACGTGATTTATGGAATACCCGATAGTATTTTAAAAAATTGATAAATGGTTAAAATCTTGAAATGCGAAATTATGTCTTTCAAATTCAGAGAAAATAAGAAAATCTATAATTATGTATAAGACTAGGCCAACCACATATAATTTAGTTCATCTATGATACGTTATGTGGGTCATCCGGGGTAAAAGAATATTTTATATTGAGCAGTTGCGGATCGAACTTCTCTGAGACCTATATAGTCTGAGACCTGAAGCTACCTTCAATATGATTCGCATTAACTGTTAAAAATCTAAAAAAAAATTATATTCGGAGACCTGTAGCTTTAAGCTCGAATAGCTTCTAGTTACATTCAGTAACTACAGAACAATACGACAAAATGAGTAGACCAATATTTCAAAAAATTTTAAGTTCACTTTAAAAAAAGTCAAAATAAAAAATAACCTAACATAAATGCAAGAACTGACAGTTTTTTGCAATTATTTCAGTTCGCTTATGATGTGCATAGCCAGATAGCCACTGCTGAAATTGGGCTACTCGAATGTTTCTTAAAATAGAAGCAAATGGATTAGCAAAACAAGTTGTTGAATTATATGAATTTTCACTCGACCCGTGACGCAAGCAATTCGAGCAGGCTGCATGGTGAACTTCACGAATGGTTGACCTCTCGTTTCCGATCTCTCATGAAAAATGTAGTATGGTTGAATTGTTGATATTTAATATAACACAGTCTACCTACGCGGAGGTTATCGAAAACGCTGAATTAAGAATAAATTATGTATTTAAAGTGAGTTTAAACAAAAGTGGAGATTGATAATTAAAAAATTAAATGTTAAGCGAAATCTTCAAAAAAAATAATTATGTTAGCAGTAACATAATAGAAAACACATACAGAAATGCATATTACGGGATGCGATTGCACATATAAACAAATTTAGCCTTGAGATTCCAACCAGTGGGAGGTAAGGGAAGTGGGGTGAGGTGACCTAGACCCAGACAGGCCAGCCGAGAGCTTGCGAGGCCGCCACAGTCGCGACGCGAATTAAAGGGGAAGTACCATGTTTTTCGCACGCACCACGCCCTTTCAACGCAACAAATCTAACTTTAGTTCCGTAAAACGTGCTATAAAGACGATCTTTCTAATTTTACGTTCAAAACAAACAAACGTTGCGTTAGTTATTGTAGTGTAAAATATACTATTAGCAATTTTTTTTAAATATTTTATTTTTTTATATTATTCACACCATAATAATATGATAGCAGATAATATTAATTAAGGTACAGGTTAATTTTTAATCTGCATCATTTAGCGTTTAACCAATCGACTTGATGGGATATTATTGGATTAGCTATAGTTCAGCCAATGGATGCACACCAAATATTAATCCAATGGTTCGTACAAATTGGTATGTCACCACCGACTGCTAACTCTGCATAGTTCATGTCCCAGTCACCGCTCGCCCATGGCAATTTTTATTTGTTGTCAAATTTAATATTAAAATTTTTCTTTTAGGATTTTTAAGTCTCGTATTATGTAAATCTTACAAATAATTATATAGGGTAGATTTTCGTTATAATGCACGTCACAAGGGACGCATAAAAAAGTCCCGACTCTCACGAATGTATATTTTAATAAAATTAGATTTTAATTTAAATATATTAACGCTAATTTGAAATATTTCAGAGAGGAGGTACAACGACGTAATCGGAAACAAATTTTATTGTTTAAATTGAAAGAACCTTGTTAAATTTGTTTCCTACATTTAAAAAACTTGCAACTTTTTCAATTTTCCTCTACAATATTCATTATTTACGGTCGACATAAAAGAATACTTAAATTTGTTACGAACAATAGAAATGAACGTTATAATAAGAGCAACTCTTAATAGTGTTCAAAAAGTTACAATGAATGTCGAAATCTTTTCAAATTTTGCAAGAACTTGTTAAATCGCCAAAGACGAAAAGTTTAATAAAAAATATCTATAGCCACAATTAAAATTTTTAATTAAAAATATTAAAGAGTAGTAACTAATACGTAATATGCAGTTAAGTCTTGTGCTTAGTCTGGTAGCTACTTGTCTTTTTTAATGTTCATTTCAAAAACGGCTCAATACATCGTCTTTTAATTTTGAAATTATATTGATAACATAGCGGCCAAGTGTCGCTAAAATGTGCAAAAAAAGTTTTTCAAGTTAATTAACAAAATGGCTTAAATTAGAACACCAGTTTATTTTAGAGCTAATATTTTTAAAGTTATTCTTACGAAGAACAGAAGCTACTTTTTTTTATAATAAAAACCTTAATCTACACAAGAAACTCTTTAGTTTTTATATGGTCTCTATCAATTCGAGTAATTATAATAATCTAAGAACTGAAATATTTTTGGTTCTTTTGCAATAATGTTAGAAAATGCTTGAATGGTGATGCAATGTGCGTTTGAAATATTTTCACATACGTAAGGAACCTGCTGTTGGATCGAAACATCACACCATGAAAACAGTCACCAGGTCAAGTGTTAATATACTTAATTCTGAGAAGGGCTCTCATATTATATTACCTTGATGGTTTTCCATTAACTTCGAAGGGGAGATGTCAGAATAAGAAATACCATTTTGTACGAGATCGAACCGAGCTATGATCGTCTCTTGAGCAAACTGTACTCAGAGTATACAACCCGAAAAGTAAGAAAATATCCAAGAATTATCCAAAAACCCTACTAACTATAACTAAATATTTTAAATAAATGCTAAATACTAGGGATGTGCGGCAGAACAGATCAGATCACTTGGGTGAAGCCAAGATGACGTACTAGGGAATTTAATTAATGGGGTGGTTCTCGTTGCCTTCCCTATAACCCACAGATCTATTTTTGACTTTAAATCACAGGCTTTACAGTTTACACCATTTGCTGGTATGACACCAATTCAAAAAAATTTGAATTTAGCCAATTTGGTCTTTCATTACAAAGAATTTTTAAAAGTATTGATAAACTACTGTTCAATTCAATTTTGAATTTTTGAAAGGGCTGCTTTTCTGATTTTGGGGGAACAGTTACTTTAGCAAAAACTAAGTTAATGTTGTAAATTTTAATATTATTCCATAATAAACATAAGACATAATTTCGAATACTAAAAAGACGTTTTCGATCATATGTTCAATAATGAAAAATTACTCGACTTGACTCCCATTCCTGAAAATTTGGAAATGATTTTTCGATTCCCCATGTATTTCATTACCATTATTATATTATGCTACCTACAGTATACTTACGAGTCTAACTCATAAGAAATCCCACCATAGAATTTTTCAATAATCAATCCAATTTATGCTCAAGGTAGTCCATTAAAAAATCAAATTTAATTAAGATTTCCTTATAAGATGAAAAATATGGTGCTTAAGTTAAAATTTGCATTGATGGATTAATTAAAAACTAAAATAAAATTTTGTTAGCTTCCTTTTGTCGTCTAGAAGCAATTTGCCACTCGGTTAAATTGATTATGTTGGAAATTTTAGATTTTTTTCGAAAATAATATATATTCGTGCGCGATACAACATTGATTGGAATTGATTTGTTTTTGCAAACTACAAATATTTATTTATTTTTACCACTTCTAGCCGAACAATATTGTCGAGATAAATTTTAATTTAAATTCAATTCAATTTTAGGTGAAAAGGTAATCCTTTATTATATGGATAGCCCATTTATCTCACATCTGCAATCTAAACCAATTCAAACTAACCAAAACACAATGATAACTACCAACCTACCATTACATTGTAGAGGATCTATGTAGGTATAATAACCTTATTATAAATTATATAAGCGTAGGGAATAATGTTATGATTTATTAACAATTCCATACTCATTGATCTATCATATCTTCTTACGTACGAGCTATAGATGCTTCAGTATAACGAGGATACAACTTTCAATTAGTTCCATTCGGGCTAGAAAAAATAGCTCTTCTTGTAAGTGTCGCAGTGGAAGCTTACATAATGAAAAACCAACCAGCGCATTTCACTTTCAACTTAAAAATTTAATTACATTCCTCGTAGATACATCGAGGTAAATGTGCATTTTTAAAGAAGAAAGATCTTTTCATATCCAACGAACAGTTACTATCTGCAGCCTGAACCATAGATTTCGAAACCATAAAATTTAAAACACGGTGGGTCCTGTGTCGTCATAGGAAGTCCTATACGATATAGTAGCACAAAACGTTTTAGCGTAATAAAGAGACAAAACCATACATGCTATTAAACGGTTAAAGAGAATAGACTATAATTATATTGAAGGATGCACGCGATTCCAAACTTAAAGTAGCAGTGCTACTTTAAAACGATTTGTGATTCAGTCACACACCCATACGACAGGAACGGATTTAAGAGAAAATCGTAAACAAAAATACTACTACGATTTGTACTAATTTTGATAGTGACATAAAAATAGAAATTATTTTTATAAAAAAAAATTGTTTTTTATTATTTCGAAAAAAACTATATGCACACCAATCAATTATCCTTTCCGAAATATCCTGCAAAAAATAAAGAATATAGCAAATCCAATAGTAACACTTCTTTGGTTTTTACTTAACACCTGCAATGCACTGAACAGGAAAGGGAACGGTAAGTATGATGAGAAAACAAGTCGTGAAAAGCTCGTGTTCTTTATACGATTGCGCTCAAAGGATGGCGCAGTCTTACTGTCACAAGAAATTCTAAGAGTAGTACTTATTACAATTTGGAGGCGAAAGGACACCAACCATTGTTCATGGCAAAATTTAATATTAAGCAACAAAATTGTATGATTTTATTAAAACGATACTACTTCTTGGATACAAAATAACAAAAAAATCAATCATAATTAATTTTTTATATTCGTTTATTTTCGGCATAGTAATTTTTTGTAAACGAATTATTTATAGGCAAAACTTATTCAGTAATACAATAAAAAAGAAAGGATGAGAATTAATACGTTCGTCGACCTCGGTGTGCATAGTGTGGTCGTTTCTATCAGCTGTACGATTAAAGGAAGTAGGAAAATTACGTCAAAAAAAGTTGTCTACTCGAAAAAATGACCCCACAAACTTTTGATTTATTTAAATCGAAAATTTAATCGACAAGATTTGACCATTTAATTAAAAAAGTTTAATTGAGGGATTATTAAAGCGCCCTTAGTAGGTACTGAAATTCACTGGAGCAAAATAAAACTGATATCTTTTGAACATCTTGATTTACAGCTGGCTAATCATCGCATTTTCTCCATTCTAGTGTTTTCTGTTTCGACGGAGTTCAAAGCGTCCTTGTATCGAACTATCTAAACCAGCTGGTCTTGTAAATTCGAGGTATCATTTTTTGTCGATGCTATTCAAAAATTGCAAATATAACGACTTATTAGAACTTTCGGCTACATAGTTCTTAACGCTTATGAACACTAGAACCGCGAAGTTAGACCGTAAACTTGCCGAACGGTCTATGCAAAAAAACATCCTTGGTTAGTTCATTACACTAATTATTTATATTTAAATACAACCTACGCCATTTTAAAACATTTACGGGACACGAAATTAGTGCTCCTCCACGTAGAAATTCGTGTAGGTAATTTAAAAACATAGGTACAGCTATCATTAGCTAATGATTCACTTGATTAGTATTTCGAGAGAAAACTTGGTATTTTCCATTTAACGCCCGTAGAAAACTTTTCTATTATTTCTTTATCAACATGAATATAAATAATATACTGAATAAACAATAATTGATATGAAAAATCGATAATTTACTTCAACACAATATATTTTCCAATATTTTATATTATTAAATACCAAGAAGTTTTCCAGTTTATTATAAAATACGTTAGATATCTGATGATAATATGGACTTAAAAACGTTGTCGTTAAACATTTTACCATCATAAACGCAATAATAAGAAAAAATCAAGTAAAGCCAAATAAAAATCATTTTTTAAATAAAAAAATGAAGGTTTTCTTATAAATAAATTTAGAACATCGACAAAAAGTTATTTTTTACTGCTGTAAAGGTATATTATATTACTGACAAAATTAAATTTGTTATGTGGAAAACTGTATGTAGTAGTATAATAAAAATAATATCTGGGTTAGGTACTTATTGAAGACATTTTCAAGTTATATAGCTTTCTCGACATTAAATATTAAAAATGTAAATAATTTTGGTCACGTAGTATTTTATAGTAGTAAAACCTTTTCACCTTTAAATTTAATGTTGAGCAAGAAATATCCCTACAAATATTCATAAATTTAAATTGTTCTTTTCAATTATGGAAATAATACTGAAATTATACAAGGAATACTGAATGAGAAAAAGTAGAAAATTATATGCCTAATATTAAAAATAGTTGGATAGTGTTGTATAATTCATCAGTTTCCATCATAATTAAAGAAAAACCAAACTAAAACTTTGATGAGTAATTAGTGTATTTTATAGTACCTACTTGAGAAATTCCCTCTGATAACGCAAAAAACAAAGCTTTGTTAAATGCGCTAACAGTATACGAGACCGTATAAGTGCAAGATTACAAAGTTATATAAACTGCAATAGATATCTAGTTCTATCAGGAAAAAACCAATCAGAAATTTCGCAAACCTCGTTTCGATCGATTAGGTCATAAATCTCTCTTGCAGCACGTGAAGTAGTATCACAACGAGTTCCAGTGGCTCAACGTATTTGGGAAATAGGTATACTTAAATCTGAAAATCTTTAAAGATTTCCCTTCCTAACAAACAAAAATGGTCGGGGAGGGGGGTCCAGCAGAGACATTCAGAATCGGGTTTATTTCTCGTATTAATTGTGCACAAGATTTTATGCTTTTTTCCTATACCTATCTGGAATGAAAAAAGCGTCCGTAACTCTGTTTTGTTTACTATGAAAATTTCAACTTAAAAAGACTGGATGACTCGAGTTTGCCTCCGAAGCACAAATAAGTTTAACCTCCTTGAATTCAAACCTTGAATTCCTTGAAGTCCTTGAATTCGTTAGCAATTGATCATACTAACTACTAGACCGATAACCGTCTTCTTTGAGGGATCCTCAAAAAGAAGAAAACGAGGGGTAAATATCCAGTAAAATTGCTGTACACAAGACTCGGAATTCCAAAGATTTTCCAGGAATTCCAAACAAGTGTACACAAAATTTTCAAGATATTTATCCCTTGGAAGAAAAACTTGATCCCATTCATTATAGAATACCTCAGAAAGATTCCAGATTCCACACCGCACTTGTTCATATGCTATATCAATAGCAGGATGTACAACAGTAACAACATTTGCCGATAACACTGCTCTATTCGCATTCATTCGACAGCTTAAAAAATCTGTAGCTAAAAAATTAAGAATTAAGCCAACGAAAACAACTTAGTACACCTTAAGTTTACTATGAAATTAGTTACCAATAGAAGTGACTCCCAATTACCACAGACCTCAGATGCCAACAATCGCGGTTTGTCTTGAAGTAAACATAGATTATATTTCCTAAACGGAAACAACTCAAATAAAAATTCAGTCTAATGTAGCAGACAATTGGATTGAAATCTCAAATTGTATACAGTTCTAGTGCTCAGCTGCACAGTCAAATTTGAAAATTCCGTCTAGGTTCACAAATAAAGTTTGACAAGCAATCGTCAATATGCTACACTAGATGACCAACTATTGCAACAAATTTAACTGATGAGGATTCATCCGAATCCGCTTGGGATGTCCATGTAACTTTATAAGCTATATATAATTTTGCTACCCACTTTGAGCTAAAATGTATAAGAAAACGCCAATCCGTGCCTTTTGAGCTAGTGGTATAAAGCTCGAGTGGTCACTCAAACAGTGAATTTATACAACTGCTCGACTGACCTTAAACGAGTTTAAGCAAAAAATTGTACTTCTGAGTTACTTCTACGTAAAAGTATGTAACTAATAACTAAATTGCTACTAAAATTCTAATCAAATATCCAAACATATTTCTCTGACAATCCGTATAGAATAGAATCGTTTGTTATCACGAGTTCCAAGTATTTAAACTTGATTGCCCTGTTGATGCGGCTTGAAGGCCGCGTTGACTCGGTTCTCTCCCGTTATTTAAAATGGACCAATTGGAGGTCCGTTACGGAAGGAACGTAGCTTAAATTATTATATAGTATTTAGGTTGAAAAGACAACTTTGTCGTCTTTTGAAAAGAGGTGACTATCCTGCTTATTAATATTATAATCATATTATTACTAGCTTCTTACTTATAATATAATTATTTTAAGCAATTATCTTAGGCAAATATAACATAAACTCACGGTTTTCTCTTGGTAATTTTAGTTTTAAAACCAAAATTCCAATGTTGCTGTTTAGTACGAGCTTGATTAGCAAACTAACCAAGGATACATTTTTGTTTACAATACAATCAGTAAATATGTTTTTTTAAACAAAAAAATTAGTATTTTAAGACATTCAATAATAGCGAGTAAGCTACCTTTAAGAGGAATATTTCTAATTATGTCTATGATTTAATCATATTCCTTTTTTTTTATTGTAATCTGCTTCTTCATATGTCTTCAAAATGTAGGTGATTATTTTTGCTTGATGGCAGAACAACCTGTAGACTCTTCTATTTTTAAAGTACTTCCGTGTTTTAAAGCTACTCTTTTCTGCTAAAGTGCGGTATTTTAAATTACGTTGGAAAACACAAACGACTTCAGGAAAACAGAGCGTGGAACTCACCTGAAACAAAAATACGATATTAGCATACAATTTACATTATCGAGTTCTTTTTTTAGTATAATTAACATTCAATACATGAGCAGGTACTTAAAAGTACCCGAATCATACCATCACTATTAATTCAGTAAATTCTTATAATAAATCTAAAAATCTTCAATAAATTACTACCTATACATAAATTTAATAGATATTTTAGCTTTCAAAAAGAAACCTCTGCGTAATGGCAAGCATTGACATTTATTGCTATAGGTGACTTGGACTAAAACTACACCCAGTCATCGATCCTTTAATATTTTTAAAAGTTTAGAATGAGTAAGAATATTTTTTTCTGATTAAAACTCCTAGAATAGATTGACATCAGTGGTATCCACGGAATCGTTCAAGATTCGCAATTAAAAACCAAACGGAAATTTACTTTGCGAGAAGGCTTTATAAATTAATATATCAAAAGATTTGTTCGTTAAAAAATAAGTAATCGTAAAAAAGGCAATAAACTATTAGATAATAATCGCAAATATTTTTTGCCAACAGCAAATAACGGGCATCCAAGGAATAATTTAAACGTGAAATAATAAAAAAAAATGAATCGTAAGATAATGCTTCTTGCAATTGTTCTTAAAGTCCAAAAGTAAGAATTTTGACATATTTAAATCTCTTTTATGGTAAAATGCAAATAAATAATAAGCTTGGGCAAGTCTGTCGACAAAAAGAAAATTTAAAACTTGCTAAAATATACCAGCAAGAGATATATATATTCAGAATAAATTAAAAAAGTTAGGTGACTTCTATCCAAATGAAACCGGAAGCAGAACTTTATAAAATTACCTGTTTTTTATAATTATACAAATTAAGTATAAAAATGACTTCCGTTTATGGTAATAAATAAGAAAATAAATTAATAAAAGTGTTCAAATCTTATCTATAAGAACGTTCCCGAAACGTTTCGTTAGTGGATAGAATTTTTCCAATTATATTTCAAAATTTCGTTCCTTTTTTCCCGCTTTGAACTTCCTGAATGCCAACAGAACACAAAACGTTTTGTGAAAAAACGCAAACAATTACGAACCTAATATTATAATATAATATGGCCAGTCCACTATTTTTTATTAATTAAACCGGAAATAAACATTTTAAAATCGATATTCTCTGTGAATCAAAAATAAATCGGGTTTTATATTTATCAACAAAATTGTTTTCTAAAAATACATTTTACCCTTACCGATTGTTCTTGGCTTTCTTGTAACATTTTCACGTTGTCGATTTCAAAATTGGCAAAATCGATGGATATATTCTAGACGAACTGGGTTAACTTCTAACTTGGTAATGAATTGAAATACTAGTTGATAATTTGGAATTGAATGATTCACGTGGTTATTGTCTGACACAATATTTTTTTCACCTTTCGTGTTGTTTGCGGTGTCTCACAATAATAATAATAATAAAATTGTGTCAATTACGATTTACGATACCGTGTTGTAGTTTGTTGGTGGTTGATCGGGGTTAATCCTACATCCGCTTGAAAATGCTTTTACGTAAATACGAGTTAAAAAGGTGATCAATAAAATAAATAAATAAATAATATAAAACAATATTTCATAGAAAATTATATTACGCTAAATAATGTAACAATCATAAAACAAATAAAATTACCGATAGCCAGATATGAGGATAAAAAGGTTTTTTTAAAATTCGTACGAGTTTCATAATAAAACAAAAATTTGGGAAATTTTATAGCGCAATGATTTATTAATTCTAATTGTATAAATTTTAATAGAAAGTGCGAAAAAAGAATTTTCAAAATTTATTATGAATCGTATAGATATTTTTTTAAATAAATACCGATTCATAAAATCGATGAAAGTCATACATAAATTTCTTTAAATTGAATACGAAAACCGCTGCTTTGTCGTTTAATAATAAATTGTGCCAAAACATTGTATTGCGAAATTTCGAACATCACATACCGACTATGTAAATGAAATAACATTGTTTTCAAGCTGCAGAGACAAGTATTAATAAAATTACTCTGTTGGGCCAAGTTGGGCCTTAACATCGGAGAGCATTGGGAGCAAAATCGCAAATATCAGGTCCGTACAATCAAATTAGTAACAGTTTGTGTAGTGGATCATTCATAAGTAGCTGTGACGTCACGGGCCTGATCAATACTACAAGGGACGGACTTAAAGAAGCGCATTGCGCAGTCGCTTTCATTACGATCGTCACATGTGCAGATTAGGGATGACTGTGCTCACACAAAAATTAAATTACTCTGAGCTGCCTTTCTCTCCCATCACTGATTAACAATGAAGAAGAACAGTCACATTTAGGTAATAGAAAACTACACGCATCTTGCACTAAAGTATAGCGACAATCGGCGCATGCTTTCATAACTTAATAATACATAAATTACTTTTCTCATGGATAAAACGAAAATAAATATTACGTAACAGGAAAGTGAAGAAAACAAACGGTAAAAAATAATACTTGTGAAAGTGTTTCAAACGAATACATTAATTTTGCATAAATATAATATTTACAGTATTTCGAACGTTTATAAATATAAAAAAAAAACATTCCGAGTACGTTTAGATAAGGGTACACTGTACGACATTATGATTCTCTGGTAAACAAATTTTTTTTTTTTTTTTAATTTAAGAAAACTACACATAAATTTGTAAAAATTCAAAATTAGCCAGTTTACTATATTAAAACGATTAATCAACATTTAGGGTATGCAAATAAAATTTTTTCTAATAAACAACATTTCAGGTGTCAAATAACAGTTTTTGTTGAAACCGGCTCTGAACTAGCTAGATTACACTCGAGTTTTTCGAACCCACAACATTTGAGAAACCACACATGATCGTGATCCTCTCTATTATTACCAACAGTCAGCAGAGCATCTCGACATACAATGCTATGAATGATGGTGCACTATTACTTCTACCTTTTGAGTAGAAACCTTAAAACAGAATGTTAATCAAATGTAAAATAATGAACAATTTCTGAAACTGTCGAGAGAAAATTTTGAAGTTCGCCAAACTAGATGTTTTCGCCATCTCAAGCTGAAGAGTTTTCCATCCTCGACTGAATAAGTTGTTGGCAACATTTCAATAAACTTTGTCGTTTAGTTCTAATTGCACCAAGGCAGGATATAATTTAGCCGAAAAATATGTAGAGCGATATTAAAAAATTTCAAAATAGCAAAAATTTAACAATTACAAATTATTAATTTTATAGAAATATTCTTTCCCGTGCAGCGGAATAAATAGTTAGATCTAAAGGTGCGTACAGACACAGCAAGGCTGCAGCATCGCTTCGCAAAGCGTGGACCATGTTCCCTGCGAGACAGCCGCACGAGGCACGTGTCTCGTATTGTGTAAATGGTAATTTTCTTATAAGAATTTCATTAAATTGACATGTATGGAGCGACTAGCTACATCGCAAAGTAAACCATACTCTATACCTCTAAACCATACTTGCTGGGAGATAGATGCACAACCAAACTGCCTCGCAGTGTTTTGTCGGTTCACTCGAAGGAAAGCCTACGTTCCTACGTACGAGTGGTTCAGTAAATAAACAAAGTTTCCAAACAGGATAAAGTTAATATTACTGTCATATTTGGGTACTTAATTGAAGATATATTATTATTGAGTGTTCCATTTTAGTTGTTATTCGTTACATAATTTATGGCAATGTGCATTTCAAATTTTAAAACTTTTAAAATTTTAACTCAACTTTTTATTGTAAACATTTCATGTTTATACAGTATTGATTTAAAACGCTAATATATTGTTATTTCCCAGCAAGACATTGGTTTTTCTTATTGATTACTTAAATTAGCAGAAATGTTGTAGCAGAGGCTGCTGCTCATATGACATTATGCTGTAAAGTAGAATAGGAATGTATTGCAAGTGAAATATATTAAACTAGAAAAAGAACTTAAAATAAAAAATTTTAAGTAGATTTGTGGTATTTGGTATGTAATAGTAGTATTTGTATAATATGAACTGAACTATAATGTAATAGAATTTTAACAGTTAAGTGAAGCTATACAATATTATGTAAAAAATTATTATTTACAACAAACAAATATGATACATGCGAAGCAACCTTGAAACTTCGGCTCGCGCAGTTGCCTCGCGTGGCAGCCTCATAGTGTTTGTGTACCGCTTCCAATTTTGGAAAAATAAAAACTGAAAATAAAAAATATTTAGGAAACATAGATCAGTTTCAAACTACTTTGTTGCCTGCAATACAGTTATCTGCATTTACTTTACTTATATTTCCAAAAAATATAGAATCTCATAAATGGGACTTCTATTCGTGAGCAACGGTGTCGCCAGAAAGTGGACTTTAGATAGATTTAATCTTAAAATAATAACGTAAAATAAATTTTTGTCAATTGAAAATTGAACGTTCACATTTTGGCACTTGATGAGTAGTAAACACATTTGCCAATTTTTCCGATAACATTTTTATCTATATCAGGATAGAAATACAATTCGATAGATAATAGAATGTATTCACTGTATTCATATACAGTACATATTATACGTTATTGTCATTGGGTTATCTGTAATAGGCAGAGAAAATCATTTCTGGGGTTTGCTTTCGAATATCCATGTGTGGAAGAGTGAAACGCTTTTGTGTGCGAAAAAATTAATTTTCCGCACTAGTGTGGAAAGAACTTAATTTTCTTTTTTTCGAACAGTAGTAGAAGATAGAAAAAAAATGTATGTAAAAAAATGGAACAGATGAGATGGCATTTGTTTTAAAAAATTATTGAAATATTTCCTTTAACATTGCAAATGTTGGAGATAGCTAGTTTAAAGTATACAATATTGGTTTGCAGGTGTGTAATAGACATGAATAATAGTCTAAAGCCGGTTCCACATAAATACAAATGTGTTGTGCGTTGCATTTGGCACACATTTGCTCGTATGCGTCGAAATTTTTGTTTATTTGGACTGTGCGCCGCATGCAAACGAACACAAACAATTTCGTGACGAATAACACACGCTATTCGTTGTCCTGTCGGTTTTCTAGTTAACTTCAAAGAGATTTGTGTAGCACCAACGTACGAATGGATACGTTAATACAACACACAAGATAAATATTTACGTGTTAAAAAACTTGACCGGATTTCAATTTGCGCAGCAAATATTTTGATTAAATTTGTGTAACGAACAACATAAATTTTTATTGTTGCGGAACCGGCTTAATGATCGCCAATATTCAATTGCGAAATTATTATGTTTAAAATAAATGTAAATAATTCATTATTACAAACTACTTTGGTCAAAAACTGATGTACCTACAAATTACACAACTTGAGAAAACCGTTGCCAAGTCCCGCATCTACCACCTGCCTTTAATACACCTGCACTATAGCTAATTAACCGCCATTACAACAGTTGTAAGAGGTTTTAGCTTTTATAAAAAAGAATTTCAACGAATTATTTACAAAATTGTCAGCCCTTAGATGATGCTGAGCAATTATGATTTATGAAAAGTTTCGTTCGGTAGGAAATTTAAAAATTCTTCGACTTGCAAAGCTTACTGGGTTTTTGAGAATAATTACTAGTGGGTATAGGTGTATACACTGAAAATTTATTGTAAATTTGAAAAAGGAAAAATTGTACGCAAAAAGTTGAGTGTTTTTTGTTCGTGTTAGATCTTATTTGATTACTAAGGTGAGAAAGATACTAAATATTCCGTTAAAATGCAAATGACGTAAAACTTGTATAAAGTAAGAAGACGTGAAAAGGCATAAATATTTTGTACGACGATTTTTTAAAGAAAATTAATGCGTATTAGCAACCTTTTTATGTAGTCGGTTTAGGTAGTAATAGCGGATTATAATCGTAAAATGCTAATTAAAAAAATTTTAAATTAAAAATGTAATCATAATAAAGTTGGTTGCGTAAAGCAAATTATTTAAATTCTCCTCAAAGTTTGTTTAAAAAACTTAATGACAGTTATATTATTATTGTTATTTTTAATCGACTTCAACAAAAGCATATTAGCTTTGTACGTAGTACACATAATATACCGATAATGGCAAAAGATTACCAATAATTATTATTTTTGCAATATTACGTTTATTATCTTATCGACATACAGAAATATTGAAATGGTTATTGCACGACATTTCGTGTTACTCTTTATGCCATATTCAAAAATTGCAATAATCGTTTCAAAATATGCATAATACAACATATTTAATCATAAGCATTTATGTAAAAATGAACATATTAAAAACTTTCAGAGCTTCAAAAAATTAATTGCAAAAGGTATCAACTATTTAGCGAAAAAGAAAGACGTTGCTAGGTGACCGCGTTTGACCCTGCAACCCTTTTCATAATTCAGAGTCATAAAATACTACGCGACCTCTACTCTTGGACCTTATGCTCTCTCCGTCCTCCATCACCAGTTTCTTATTGTATCTTGCTTTTTTCAAGATTACACCAATAATTAAAAATATCTTACACAATACGATTTGTATAAAATGACCTTTAATAATTGACAATATATATTTTTTTTAGATCAAATAAAAAAATGTAAAATTGGGTTTGACGTCTATTATGAGTTGTTTAATGCCCAACACCAACATGACAAAATTGCATCCTGTAATAACTCCCAATTTCAACAAATTTATGACAACTATTAATTCGTGTGAAAACTTTTTTATAAATAAATAATAGCATAAATATTCTACATTAAAAATCATTGGTTTTCACCAAATGGTGGAACGTCTTGTGAAGCTAGCAGAGGAGGATGGAAGTTTTTAGACATCTCTAGTTCAATTTCAAAAAATTTTCTTTTCGAATATATCCTTTATTATCGGTCCTACAATCGAGAAAATAATTATCAATAATATTTTAAGCGATATTCTTACAACAGTTTCTCATCTATAAAGAACATTCCGTGAATTTTCGCGAGATTTTTCCCATTTCATCAAATGATGTCAACCAATGACAACAATTTCACATAAAACAGAAGCTAGGCTTTTGCGCAACTTTCAACAGAGATTTTATAATTTAATATTATTTATTATCAAAAAATATACTATTGTATATTAGCCTTCAGGCTCTCTTGTATAAATAATCTGCTATTTTATTTTACGATTGTCCTTTATCGGTAGACGTTGCTATTGTTTATGCGTCAGTTTCTCACATTATGATTTGAACGTAGCAAACAAACCTACAGATTTCACGTGGAATTCAAACCTCGGCACAGATAAATTTTTTAGATTTATGAAATTCAAAATCTGAATCCTTATATTCAAAATTCAGAACCTTGATTACCAGACCAACAACTCCCTAATAGTAGATAAACGTAATATAACCCCCCTTTGCCCCACTTGGACGTTTAAATAAAACCTAGTGCATAAATAATTTTCACGATGCACGTGCGAAAATTAAATAAATTACGGCAAGGAAAACGATCGTATTTATCTACTAAACAAATAATACGTGTTGCGAAGGTAAGGTTAAGAAATTAACGACAGTGTAATATAAACTTTAGTATTAAACATAACAAATTATGATTATTATTTTAACAACGCGAACTACTAGCAATTAACTTAAATTTAATATTTCAAGGATTTTTTAAATAAGTATCGCAGCTTTATGGCGAGTTTAATTGAAAATTTGGTTAGTACATTATAATATGATTAAAACTTAAATACGAGGGTCGCCCTTCTAAAAACTGGGTTAAAATCCGGTTCTGTGCATTATATACTCTGTACGAGTTAAGCCGATTCTGATGGAAACTTTGAATGCGAGTTTGTATTTACTTAAGGAAGAACCCATATTGATTTTAAACCCTATCTCTGCATCCCTTATATGACGGCCACACAAAAATTGAAAAACATTAGCATAAAACGGCTTAACGCTTTAAACGGGTAAACTAATTGTGTATTTAAGCTATTTAGGTTGATTAATTGGATTAATAGAATTAAAAATAATAAATTAAAATAAAAAGAAAATTAAGTGTGCGAGATGTGACTTGTGTGATACTTTAAGAAATTATTTTGAAAAATTGTGACAAGTGCAATTCAGATCGTTTCAGCTGTAAAGCAAAGCAAAGAGGGTGCCTGAAACGATTAGAGCAGACGGCGAGTGCAGGGGTTGTTTAAAGAGGATATACTGACATACTGAACTAGCTGAAACAACCTGCCGTTTCCCTTTAACCCCTCTAATTATAAACCGGGGGTGTTAATAGCAGGTCAATTCTCTATTTAGATACGTCCTATGTTGAAAGTACAATAAATTGCGATGGTGTTTTTATAAAATTAAAATTCCAATGCGATGTGTTGTAGTTAATAGCTTCCTGCTAATGCTTTTAGGCAGTTACTTACATTATTATAATAGCCATTATTTTGTGTGAACAAACTTCATAGTGTATCTCTACCTACACAAGAAGTGTTTAATTTCGAAAAGAAACACAACATAGCTAATAGATAATTACTCCATACAATGTAGAAAAACTTTTGCTCGGCCTAAAGGTGGTTACACACTAGCACGACTTTAAATTGCTTACTTAGCTTTTATTATTTGCGGCACACGTTCGTGTGTAGATCACCTTAGTATAACGAATTGTTTAATGAAGTAGTTACGTAATTTAGGTGCATAGAATCTCTAATCATAATTTTCATAGATTTCTACGTGGGTAACTCTTTAGAAATTACACATTAAATGCTACATTCAATTACTCGATTGTATTAATATTTATTTATAAATAACACATTATGTGCTTATTATTGTCACTTAACGATGCTATATTATAAATAAGATACCTATTTATGTATACCTAATGTTCGTATGTAAAAGAATTCAATCCTTAAACGATTATAAAATAACAATTTGTATCTAAGTAAATTAAAATTCTTTTCAAAAACAACTAAGTTTTAAACAAAAGGAATTCTTAGAGCAATTCTTTGGAGAAAAATGTTAATTGTTGAAATTCAATAAAATCGAAGAATGTTAAGAATTTCAATGTTCTTTTTCTTCAGACTTATATTGGAATTATGCAATATCACCGAAGCTTTTTTTAATTATTTATACATGTAAAAGCATCAATTTGATAGTGCTATCGGGATAACACTGGTTTACCAGAAGTCAAATATTTAAATTAGAGCAATCTAGTATAGCTTAATTACGTCGTATGTCTAATGTTTCCCATACATGCTAATGAAAACGGTCACCGCTAAATAGAAATCAAATAATCTAGGCCGTTGCGGTATACTCGTACCAAAAGAGGAGTCAGATTTTTCTCAGAGAACAACAGAGAGAGAGAGAGAGAACTTATTATATGAGATATTACGAATATATGCAAAAATCCATCATATTTTGAATGTTTTTGAATAAGAATTGCGAGATTTTGGCCGAAGTAAAACCTCAAAAAATCTCAGAATATTTCAAGTAGCATTTTGATTTTATTGCAGAATTAGATAGGCATTCCCTAATATAATATTTGTACCTCTGTAAAAGAAGTTTATAAAAACTTGTGTCGAAATCATAGACTGGTACACAATTAGAACCAGATGACCTACCAGTATAGTATTGGAAACACAATTTCCAGTTCGAAATAGTTCTAATTTAACCAACTGATATCGTGAAGAAGGTGTCATAATAATTAAGTTGAAGACATTTATTTTGAATTAGTCAAATGGATTGGTAAAAGGTAAGTCTTAGTATTTTCACTAATCAAAAATATTCCGGCTGAAACTTGGATCAGGATTTTCACTCATTTTTCAAAATATAATTCCTGACTTTTTCATGTATTTCAGTCGAATGTGATCTGAGCCTGTTTATGGGATATTCCATAAAGTACAACAATTCAAGATATTTTTATAACAATATATAACAAAAATAACATTTTATTTTGGTGGATAGGCTAGATCCATAGGAAAATCTGGAATTTCCTTGTGTACCGTTATTGGATTTTACTATATAGTATTGCTATGTTTATACTTTAAATTAGAGTGGATTTCAATTTAAAAAAAAAGACTTAAACCACAATCTTCCTAACAAATTTGTATCGCAATGCAAACTTAAATTGCAAATTACATTGTTAAGTCTTGAATCTTCTTTACGTAATATTGCAAAAATCATTTTTCCAAATTCTTCCAATTTCAAAATAGATAATTCTAGGATTAAAAAAACTTAATTGGGTTTCGGGGTTTAGTCCAATACTCCTTAGTTTTTGAGTTCCAAATTTTTTAAAATAAAGGAACGTTTTAACTACTAAATTACGAATTTATTACAACTCCCAACCTCTACCATTGCACTATCTCGACATTTTGTACTAATCGGTAACAGTAAGGCAGTTAAATCGCTACTTTAATTTACAAAAATTCATAACTAAAAAATTAAAAAGCATTCGACAAAAACCCCAGAACCATGCCTAATGTTTTTGGCTCCTAGAATTACCAAAAAAATTGGCATCTCGATAGCCGATGTTATACTGGATGTAGTAGATGTGTTAAATTATTCTGGTTCTTAATTTTTGTATTAAAAATTTCTTTCCTTATACCACTATACTTTTTATTACCAATTAATTATTAAAATTATTTATGTATTAAAAAATTTTAAATTACAAATTTTTGTATTCCAAAAAAAACTTCATATCTCCAACTATAGCCAAGAGCAGCCTGATAAATTCAGGTACAGCCATATTTTGATCTGAACCGCTTTGTTGCACAACAAAATTATAGCAAAAATCATATTTGGTATAATATTTTATATTTAAAAATATTGTGGTTGGCTCTGTGAACGGATTCAGCAATAACGCCCCACCGGAAAAGCCTCAATTTCTCTGTGGCCACGCCAGGTAAGCACAAAATGTAAAATAGCCCATGAGGACTAAAAAAAAAGGTCACAAAATAAAAATTAGTGTGTAAAATTAAAAATATAAACTGGCTACGGTACTTAAGTTACAATGATCCCGCAGATAATTTTATAAAAATTGAAGCAAATGCGGCAAGTAAATAAATACTCCATCTTGGTGATATAACTTGTACAAGTACATAAGTTAAAAAAAAGCTTTCCTCTTATTAGAATATCCAATGCATTTCGAACAACAATGTCAGGAAAAATATATTTTCCCAAGATATTACGTATAAATAACGCAATTGTTTATTTACTAAATGAAATTCTCTAGTATAATAATCCACTTTTATTTCTTTTCTAAAGGAAAGCATAATATTTTTAACAGGTTTATTTTTCAATAATCGTGGCACCTAACCACACTGCCACCCAGATAAACATATACAGATTAAAAATAAAAAAATTTCATTTAGAAAGAGTTTATTGTATGATATTAATTTATTGCTTTATTTGAAATACTGCAACTCAATTTCTTTTTTATATCTTCACAAACTTATTCCGGCTCACTAAAGTTTTTGTGCAACTCATCGGCCACCATACGATGCTCACAATTTTGAAAGCTCAGTTTATCTTATAATTTCAATGCTTTATTTGTAGATATTTTTAATTGTGGGACATGTCAGATAGCTTGCAAGACAATGTTACAATGTTACAAATTGTAGTTTTCAAAATTTTTAAACTAAAGATTTAAAGAATTCTTGAAAAGCTAGGAAACAATATGTTTACAACTTTTTATTTTCGAGATATTTGTAAATCATCCAGTGCAATATTTGTATAAAGTCAAATAGAACCTCACTTCGGCTCTAGATTATAGAACCTCCAACAAATGGAACATTTATTTAACACATCCTACACTTTAGGGTTTCTAATCTATAAAAGTTAATTAAAACTTTTTACGTTGAAAAAGGTAAAATTTTGTTTCGGCTTTTTATAGACTTTTCTATATCTATTGGTGCGATTACTCTGATACTATAGCTCGTCAATGATAGAATCAATTCGGAGAGTACAAAGTTCCTTAAAAGATGAAATCGTTTTAAATAAAAAACTTCATAAAAAATCTCAGTATTAGTAAATAACTACAAAACTTAATAGAAAAAGTACTCTTAGGAGAAAAAAACCTTTTCGAACTATTCGATAGCTTAAGATTACTTTTATACCCTTACGCTATGTTAGTTTTTGTTGGAATTTTTTTGTTTCCTTTCCATAACAAAAAATGTTAACATTATAATAATCAAGACCTCTTGCCTTCCTTTTTGACAAAATTCCAAAGAAACTAAACACGCACAACCGAATAATGAATTTTTAGTTGTACGGATGTTTTCCATCATTTCATTCATTAAGTTAATCCCGAACACCATAAATAAATATGTCCATCAATAATTATTTAGAACCGCTGAAAATTTTTCATCTTACAGTTATTTAACAACGCTTAAAGGAATTGCTTAAATGATATAAATTTGAACACGCATGAAATTTTTCGAATATTATCAATAATTAATATGCTAACTAGGAATTTAAAAATAAAAATTGAAATAAATCTTTTCAAATTATGTTGAATAAAAAATGTATGATAATTTTGACAAACCGTTAATTTGGAAATTGAATTATGCATTAAGTTTTGAAGATTGCAAATTAAATTCATTTAAATTTTGGTTGCCATTGGCTTCTTGCCGGTTGGTACCTATACAACTGCACTTTATTTAATATTAATGTCGACAAAAATTATTGCAAATTACTTCCAGAACACTCCGCGGTCAAATTTGCGAAACAAAATTTACATACCGGAATTAAAATTTATTGCTTAAATTATGAACGAACACACATGAAATTCAAAAACAAATTGGGCTCACCAATTTGTGCGAATAAAAATGGTTAATCTATAAGGCAGGCAGTTGTTAGAATGTCCTTAAAATGAAAAAAGCGTTGAAGGTCTGCCCATCCTATTATGCAGTGTGAGACACACGCTACGGGCGTAGTTTTTTCCAGTTTGTTATCTGTGTAATATATTTTAATTGTTTCGGACATAAATGTCACTGAATACATGAAAATAAATGTTCCAACACTGGACAGGCCCCTATATTATAAAATTTATTCACAAAAATGGTTTCACCTTATTAATTCGAATTAGGTTTTTAGTTTTTAAAATCAAAGGTGTTAACAACCTCAAATTCATCCCTCGAAATAAAATATTATGTAGTATACTCGAAAGTACTGTTTTTCAAACAAGTACAATTTGAAAACAAGAAATATTCGAATTCCATCGGTGCACATTTACCTTTTGCATGCAAAATCGTAGTACAAATTGAATCATCCGCATTCTTCCAATACCCCAAACAAAAATACAATAAATTTGTTTCTGTTCGGGGACGTCTTCAAATAAACTTCTTAACAAATTTCTGCTAGAAAATTCGTCCTTTACGAATTCTTTCGGATGCTTCCTCGTATATTCCCATTTCGCCAGCGCGAACGAAAAGGAAGGAATCCTAAGCGATGGCCGTGGTTCTTTTGGGAGTTAAGAACAATGATACTGTTACCGACCATAAGGCATATTATTTTTAACATCAAAAAGATAATAGTTGGAAGAAAATATTGGAATAGACAACTCGGAAGTAGATATTCGATTTTAGAAGTTTTACAAAGTAATTCCCGATGTAAAATTACGCGTTTAATTATATTATTCATGTTCGCTACTAGTGCTTATCCTTTCAAAATCAATAGTTCTACCTTTGGAGTCTAATTGATTTTGTGGTTTAATTTTACAAATTTTCCAAGTTAGTTCTGATTTGGAGGAGGGAAATTTTGCTTAAATTTTGCCTATTGCACATTTACGAATTTTATTTCGTCAAAATGGCTTAAACTAGACTTGGAACAACCACATGCAAATATAATTCGAATTCAATGCAATCTTTGGAGAAGTCCATAGTTCTCTTATTGTTATTTAATAATACAACAATACAAGGTACTTTTAAGCGGCCATTTTTTAAATGGTAAAACTGTGCGAAGGTGTCCCGTACCCTTGGAGCTTCATTAGACTTTTGGTATTGCCAAGTTATTACATTTTTTCCCAGTGAAATGTTTCATTTTTGGAAAATTAATAAATTTTGCCCATCCAAGGGTATTTCGACAGATGGTACACCAATAATTTTTTATCTTGGGTTTGGATATTCTGCACCACGATCTCCATCGGGTCAAGTCAGAATGTTGAAAGGAGACACATCGAAAATTTGAAAGTACAAAAAAAAAGTTAATCAACATGTAAACGAAAATAAATAGTAGGACAAATAAAGCTCGTTAAAAACAACTTGTATGCATTTAATGTGTGGGTTCCTGTATGCGGTAATGTGCTTTTGTTAGTTCGCTGACATTAAACTCACTTTTCCTGCATGATGTTCTGTGATAATTTCACTAACCCTCATTTGTGTGACACCTCAGTAATTCTTGACGCACACGAGGTAAGTAGAAGAATTAAATACGTTGCGATAATTTAAGGGCTAAAAGTTTAGTAACTCATACTAGTAAATGGGTTAAGTTGATGATGGCGGCCACGATAATGCAGCATGTAATTTAAAATATTAAACAACACACATGGGAAAGCAGTAAGTGCGGGTCTTATTATTTATTGATGGGTCCCTTGTTTAAGTCCAATATGGAGATTTAAAAAGATAAAACGCACAGATGTGTTACCAAAACATGATGGCAACTGTTTAAATTACAAAATAGGTAGCTTAAACTTGTGTGGCAAGTAGAACGGTTTTTCTAACTAAACTTGACAAAAACTTGAAAATACGCAAGTATCTCAATGTGGTAGGCTATTAACTCGAGTCGATAGGAAACGAAAAAGGTCTATATTTTACCGCTCCGTTCTGTTTTTAAGAGCCTAAAATGTATCTAGTTTCACTTTATCTATTTAGCTGTCCCAAAAAGAGCTCACATAGAATTCGCTTCAGTTTACATTTTTAAAGTTCGTACCTGAGCAGTATACACAGCTGTACAATATAAATAAGAACTCTTTACACAAAGACGTGTAAATATAACAATGATAATGGCAGGTAAAGCGAGACTATCGCTCCGATCCTACGCCATTAGAAATCAGTCAGTTTAGAAGTAAAATTAAATTTTAAATATTATATTATATAAAAAAGTTTTTAGATCGTACTCGCATTATTATTATTGAACTCCAACCAAGGAGTACAATATAGATGTAAATAAAATTGTGGTTGGCTCTCCCTCAATTCAAAACTTGACAGTCAGCAGTTTTGTTAGGCATCATAACCTCCACCCTAAACTAACTTTGTTTTGTTTTATTACATTAACGCGTGGGGTAGTGCAGATAAGAGGAAAAATTTAATCTAAAGAATCATCTCTTCATCAACAAGAAGAATATAAACAAAAAATATAGCACCTACATAATACCGAGTCGTTACTCGAAAATCGATTCTATTTACAATAAAATGTTATAGCTGAAGCATAACGTAGCGCCGATGAAATAATTGGAAACAACGGTGCCTCGGAGTCCTTTCACAATGAGTAGCTGAAAGTGTGATATGATGATAACCAAAGGATGGGTAAATCGCAGGACGACGAATAGTAAAGAGCAGAAACGCATCGATCGCACTAAACGCGCTTACGGTTCATGTAAGCTGACGGCAGCCAATGGCGACTATTTCTGCCTATCTTCCAAATTACACACGGCAGGAACGTCTGTATATATCAAAGTCTAATGCCTCTCACTTTGGGATTTGCCAACTTCGATTAACTAACTCCTTTTTAGGGCTTTCTAAATGCTTTCTGTTTGCTGATGTCGCCGTGCTTGGTGAAGTTTGTTAATAACAGTCTTTTACAGTTTATGTAACGTTCAATAAGCTGCGCATTTCATTTGCAATGTACGTTATCTCCTTTTTGCTACACTTTGTTATAGGCACCTACATAATATTGGATATTAACCAAAATTTTCTATACGACGAAGCTTCAGCAACTTTTGAAATGTCAATTTTTCCATTATTTCTAGCGTTCAACAGCAGCAGATTTAAATTATCAACTAGTTATAATCCCCCCCCCCCAAAGGGTGTTTAGGACATTTTTATACTTATTGAGTTCCGAGTTTCGTAGGTTCGTCAAAAAACTTGTGACATCCCAAAAGTAAAACTTCAGACATTAATAATAACAACAAAGTAATTGCTTTCCAGTATATTATGTACCTACTTCTAATATTCTCAATCCAAGTTATAAGTTATTTATAGTTGTCACTTTGTAACACAACTTAATTAAATATAAAATTTAAATGAAAATTACGTAGAAGCACAGCTAATTTTATGGTAAACAGCTAAGAAGTTAATATCAACTTTTATGTTTATTATTACTACGTGAGTTACTTTATTGTACTTTTTTATTACAACCAAGTAAAAAGCTCTTACAAAACTTGTTTTACGATTACCTGTTTTTCATGGCAACAATTTTGATGGTTTAACTGTGGCAATTTTGAGAAAAAATTCTTAAAGAAAAAAAGTAACTTGGTTAACACCAGCATTATGTAAGTTTCACTAATTGCATCCTGACACGAAGTTTACTTTGGACAATTGTCTGGTAATTTATTGAAACGGGGTAAAATTCAATGCCAAAAGTATTACTAAAATAAAAAATTCAGTTAGGAGTATTAAATTTCACAACTTTCACGTTTTTTTTGTACATAATACATATACTAAATTTCTATTCCATTACTGTGCAATTTCGCTCATGTTTTTACGTTTTAAACCTTTCGGAAGAAAGTGCGTTTTTCGTAAACGAATGTACAGGTCGCAGCATTTAAATAAAACACCGGCTTTACTCCGATTTATAATTTTTAGTTATTCGCGTGCACTAAATCCCGAAAGCAAGAAAAAAACAATTAAAAGTGCCCCGTTCGTTTCTAGGTAAATAATGGTATTTTAATACTTAAAATTATATATTTAATCAACCAGATACCAATATTCGTTTTTCATTATTTTACGTAAATTACCGATTTGAGCTTAAAGACATATAATTTACAAATCTAAACAATCCATAATGAAAATCCCTTTATAAAATAACGACCGTTATTGCAGTAAATGAAATAAAGGCCATTAAAGCGTCCAAATTTAGTGTAACTTGGCAAAAAGATCATTTAAACTTATTTTGGAAACTTGTAACTTAAAATTAAATTAATTCCATAACCGTTAAATTATTTTCCAGAAGTGGTCTACCCAATTTTGTTAAAACTTCTTGTATACATTTATTACTTGATTATCATGATTCCATGGTCTTATTCAAATGCCTTCATAAATATACTGTATTATTTACATATGATTTTTTTTAATTACAGTTTTTTACATTTTAATATTACCTATCACGCCTTACCTATTATAACCGCAATTCATAATTAAGAAGTTTACTTA
This sequence comes from Cantharis flavilabris, assembly GCA_949152465.1. Lineage (NCBI taxonomy): Eukaryota > Metazoa > Arthropoda > Insecta > Coleoptera > Cantharidae > Cantharis > Cantharis flavilabris. Next base: position 60,923,665 of record OX424435.1, read on the forward strand.
CCTTTACTCTCAAGTAAAGGGTCATTTATGTTCAAACCACGACTTTCAAGTAGAATTGACGAAATTTACTCACCTAAAACAAAAACATATATATAGTACAAAATCGGCTATTTCTTTATTTAATATGGTTTTACATAACTAATATCATGGATAGAGAATGGGCGAGTTTCCTATTAGTTCTGTCTCGACCATAAAATTTTGTTATTAGGTACATATAATACGGGTAATACGTAAATATAAATTATACATATCTGCAAATAAGCCAAATATGGTCAGTTCTTAGTTTTAACAAGGCAATTTTATGAAATGATTGGTCTATTACGAAATTCTTCGTTTTTTTAATCCTTTTTGATGAAAATTGATATAAATATTGCTTTATAAATCTGGCAAAAAGTATAGATCGGGAAGCCCGTTTAATGATAATACATTCGGGAGCGCTTGGAATAATAATATCTACAGGCTGTTTGTAATTTTAATGAATTACTTTAGACGTTATTGCAATGCTGATCGCATTCGCTATGCAGTCGATGCTTGCACACCCTTCGTTTTATATTAGAATACACTTCACCTACTTACCATATTAAAGATAACGAATTTAAATAAAAAAAAGAGGGATATTTTATAGAAATCGAATAGCGGCAAGCCGATTTGTATAATTTACAATTTTTTACAAACAACAACAAAATTTAACGCTCGATAAAATTCCAATAACTTTTAAGGATAATAAGTAAAATAGTAAGCAAGCATTCCAAATAACTCTAATTAAATCTCAAGTTTAAACGTAGGACAATAGTAAGATATTTATGCAGAGTCCTGGATATGACAATTTATTGTGAATTACCCCTTTTCAAGTGAGTTCAATATTCTAAATTATGAGTGCACAAGGTCCTTATCAAAAGGAAGGGTACAAAATTATAATTTATTGGAATAAGTACCGAGGCCACGTTCGACACAAAGAGAGTTCTTAAAATTTTGCATTTATAAATAATTAAATATAAGGGTAGATTATATTCCTGTTTTAGCATGAGAAAGCACATTCGTGTGAGAGAATAATGTGTATGATAATTGCATTTGATGAAAATTAACGGAGGAACCCTTCTGGACTTTGAAACGAATTATACTATTTTCAAAGTTAATATTATGTAGTTGATAAACTATTATGCCAAACAAAATACAACAGGCAATGAAACAATGCTTCATGTACTATAACAAGTGAATCAATTGGACTTCGTTTAAAACGTATATTATACAAACGCAATGCGACTAACTAAAAAAACAAAGTAATATTAAATTATATCGACAGATATTAGATAAAATTTTATTATAACTACATGACGGTATTGATGTTTTTGTCATGAAACTATAGTTGTTCTTCGTAATATTAAATTATATGTAGTTATCACAACTAGTACCATATTTATAACAAATTTTTGATCTATAATAATAATATATGGATCATGGTGAAAGACTATTTATTGTCAATGGAACCTAACTATATTTAGTGAATTAAAAAAACAAACAAAAAACAAATATAGTTCACCACCGTAGAAAAAGTAGTATATTACATATTTTCATTCTTGTTTTGTTATAAAACCCTTTCCGCACTAGTATTGCAATATACTATTTTAATAAACTGGAACTCTTTACGTTATTTATAACTTTTCGAGATAATTACAAAAATACTTTTATCGAATTTAAAAAGTATCACAATACGCCCAAAGTACATCGGTGTTTTTGTACGTAATACATTTGCAACTACAAAAATAATCAAGAGTTTCTGATCAAGTTGGTTCAAGTATTATTTTTAATAATTGAGGACGTATCACAAAAAGCTTGCTCACCCACATACTAGGTGCTGCCTAAAAAAACTAATGATAGATTTCAATGTCCCTAATTATTTTCTATTCTTTCAAATGAATAATCCAAAAAATTAAAAAATTATGTGACATACAAAAAGTTTTTAACGTAGCAAGAATTTCGTAAGTGAAGTTACTGATGAGTAAGTATTCTATGGCATCGTTTAAATTATTTGTACAAGTGAGAAAAAATTCAAACTTATTTTTTATTGTGCCAAGGTTTATTCTAGTACCCGAGAAAAAATATATATCAAACAATAAAAATAACTTCAACTCCAATATAATAACTTTTGCGAGATAAAATATAATATAATAAGTCCAAATCTCAAGTTAACTTATATAATTCTACTATTTGGTTGTCATTTACATATACCTACAAAGAATAGTATATTAATTTTGCGATTTTACCAACAAAAAAGTACTAATTCTACAATGCCCTCACGAGTGTCCATAAGATATTTTACAGAAAGAGGAGGGCAAACTGATAAAAATTTCGATTCAACGAACCGTAAATTTTAGCAAATATTTATAAAAGTAAACTGGATTTTAAATTACAAAAGTAATTATAAAAATCGCCTCCCCCTCATACAGATGTCCCTGAAGGCAATACAATGCGAAGGGACAATTGGTTTTTATCATAATTTATACTTATAATAATCTATACTATATTAACTTTTATAGAATTATATTCGAGTAAAATTGTAAATACTAATATTTTTTTCAATACGCGTTGTTATAAATTAAGCAATATGTATACCATTTACAGTAGGGGTCATAGAAATGTACTCAGCTAAGAAATGCAAAAATTACGAACATTTTTGGTATATTTTTATATAAACATAATTTTTAAATTAATTATTAAGTTAAACATATATAAAAAAAAAAAAATATTGACAAGGATGGATGGTAGGGGAGAGGGAATAAAAACTTTAATTTCGTAGTTGTAAACACCACCTTTTTTCCGCTCCTCACTGAGTTTTATGATATTTTTGTAAAAATGTTCTAATTTTTTTTTTGAGTTTCAAATTTCGATACTAGAGCTCGTGCCAAGTAGAAATAGAACCGACAATCATCGTTTTTCATCAATAACTTTGTTAATTTTCGAGATACAGCAAAAATTGTAGATTCAAATTTAAAGAACTACTAAAATTCTTTAAGTTCGTATATTACAAGTTTTGCTGTATCTCAAAAATCAAGAAAGTTATTGCTGAAAAACGATGATTGTCGGTTCTATTTCTACTTGGCACGAGCTATAACTTAACAACTTTGTTTTTAAGTTTTAATTTCTTCATTTTCTTCCTATTTTTTATTTTGCGCACATTGACTTCGAAAAGCTCAAGTTTTTTTATACATAAAGCTTAGCGATAGAGTATCTACTACTCAATCCCTTAAAAATGAATATAAAGTAACAATTTTTTAATTTTTAAATCTTCTAGTGAGTACATTTCTATGATTGTTACTTTGAGAGAAAGATTTATACTAATATTTTATTTTGCACTCTGCTGATTTGTTATCCGATATATAAGTTACTTCAGCCACAAGCTGAAATTTTTCTTGAATTTATTGTAAAATTAAGCTTTAGTTGCTAGAATAAAACCCAACGTACTTGAACTGCACACTAGCATTGTTTTTTGTTTCTACGGCAATTTGAAATATTTTAAAACTGTCCGGAGCATGCGCAGGTTAGTTTCAAACAGTTGCAAAAACAAAAATAACGCACATTTTGACTTGCTTTTAGATTGAAACTCGATAACACTGTTTAGCGGCAATTGTTTTAACAAACTGTATTTATCGGTACCTATTTAAATACAACAAATTGCGGAAACGATTCAAGAAATTTCATAGAGCTCCAGTCATGGTGAGCAAAGAAAACATTATTGCAAGGGTGGAATTTTAAAGTGTTGGTACAAATTTGGCGTCTCTTTAAATTTAATAAAATTGTATGATTTAGAAATACGTAGACACAAATCTTATTTTTTTTTGTTTTGTTCTGTAATACCCAAAGAGATATTAAGTGATTCACCACCCTTCTTGTTACGATCGCTTTTACGAGAGAGAATATAAACATGGAATTCAAAACTGTTACAAGTTCCGATGAATAAATAACGAAACCTTAATTGTGCCAATTTTGACATAAAATAGTTTCAATTGTGTTTGAATGCAAAAGATTAAACCAAATAATATCTGCAGCAATACCTCTACATTCTATTTGAAATAGGGTCTCTGGTCATGCACCATGCGGTGAAACAATGCTTGCATATCAGCAGCACTTCCCGCTCCATATGGAAGAATTAAATTATCAGTTCAATGACCCTCTAACAAGGGGGATAGCTTTTAACTAGGTACATTATGGGGGTATCTTCTTTTGCAGTATTTTGTTTACGTTTCAAAAAAACTTCAATTTATTAATTAAACAAAAAAAAAAGAATACACGGTTATTAAAATTCCTGATAAAAAAAAAGTCTTAAACTTTAAAAAGAATTCATATTAGTCGAAATTTACAATATTCAAAAAACTCGTTTAACAGCTATTGGAAAAATATTCAGCCTCAAAATATCTCATTTATACGCAAGAAATTTAAAACTAGCTTTTTATGTGATGATAGCGTTTCAACATTTGAAATTCCTCAATTTTAAACCGTAAGTCGATCGATGCTACCAATACCAAATATCTCAAGAATAATAAATTGTTTCCCCTTTATCACTTTTAATTTGAATTCAACTGAATTTTAAAAAGCATCGAGAACAAGAAAATCGATTTTAAAATATAAGGCATCACAATGTCTGTATCTGCAATTGAAATCTCAATAAAGCTAAACAATAAAAGTAATAAAACTCGATTTTGTATTATTACATTTAAATTTTCTTTAGGAACAAAAGTCGTCTTTGAAGAAGAAATGCAAAACCAAACGGCATCTTTTCAAGTTACAATTAAATAGTATTCTTCCGCTACCGACCCATCTTTTTCTTTCTCCTTTCATTCACAGTGGTCGCGTGACGTGAAGCATGCTCCGAACATGAACGTGTGCCAGGAGCTTGGAACTTCCGGACGTATGTACGCCAAAGCTAGACCGCCTTTCAGATCAAAAGTTCAGTTTATTATTAATTTTCAAGTTTATGTTGACTTTTTCTTTTCATTTTGAATTTCTATTTTTTTTCTTCGAAATTTTAATTGAAAGTAAACTTTGTTTTTTAATTAAACTGTCAACTATAAGGCGAATTTCGAATTTCATTAAATTTATAAAATCGCTATCGAAGACCAGTATCGCTAAAGTAAACATTACGAGAAAGATATTGTAAATAAAAATAATTCATCAACGAGAAAATATTCGCCAATGATTGGCAATTATTGGCCAACACTATGGGCCAATATAAGCCGATTTAAATTGTTTTATAATTTAGAATTCAATTAATTTGCGCAAAAAGTTTGAAAGTTACTTTATTATATTATAAAAAAAAGTATTGAATAAAAAATCTAAAATTTAACCGTCAGAGAGAGAATACTACAAACTTTACACTGAAAATAGGGGGGAAGACCTGGGATTAGCCTGCTGTCGGCAATGATGCGTGGGGAATCCACAAGTGCAGTGAGGTCAAGAGTTGGCAGGATGAGAAATAGGCGAACAGAAGAAACAGAAGTAAAGAGATTGCGAAAACGAGACGACGATATTCTTATTTTTAAGAACTGCCGAATTGAAAAATCATCCTGCATATTTAGGTAAAAAATTATTAAAGTTTACCTAATATCTATCGAATTTAAATTTCGGTTAGCAAATTTATTGCAATGCAAAGTCGTCAACCAAAAAGTAATCAATAGCTAATAGAAGATTAATTAGGATTAATTTATATCAATAAGTCACAATTTATTTTAAACTATGGCTTTGCACATTTGCAAGTCAGGATTTTCAACATAAAACGGTAATTTTGATGTCAATAGTGTAACAATAGTCTGTAATGATCCTTTGTTTCGATATTCAAAGAATACTTTACTGAGGAAAATGTACGTGTCCAAAATCTAATTTGAAACAAAAACAAAGCCCAATACATGGCATTGAAAAATTACAAATGCACAATAAATTTAACAATTTTCTGCGTGTACAAAATAAAAACAGCAAATCGCAGAGCTTTTTATAAATGCTTACTATACACCTATTACTTTAATCCAATAATATTGTAAATTAATACTAATTCGATATTTTATGCACTATCATTTTGTACCGATACCATCATGATACCACAATATTATTATACATGTTGGTTAGTAAATGTCCATAATATTCGAGATATATTCAACTCGGTGAGAACTCCTCTTTACAACAAAGAAACATGAATTTTTCTCTTTTTGTCAATAGCAATTATTTAAATAAATAAAAAAAAACTATGTATGCTACGTACAAAACCATACCCATAGCGTTCATGGAATAGAGTTAAGCGAATGACCAATTTTTTAAATAAAAAGTTAACTGCACTAATTATAGTTTAATTTAGCAACACGGTAGCAGGATAAGTTATTATAATAACGAAATAACAAGTCACTATTCGGTTATAATGGTAAACAGCAACAAGAACATTCCAAAAAAAAACGGTGCGTAATTTGCCCACAAATGTCAGTTTCTATATACATTTCGACTTAAAATTAATACATATTATAATCTTTTCCTCAAAACGATTCCACAAGAGCAACTATCTTCTTTTCTTACACGAGAACCTCGCACGTAAACGTTTTCTAGAAAAATTCTTCTTCCGACAAAATTCTTTTTTGATATGCAAGACGGCGCCAAATTTGACGGGGAGCCATTAGATCAGGTTTATCCTGTGGTCAGACACAGGCCTTTTTTCAGCTACTAATAACAGTAATCAATGAACTTATTTTCTTGCCACATTCAACTTTTAAGAACAATTAAATAGATTTGGAACAACCCTGCAGTTGTTGGGAGTAATTCCTTGTTTTTCTTTTATTTAATATAGCCGAAGGGTTTTCAAGAACGGCTTCTGAATTATAGACTTCTATATAAGCAGTTATAATCTCGAACTGGACTTATTCCCAGAGCTACGTATTTCAACTTCACAATTTTTTTCTATACATCTTTTATAAACGAGCAAGTAATCAATAAGATATTATAATTATATTAGCTACAAATCAAATTTTTTGTAATCACAAATTATAAAAATTCATAAAACCATTTAAGGTACAGATTACTCCTGCATCAGCACCATATGATTAAGGTGACCCAAGATAATGTTCAAACCAGACCGGTAAAAGGAAAAAAGAATCTTGGTGAGGTGGTTGGCTCTAAGTGCGTTTTGATTATCTCGCTAGACGCCAGAACGGCGTCAGATCACGAAACAGCTACCTATATAATATTATGATTCCTTCCGGTGAATTAAAAAATTAAATCAACTATTTAACAACATGCATGCGCTTATTTCACAATTGACGCAAAGCTTTAATTATAAAATTAAACTTATGCTACCTGTATATTTCCTAAATTAGTTCACAATGTATTTTGGAATAAAAAAATCACGCCTAAAACCACTTTAAACTTGCAATAAGTCATTAAATCGTTAAATTGAAAATACGAATTGCTATTGGTAATTATTACTAATTACATTCAGGACTACCTCGTATAATAGTCCAGTTTTGATCGGTTCAGTCTTATACAAGGAGTTACTGTACAGCAAAATTAGTTTTATTCCACAATGGGTATAATTTGTTTATCTGGTCTACAAAAACAAAATGATTTTATATTATAATAATGAAATCGTTCCTTGTAATCTATTTTAGAAACGTTTGGAAGTAGAAGAAGAATCCCGATAACCAATTTATTATAAATTAAAAAAATATAAGAATAATACAATACGTAGAAAAACAAAATTCAAAAAATTCAAAAAAAGACAAAATTAACATATAAACAGGTCTGGATTAAAAATATTTGAAATTATGAAAAATTCAAAATACGATATTACAATATAACGTTATTTCATGGTTATTTCCAATCCTCAGTTGTAAATAATCGTTTAAATTTATTTAATAAGAAGAATATTCGAACTAATCAAAAGAAAAAACTATTTAAAGAGTACTGATTAACAAGCATAAAATTTGACTTACCATAACCCCAAAAATATGAAATCTGCACGTTGTCACATGTAGTAATGAACAATTTAAAATAATTTGAACTAAGAGATTCTTTTACCAAGCACTGCTTGTGTGAAATCTGAGAGCACTGCCCCCTTAATTTGATTTCTAAAAACTTTGAAAAAATTCAAAATTCAAAAATTTTACCACGTTTTTAACCGTAAGGTGTAAAACTAGAAAAAGAACCCAAAATAAAAATTTTAAGTAAATTTGTGGAATTTTAGTATGTATTTATGGTTAAATTAAATTATTTTAAATTGTTCATTACTACATGTGACAACGTGCAGATTTCATATTTTTGGGGTTATGGTAAGTCAAATTTTATGCTTGTTAATCAGTACTCTTTAAATAGTTTTTTCTTTTGATTAGTTCGAATATTCTTCTTATTAAATAAATTTAAACGATTATTTACAACTGAGGATTGGAAATAACCATGAAATAACGTTATATTGTAATATCGTATTTTGAATTTTTCATAATTTCAAATATTTTTAATCCAGACCTGTTTATATGTTAATTTTGTCTTTTTTTGAATTTTTTGAATTTTGTTTTTCTACGTATTGTATTATTCTTATATTTTTTTAATTTAACCATAAATACATACTAAAATTCCACAAATTTACTTAAAATTTTTATTTTGGGTTCTTTTTCCAATTTATTATACTTCGTGCACACAATGAGTGCTTTTATGTATAAAAAGATTATGTAGTGGTTTGTGCAAAATTTTATCTCGTGCATTATATTTATACATGCATAACTTTAATATTGTACAAGAATTTAATAATTTTTGTACCACAACCATCATCAAAGCAATTCTTTTGTAAATCTCAAACTTATACCTAAACAAAAAGAATAGAATGAATAATATTTACATTTATGATACAAAATTACCAACAAAATATTGTCGAATGTATTGATTGCAAACTACAAGAAGAAAATAATATATTTTATACAGTACCTTCATTTCCTCGAGGGACAAGGCACCCTTTGAATCGTTAGGCTTGTGCACGTATAGTGCACACTACGAATAGTAATGAAATAAGCTAATTTTAGACTCTGAAACTCTCTTAGCCATTACACAGAAATATCTTAGGATCAATTGTAATCGCCCTCCACATACATACATATTTAATTTCTTCGTGTAAAGTATCAGTAATGCAACCCTACTTCTGGAGGCAATAATTATGCATGGCTTTTCTTGAGGGGAAACTCGATGGATAAACTCTGACTGGGTGACCAGATTTATTAGTTCCAAAGGAGCTTTAAACAACATAAATGTCATTTCGAAATAATGAAAATTAAAAAATTTAATTATCCTTACAATGCATCCGCAAGATTCAAAGCTCAGAAAGAAGTCCGAGATAGGAAAATTAAGTTTCAATGTTTTTTCTGTAATTACGAACGAAAGTTTCGTGTTTGCTAGTCTCCAAAATAAATCACAAATAAAAATATGGGACCATCTAATAATATAGCAAAATAAATATTTTCTATCTAGATAAAAGTAACTAGTATATTATGTCAGCTGCATCGAGATGATTCAAAAGTTAAATCGAGTTCATTTTATATACTATGTACATAGTACGATGAAAATGGAGTTACAACAATAAAAAGTAAACGGACAAACTTTTTAATCCGTAGAACATAAACGGACAAAAAAAATTTCGACATCGAATTGCATATCGCACCGAAATTGAGCTGCAGTTTTCCAGGTGGTTACGCTTTCGTTCGCACAGTTTTTCTTGAACATTTCAAAAATAAGAAAAAGCAAAAAAATTAAATATGACAAAATAATATTAAAGCGGGGGGAAGCTGCCTGCATTAGTACTCGACATTTTGAAGGTAAATCCATTTTTACATGTCGACAGCACGCGCGCAATTTTGCTGTATTATTTGATTTGTGAACGACTGGGACTATTGATTTTATTATTAAAATATTTAATCCGTTTAAAAAGCGACAGCAATTCAATTGTAGCATTTCAAGTGCTAACTATTATTCTATTAATGAAATTGTTAATTATTAAGAGCTTTAATCAGAGCGAGAAGCATTATGCACAAAAATCGAAACGCGTTTACGTGCTATTCCTGATTAACTTGACATCGTTTTTCTTGGTGCTCAATTATATTGCAGTAAGATTAAGGTCGTGAACTTGGAAAGCCTTGTCACCCAAAAATTATTGCAATAAACTATTTTATTGCATAGCATCCATGTACCATAAAACATCAATTGTTAACTAATTAACTAACGAATTCCAGATGGTTTCACCTGCAAGTCGTACATCGAAAAACATTTTTATTGTTTCTTAATAAGAAAGGTGTAGTATATAAAAGCACCGCTTCTTAATAAATAGTTGAACAATTCGATAAGAAGATCTTCCTTCCAAGTTAAATCTATATCCCGCGAACGTATAAAGGACACAAGGGAGAGTTAGAAGGATGCAAAATGAGGCACGCCTGCCAGCTTTATTGCCGGGGTGACTACGTAATCCTCACTAACACCACCGAGGGTGGCGTGCCCCTCTGACTCATGCTCACATATCACCGGGATGTTATACTTCGGCGCTGGAGCGTGATTGGAGTCTGTGCCCGAATAAATAATTGGACACCTATAAGACTTGGCATTGTGTGGTACTTTTAAGAACGTCTTCACCTTTCGCACATCTTGTAAGTTATCTGTAAAATGTAATAAGATTTCCAAACAAGGTTTAAATTCTTTAATCGTCGGTTTAAAAACCAGATCATGCACAGTTTATAGTTCAAACAAAACTAACTACGTCCGAAGAGCAAAAAACTAGCGAGCATAAAAGTAAAATATTACCGCTGTAGTACTTTGTACGTGACTTATATACCACCGAACTAAACGGTTACGTAGAAAAAAATAATACGCGGTGTTCTCTCAACAATGTAAGTTATTTTTCATAAAATGCTATCAGATAACAAAAGAATCCTCTGGACGCTTGCTTTATTACAAAAGTTTTGACAGAAATAAACAATTTTTGTAACTTTAAAAATGTATTTCGATCAAAATTTGACATTTTCTATGCTGCAATATTGGACAATTTCTAAAAGTATTTTGAAACAAGGAACGTAATTCTTTCGTCGTTTAAACGCCACATACAAAAATACATTTCTAAAAATATGGATCAATACAATTTGAAAATAGGTTTCTTACAGAATCCTCAGATCCAGCCAATAATAATTGTATACTACAGGCTAAATAACAATATCAGTAAGCAATGTCACATTTTCTTCGGCTGTAGTCATAAATATATTGATATTTTAAATCCAACCAACTAACCATTCAGTGCTCAAACATTTCTCGACATGTCACGAAAACACAAGTTTACGATAATAACACAATTTCAACTTTTAATATACTTTCTTGATTAAATCTTGAAAATAAATAATTGCTTTCTACACGTATGATTTCTAATTTTTAATGCTAATTTCATAATATTTTCTACAATAAAATAATTATTCCTTTATTGTATCATATTAATATTTAACGCGATCGACTTCCTGTATTTGTATGTTGCAATCCATTATAATTTTAAAATAAGCTGTGGAATATCTATTACAATTATCATGCCTACTCAAGTCAACATTTTTTGTTTGGACGCTCTACGAATAGTTTTGCAATAAAATTCTATAAATTAAAATATTTAAATGTCCGTAAATACGAAATTACGCAATGTGCAACCAAATTTGATGTAGGGCACATACTTTTTGTTTTGTACCTGCTGTAAAAAGAAAAACTAGAAATTAATTTAAAGTTTGTCTCAAAAATTATTAAGGGAACAAATAATTCAACATTAATAATTTTGCATGGGAATCCCTCTGTTACGTGATCCAGTGTATCCCCTGTATAAAATAAAATAAGTTATACATGGTTGTAAAAACATTATTTTGTTATTTTCTGCTTCCCTAATAATTATTTTATAACCAAGAACCTCAAAAATAAGTTTTAGGATATATTATATTTTTGTAAATCAATAAACAAAATTACTTTTGTTTTTCAAAAAATTAAATACGAAAATGACGATTACAGTCCTTCTGCTGGTCTGGACCAATGAAAACTCGGGATCAATTCGTTTCATATTTTTTCCTAAAATTTAAATTTTCTTTGCTATGTGAATTATGCCGATCCAAAAAAAGCTGATTTTCGCAAAATAATTTTTTTTGCACCATTAGCTCCGGTTCATATTTAATTTTTTTTTCATCTTTCAATTCTGTTACAAGTCATACTATAGGTGTAAAGTAAGAACAATAAATGCCTGAACACTACCTATACAATTTCAATTTGAAACTAAAAGCAACAATACATAACCAACGACACAATTTATCGAGCGTGAGATACAACAAAAAAGATAAGAAAATTGTCAGCAGTACTATTTAATGATGGCACAGGCACACCATGATGTTATATGCGATTATCTTTACCCAAGAATATTGAGTACATTTATGTTTTGGGTTTTTAAAATTTATTTATTAACGAATATATTTGCCATTAGATCATCGTGTTATATGAAAATAGATACTTCTCTCACAATGCATATCATTGCCTGCTTGCAGAAACAGTGTCTTGGTAAAATAAGTCTGAAGCTGATCATGGTTATCGTTAGTCATACACTATTATTACATACATAAAATATTTAAAACAAAAAAGCGAGTTTGCCTAAAATTAGCAATAATCAGAAAACATTTATTTTGATTTTGTAAATAGATAAATAAATTCACTATTATTATTCTTCCGTCTGATATACAGTTGAGTCTCGTTCATATGTTATATTAATTGCAGGCCCTGTCTTTAAATCGAGGATTACATAATATAATTTATAATAATAAATATCATCCTCTCTTAAAACACTTGCAAGGTCTGTATGAATCTGTATGAATTAGGTATATAGCAATATTTTCGTAAAACTTGATATACTAACAATATTGCTAGCGTTCAAGAGGACGAAATGTGCTCACGAGAAGTGTGTGCTTTCAACTTTTCAACTCAAAAAAGATACATGTAACTTATATAAAGATTACCTATTAATTTTTTGTTTTGAATATCATCGTTATACTTCTGGTAATTTTTATTGATTAAAATCAAGTTGGTCAAAGCCAAAATGACTTACTAAGGAATTTAAATAGCGAGGTGGTTTCCCAATGCCTTCCCCATATCATCCCACAGATCGATCTTGGGTTTTAAATCTCAGTAGTGTATCAAAGGCGATCAGGATTTGTACAGCGGTTTTCCTCTTCCTAATTGGCTGGTGTGGGCTTTACGCCATACTGGTGGTCTCTATCGGGGGCTATATACACATTCATTATAGTGTACATTTTTTTTGTTTTCTTCAAGTCTTCTAAAGTAAACATATGTATAATCGAGTTTTTCTTTTTTTCTAATGAACATATGTATAAGAGTTTTCCTTACGGAAACTCTACTGTATAATAATAAAATTTAATTTACTACCGTTTGGAAAAGTGCACTTTCAATATTTAAATAAACATTTAATTTTGAAAGTGAACCAGAAAATTTAAAAAATAAAAAACCTTTAAATTGGGGGGTAATAAAGTGAGAATTCGCGGTTAATGTCCGACTATATCATTATTACGATCGAAAGCTCAAGTCGGATCTATGGTTCATAGAATGATGAGTGTCAAGTGAAAACTTGGCAAGTGCATTAGTTGTAATAACAGGACGAAGCCTTAAATTAAGAAGAAAGATGTTACCAAATAAAATGATGGATTAGATTGTACAACAATTATAATAAATAATTTATAGCATTCTGCAACTTTGATAATTCGATAGAATACAAAAGCAATTTGTTACATTGTACATAAACGGGTGTTTCAATATAAAAAAACGAGACTGTTCGAAAAGTTGCACGAACAACAGAAATTGACTACGCAATTTTTTATTAGACTTTGATTAATACACAAGACCCGTTTCTTAATTAAACTGAGCGTTATACCAAATGTTACCGACAGCAGCTGCATTTAAATATAATAATCAATACTATACTTATTTATGAACACATTAGCAATATATTATAACCATCCAAAGTAAAAAAGGGGCGTTTAGTTCGGCATAAAGAATTTATAATATAAATTAATAATTAATTCTCTCTCATTTTGTTTTTCTCCATTTATCGTTGAATCGCCGGTATAATACACGAATTCTACTACTTCATTCAAAAAATAATTAAATGTTTGAAGGTAATAAAACAGTATCATCTAACTATATAATTTGTATCGTTCCTATCACTTGCGGAAATCAAACAATTAAAAATGTTGTAGGTATTTGGATCGTGTAATTTAAAAATCTGATAAAAAAAAATGTAAGCTAATTTATAAAATTATAAACAATAATCGCTTTATATAATATTATTAACGTTGGTGTGCAATAATAATTATTGTAATGTCGATACAAACGAAGGACGGTCAAGTGTGAAAGTGTAATGGGATCAAGAATTTGACGAATCAATCGAAATTGTTTTGAATTTCTATTTTAGAATTTCGACGACGTAATATAAAAATAATTTGATGAAATCTATTAATGTGTTCTGCATGTAGGATATTACATTAAAATTGGCGTTTTGTTTAGCAAAAACATATCAAATTTTTAGTCAAAGCACATCTGACAATGGCGTACTTCCACAAATAATAATAATAATAATAAAAACCATTAGTTCGCGAAGGTAATTCCTGATCATTTTCTGTACTAATTAGTTCCTGTTCAACATGTTCATTACTAAAATGATAGCAACATGTACCTACATTAAACGTACCATCATTAAAATAAACAATTGCAGTGTATAGTTAGAGGCAGAGAATAATCCTCCCCAGCTGTTAGCACCCAATTATGTTTTCGGCAGGTTTTAACTCCCCAGCAACGTTTCAGGAAAACAGATGTATTTTGCAAAAATCATTCATTATCGTATTAGAAGTAATTACGTTGGCGTACCATTTTATTCAATACGTCCGTCGATTAAAATATATACAAAATGTATGAGAACCCAAGTCAGACAATTTACTGTATATCTGCAATGAGTTCCCAATCAAATTGTCGCGACTCTAGCCAGACGGTCTTCAGTTGAGTGTATTTCTTTAGTTATGTTTCCGCATTAGGTACTCCAAGTTCAGCGTACCATAATTGTAGTATTTCGAACTCAAAAAATTTAAATAACCCAAAATATTTATCAAATTTCGCATAACAATAATTTGTTATTGTTACAATACCAATCAGTTATTAACATCGACGATGGAAAATTTAGTATATATAACATCAACATTATCGTTGTAAATCTCTGCTATTTTAAAACCAAACAAAATAGTGTATCCTTAAATCCAATAATCATCCTGCATACAATCGAGTTATCCAATTAAAACCTAAAACGAATCCCAATTTGATATTTAAAACCTTTGCAAAACTGGAAACAATAATGGTTGGCGAAAGTGTCGACGTACATTAATGATATAATGAACATTTGTTGTACATATAAATTCAATAATCTACCGAATACAATAGATATCTCTCAAGTCGGTAAACAATTAACTGTAACGGTGGGTAGATAATTAACTAGACCGCGCACATAATAGATAACGAAATACCTACAAATAATTGAATAAACAAAGTTAATAGTAACAACCAACGAAGGTGTTTCGAAGTAAATAAACACTTGTAAACTATATTTTCGAAAAAACAAACCGATTGTTATTATTGCGTACTTTTTTACCAAATTCAAATATTAAATTTAACGTAAACCGTTAAAAAGTGAAAGAATTTGAAAAGTTGTTCCGAGAGCTACAAGTAAGTAAGTATACTTTTTAGCTCTTTAGTGTGGAGTACCCCGAGATATAATTATCCAGGGTGACTCAAAGAAGTACCTATCTAAGCAAAGAAAATTGAATATTTCATCGCATCGTTTCGAGGAAACGGTGATGGAATAGAAAAATTTATATAAACAAAAAGGAAGAGAATGAAATTTACAACAAAAAATTGTTCGAGTCTTCGTACAATACAATTTGTATTGCTAATAAAAGTTCGTACGGAGACTTTTTTGAGTCACTGCAATATAAAAATAAAATGTTGGTTCCATAAGGTTTTCATTGAAATAGGAATAAAAAATTATAGCAAAATCAAAATCTTCCGAGAATTTAAACATAAGAAAATTACGAATTGTAAAAATGAAACACTTGGAAAAGCAATGACGACTTTCATTTAAGAAGCAGGGTTATCCAAATATTCCATTGGCTGGGGTAATTATTTAAAACTTTTCGTGACTGAAAACCAACCACAAAATAATAATTTTTAAAATTACAGGGCAGACGTTTGAAAATAAAAGATGAATAATTGAAATTGAATAGGAAGAAAATTACCGTATTATTTATAGTCGGTGCAAACTGTGCGGGCACTGAAAAGTTCAAGTTATTGGTAATTGGTAAATCACAAACACCATGTTGCATTAGAAACAATAATTAAAGTCTGCCAGTAAGTACAATACAAGACAAATGGAAGAGTCATGGATGACGAGAGATATTTATGAAACATAATAGAATTGAATGAAAATTTGCACGTCAGAATGGAGAAGTTCTGTTTATATCGACAACTGCCCCGCACTTTGTAAGTCGATTATTAATTCGTAAGTTAATAGCAATATAAAGCTACTATTTTTTCACCGAACATGACATCCCACGTTCAACCAATGGATGCGGGTGTCATTAAAATTCAAACAAGTATTACTGCAAAAAATTGCTTATTCAAATATTAACTGGAAAGTAATAAACCGATAGAAATAATTTTAACTTTGCCTGGCCAGTAAGCTTGGAACGATTTGAAATCGTCAGCCATAAAACATTGTTTTCGACGTTTTTATAATATTATCTATAGAATAATGAACCGCAGTTGATTTTTTATGAGAATTTCGATATCACAATTGAATGGTTTCTTTTCGATTTTTGACAAGTAGGTACTGACGATTTCTATAATATCTTCAAAATAAAGAAAAACAATTTTTTTTTTTATTGAGAATGCGATTTTACTTCACTGCCGGTGAGAGCTTTAAGGTACTTTAGTGTGAAAAGAGAAGGTATTATTCGGAGCAAAAGTGACTTTTTGTCTCTCGAGATATTTTTGATTCTCTCCACTCGACTTTACAAACTTGATACGAAAAGTCCTAAATACATTATCTTCTTATAACGATATATCACAGAGAAATCAGTAGTTTGGAAAAAGCTCTACCTATATTATAACTTAGATATTGCATTATGATTTTATTTATTCATAGGAAATCAAATAATATGTAACTATAATTAATTACTCAAAATATTATAAACGGTACAAAGATTAATCAAATACAAACACTCATTTATAATAATCAATTTAAATAGCATAAATTATATTAAATATACAATATAACACATTAGTTTATTACACACGAAAGTTATTTTTCGTTAATCATTACGTACCTATTAAATTTATTGATTATTCACGAATATATTATTATTTTCCTTCGAATAGGTAGGTAGGTACATAAATTTAAAAAAATAAAGGATTCGATAGGGAAATAGTTCGTCGTGCAGAACGGGAATAATATAGGAAGAACATTATTATATAAACAATTGAAAGAGACAAACTTGACTATTAGCATCAGAAGGTTAATATAAACAATTTTACTTGGGTTTGTTCAAAAATGGGAATACTAACACGAAACGTATAATTTGAGATAACAAATTCAATACGAAAGCATTTCATACAAATTTAATTTTAATTAATTAGTAAATATTATTTAACCTTGACTAAGGAACTGTTTACATCGATAACCATTCACAGCATAAAGCTCTATATTTTGCTCGTCCTAATATTTTTGAATAAACACAACTGTAATTACCAATTATAAATTTCATTTTGAGGCAATATTTAGAAAGAAAATATACGACGATGATATCGTTCTACTCGAAAAATAAACTGCCGTTTTATTAAGAACGAGCACTACAGATGAAGAAAAATATTTGAACAATATTAACGATCAAGGCGGAAACTGAAATACGGTTCGCCAAACAAAAAATATTCGAGTATCTACTATTTTACACCAAATTTAAACTATATACAGTACTTCAACTGTATAGGTATGTAGCTACATAAACAAGTCCAATTATCGAATTTTAAGAAATTCGCTAATGTGTGGGATAAGAATTGCATTTTACAACTTATGATGCTGTACGAGTCACATCCTTTTATTAATAAATTCACAAAAAGAACTATAAAACTTAATAACCATCGGGAGTGCCTCTCCAGTCTACATAGTTGGAAGGTATAAAATCTTGTAAAATCATGGAAGATCTCCAACTTGCGTTCAATTTATACAATAAAAAGTAGCCATTTGTAATACAAATATTGGAACATTATTGGGTACCTAATCCCTAGTATGTGAAATACGTAATAGTCCAAGATGAAAACATTTCAATATATTATCAACTCGAAGTGTGCTACGAAGAACTAAAGAAATACTCTGGATTACATAAAAAGAATAAAGTTATTAATTTAGAAAAAAAATTACAGACTGGATTGTATTGTGAAAGAAATAGAGCAGACGTTTTTAAGGCGGTCTATAGAATGATGTATAAAATAAGCAGTCATTTATACAAGGCCCGGCTGGATTGAGGTGTTCTTTGTTCGTGGGTCATTCAGGCAGACTCAAGAATGCAGGCTGCACTTGGGTTGCATTCAATTGCTTGCTAAATTAGAGGTTCTTGGTGAAGTGCCTCCTCATCTACGTGTATAAGAAACGGAAAAGCTGCTAACCTATTAGTGTAAATATAATGAAAATTTGAAAGACGTTAATAAAGATAACAGGTATAACTAATAATCGAATACGAAAATATACAACAGGTTTTGTGTTTTCCGATTAACTTCTCCATTAAAATATTAATAGCGCAAAACATACGGTTGGTTAATTTTTTTATTAAAACTGGTTGAATATTACGTTAGGTCTGTTGGCTCGTAAAGGCGATATTGGCAATAACTATGTACGGCTTGTGCCAAGTTTTGGTAATATAATCACTAATAAACTCAAAGTGTACGTTTCTGGAATGCGGCAATATTTGGGAGTGCCTACATAGAGAGCCTGTTCCGGTTATATACCTATGGGTATACTGTTAAATTGCTATTACCACCTACTCACTCTTTGAAACTATTCGTCTATGTTTTGTCAATAATTTGAGTCATGAATGACACGACCAGGTAACCAACACTTCCTTTCCAACCTTCTAGTAATTATAAAAACCTTCTTACATTAACCTTTCATTAATGAACAAAAATTATTTTGCTGCGAACCTTACTCAATGTTGGTATATAATACTATACGGGATACTTGTTTAACTCTCTTATTAGCATACCTTTACGCAAGATTCTTTAAAAATTCACAAAATATTCGCCATGTGATACGAGAAGATTAATTATTAATTATATTACGGTTTTCGATTTACAGAAAATAATAAAATCGTAAACAAGATTCTTTTAATCAATTTCTTCTTACGTAATATTAAAATTAAGGACAAATTTCTCGCGCAAAAGTGGTAAAACGCCCCAAGTTGGAAAAGTCAACTTGATATATTTATTGGAACAATTTGAGATAATTTTTTCTTCAAAGAAAGTTAAAACGCTAGTCATATTTTATTAAACTCTGCTAATTTTAGAAAAGTCTGTCTATAACAGACAGGGCGGATTCAAAGGGAAATGATTAATAGATTTAGTAATTTTAAAGAAACTTGGGAACGAGGAGTCCTGGTCGGTTTTCAAAATTGGTAAATCTTTTCTGTATTTTATTTGGGAAATCATTGAAAATTAAATCACGAAAAACAAACGTAAAAGTAAACAATGAAATATTTGATCGTTTCATTTTCTAAATTCGCCCATTACCATTCATAACTTGGAGACAGTTTTATTAAAGTTCTATTTAAACTCTACAAAACAAAAAATTTGATAGATTTTACGATAAGTCTTTTTATAGGATCAAGATATGTGTTGTTTTTCAAGTTGGATGAAACAACAACCGAATATAGAAATATCGTTTCAATGTTTTTCTAAAATAAAAATTCGCTTTTATATAAATTTATTTTGGTGAAATTTCGACCTGCAATTAAACGAAATTAACTCAAACATGCCTTAATCGTTATATGCCTTCAGAATAGGTTTGACAAGATAGTGGTAACAAAAACTAAGCCACAAGCAGGAAAATGAATAAATTGTTGGAATTCTCATTTATATAATTGCATAGCGGCGTTCGTCGTAAATATCGGCTTCTACATGATTTATGCTGGCTCGGCAAAAAACATTCGACCCGACCGACCACTTGTTTATTGAGCAGGGGGTCCATTCTATTTGGTAGGGTCGAATATTATTCCATATAAGAATAAGATTCTACCTAAGCTCGACTGGTACAATTTTAAACCACGTAAAAATAACTTCTAACTTCAGCCTCGATACCTGAAGTTGTTTCAAAAAGAAACTAAAGAGAATTTAATTAATCCCATGCATTTGAGAGTCTCGATTATTATACAAAATACAAAAAAATTGTACAGGTGGTACAACTTTTAAGATTTAATGTTTTATTTTAAATTTCGACGAATAATCAAACGAACGGTCTCACGAACACCAAAATATTTCATAAATTTATTGGAAAAGCAAAGTTCCAATTTTGAGAAAGGGGGGTTATTCAACCCTTTCTATCCTAGTTGCGATCTACTCGGCCGTTACCTCAACAATATTCAGTACTGTACTTATCAATAATTATCAAAAGTCAATTTTTTCAAAACATCAATCTATAGCCGAACACATTTTTTACTTGACCTTGAACGTCAAGATTTGAAAACATAAACAAACACAATTTCTTTGCATAATCCTCGATTCACGCAAGATTTTTACTATACAAACTAGTATTCCTTTTGCGTAACGACACCGACACAATCGTTGTGTATTCCTTTCAACAGTTTCTCGAAGAATAGACAATACACGTACCTACCTATCCTAAATTTTCTAAATATATCTTTCTTGTCGGAAAAAAAGTTTATCTGTATCAGCAGAGTTTCATATTAATTTTCCTCAAAACTAGATTACACATAATTAGGTAATCAATAATTAAACCAAGTACCTACTCGTAAACCTCAACTGAAAGTAAAAAAAGCTCGGTAACGTAGTAAAAAATTAGTCAGAAAAACTTAATTACTCATTTTTATGATGCACCTTAATACTCGAGTGAGTAACATGAAAAAAACGTAACAAATCATAATAAAATACAATAAAGTCGAAATAATTTTAATTGTTACCTAGAACGCCTGTATGTTCTCGAAAAAGTCAAAAGTCAATAAACTGACAAAAAAGATAATGTACCACTGGGTATTATTTTGACGCTCTTTCAGAAACTATTGTGTCCTGTTACTTATTGTTTTTACCTCGAGTAAATTCTGGACTAGGACGAACGTTTTATTTTCTATTTAGCAGAGAGGATTTATGGACTAACGACAGTTTTGTGAAGAAACTTACCAACTTGAAGGACGTTATCGACGCAACCGGTCTCAAGTAGTTTTAATCCTTTGCAAAAAGACAAGTTCTGGGGTTCACCACTCGAATTCACTGGGGGCACTCGCGACAAAGAAGAGTACATGCATATATCTCGCTCGTTCCGGGGAAAGGACCAGTAGATGATCCTCCGTTGCACAGGTTCAGGGATACGATCGTAACGTTCTTCGATACGTTGAAAAGGAATATTTTCGGCCACGATTTTGGCCGTAATATCTAGCAGTGTGTCTGGGGAGCGAACCCCCTGGTCTCTTAAAAGAGGCCCCCCGCTGGCCCGCGAGCAACACAACCGCCTAGTTACCGCCATCAACGACGCACTCTCACTAACTAAGCGGTCGAGTATCGTACGCAAACCTAGCGCAGGCGCTCCCCACCGAACACAGCTGATGGACCCCCGCGTGCGTAATGTCGTTTGTTTATATTCACCACATGGCGCAAGGTGCAGAGGGGCGCCAGCCTGAGAAAACCGTACACATGGGACCCCACCACCAAGCTATAAAAACAAGTAGAGTGTAATCTTAATTGGTACAGATCCGTCGTTCAAAATATTGTGTATTGTGCTTTTAGCAGATTGTATACCGAATTTCGTAAATCGATAGTAGAATGAAAACATCTTCGCAAATGTACCTATTGCATATTAATTACAGGTTATTCCAGTAATTAATAAGATGTGTAAAAATTTGCTTTTAGTGACATTCAAATTTCCTAAAAATGTAATTACGATAACCTTGGCTATTCGGTTCAGGGGGTACTGAACCATAGTGGTGAACACCTAACCAGTCAGTATTTTAAGTATATTAGCGTTGATATTAGTATAAGTTATTAGCTTATTTAATTCCTTAAAATATTTTAATTATATATCTTGCTAGATTATGTGAAAGTTCTATAAATTTACGATATTATCTCGAGTATTAACCTACCTAAAGTATATAATATCGCTTTATTCCTTATTTAATATGTTACATCCAGACATTTGGTATTGGCAGAAGTACATTATAATTCGAACTTATAGAACTTATTCCTTACAAAATACGAAATGTATGTTGTCATTTTCATCGGAGGATGTGCGCCGTCAATTTCAATTCAATTTTAAGTGTCTTTTATAATATTCCAATAAAAAAATGACACAAATGCTTCTTGTGGAGAACAATGAAATTGAGATTGATACTCATATTTTCGCAGAATCAAAGAATTCCTAAATCATCTGAGAGCCTAATAACAAAAATATTCCCAGCTTACCTCTGTATTTACAATATATCTATACGAAAACTGTTTGTGCTGTTAAAATCCATACGATTAGAATTTAACAAGCATACAATGCAGGCACTTATTAAGTAGCAGAAGCCCTGTTTCCAACGCTCTCACATCCGACCATTCTGAAAATTTATCGTATAACCGACCGATGCTTGTGAAAAGAACAGCATTCTTAATGCTAAAATAAATAATTTGAATTTGAAAGAGTAAAACACATAGTATTTTTTTATTACAATCAAAAATAACATGACATGCTTGGAGACTTCAGTTTCATGTTTTGATATTTATTTCAACCTTGTAAGTATCCGACCCATTCTACTATACGATCGGAAATGGGTTCCGTTTAGGTCGGATAGTCAAGAGTTTACTGTATAATATGTACAATATAATTTTATAATCGATATCGAGAGACGGTCATTACCCGGTTCGATTCCGGATGAAGCAGCCCAGTCGCAATGTATAATATTTATTGCTGAAATTGCATAAATTCATCGATTCCATAATTTTCTTTTCTAATTGTTATGAGCGATCTTTGGTAATCTACATTTAGATTTTTCGGAATTTCCTACTGCCGCTTAATAGTAAGAATTTAATTTAAAAAGTAAATAATATATAACAATTTTTTTGCATTACGCTGTAGAGCAGGGGTTTCCAAATTTTTTACCCTAAGAGCCAGACTGATTGCTCCACAAAACCCCGAGGGCCAAGATCAAGCTACAGTCAGTGGCTAACGAAAATATTCGAACCAAAAAAATATAAAAATATTCAAAAATATTCCTATGCTAACAATGTAAATTGTACATTTTGAAACCGTTTTTTGACTTATAAAAATAGCTTTTATAGCAAAACTTTTTAAACATTTCTTGTTAAAAATTTTATTGTCTTCAATTTTGTACCTATACATTTTTCAATTTTGTTGTCCCGTTTTTGACTGGCAGCGGCTTAAATAAGACTCTGCAAACACAGAAAATATAGTCATCTATATCTCGGAAATGGTGCGACAAAATAGAAAAATGCTTATGAACAAAAATGTAGATAATCGCGTTTTAAAGAAAAAATGCATATTCATTTTTTCATTTCGTCGCACCATTTCCGAGATATGAATGACAATATTTTTTATGTTTTACAGAGCCTTGTTTAAGTTGCTTTTAGTCAAAAACGGGGCGACAAAATTGAAAAATGTATAGACACAAAATTGAAAACAATGAAATATTAAAGAAAATATGTATAAAAAGTTTTGCTGTAAATGCGATTTTTTATGTTAAAAAACGGTTTCAAAATGTACAATTTACATTGTAGGGGGGTTAGGGGGGTTCAAATATTTTCTTTAGTCACTGCAGCTCATCAGATTAATTGCTTTTTGACAACTTTTTGTTATGTTTTGACAACTAGTTTTAGTCTGTAAATCAAATATCTGACTATTATTTTGTATGATTATTTTGTTTGATTTGATTTATCAAAATAAATTAAAGGGCGGGCCGGATACCAGGCACATCAGGCCTGCTCTCGCGCTGGCCGTAGTTTGGAGACCCCTGCTGTAGAGAAATTAACATAGAATAAAATGGCATAAATAACTCATTTTATCAAATAATTGGAAATAGAATACTGCTCTGATTCTGAAGGCGACAATTTATATCGAGTTAGGGTTGCCAACTTAGGGGTTTCCCCCCTAAATTTAAGGAATAAAAAAGTGGGATGGGATTTTTTAGGGGGGTTATATTTTTAGAGATTTTTTGATTTATAATATTAATTATTTTTGTTTATTAAAAAAATTAATGTATAAAAATATTGAGATAAAAAAATTTTAAAAAGTGTTACAGTGTTATTTATTATTTATTAAGTATTATTATTTGAATATTTATTTAATAATATTTGTTTATTTGTTTATTTATTTATTTATTTTTTTAATAATATTATTTTTTAGGGGGTTTTTCAAATAATTGTGGGGGTTTTAAGCGTTTTTGATTTGATCTTTAAGGAAATAAATTTTTGAAAGTTGGCAACCCTGTATAGAGTTTCAATTGAAAAAAATAACCGTTAACAAACTTGCAGGCAATAAAATTAGCTACAACTACAACTTTGATCTTAGTGATTTGAATCACTGGATCTTTACTATTTTTCGTCTAAGATCAGTATTTTTCAACTTGAACTGGGAAAATAAAGGTATTAATTTAAATTAAATTATTGTATTGTATTCAACTTTGTGTATAAATAATCGTTAACAAACTTGTAGAAAATAAAAGTTCTCTACAACTTTGGTCCTTATCATTCTTTGGCTATAATCAATAATTTTAGATTTCAACCTGCACACAAATTTAAAATAAATGAAATACTATAATTTAATTTAATTTTGCTCCATATTTATCAATAATAGTTATTATAGAATATAGAGAATTAAATTTTCTATCCAGTGTGTTCACGACAAGTTTTAACGGTGAATAATTCTTATATCTTACTAGATATAAGTAAAAAAAAGTTTAAATAGTTTTTTATTCAACTCGAAATTTGCTATCGGAAACTGCGGAGGTACATTTGTTTTGACTTCAAACTCAACCGGAAGTAAACATGAATTTTTTTTTCAAATGGCAACATATCTATTTTTTAGCATTTTTGTAATCCTAAGTTTTTTCTCTACACTACATATAAAATTATAATAGGGTTACATAAAAAATTTTTCGAGAAAAATGCAAGATACATTTATTAATTATTTAATTTGAAAAAAAAATTCATGTTTAATTGCGGTTCAGTTTGAAGTACAAATGAAATTATCTCCACAGTTTCCGATGGTAAATTTTCAATACAAATCAATACAAATGCTACTAATCGCGTGAGCTGCAAATTTATGTACAGTGGCTCATAATGAAATCTGGACACTCCTATGTTAACAATGTAAATTGCACTTTCTCAAGTCATGTTTTCTCATATAAAAATCGCTTTTACAGCAATACTCATTAAATTTATTTTTTTTCAAATTTTATTGCCTTCATTTTTGTTCATATACAGAGGCTACCAAAAGTAAGTTAACAAGGTGTATTTTCTTTCAACCATGTTATTTTAAGTAATTTTTAAACTCAGAAACAAAAAATAAATTGCAAAACTTGAAAATATATATCATCAACTAGCAAAAATAGAAAATTAGTTATAATTCATAATAAAAATAGTCATAAAAAAATCAAAATTATAATAAACGAAGGAAAATTTGCGTTCCAAAAATAAGTTAACAAATACAAAACTGAATATTAATAACCACAATGCCTATCTTTTCTTAAAGACATATTAGCCAATCGTGAAGATAATGAGTGGACATACTTTTCACATTCATTTGGAGTAAATTTGAGCCATATTTTTTCGATTATATATTTTAAACTGGCTAAATTCCGTGGTAACTCTTTTGCAATTTTTATTCTTAGAAGAACCCATAGGTTTTCTAAGGGTGAAAGGTATAGGCTTTGCGGTGGCCACTCCAAAACATTAATATTGGTTCTCTTGAAATAGTCTGTGACAATTTTAGCCTGTGAATGGGTGCGTTATCCTGCTCTAGAAGAAAATCTTTCCCAATTAATCTTTTATTTTCAGGTATAATATCTTTTTCAAAAGATTTAGATATAGCGCAGCGTTAATGTTATCTTCTAAAATCACAATTTTTTCCAACTCCCGCTGAGCACATGCATCCCCAAATCACTATTCATTTTTTCAGCGACTTTAGGCAAGATTTAGTGCATTTATATGTAGAGCGCGGAATTATATGCATAGGGAACCCGATATCTTGTATTTGGCATATAATTTATAATTGCATAATATCTTGTGTTTATGTATAAATTGCATACTGCATACTCAATATCCGAGTCCCTGTGTATATAATTCCGCGCTCTATTTATATGAGTGTACTTCGTTTGTTTTCAGCCACACATACATATTACCATGACTATATTTAAAGCGAATCATGGATCAGTCAGTCTATAAGATTTTATTTTAAATTTTAAAGGTCTAAAAGCGTGATCAGAGTTAAGCTTCATCCTTTTTTTGATATTTGTCTTGCTTACAAACGGTACTTTACGTGCAATTCAGCCGTGTTTATTTTCATCATATAAACGACGTCGTACTGTTTGTGTCGATGGTACATTTTTACCATAATTTTCAAGCAGTGCTCGAATACGTGGGACAGACATGGCAAGATTTGAATAGAGAGGGTTTGTATCATTATATCTACCCGTTTTGTAGTAAGTTTGGGGCGACCTTGTCCTTTGGTTGGCGTTATTCTCCCTTCCATTTTAAATGTTTTTATGACTTTTAATATTGAAATCTAAGATTTTCCAAATAATTTTGCGATTTCACGAATAGTTTTTCCATAGTTTTTCATTAAATTAAATGTTTAAATTTTCTCATATTAACCCTACATCAGGTTATTTTTTCTTTTGCAATAAAAATAATATTTTTCAGTCGGAAATATTGCCTATATAAAGGAAAAAATAATTTAAAAAAATCCAAATTAAAATTTTTTTTAAAATTTTTTAATGCAGCCGATTTGATACATGGTGCTTTATATAATGATTTTCCTAATGTACGTAATGTACGTAATGTAAGGTACAAATAAAAAAAAATCTGCTATACGACGTTTAAATACGAAAATATTCCAATGAGCGGCTAGCGACCGCCTGTTTTTCATATGTAGCTGATCTGATACAGTACGTGATGAAAGATGTAGGGTTAATACTGTTTTCCTTTAGAAAAAGTATACCGGGTGCTGAATGAGTATGCCGAACATAGGAAATTAACATGTAAAAACTTATTTATGCAAATTCCTGCTTCCCTAATTATTTTAGAGAAAAAATGAAAGACACAAAAATAATACAGAAATATAAATTTCATCTAACTTTTAGTTAAAAAGCCAAAAAATGCTTTTGAAATTGTTAAAACTTTCATTTATCGGACTGGCCATGAAAGTTTCCATGGTAATTATTTTGGAAAATATAAATTAAATTGAATTTATTACATGGCCAGTGCGATAAATGAAAATTTTAACAATTTCGAAAGCATTTTTTGACCTTTTAAGTAGAAGTTAGATGAAATCTAATGGTCTTATCATTTGCAGTATTGCAGTTTATATAATATAAATATGATTATCAATAACGAGCTACAAGATACAAATAAATCTTATTATTATGGATTTTGCAATCCAGATAATCATATTTATAGTATTTTCAAGAGCTAATAATTTTAATTAATTGCAGTTTATATTACTGCATTATTTTTGTATCTTTCATTTTTTCTCTAAAATAATTAGGGAAGCAGGAATTTGCATAAATAAGTTTTTCCATGTTAATTTCCTATGTTCGGCGTACTCATTCAGCACCCGGTATAGTACAGTTTTTATCATATGTAAAATGAAAATGTTAGAAAATGGCGCACTTTATATTAAAAATGTCCAGTTTCTAATTGAAAATAAAAGTATAAACCTTGATTCAACTTACTTCTATTATTTATCTCTGTATTCATTTGTGTAATCATAAATGAAATATTTATGTTACAAGAAAAACTGCACATTCCTGCAATTGCATCGAATACCTACTCCTTCAATTCGTCAGCAAAAACATCAGTGTCACTTCGTTTCGTTATGCTCAAAGATGTCATAAGAATTATAGACAAAAAAAATTTCTTTATTCGTTAAAATTCCAAGACTATTACTACCGTCCTAAGCTAGAAAGCAGTAACTCCATTTCTTAAAATTTTTATTTATATCGCTTTTGAGGATTATTACAACAATATCTGTGATCCTGCAACACTAAAAACTAGTAGGACTAATAGTTATATGCAATAATTAGTAGTCTTACTATTTTTTAGTGTTGCAGGATCACAGATATTGTTGTAATAATCCTCAAAAGCGATATAAATAAAAATTTTAAGAAATGGAGTTACTGCTTTCTAGCTTAGCACGGCAGATTAGTTGTTATACACCATTTCTACACTTGTTAACTTACTTTTGGTAGCCTCTCTACATATACAGCACTCAAAGAAATCCGTTCTCACCAGCTAGAAAAATGAACTTTAAATCAAGAATAAACGTACTGGAAATTGACACAATCATTGGACGTTCTTAATTTTAAGAATAAATTAAGAATGTTATACTTAATTGTTATAACAACATGGTATCATATATCACATTATATATCAATTATCAATTTAAGCATGTCTTCTTTTATTTAAGTATACCAATTCTTAATATCAATACACGCAGAGGTTTATTTCGAAGAGCACAATTCTTATTTCTAAGACTTAGAGTTCTTAATTTTAGAATGTCCAGTCTTAAAAATAGTTTGAAACAATATAGTTTTAAGAACTTTCATTCTGAATATACCTACTAGATTATAGTACGCTCATTCTTGATTTTCAGTGTAGTATGTCCATTCTTATTTTTTTAAACTTATGGTAGGTTGTTTTAGTGAATTAATACTATTATTTATTTATTGTATAGTTTATTATAATTAAAAAAATTTACAAGAAAAATTTATGAAATATTAACAAAGCTTTTTAAACTTAAACGCAAGTTTATTACTTGAACGTATAAATGTATGTGAAATGGATAGAAACTGAAATCATTAAAACTTTTCAGAAAGTATTTTTCTTGATTTTTTTAAGATGCTATATAAAATTTTAAGTTATAATCTTGGTACAAAATGGTAATGGTATTATTAATTTTTATAAAATCAATTTTACTTATATTTACCAAAGCTTTCTGATTCTACCAGATGAAAACCAATATTATCCAATGATCACATTAGGAAACTTAATTCGTTAGCTGGAAATAATTAAAATATACAATAAATTTTAGATAAATTAATTGCAATGAGATTATTACCTATAAGTTGTAGTTGCAAAAAATGGTGCTTTTCTTGTATATTTACTAAATAAACCCATTCTTGCCAAAGTATATTTTAAATATTTTAGCCGATTATACAATAATTTTCCTTTCGGGTATCCACCTATTTGTTTAGCAGTGTATTAGGTTTCCTATGAACAAATATAATTAATTAGAATCTTGAATACCTATATTTATATAAAAGAGATAAATTTTTCCATATTTATGTATGTTTTTCAAATTAGTAAACTTTAAGTAGGTAGCAATAAACTTACTCCACTTTCTGAAGGAAATAATTTTTTAATCTCCACCGAAAGCTTTTCAATTAATTTCAAAGTCACAGTTTGGTTTTGCGATGTTGAAAATTGGTTAGTGAATAGAAGTGAACTGAACACAATATGTACATACCTACCAAGAAATTTTCTTCTGATGATTCTGAAGGTGGTAGAGAAGAATTATCTGATAATAATGTTGCAGACTGAAATTATTTATCACTTTTATTGTCTTAATACCCTGTTCTCATTATTACTATGGATCGCCACCGTTTTACATAAAATTTAAACTTAATTATTCGATCTCCAAGTTCAGTTTGAGGAAATAAAGTATCAATATCGAAATCTTCAATTGTTTGTAGATGCCAAACACTTAATTTTAAATCTGAAATTATAAATTTAGTACTAGATTTTTATTACTACATACTACATCAAAACTTTACAGAGAAAATATAGCCATAATGTGATATCGCTTACCTTTTCGAATAACTTCTTGAGAAAAACCCCATGAACTCAACAGCAAACTAATTTCTTCAGAACTATAACCTACACTAGGTTTACTATTACTTTGTATAATATTGTCTAAAAGAAACACATCCGACAGTGAATTTTCTCAACGGTCATTTTTATTATAGTTAATTCAATTCGACTTATAAAATAAAGCACTGATGCTGTTCGTAATGAACTTATAAGTTGAACTGAATTTTTCAAATGTAAGCTTATAGTTTTTTTAGCTGATGCAATTCATAATTTAAGCCCTACAGAAGTTTTCAAATAAACAGGTAGTTCTTAAAAACAAGAATGGATGTGTATTAAATAAAGAATTGCTAGTATCTTACTCAATACTGCCGGCCAAAAAGCGCCTTGAAAGTCTATAATATGGGATCATGTCACCATACAGGTCTTAAATTACCAAACTGTTAAGTTTGTACAATGTTTGATTTAATAATGCCATTACAGCACAAATACTTATTTACAAAAAATTCTTAAATCAATCATGTTATATAAATTTGTTTATTAATTCAAGAATTTTATCAGATTCTTAATTTAATGAGCGGATCCTTAATTTATTTCTCAAGCAAATTTCTTTGAGTGAGTGATTTAAAAACGACTCTGTAAAATGGAAAAAATATTATCATCTGTATCTCAGGAAAACGGTGCCGCAAAATTGGAAAATGTATATGAACAAAAATTTAGAGAATGACATTTATAAAAAAAATTGTTTATTAATTTTTCTTTTTCATTGTACCGTTTATGATATTACACAAGAAAATATTATTTGCATTTTACAGTCTTTTTTAAATCACTGTAACTCGAAAACGGTGCTACGAAAATAAAATGTGTATAAATAAAAATGAAGGCAATGAAATTTGCAATAAAAAATGTGTAATGAGTATTGCTGTAAAAGCGATTTTTATACGAGTATGACAAATTATGACTTGAAAACATGCAATTTACATTTTCGTTATGAGTCACTGTAAGTACACATATGTACTTAGTATAGACGAAAAGTGGACAAAACGATATAGTGGGGTAAAATGAAAAAGTGATCGATTATCGATCAAAGAGCGTCGAGACACGTTACAAAACTTATATAACATGAATCATTATGCGCTATTCTAATCCCGCTAAGTTTAGTTGAAGGCATTTGACAGTCAAATAAGGTGTAAATCGCTTTTATGTGCTTTCTGCGAGTATAGTGAAATATTTAGATAGAAGATAAACGTCAGATACAACTATCTGGTATGTTAGAAATTTTAGAATGAATTATAGTTATCTTCTGTGACTGTAAAGTGCATAATTCAGTTTTCGAAATAAAACCAAATGTTTCACGGAAAAATTTCATGATCATATAATTTTGTTCCTGTAAGGAAAAACGACATAAGTGCTACGAGGGCAAAATGATGTGGTAAGTCATTTTACCCAACCAGTAGCGAAATATTCACATTTACACTCTGAAAAAAGGTTTGTCGTGGGTCGTGGTAACAAAGTTGTTTGCTGCTACAACAAATTTTGTGCTGTTTGGAAAAAAAGTTTGTTCTGAACACAAAAAACTTGAAAAAAATTATTTACGTCAAGCGAAGTTATTTAATTATTTATTTATTTATTTTAATTTGTTATTTAATAAATATAGAAAATCAGTACGACTTCGCAATGTAAAGATTAAACCTTTTTATTTTAAAAAACTATTCTAAAACTTAGACACCTGAAGATATACGTCATGCCATTGTTGTGGCAGCATAAAATTTGTTGTAGCAGCAAAAAATTCCGTTGAGGCTATAGTTACCAACGATTTTGTTACGACGACTTGACGACAAACCTTTTTTCAGAGTGCACTTCTACAAAGTTTTTGTTATAGTTGTTAATATGCCACGATTGTTTGTAAAATTTCAGAATGGCAATCATGGAGTGCTCCTTCCATGCTAAAAGTAATAGAAGCCGTTACCAGTGTGGAAATGATATGATTAAAAGCATCCAAACTTTACGGCATTTCCCAAACAACATTCAGAAAGCATACGTTGAATAAAAATAAAATATTAAGATCGGGAAAGAAACGACTTGGCAGATTTACACCCACGTTTCCAAACAATAAAAAACGGCAGTTTGTTATTTGTTGAACACTACTCGAGTTAAGGTTTTTCTAATTGCGACAAGACAAGAAGTCTTAAAATTAGCCTACCGATTAGCTATTTAGCACTTCTTTAACAACGAAAGAAAATCGGTGAGAAAATATTGCAAAAGAGAATATAGAAAAAGAAATACAGTATAACCGATATAACTCTACGTAAACTGGAAGCTACGCCGAAGTGGATAAAAAGACAACAATTTTTAATTGCAAAATTTGTTCTGATATTTATCGATAATTCATCTTTAAAATTTGCTAGATGAGTCATTTTATCTACCCAAATGTTATATCTGTTTTTTTTTTATAAAATATATTTTCTTTCTTATCTGTCTTTTAAGGATGGGAGATACAATCGGAGACAAAAGTAAAAGTTTATTTAAATTTCACGAATATTGGTCTTGTGTGTAGTAATAACTATTTACGATAAATGATTTTTTTCGTTTAAATCGGTTCATTTTCTGAAATTTCAAATATTAAACTTAATATAATAAAATTTTTATTAGTGACAATCCAACCTAAAATAAAAAATGTAATAATTTTTATGAGTAAAAATTGATATTTTTTTGTTATTAAAACTGCTAAAAACCGAGATATACATAATAAAACAACAAGTTTTAAATATGCTTAGGGTTCTTTTAACGCCGAAATCTATATTATTTTTAGAGAATTGAACGTGACAACTCTATATCGGTTGTTCAATTACGTACTAATTAATTTTTCGAGAACGGGGTAGTAAACAGTGATGAAAGTTTCCTAGAACTTTTTTCTATTTATAAGCTATAACTGCAGAAAATTTGAAAAAATTCTTATATTTTGTTCATATATTTTAAGCTGATATATTCGATAAAATGTTATTTTTCATGAAATGATTTTTACATTATATAATTTTTTAAAGTTTCTTAAGATTTTGCTTTAGATTTTTATTTAGACAAGTATTTTACTATTTAACACCTTGTGATTTTCCCTAACAGCAGACTCTTAAGAAAAACCATATATGTGATTTTCATGAATTTTAACAAAAAGTAAACTTCAAATTAAAACTGCAAGAACTATTAAACGGCGTAGTCAATCGATTTGAATTTCTTTTTATTACATTGCAAAATCAATGATGACATGTGTACCAAATTTCATCCATATCTTATATTTTAAAGTTTTATTTTTTATTCAATATCTCAACTATAATTCTAAAGTTTCTAAAGATCAACTAAAAAGGTTTTTAAAAATTTTTGAATTTCTTGAAATTCTTTTTCTTGAAATTCAAACTTTTGTAAGCTTAGATATCCCTGGTGGACACTTACAATACTTCTAAATACATTATCGTAGTATGGACTTCGACAGGTTAGGCGCACGTGGATGGTTTCATGATCGTTTGAAATTATGGTTAGTTTAATTTTATTTTTTCAACTGCCAATACGAATCTGATGAGATCAGTGTCGTGGATAACACCGCGAATAAGATCGAAACATGTAATTCGTTAAGGCTTTTTTTGAATTTAATTGAGTTTTTCTTGCTATTATTTCATTCGTCATTGATTCCTGAGACGGTCCTGTCTGCCGATGTCTTGCTACGATTTTGTTTATTTAGAATTTCAATCTACTTTGTAGATTTTTATGATCAATATCTTAACTATAATTCACTGTAGTTTCTAAAGATCAACTAAAAAGGTTTTTAAAAATTTTTGAATTTAGAGAAATTCAAATATTCTTTTTACCGTTATATTTTTATTTTTTATCTTCTATACTTTTCTATACATTCTTAACCCATTAAGTACCAAGCATATTTTATGAAATTAGACATAAATTTTAATTAAAAGAATAATTGTTATATATTTCGTTAAGGCCTATAATAAGTTACTGTCCTCAAATGAGGACGTTGCGTTGGTACTTAATGGGTTAAATGGAGTTTTAATATAAGTTACTACATCTTTTAGTTTATTATTTGTTATATAAATAAAACATTTTTTAAATAAATTGTTTCACTTGTTAAAAATTGTATGTCATTTTGTACACCTTTCCCTCTAGGTTCTATTGCAGCTCCCCACTAGTAGTAGCAGTAGTAGTATCTGTATTGTATACGTGAAAACAGAATTGAAACTTACAATATAAAAAAACTAGTTAGTGGAATTATATTTTTCATTTTAAAAACTTTTTCTTAATTCTTGTTTATTGTTTATCTTAGAGGTTTTTTAAAATTCTTAATTTTCTATTTTTTTAACAGACTATTCACACTCTGGTAAATCGGTAAATGCCGTGGTAATTTACACCGTGGTAAATGTACCCAAGTTTACTATACAGTAGAATCCGCTTAATGTGATCACTTTGGGCCAAGAACATTTCGATAACATTAACCGACTGATAACAATAAGCAAATTTTAGAAAAAAACGAATTTTAGAAGAATTGGGTAAATTTAGCAAGAATAAACTAAACTTAAATATTAAAATGCATAAAAAGCAAAGTGCACATTAAGCAAAATAAAAAAAAACACGCCATGAAATGGGAAACTTCATTAGTTTTCGTATAGAAATTAAAACGAGTAACTAGTTTTGCAAAGATATATGAAATTTCAATGACAAATTGGAAAAAGATCCTTAGAAAAAGAGATTATTGTGTAGGAAATTCCTTGAAAGTGATAATAATAAGCGGCTTTTTGATCCCATTACCCGGTGGTTTTTATATGTAAACTAATTGAAGCGGCTGGTTCCCAGTCAAAATGATCACAATAACCGACTGATAACATTATCCGTGATCACATTAAGCGGATTCTACTGTATATGTATTTACCACGATGTAAATTTACTACGGTATTTACCAAAGAGTGTAAATACCCTTAATATTTTGTTATATTGATTTTTAAATGAACGTACACATTTGAATTATTAGTAAGAATTTGGGTCTAAGGTAAAGAAATTTCTTAATTAGTAATAAGTAACAAGTAACTGCTAAAGAATCATATATAATCTGCAAATTTGAATGTTTCTTGCGTCTAAAGTCTAAAGTACTAATAAAGATAATTATATTCTCTCTCGGACTTTTTTGTAGAAAATTGAATTTCCTACAACATTGTTCCTGTGAATTTTATCGTACATAATTATTTTGATATATAACTAATAATAATAAGACGAGTTACGACGCCAGACAGACAAACCAAGTAACAAACTGACAAACATGTGCATTAAACTGACAAACAAGCGTGTCAAACTGACCAGGGCCGGATTAATAATGTTTGCGCTCCTAGGCAAAAGTTTTTAAGCGCCCCCCTCTAAAAATGTTTCTATGTTTACAAATCTTACAAATACAATTATGTTTATATTAAAATCAGATGTCGCGGAGGTACCAATTTTTTGTAAAACCATTTACCTATTTTGTGATAGTTTTACATAAATACTCCTGAGTCGATTGATTTCATTTTAGTTAGATGTTTAGGATATCTGCTACTCATAGCTAATAAAAAATATAAAAAACATTGCATTCGACAATTATTATGACAAAATACATACGTATTACAAAAATTAAATTCTTTTTCGGGATCTCGTGTTTGCAAATTTTGCAAATACTCTTGAAAAATTGAATTTCTTAAATATGTTTTCGTTCTCTTTAAAGTTTAAAATGACCTTGTTATATAATAAATATTAATTATATATATAATATATAATAATATAATAAAAAAAGAAAAAAAAGAATAAAAATATTCTTGTTGTAATTTCTAAACTGGAAAACATTAAATTTAATTTTTTCTCTTGAGTAAATGTTAAAATTTTCTTCTAATTAATTGCTAACATCTTTAATATTTTCAATAAAGTATTTGAATTGAATGCACTGTTCACAAAATTCTAAGTTCAAGTCTTCACAGTGAAAACGATTTTTTTCTAAAAATCAAAAAAATTATTTTAATGTTTTGATAATTTTTTTTGACGCAAATAAATTTTGTTTAATTTAAATAAAATATTTTTGCTCAAACAAAAATTTCTTAAAATCAAAATAACATTTTATATTTATATTTTATTGTAGTTAACCAAGAATTTTAGTTAAATTTTTAGTTTCTTCAATTAAATTTTTTTTGATTTAAATAAATTTTTGTTGGACCGACTATATTTTATTTAAATTAAACAAAATTTAATTGCTTTAAACAAAATTATTCAAACAAAATAGTTTTTATGAGTCAAAGAAAACGTTTTTACTATGTTTATAGTATATAGTTTGAAGATTTTTTGAATGATTGCGTAAATTGCCATCATCAAGGTTTTTCAAATTATTTAAAAATCCAAAATTATTTTCAATTGTACTATAGACAGTTACCCTTTTTTTCAATTTGTCTATAATTGCAGATAAGTGTTAATTCTCATTTTAGCTTTCCCATCAAACCCTATTCGATAATTCCTTTCTACGTTCTTTGTAAACGTCAGACTGATCAAGTGAACGAAAGTATCCTATATTAATGAATTGTAGATTGAAACAGCAATTATTGATAAATCCGTTTCGATTTTATGAAGAAATTTGCTGGCTTTGTCACATTTATTCAAAATATTGAACCAAAATTCAGTTAAAATTCCAGTTTCCAATAATCCAAAAATATTTAGTAATCCAGTTGCTTAAGTCTTTAAGTAGGTTTTTCAGTTTCATTATGAGCTAAAATAATATGAGCGCCCTTTTGCTACTTG
This sequence comes from Cantharis flavilabris, assembly GCA_949152465.1. Classification (NCBI taxonomy): domain Eukaryota; kingdom Metazoa; phylum Arthropoda; class Insecta; order Coleoptera; family Cantharidae; genus Cantharis; species Cantharis flavilabris. Next base: position 60,960,892 of record OX424435.1, read on the forward strand.
GCGCCCCTAGGCAGTTGCCTAGTTTGCCTATTGGATAATCCGGCACTGAAACTGACAAACATGGGCGTCAAACTTATAAAATTTTTCTTTTAGATCGGAGGTTAAAAAAGTGACAGTTGACGGTCACCAGTTTAATAAAGAATAAATTATTGACTACAGTGCTCAATAATAAAGCGGAATCGAGAAAAACTATTTCACGGCACAACAACGTAGGGTGCGGTGCGTGTTCAGCTTGATGACCATGTGGATATCGCGCGTGTCATTGTCAAATAGCAATTACAGCCCCAATAAGATTATCAGTTTACTAAACTGTATTCTTATATTATCTTATATATATAGGGTGCTGAATGAGTTAGCCGAACATAGAAAATTAACATGTAAAAAGTAAAAACTTATTTATGCAAATTCCTGCTTCCCTAATTATTTTAGAGAAAAAATGAAAGACACAAAAATAATGCAGCAATATAAACCACGAATGATAAGGGCATTAAGGTAAAATTGTTAAAAGTTTCATTTATCAGACTGGCCATGAAAGTTTCCAAGGTAATTATTTTTGAAAATAGAAATTAAATTGAATTTCAAAAGCATTTTTGGACGTTTTAAGTAAAAGCTAAATGAAATCTAATACTCTCATCATTCGTAATTTATATTTCAGCATTATTCTTGTGTCTTTCATTTTTTCTCTAAAATAATTAGGGAAGCAGGAATTTGCATAAATAAGTTTTTATATGTTAATTTCCTATGTTCGGCTAACTCATTCAGCACCCGGTATATTTCTATCGATTTAATTAATTAATATTAATAATAATATAATTAATAAAATATATATATAATATAGAAATAAAATCAGTAGTTAACTATTATAATATTTAGCTAAACATTTTCTGTACAGTAGAATCCGCTTAATGTGATCTCGGATAATGTTATCAGTCGGTTATTGTGATCATTTATTTTGGAAACCGGCCACTTTTTCTTTTTTATTCTATTTTGTTCTAATCCAAGTCTTCTAAAATTCGCCTTTTTCTAAATTTGCCTAATTGTTATCAGTTATGAGTTAATATTATTAAAATGTCCTTGGCCCGAAGTGATCACATTAAGCGGATTCTACTGTATTACATCAGTGGTATGTTTGGCATAGACGTCAGGGAAGTACAGATACACATAAATAAATGACGTGAAAGTCATTTCTGGGCGAGATCAGTGATTAGTTAAATGTTTATTGTTTCGAAGATTGGAAAACGAAGTGTTGAAATTAACTTTTAAAAATGCCCAAATTCAGAACTTAATTAAATTTAATAAAAAATTTGATTTAGTTATCGAAGATTGGGTACTTTCTGATGCATTCTTACCAATTGAGGGGCTCAATGCATAAACCAGTCAAGTCCATTCTCCAAGAAGCACATCGAGTTAATTGCTTATTCATGCACAGTTTTTAATTCTGAATCTTCCAGTGCATAAACCAGCTTTATAAGATTAAAAATGAGGGAAATAAAGTGTATAATTCTAAGTCTAAGTTGTCTAAAACAACTAATAACTTTTCTTTTTTCTACATTTTTTCTCCTCAACATTTTACCTAATGTGACTTGACTGTTTATGCATTATGCATTGGACCCCTCAATTGCTTATCACAACTATGCATCGGTGATAGAGGTATTAATACTTCCAGTTCATAGTTTTTAACATTTTAACAGAAGAACTATCTGAAAAACTTCTATTCAACGCCAACGTTTCAAAGTAACCTTTTCGTTGATAAAGATTATCGATCAACATAATTTAAAATAAATATTTTTCTGATGTAAAAACTTAAACCAGTTTACATCAAATTTTTTAAAACAATATTCTTTCCGTTAAAAATAATTATTGCAATATTAATATACAAATCGGGTGACCAACCTCAAACCCGATTATAGGAAAATAACATGGGAAATTGAATTTTTTTGAATTCCTGCTTCCCAATTATAACAGAAAAGAATGAAAAACTTCATCATTTTAAGAAGATTTCTTCCGCGTCTAAAGATTCCCAACACTTGATATTTAGTTTTTTAATGATTGTTAAAAACTCAATAAAAATTAAATAATTGACGATTTTTAAAATTATTCAGTAGTTTTGTTTGCACTTTTATTCTTTTGCACAAAGAACAAAATATCTAGTGTGGGCATATTATGTAGACGCGGAAAAATAGTATATTATACATCATGGGACTAAGCTGCTTTTCGTCCCGCGTGCGTAGGTTTTTGCACGAGGTGTTAGCCGAGTGCAAAAATCGCATAGGGAGTCAAGTTGGCCCCTCCATTTTGGAATTTTTAATTTTTTTTTTCATAATTTGGAAGTGCTCGCGAAGTGCTGGCGAATGCTGTAAATTTTTTTGAAAGTGCTGGGTTCGTTAATTTTTTATTAGCGAAATACGATTTTCGGGCTGAAAGGGGCCAACTTGACGCACCCCCTACACTTTGGAATTTTTAATTTTTTTTTGCATAATTTGGAAGTGCTCGCGAAGTGCTGGCGAATGCTGTAAATTTTTTTGAAAGTGTTGGGTTCGTTAAAATTTTATTAAGAAATCAAAATTTAAAAATTTGGAGGGGCCAACTTGACGCACCCTTTCCACTTTGGAATTTTTAATTTTTTTTGTATAATTTGGAAGTGCTCGCGAAGTGCTGGCGAATGCTGTAAATTTTATTGGAAATGCTGGGTTCGTTAGATTTTTATTAAGAATTGAAAAATCGGCAATTGACAAAAACGTCAAGTTGGCCCCTCTTTTTTTCAATTTTATTGAATATTTAATTTTTATTCGTATTATTTAAAACTACTCTTGAAGTGCTGGCGAGTGCTGTAAATTTTTTGAAGATATCTATTTTATTACAAAATTTAAAAAATAAGCTCCGAGCAATATGTTTGATTTTGTACTGATACTGTAGAAGGGATACTTGATAGTTCAGATGTATTATCGTTTCCACTATTAGTTATCCAATAATTCATCCAATTTCTTGCAATTTTGACATATAGATCTTTCAATTTTGGTCCAGGATAAATATTGTTTCATCATTAATTTTGTGAGTAATTCCCGCATTGTACATAGGTACTGACGAAATTGTTGTTATTTCGCCTATCGTTTTTCCTTCAAAAATGTCCGATAATATTTTTGTTCTTAAGCCATAGATACTTCTATCTACTTTACCACTAGTTAATTTTTTGATTATTTGATAAATATGGTTAGTTTCTGCAAAAATCGAATTATTTGTTATTTTATCTTGATCACAAAGAGACGTTGTCAGAATTTGCATAAGACTATCGAATGCACAAGTATTAACAACGACATATTTTATTTTATCAATACTAATTGGTTTTAAATGCGGAGAACTGCCATTTCGGAGGAAACCAATTGGAATCGAGTTTCTATTATCATTTAAATTTAAACACGTCCACTCTTTTTGAGGTTCTAAAAATTAGCTGCACGGGTAGTGGTTCAATTTCCACTTTGTACTGAAGCCCTAGGCTTATTGTACGCCGTTTTCCATTAAGATGTTAAGGAAAGTTATTAGTATTTCGATCCACAGTTTGATGTTCACCAGAGGGCTAAGCTAAGAAAATCTGCCGAGTCCGGGATTTGAACCCAGAATTTCCGCTTATAACTCAACTAGTGATCACATCAAGCCACCACTGTGGTCTTTGAGGTTCTAAATAGGACTTCCGTGGACGTGTTCTGCTTGAAGCTCGAAGTCCTCGCCAATTTTCAATAGCTTCTTCTTCTTCTGTTTTTAAATTCGTTAATTTTGCATCTTTACTACTTTCTTCGTCTATTATTTTTTCCACGGGCTCTGCTGCATCATCGAAAGAAGTAGAAGTACTATGCCTCCTGTGGCATCAACACAAACCTTGGAACCAGGACTTTTAGCATATTCATTATATAAATGAATGAAATGAAATGAATTATATAAATGAAATGTGTAAAGGGTTTTGGTTTTGAATTGATATCGGTGTTTTGATGTTCTATTTATTTAAGATTTAAATTAAAATCGAAACTAGTCATTTAAGAGAAGGGTAGTTGTTTTCTTTATATTGACTTAGAACCAAAGAAAAACAATGCGTCAATGCGTCTTGCTCGGAGCTTATTTTTTAAATTTTGTAATAAAATAGATATCTTCAAAAAATTTACAGCACTCGCCAGCACTTCAAGAGTAGTTTTAAATAATACAAAGAAAAATTAAATATTCAATAAAATTGAAAAAAAGAGGGGCCAACTTGACGTTTTTGTCAATTGCCGATTTTTCAATTCTTAATAAAAATCTAACGAACCCATTACTTTCAAAAAAATTTACAGCATTCGCCAGCACTTCCAAATTATGCAAAAAAAAATTTTTAATTCCAAAGTGGAGGGGGTGCGTCAAGTTGGCCCCTCTCAGCCCGAAAATCGTATTTCGCTAATAAAAAATTAACGAACCTAGCACTTTCAAAAAAATTTACAGCACTCGCCAGCACTTCCAAATTATGGAAAAAAAAATTAAAAATTCCAAAATGGAGGGGCCAACTTGACGGAGCCCAACTGGCTCTATGCTTGTATCTTATGAGAAAACAAATTTAACTTTTACATTTGCATTGTTATCGTTCAACTTAGGTTAGTTTTGACTATAACATTCGTAAAATTAAAATTATTAAAAATAAAATCGCCTTTGTAAAAATTATACATAAAACATGTATTTTGCTTCTTATTTGTCTATTTTTTAATTTAGAGTAATTCTTCAATTTACGCTTTTCGCAAAACATTCTTTTTATCTTATAATTTTAATTCTAACAGTTGATGTTTTTTACAGTTCCAGCATAAATTCGGAAATATTGACCAAAAAACAGTTTTTTGAAGTTTCTCTAAAATTAAAAAAAAATTAATTTACAGTTTTCAACGTATTTCGTCTCTGCATATTGGACTATAAGTACATATCTCACTCAACTTGCATTTGCTAGATTGTAAGCGAACATTTTCTTAGTGCTTGTTCACAATGTACGTAAGACATAAGACGTACATAAACATAAGATAAGCATAAAACGTAATGTTTACATAAGCCGCAAAAGTGTTCACAATGAACATAAGAAATTTATTCAACTGCGCATGCGTATAACAAAAAACGAAACTTGAAAATTTTACATTCAAACAATTGAAAATAAAATCTCAATCAAATTAATTATTTTGACACTAGTCAAATTATAAAGTTATGTCAGGTTCTGTTAATGTCAATTTATTTTAACTAATAACCAAACACTACCAACTTCAAATCACAAATTTCACTAAAGGTAACATAAGAATTACGTAAGAAATACATAAAATTGAAATCATTTCAATCTTATGTACGAACGTAATCCGAACATAAGAACTACGTAAACCTAAGAATTACGTAGGCACACTGTGAACACTTACGTTGATTTGCTACTAGTTCAACTTTACGTTTTATGTATGTCTTATGTTCATCTTATGTCTTACGTACATTGTGAACAAGCACTTAGAAAAAAAAGCGAACAGTTCCTAGAATACTTTTAAAGTCGCTTTTTCAAAAATGGCGCAACCAAACAAAAAAAATGTAACAAGTATTGTGTAAAAGAGGATTTCACATGACAAAAAAAATCTTCAAAAGGTACAATTTACATTGCTAGCATAGGAGTGCCCAAAAAAAATTTTGAGTCGCTGTAGTTTGTTTTAGAACTAACACATCGCTCAATAAGTCCGTAGGATAGCTAATAAAACAACAATATTTTGACATAATTTGAATTTATTCATCAATATAGTTTCCTTTTGAGGCGATACAGTCAGTCCAACGCTTCTCTAACTTTTCGATACCATGTTTGTAGAACGATTTATCTTTCCCTTCAAAATATGCCTCAGTTTCGGCGATGACCTCATCATTCGATCCAAATCTCTTTCCCTGGAGCATCCTTTTGAGATCCGAGAACAGCCAATAATCGCTGGGGGCCAAATCTGGCGAGTACGGTGGATGGGGCAACAATTCGAAGTGCAATTCATTCATTTTCACCATCGTTTTCATCGACTTGTGACATGGTGCATTGTCTTGATGAAAGAGAATTTTTTTCTTCTTCATGTGCGGTCGTTTTGCGTCGATTTCAGCCTTCAATCGTTCCAATAATGCCATGTAATATTCGCTGTTGATTGTTTTACCTTTCTCAAGATAGTCTATGAACAATATACCATGACTATCCCAGAATACGGAGGCCATAACCTTGCCAGCAGAGATTTGAGTCTTTGGGCGCTTTGGGCGGCTTTCACCGGCTGATGTCCACTCAGCCGACTGCCGACTTGACTCAGGATTGAAGTGGTGGATCCATGTTTCGTCCATTGTGACATAGCGACGCAAAAAATCCTTTTTATCACGGTTAAATAGGGCCAAACATGCCTCAGAATCATCGATTCGTTGTTGTTTTTGGTCCGGTGTTAGCAAACGCGGCACCCATTTCGAACAAAGCTTCCGCATACCCAAATGTTCATGCAAAATGGTAAACACACTGCCTTCAGATATCTTTACGGCCTCAGCAATCTCCTTCAATTTCAATTTGCGGTCGGATAAGACGATTTTGTGGACTTTTTGTATGTTTTCTTCAGTAACTGCCGAATTTGGGCGACCGGAACGTTCAGCATCATCGGTGCTCGTACGACCACGTTTAAAGTCACCAAACCACTTCTCAACCATTTGCCTCGATGGAGCAGAGTCCGGATAACATTTGTCAAGCCACTGTTTAGTTTGCACCGTATTTTTTCCCATCAAAAAGCAATGCTTAATGAGCACACGAAATTCAGATTTTTCCATTTTTTTCAATTCACAAAAGTTGATTTAATTGTTCACACTGTAACTTGGTAAATAATAGTCCGAATGTCATGAAATTTTGACAGGTTATCGTTTGAAGGTTGCCACTTTCTAAAAATCATAAGTATTCTGTATTTGTGTTGCCATCTATATGTCATCCTACGGACTTATTGAGCGATGTGTTATATGCTTTGGAATTAAACATGCAGACATTTTATTGTTTTACCTATCGATAAAGCTACCTCAAATTATTTAAATAAACCGTAACAAAAGACATCCAAGATTGAATCAAGTGCGAGAATAAATAAAGATCTTTGTAATTATGAGCCAGGAATGAAAACTGTTTCTATTTAAGTTGGGAATTAACTATTAAACATTTAGGTATTGAAACAATTTCATACAGAAAATTTAGATTTTATTATATAAAAATTATACTAACTTAAATTATAGAACATTAAAATGTCATTTAGCAAACTAATCGATAAGAAATGTAACGACCTGCAGTTTCGGAAGGCCGAATAATTTTCACAACTTGTCCTCGTTTAAGTCCAAAATATCGAGCTACTGGATCACCAGCCTGGATTCTCATTAACATATTCTCTTTCAATTTGTATCGTGCTAACAGTTCTTGCTTTTCTTCAGGCGTCATGACCACGTGTTCTGGTACTAATTCATGTTCTGTTATATTAATTAAAAGTTCGGATTCCAAAAATTGTTCCAACATGTATTTGGGAGCCATATCACTTAACGACTGCTTTGCCGATGGTGTCATACCTTGTTGAACAACTATAATTGCTCTGTGAATATTTTCATCTTGCATCCGCTGACAGTATGTCTTAATAACTTTTATACCAATTTTTGGGTCGTCAGGAAAAAACACAAACATTTGATCAGTAGGATCATCATTATGAGCTACCAGAACAATTAAATCACTTCTCGATGGCTTTTTCTCGCTAAAATATAAGTAAATATTTATTTTTCGTATGTATCCAAATTTAAATAAATTTATGTTTGTAAGTGAAATAGTTAAATCTTTCGAGTTTGTAGAAAAAAAAATGTTTTTACCTAGGTTTATCACCAAATTGGTCCTTAAATTGATCTAACGTTTGATCCAATTCATCTTGGGTTACTAAGTATCCTCGATCATGACAAAGCTAAAAGAGTTCAAGTTAAATTTGTACGTTTAGAGCAGAGGTCGGCAACATAATATGGCTTTTTGCAGTAACTGTATATTATGACCACATTTGATATTGTCGTAGTTTCCAAGTGTTTGTAGAAATTGTAATAATTTTTTTATTTTTCACTTTGAATAATGCGTTTCCTTAAATTTATCAATATTTTATTCAAATAAGTATGCATTGTTGTATTATTAAAATTGTAATAGTTCTTTTATCGCGTTTTACCTCGCTTTTTAGCTCCAAGTTGCCGACCCTCGGTATAGGGTTATTTTTAATATCTACTTACTTGCATGACCGTTTTACGGATTCTCCACAATTTATAGGTTTCCGCTTCATCATCCATGATATCTTTTTATAGTTTAAATTAATCTTTTTCACTAAATTTAAATAGCTCTCAGTATCTAATTATTTAACATATAAATTTGTGTGATCTCATAACCTAAATGTTTTTTATGTCATTTATTCATGGTCCCTTTATTCATGATGCCAACTATAGATAAGAGCGAATTAATGCCAACCTAAATATTTAAAACGGAAATTCCATCCACATAAAGTTACGACTACAGTGATTATTGAAAATGTCTTACAATTAGGAAAATGTTGAATGTTCATAAACTTTTTTTATAAAAGTCGTAACTTGTATGCTTTAAATACAAGCATACTTAAATAAGTGATTTAGGAACCTATTCAAATATATTCTAAACTTTGAATTTTGATTAATTTGCACTATAGATTTTTTTGTAGTAAATGTCGTAAATGTGTAATTGGATTTATTTTGTTTATCTAGTTACTTGTTAAAATTTATATAAATTTAATTTTTGACAATGTTATTTCACAATTTTGTAGCTAATTTAAATAAGACTCCCAAATTAATAATTACAGAACAGAAGGTGGTCTAATGCTATAATTGGTGATAATTTAAATTTTGAATATAATAATTGATTATACTTAGAGATTCATGGAGGCATTACATAATAAAAAGTTGATCGATGTATATGGTAAAGAGGTATCTGCCAACAGTATTCTCAAACATAAAGACTATTTATTATATTTTTTTGCTGCTTCATGGTGCGGTGCATGTCAAATGTTTTTACCAAAAGTGAAAAAATTGTACGAGGTAATTTATATATTATTTAAAATTAATAATTATTTTATCTATTAACTTTTCGCATTAAAGGCTGTGTGTACACAACACGCAAAATATGAATTTATTTATGTATCTTCTGACACAGAGCGTGATACTATGATGAGTTACTTTAAAGAAAATCATGGACATTGGTATGCAATTCCGTTTGAAGATACCAACACAGCCGAGTAAGTGTAGAAGTTGATAAAACATATATTTAAACAATACCATTTTGTTAAATTGTGTAATATTGTAACAGTTTTTTAAATTTACCGCCTCCATTTTTGACTATCTAAATAAAATTTCGTTAGATTTAAATTTTAGACCTACTTTTGATAGTTCAAGTCTTCAAGTCGTGATTATTTTATTTTTATAAATTTTATTAAAACTTTCTCCTATTCTGTTTAATCTAATTTTTATTTTATTTTATCTGCAGTGCTTCAACACGGTTTCAAAAAATTTCCCACATTCTCTATCAAATGTAACCCTTGTTTTGTCTTTTAAGCAGGTGTGTTTTCTTGTCTTTTAAGGTAATATTTGACCATTCAACATTATTTTGTCTTTTCATAGCCACTTCTTAGACATTGGCGCAACTAACAATAATATTATGGGTGGGCTAAAACGAGGACTTACGTCGATTACGCTTTCTATATCAATAGACATATTCATTTTTTACCGTAATCAATGTATTTTGGGTTGGTTAATTTTAATTTTGGGGAGGCAAAGCCCCCCCCCCTCCAGCCGTCCCCCTAGTTGGGCCTATGTTCTTAGATCAGAAGTTGTCATATTATATCGGTTATTAAAGGAGTAAATTATGTAAATTATGCGTCTGTGTAAATTATTATGTTTGAATAACTTGGACCTTAATTTTTTTAGAGAATTACGTCACAGATTTGATGTAACACATATTCCATATTTAGTAGTTGTTAAAAAGGATGGGACAATAGTTTCAAGATCAGCCAAAAAAGAACTCGAAGAGTATGGTAATAACGTGCTAGTGAGTTGGACAAGTTAATAGATAAAACTAGATTTGGCTGATAAGTTCCTACCTAATTAGGACTTGATACAAAAACTCTAAAAGGAATATTTATAAAAAATACTCCTATGCTTTTAAGAAAATATACAAAAAGTAACTTAAAGCTAGCAGTGGTTTCTAATATTATAGGTTGTGTTCAATCCAAGTGTAATTAATTCTTGTAAGTAAAACTAATTAATAAATATTTTTTAAACAATATTATGTTTCAACTGATTTTAACTTTACATTTTCTTGATCCATTATGTTGAAGTTATGACTATTTTTCAACAAATTTTTTAAGTTGGTCAATTTAATGGCACCACAAACCTTAGGCTTGAAATTACTGGTGCCCAATCTAGGACCGCCCGCTATAGAATAAAGTATGATAAGATAAGACTGATAAGAATTTAGATATATTTTTATCCAACTGCCGAAGGAGGGTTATTTAAATCTTAACAAAATCTAGTAGATTTTGTTGGTTTTTGATTGATCATGGTGGGGGGGTTACCCCGTCAAAGATTGTTAATAAATTTAACTGTGACGTGACATATTTGAAAATCTAATTAATTGTGAGATTTTAAAAATATTACCAATGTTCGAATGTTTGAAAACCACTGCTTTCCTATTGGTTGTCAATATTTACACGAATGTCAAATATGTGCCAAACGTCAGTGGCTGTAAAATGTGTGTAGATATTAAGTTCTTTTAACATAGTATGTGATGTTATGTGAAGTTAATTTTAAGTGCATAGGCAAGAGATAAGTTTTATATTATTAGTGATGAATATTACGCAAATGACCTATCAGCATTCTGATGGCCTACACTGCAGCAAAGATTCACTTACCGATGTTTTTGGTTGGTTTCTGCAAGTGTTGCTTGCTGCTTTAGCATTTACGTGCCTAATTGGTAATTGTTGAAAATTTACGATTTGTACTATAAATTCAATTCTAATTTTCTTTTTTAGCAAAACGTTTTTGTGAACCTGAAATTGAGCGTCGATCGTGGTTAATATGGTTTTACGATACGTCAAAACAAGGAATGGGTGCTTTAGTAATACATTTAGCCAACGTCTGGCTTTCTAGTCAATATACCGGAGACCCATGTACATGGTATGTAATTTAAAAATATATTATATTTTAATGAAAGTATTGACCGATTCCTATTGTTATTGGTATTTTATAAGTTTTACCACAAAATTATCTATTTTATAATATAAGTATTTATATATAATAAAATATAAGTATTTTTATTGACCATAAAATTGTTATTTAAATTAATTGAGTCATGTTTTATACCGATCTGCACATAAACTTTGATTCCCGTCAAGTCTAATGTTTATTATGTATTTTTATTTATTTATTTATTTATTAATAAATATGATAATAATAATAAAGATAATAATAAAGAAATAAAGAAAGATAATAATAAAGATCATTTAAAAAATAATTCGGTATGCAGGTTTGCATTAGGAGAAATTCTGTTTACTGCCGAGTTCATTAGATATAGGCCTTTATGATTCTGAATGCAGAAAACTGCAGCATTCCTCGTATTTTTAGGGGGAACACGAAAGGCAATTCGCGCAAGCAACTCTGGGCAATTTTGATTACATTATTGTAGTTTATTTAGGCAATATTATTTTACGACAACAATTTTAACTTATTCAATTTAGGTACATAATTAATTTTCTTCTGGATTCATCTGTTGGTCTATTGATAGTTTTTATTGGAATTCGTATCAGTCAACATTTGTCAAAAACTAGTGGATGGGAAGCTATCAATTTTGGCGAATACGGTACATTATTTTGAATGTTGTTTAGTGTTTTAGTAACTTAACCTATGTAAATTTTGCAGGTACGCCTCCATCAATGAATGCATGGTTAGCCCAATGTGTGTTATATGTAGGTTTAATGATAATAGTTAAAATATGCATTACACTTTTAATGCAATTAAATTTTTGGGAAGGCGTTCGGTACTTCATTTTATCTCCCATCGATAATGCTAAAGTCGAATTAGCTTTTGTGATGTTGATCATTCCATTTTTTGTAAATGTAAGTAAAACATTTTTTAAAATTAAAACCATACTGGTGTTAAGGGTGTTAATAAGATTAGTTTAGATGCAAAAGGTTTCTTTAAGGTATTTGTTTATGACGTATAATTTATTTTTAGATTTTAATGTTTTGGGTTACCGATAACTTTTTAATGCATAGAAAGAAAAGACCTGTGATTCAACACGAGACTATTGAGCAAAGTCTTATACGAAAAATTAATTCTCAGTACAGATCTATTAGGAATTTTCATAGCGAATCTGAAATTCAAATTCTGTTGGCGACGGATGATGAATTACTCAACTTAGAAGAATCTGAAGCTACGTCCAAATCAGGCGTTGCTTAAATGCCAAAAATTAATTATACATAATCGTTGTATATATTCAAAGATTACTTATTTATATCAATAAATATGGATAATTGATTATAATTACAGTCCAGATTTTATACAAAATATCCTGTTAGTATTAATTTGTGCTTCTAAAATTGTGATAATTTTCAGAATGAAAATTTATTGGTTTTTATTTAGTCGGCTAATTTTTAATGAAAAATTAAAAAGTTATTTTTGATACAGTAGCATTATATGGCGGTTGATTTTGTAAGGGAAGCTCAACTAGTTCCAAATAACCTATTCTAGTTCAATGAAAATGGAAAACCTATTACTGTAAGGTTTGAATGAAATGTCTTTTTTTTTATATAATTTCAATCATAACTTTATTAAGTTGGAATATTTTAATTTAAGAATTAAAATAATATTTTATAAATGTAGAAATTAAGTAAGATCGTGAACAACGAAATTTGTATATTTTTGGACTTATTTAATCACTTTTTATCAGCATATTTGTAGCTAATTTGTATCATAAAATTTTAATGAAGAGATAAGGCTAGATTGGATTTTTACAGATTCATGAGTTACATTAAAATCATTTATTGTGATGCGATTTATGATCTTTACTGAGGTATCAATTTACCATAATGTATTCAAAGTTACCCTTTACTTTTTTCCTATTTTTTAAGTGTTTTATCGATTATTTCAAAGTGATATATTTCATACGAATTCGAATAGTTATATAATCATAACATTGTTAGATGTTTATATTGTTACATATATCTGTATATCGTCTGCTTGTTGGTAAAACTGACCAAGTCTAATTTACACATTAGAGGTATTTTAGTGTTATCAAGTAACTGATGGCACTGGCCCTAAGTAGTAAAAATATAATGAATAGAAAACTGAATAAAGTAGTTATTATATAATAAGGAAACATTTCAGAAATTTCCAATAACTTCCTGATTTATAGTGATTAACTGAATTTTGTATTTGTTCCTGCGAAAAATGAATTTTGGACTTGGTCAGTTTTACCAACAAGCCGACAATATTATGTTTTTTAATTGGGGGTGGTGCAAAAAGTATCATTTTAGAAAATAATGCCAATTTTGCAAAAGGAGATTTTGGAAGGCTCATTTTCACTTTTTGATAATAGGTGACAGGTTAAATAATATACAAACTCAAAAATTGACAAAGAAATATAATTTTGTTCATGTGAAATAGTAAAATTAAAGTTGTTTTATTATAATAATTAAAATAAATTGCACTCTTCCCATATGATTTAATAATTATTTTCACTATTTTGAATTGATACTTTTTGCCCCACCAAGGTACAAGGTTTTGTAGTAATTACAGTTCAAACTTCTAAATTTATTGAGAAATTTGAAGAATTTCAATTTACCTTAAATAATTATTTAAACACCAAGAAATTCTACAACAGAGAGATGATTTTTGTTCTGAAAATTTTGTTTGAAAGGAAATCGAAAAATGGAAAAATTTTCTTTTTGTAAACTGCTATTATTTGCGGCTAAAATCTTTAGACAGATAAACAATTCTAGATAGACATTTGTTGAACAATAATTCTATTTTCGAATGAGTACTTTACTCTTATTAAAGGTATCGGAATTTTGTGATTTAATGTATGAGCAAAGATCAATAAAACCTGTTACTAATATACACGATTGAAAATTAGCTTAGAAGTTTGAACTTGATACTACATCCTGCTAATTCGAAACTTTTTAAATTAAGTTGGATTTAATTTTTTTGAACAAATGCAATGTTTATTAATATTTGAGGGTACTTATTTGCGCCTGTGACGTTATCAGTAAATTTTAATACTGTATCTCTATAGCTGAAATGAATATTGTCGTTGGATCTGCAGTTAGACAATTTTTAGATTTTAAATAAAAACGATACATGAATGGAAGCTATATCAATTGTTAAAAGCAAAGGTATTTTAAAATTTAAGCAACGATTAAAATTATAATGCATTGTTGTTGTAGTATTGTTTGGTAATTATAATTGTGGATTGAATTTTAAATCTTTATTTCTGAAACCCAACATAAATTTGATAAATAACTGTAAACCTCTATGTGTAATCATACTAAGTAATTTAGTTTTTTACATTTGTATTATCGAATTATTATTATAGTCTATTTAGTATACAGAGGAGGGCGCATTCAATAACAAATAAGATTGATTATAATTGACCTTTTGTTAATTTAATCAGTTTGTTTATGTCACCTGAAAAATGTATATTTTTACATATAGGAGGTATTGCAAATCCAAGATGTTCCATTAAACATTGCGATTTAATTTATAATTGTATCTGATCTGCTCATTTGTATGAATTTTAAATCAATTATATTTAATCTTATGTAATTTATCTGTTTTATAATAGGAGGAAATATTATTTTATATTCCATATGTTAAAAATTGTTAATAAAACTATATATTTTTTATATTTTATTTAAAACATTTTTTTTAAAGATGCCATTGGTTAATTGCGCTTTGGGGCAAGTGTATATTATTAGTCGGTCCAACGAGAGCTCGAGTGTGACTCATTGGTTATTGCTGTATGAATTGCTTTTTTTTTCGCCCATTCGAAAATCAGAAGTACAATTGAAGACTGTACCTACAGATTGAGGGGGGGGGGGAAGTTTATGAAATACTTTTCAATAATATATTTTATTAGCTTTATAGCTTCGAAAATACTTACTTTTACGATATGTTGGTTAGGAATTATAACATAATACTGTATTATTATTATTTTTATATAACTGTGTTATATTGCGGATCTGGTAATTATTACGTTCAAAATTTCTGAAATGCATAATTTTAACCATACTTCAAATAATTTAACAAAAAACTCGATAGTTTTTAAAAAGTTTTATAGTTCAAAATACAAAACAATGAAAAATTTTATACATTAATTTTGTAAGTTGTACAACAATCATTTTACAATTTTCTTTTATTTTATTTTTATGTACAATTTGAAAAAGAAAGTAAATAAATAATTGTTTGTGATGCACAACAAATTTCACTATGTTAATATTTACAATACAATTTTTTTGTATGTGGTCTATTTCTAAAATTTTATTGTAGAATGACTTAGGGCATATATTTAACTACTTTGGTACAATGAATTTTATTTTCTATAATCCTCCGACTGAAAAAAAGAGGAATTTGGGTATTGTTATGAATTCTTTGCTACTTAATGAAGGTACAAAAGATATCAGTAGCACTAGACAATTTAATAATTAACACATTTTTAATTAAAAGGATTCTATTTCAAATTATTTAAAATTTATGAGTTGATTACTTTATACTAAAAAAATTAACTAAAACATTTCAGGTTTGGGGCAATCAAACAAACGTGTAGTTAGGGAAAACACATATTAGTTATTCCCATCTAATTTATCTCTAAACATTATTCAATATTACCACGAAAGAATTGCACTTGAATGCGTCGCAAATAACTTGAAATCTTGTTCCTTTTAAATATAAATATATTATTTTTTATACAATGTAAACTTAAAGCAAATACAGTCTGTTGTAGTAATTTACTACGCAAAAATTGTACATTTCATAATGGTAGAATATTTTTAAATTCATTTGGGTTTGTTATTATAATCAACATAAACTCTAACTACCTCTCCAGAATATTTCCTCTGTGAAGGCATAAAATAAAAATCGGGTTGCATATCGGGTTGTGGAGGTCGATTTCTGTCATATGTTGTTCTTGGTAACGAAAGCGTGTTTCTTTCAAGTTGTCCTGGTTGAAAAGCACTTCGCGGTCGTTGTAACGAACGAGTATCTACCATATAATTTGGTGCATAAACTGGAACACTTGGTGGACGACTTTGGGGTCTTCCACTGCGAGAATGATTTTTAGCAGGTAAGGTTTCGCTACGACTATGTCCGTTAATTTGTTTTTCATCACCGTCGAATGTATCGAAAGCATAATTTGTGTTTGCTGTAGAGTAATCTTTCCAAGCAGAAGTTTGAAGCAGTTGATCCTAAAATAATTAGATTATTCAATTTTTTTGCAGTTGGTAATTTAACAAATTGGTAAGTGTGGTAAGCTGCATAAGAAGCGAAATTAATAAAATGTCTACCAAATTATGAGAATATGATAGGATGGTTAAAAAGACCTTAAAAATATTAATTTTAGCAATTTGGAACGACTTATGACAATTCAACTTACCCCACTAGGTTTCGACCACTGTTACTGATCACCTTCAGGTTACCAGTTTCGAGAACGTTCAATAGTAGTCACGGCCCAGTGAGGCAGTGTATTGAAGTCATCGTAATTATTCTGGTAATAAATTGGAGGAAGTTGTACATTGTAAACCCTCTATAATACATCAAGCAAGAATGTTAAAGATGCATGTGAGATTTTAATCTTAATTACATGTTAATCATTAGACAGCGCTTCAAAAGTAAACCGAAAAAAAATTTAATTCTAATTGAAATCCAGAATACACTTTTTCATTAATTTTCCAAAAATTTTGTTTCAGTTTATTTTTTAGGCGAACGTTTGATATTTTTATAAAAAACTAAGCAAGCTGCAAAATATTCTACTCCAGTTATTCTTATTTACACGTCACAGTCGAATGCTTCCCACAGGCATATCGTGTATGAAGTCCATATATGAGGTGAGTTAGAACGTCTGACCTCCCCGAAAAATTTTGAAAAATATAGAAAAACTAAATTTTTTTTTCTCTATTGACATTGAGTTTGAATTATCGAGTTAATGAGTCTGGCGAAAAAGAAAGTGTGACCGTAAATATGAAAAAATAATAAACCGAAGACAAAATTTAAGGTATCAGTATCAAAACAAACTACAAAGTCAATTCAACTTAATTGGACTTAATTTAAAACTTTCTTAAAAATTCTTTAAAAGTGAAAATATTGAATGTTATGTTAATATTATGATTATGGTTAATAACATTACCAATTTCCCTTATGTAGGTAATACGCAAAAGCGGATGAGAGCGAATTTATAATAATTAAGTACTACAATTTACTACTTGCCCTGTGAGGTAGTCACAGTGATGTTACCTTATGACTTGATGACGGTTTCTTTGATGTTTTGTAAATTGTACAACTAGCTTGTACAAGAGATAGTAATACTAAAGCAGCTAAACATCCTAATACAATATATAATTTTGTTCCAGATAAACTGAAGAAGCTGTCTTGATTTTGCGAAGCTTCTGGTATGACATTTGAAGTCACTACGATGAAAGTATACAATTAGGTTCCAATTTTTTTTGGTAAATTGAAATTACTTACAACTTTCAGTTTCATATACAAAATAGGCTGGATCTACACTTAGGCGTCCAACTTTTCCCGTTTTTACGCTCTCCTGTAACAACAATTTCACATTTTCTTCTTGATCAGTGGTGTGAGAAAGAGACCGTCCTTTCTCAGTCATAGCTTTATCTAATTGAAGACTCATTGATGCAACAATGTCATTCTTGTCTCTATAAAAATGTTTGTTAAATTATAACGAAAACGAATGATCTAATTAACTTACTCCTTAAGGTTTTGGATAAGCAACCTCTTGTATCCAGGTAATTTTTTGAAGATCGGTTTAAAGTTGTCGTTAATTGTATTTGAAAGTTCTTCGTATTGTAAAGTGCCAGGTGCAGGTGCGTGGTAATTTTCACCCAAGTTAACTATTTTTACTTCCAAATTATAATCCAAAGTAGGAGGTTCTGGAGTTGTTACCACATCTTCGTCTGTATCTGTAGAAGATTAATTACGATAGAAATAATGCTCAAAATAAGATTAAAATATTTACCACTTCCACATGGTATTACACAAATCCGTTCCTCAGATATCATTGGTTTAATTGCATGTTTACGAATTTTTTTATTAACACTGTTAAATTCACCACCTTTAACGGGAAACATCATAAATAAGCATTTGCCATTAACGAATGAAATGTCCTAACACAAATAAGTAATTAAATAAAAATCTTTTAAAATCACAAAATATTAAATACTTTTGTATCGTTGGATATTCTTTTTCTAATAAAAGATAATTTCGTAATTCCATCCACAATTGTTCCACTGATGTTGTAAACTCCTTGAGATGCATCTAAGAATGGTTGAGTGTAACCCATTATCCAGGTATCCATTAAAAATGGTCTTCCTGTTTTATCCACCCATCCCAAAATTGCATCAGTTTGAGACTAAACATTGTATTTGAAATTTGTTAATCGAAAACACAAAAAATAATCAAAAATTACCATTCTTGTATCATTTGAAAATGCAATTCCGGTCCAAGTATCGGTACTTTTTGAAATAATTGTAAATTTAATTTCATCGCCTTTTCGTAAGTATTCCCATTGCGCAATATATTCGCAGGTGTTGTTTTCTACACTACAACGTCTAGGATATGACCAAGTTCCTGCACAGAAAGAGCTTTCCGCAACCACTCCATTCCTGGACAAAAGCGCCGGTTTATGTTCGTCTGAAAATTATTATTGCTGTTATAAAAAATCGAACATTAAGAAAATTTATTTTACCAAAAAAATTTATCGCTGTAACTCCTCTTTGAGATCCGTGTCCATGGTACTTTAATTCGTCCTGTTTATAAAAATCTTTATTGCTCGCATTAGCACTTTCAACTCCCGACTTAGGCTTATGAATATATTTTCCTTGTTCTTGTCCTTGTGCCCATATTACGTGCATTAATTCTTTTTCGATTGAATGATCTGAAGGCTCCTTGGCTATTAATTTTTTCCTAAATAAAATGGTGGTAACTCCGTCCTTTTCGAAGCCCATTGCCGCAGTTAGATCATTTTTTCCGCCCCAGAAATGATCCATCCTGGGAGTAGACCGATCTCTCGTATAGTAGTCGGCTATACGACTGGACATATTTCTTGCAGAACCAATAATTATGTCGGTACAATCCATTGGATTAAAATCATGCCGAGGAGTGTAAGCATTTAATCCTTCTTGTTGTTTTGCTACATAATTATCAAATTTACCATAAGTTTCTTTATTTCCTTTACACAAATTTATGAAACCGTTTAATTGTTTAAATATCAATATTTATTATTATTAGGTTTAGTGCATAGTAGTACAATTATTAATATTCAAAAATAGATTTTAACAGCTATCGGTTTCATAAATTTGGATTATTTTGCTTTATTGTTTCTTAGCGTTAACCGTGAATAACAAATAATACTTGAATTTTTCTAAAAGCAATCCCTTTAAAAACTTAAACTATACCTTGATTTGATTGTGCAGCAGCTAATAAACTAGAATGTGTTTTGACATTAGGTACAAGTGTTGGTTCAGATATAGGTTCGGGTTCTGATTTAGGTTCTGGGTTTGGTTCTGAAGTAGGTTCAGATTTAGGTTCTGGTTTTGGCTCCGATTTAGGTTCAGGTTCTGAAGTTGGTTCAGATATAGGTTCAGGTTTCGATTTAGGTTCTGGTTCTGACACAGGTTCAGGTTCAGATGTAGGTTCTGGTTCAGATTGAGGTTCGGGTTCAGATGAAGGTTCTGGTTCAGATGTAGGTGCTGGTTCAGATTGAGGTTCGGGTTCATATGTAGGTTCTGGTTCCGATTTAGGTTCTGATGTTGGTTCAGGTTCAGAAGTAAGTTTAGGTTCTAATTTTGACTTTAACTTAAGATTGTAGCTAGATTTGGACGTTGGTTCAGGTATAGACAATGGTTCAGGCTCCGAAGATGGTTCTGGTTGGGATGAAGGTTCTGGTTCGGATGAAGGTTCTGGTTCGGATGAAGGTTCTGGTTCGGATGAAGGTTCTGGCTCGGATGATGGTTCTGGTTCGGATGATGGTTCTGGTTCGGATGTTGGTTCTGGTTTGGATGTTGGTTCAGGTTCGGATGCTGGTTCGGGTGCGGATGCTGGTTCGGGTTCAGGGTTAGGATTTCTAGTGGTTGTGCTTTCTAATTTTTTATTAGTTGAAGAAGTGCCATGCTGATGCGTTGGTGTTGGTTCAGAAGTAGGTTCTGCTACAGGTTCTATAAGAACGGAAAGACCAACCACCTTAATTACATTATATATAATTTATCAAATTACTACTTAGCTATTTGTGTACAGTTTGCCTTACTTAAAATTCATTTCACCTCAAATTTATAAAATGCTTCTACTAATAAAAATACCATTAGTTATTACTTATTATACACTCGTGCAGTATTCTCAGTAGTCACATTAAGATTTTTACCTTTAATTTTATTATACACTTCAGCAATTGTATTCAGTATAAATTCTGCATTGTTTGTGCAAGTAATAACTAAGGTTCATTATAAATTCATTACACCGTGCGGTTTTTATAAAAATGTATGTGTACATTACTTAAACAACAACTAAAAAGTACTTACGTTCTTCAGGGCTTCGTCTTCGGCGACCTAAAAATAAGATAGAAACAATTAAAAATATGTATAAATATGTACACTAAAATTTACGATTCTCATGCCAGTTACTTATGAAATTTTTATTAAATTGAAGTCAACTATTAAGCCGACATAATAAGAAGTAATTTAAGATAATAATAATTACCTTGCTTTGCACTAACTTTAAACGATACACTTGTTTCTACAATATCACCATTATTATGATCTTTAAGAACTGTTGGAGAGTGCGAGGCAGATCTTCGGGAATATAAAGACTTTTTATATTTCGATTTAACGGTAGTTGTTGGTTCTGGCTCAGGTTCTGCAGTAGAAGACGGTTCAGCCTTAGAAACAGGTTCAGGTGTACTATTTGGTTCGGGTTCACTTTTAGGTTCCGGTTCAGATTTTGGTTCCGGTTCACTAACGGGTTCTGGTTCTGGTTTACTCGTGGGTTCTGGCTCACTTTTTGGTTCCGAAGTAGGTTCCGGTTCGCCTTGTGGTTCTCCTTTTGGTTCTGGAACAGTATTTGGTTCTGCCGTTGCATTTTCGTCTGAACTTGTTGCGGCTGGTCCAATAATTGGAAAGTTTTTGCATGTATTTGTTAACGAAAGCGGTCTCCATCCTAAACCTACGTAACTTGTACTATTAACTACCATAACTACTTCCAATTCGCTAGTTTCTTTTAATATTCTCCAAAATATACGAAATGTTTCGCTTAATTTACGTTCTGTATATAGATCGAAGTCGATTTCGGTTGTTTTAACAGGTGACCCTAAGAAATAATATTTTAGTTACATTTTCTTAAATTCTAATCTAGTATTAACTTACGTTTGTTACAACCAGGTCCAAACCATCCCAACTCGCAATAACATTGTTGACGTGGAGCTGTAGTAGCTTGCACGTCTATACATTTACCGTGATCTCCACAATCGCTGTTTTCCGAACATTCATCTCGATATTGGCAAATATTTCCATAGTATAATCTATCACATTTACATCTTCCCAATAAATATCTTCCATGGCCACTACACGTTTCCCTATAATCCTTTTCTGAAATGAAGTAATTATTTTAAGGTTTTTAAAATATTTATACATTTAATAACTTACTAGTTTTGATGTCGACGTCCGCACAAGACCAAAATTTATAATTGTTACCCCATTCCAGTGCCTGTCGGATTAATCGCAAAGTGCAATCATTGCAAGTGTAATTATTTGGAAGTTTTACTTGATATGTTTGTGCTCTAAAATTATATTTAATGAATAGTTATCACCTTCAGCAATTACCATAACGTACGTAGCATCATTTGATACAAATTCTGAACCTTGAATTGTTGGTGTTAGATCCAAAACTGGCCTTTCCAAATGATCTAAAAGCTGTATTTTAAAACCTCCCTAAAAATTAAAATTTATATTATACTTTTTTAAAATTATAAATTAATTAATTACCGTGTGTGGATAGCCTAAATGCCATGATACGTTAAATTTTGACCCCGATAATATCGAAGTTTTTATGTTTCCTGAAAAAAAGCAATATTTAAAATAAGTAAACTTAAATAATTAATTACTCGTCGGAAAGTTCAAAAACTTTTGATTAATTTATTTATATGAAAAGATTTGCATATTTGAATTGAATTTGGTGTTTTTAAAATGTATTAGATATCAATTTATAGCCCAATGAAATCGTCATTTTCCGATTAATCACCAGGTATACTACATTTGCTTAATTTTTGTTGCTTTCGATAAGTCATATTTTTTATTTCAGTTTTGTTTAATTTTAAATTGCTGTGGTGACATGATTGGATTGCCTAAACGGAAATTTCGAATACTATTCCTAGCTTACAAATTTTTTATTATTTGTAGAAATTCAACCCAATAAAAAATTTTTTTAAGAATTTAGAAGCTATTTCGATTTTTGTCTTGGCGTTGCGTTGGTTGGAAAACTGCTAAATTTTTCAAACTTTAATCCTTTCAAATTTTCTAAATGAGAACAGTCATAAGTCTGATGCGTATGTTTGTTCATCTGTCTGTCCGTCTTTTTTTAGCTTAAAAAAAGTCTTTTTAGCTAATCCTTTTGTTTAACTTCAAAAAGTGAAAAATTCTCTAGCAAATGTCATTACAAATAGAAATAGAAAGATAAAAAAAAGTTCACAAAATGACGAAAGCATATATTTATTTTTATTAATAACTATATAAATTATGTGCTCCTTACAGCTCTCCTTATATAAACGAAAAAGTTCATAATTTACATAGAATTAACTTCGTACAATATAACAATAATTCAATTATCTGTTTAGACGCAAAAGGCATTCAAAGTTGCATAATATAATATTATGATTCGGAAGAATCATCAGACACTGTAAAAGTGTAATTTTCATGCTACGATGTTTACTCTTCATGTTTAACCCACCTGAAGCGTTTAAAAAAGTGGGATTGAAGTAGTCTTGTAACTTGCACCTTCTGTCAATAGAATGAAGTTAAGTTCGATAGGTAACTTCAACCAAGAATTTTATAAATAGAAAGTACAAATTTGTATGTTCATTTAAAAATTAATAAAACAAGATTACATTTTTTTTTATAAGTCTTAGTTTGTAGTACATTGTATTCAGACTAGTTTTCATTGATATTTTTGCTCTTTAATAGTTTTATAATCTTTTAGTTTAATCTGTTTTAACATGTTTTAACTGTTCAGTTTTATCATATCAGTTTTAACTGTTAAAATGTCTTAGATCAATTTCTTGTTTCTTTTTTGGCATTTTATTGCTAAGAGCCCTAAAATTTATTATATTTTATTTATCAAGTTTCACGTTTAATAACTTGTTATTTTCTAAAAATATCGCTAAGTCCGGTCATTTATTTATTTTTTAGTCTAATATTTTAAAGTATTTTATTTTTCTACACTTTTATTTTATTTTAAATTATAGGTAACTTAATTTGTGCTTTGTTTATAGAATTCTGAAAAGATTGTCGATATTCCATAAGTAAATAAGAAATTGACATACATACCTACCTACTTAACGTTATTATTGAGGTAACATTATTATTATTATTATACACAATTAACAATTTTTGTATGAATTTAACATTTCAAAGCAGGTAAATTAGTTATTTATTAATTATATTATCCACGTAGATATAAATATAAACTTAAAAAAATAATAATATTGTAGTGGTAAAATTATATTAGCTGTATAGCATCAGTAACAATTCAGATAAGCTGTAGTACGCCATATTTTCTTTTTAAGTTTCTATTTAAGTTAATTCAATTAGCCTCAATTTTTAATTATATTAACAGAGTAATATTAAATGATTGACTATTGTAAAACAAGTTGATTTTTTATACTACAAAGCTAACTGCATAATTAATTTGTTTTTGATTATTTATAATGTGGGTTAAATTTTAAATTACTTACAATTAATTGGATATAACGCAAAAAGAATTTTACAAGATTAGCTAAAAAATTTAACAATAACAATTTTAAGTAAATTCAATTATAATTTTTGATAAATGTAGTTTTATCAAAATCTAGAATTACACCGAGATATACTTAAACAAATAATTTAAACGTAACTGTAAACCAATATTTATTCAAAAAATCGAAACTTTTTAATTAAATTTTAATAGCATAAATAAATTTTAAATTTAAAGTGGCGAGATTACTAAAAATGCATAAAATATAGTAGTTCTTAATTTATTGTTGTTGTAAAATTTAAAATTTTATAGGATGTACGAAAGCCCGAGAAGTAGTGACCGATGATAATTTCAGGCGGCCGAAAATTGATCCGAGTGTGAGAATAAAGAATTTTTTTATTAAAATTAAACTATAATTTATTAGAAAACAATCTAATTTATAAATTTATCTTATTGGATTACAAAGAAGTGATAGTATTTAAGTTAAAAGGTTTTATGATGGTGAAATTACGAATTGATTACTTAATAACTAATAAATTATATAAAAATTTATAAGAACGACGAATCGTTGATGATGGGAACGGTTATAACGATAAGATGGTCTAAAATTTAAATGCAAATAATTTATTATAATATTAGAATTTATGAATAAATAAAACTTTTAAACTAAGAAAGTTCATATTTTACGAAGAGAAGTTGCACGTATGTATATTATTTTTAATCTTACAGGGGAATATTCCACGAATATTAAAAACTAAATTTTTTATATTTTTATTGTGTGTAGCAATAAATAATAAATTACATGTGCGACTTTTTAATTTATAAACTTATTTTATTTTATTTATTAATAATGCAATTTTTCCAAGAAAGTACAAATTTTACAAAAATATAAATAATATTTTAGACATTTTCGTTTGTTTTCTAAATATTAAATTCTTTATTTCCTGGTTAAACGATTAATTGGATAGAAAAATACTAAATTGTATGTTATATAATTTCTAATTGCTGACTTGCTAATTGTTTTAAGGAATATGACCACTACATTATGAAATTGTGAACAATTAAAATGCGCTTAAATAAAAATATGATATAAAATAGCTAATTAAAAGTAAACAGACAGAATGGATAATTAATGCCGTCGTGACTTAGCTCTAAATGGTTTGGGTAGTTAATAAAAAATTAAAGGCAACCTCGGTTAATCTCATTGAATCTCATCCTACAACAATAATTAGTCAAATAGGAATGCACACGTAGTCCTTGAAAAACATGGTGAATCATGAAACAATGTATATTTAGAAGCTATTAGCTATTGAACATGTACAAATTTCTCAAAGATTAATGATTCCGAAAATAAGAAGCCATTCAAAAATTACATGCCAAGCCTTTGACCATATTTGACCTTCTCTTCTTGATGATATTATGACAAACAACGTATTGTTAGTCTAAAAACCATCCCATAAGTGAGGAGCTTATTTTCAAAGCGCAATATGTCCAAAAATCTTTATTTTAGATAAACGCTAAAAACAAATTTCTCAATAATGTGCTGACATATTGAAGTAAACTTTTTTATTTTCAATAGGTACTGATTTATTGACATTTTACAATATATTTAGATAAATCTTAAGTACGTAATTGAGAAGAAAATTAGCATAATGTTTTGGACTTGTTACGTTTTGAAAAAAAATGATGAACTTGTTTTACTTTGAAAATTAATTAGGTACCTTAATATGTATTTAACATTACAAAAAGCGCAACAATTATCTTTGTAAAAACACCTTGATAGGCCTAGGTGCTAGACTATCCATAATGGACCACTTAATTAATAAACATTTTTTAAGTTAGATATACAAACTTTTATTTTAAACTATTACAAAAAAATATTTAAAAAATGCGACAAAGCCAAAAAATGTATAGAAACAAAAATGTAGAGAATAAAATTTACAAGAAAAAATGCTTATTAATTTTTTAATCTTTTTTTGTATCGTTCTCGAGAGAGATGACAATATTTCTTGCATTTTACAGAGGTTTGTTTATAAGTCGCTGTCAGTCAAAAACGGTCCAACAAAATTAAAAAATGCATATCAACAAATTTAAAGGCAATGAAATTTGCAACAAAATACATCTAAAAAGTTTTGTTGTAAAATCGATTTTTATATGAAAAAAGCGGCTTCAAAATGTTTAATTGACATTGGTAACATAGGACCATAGCATATGCAGGACTTGTTGCAGTTTGAGAATTTATTTAACATTTGTCACCTGTTTTCATAGGGCCTTTTATAATTTTTTATGAGGGATTTAAAACTAACTTGTAGAGAATGTTTTAGACTATGTAATGATATCCGTATCTAAAAATTTAAATTTTTGGTCATATCGCGTTTTGAAAATAAGCTCCTCAAGCACTCCCTTACAAATTCAACGACAATTTTCCAATCTTTTCCAAAGAAGTCATGAAATTCTTGTTGGAGTTTTCAAATATAAATGCAAAAATTGGATCGTTATGGTTGTTGCATGTTATATGTTTGCTTATTTTATAAAACAATTTTTTTTAACAAAGCCAACGACACTAAACAATTAGTGCTTCAAGGCCTACTTTAGTAATGAAATTGATATGGAAATTTTAATAGGTACTTACTCAGCATAAAAATAATAAGCTAAATTTAATTCAATAAAATAATGAAATTTCAAAAAGTTTCGTTGTCTTTATCAAAGATTGTATAATAGTATAGTAAGTATATGCGAAACAACCACACGATTACCGCAAATTAAAGTCATGGTAAAAGGATAAATCTACCGATGTACCTACTATGTATTCGTGATGGTATCTAAGCGCAGTACATACTATTTACATAAGTTTAGTTTTGAAAATCTCAACATTTTTTCAAAATTTTAAGAATTTTGATAAAAAGTATTATCAAAAGCTCTAATACAATATTGATCATATTATTTTTCTCAAAAATGCTCTCAATACTATGCTATAATATATCCTTACTCTTTAGGTTTGTGTTAATTTAAAAATATAATTTTACGCTGGATTTTACGTTTAATTTGATAAAATAAATAATATAATAATTTATGAAGTATTCAAATTTTAATTAAACAGAACAGTAAGTTGTTAGTTGTACCTATTGTTCTGCAAACTATTTCTCGTTATGCTATCCGTAGTAATCAGTAAAAGAAACATGGTTTTAAAGTAGGTAGTAGAAATAGTAAACAAAGAAGACCGATAGTGACAAAAAAAACGTTTTTCTCGTGCAAAATAACATTTTTACAAAAATTACAAGCAACACATGAAGTTTTAATCAAAAAGTCTTAAAATCTGAGCATTCTATCCGATCATTGACGAAAGCTAACCATAGGCGGTACTCAAAAGGAAATGATACAAGAGACTAACAAAAATCTCGCAAAGCAAATTGTAAACAAAATTGTGTTTGAATTGATAATTTAATTTGATTTGAATGGCTGTACCGCTACTGTTTTAGATTTATAGTCAGATTTTAATTTTACATAAATTAGTTCATTGGATTAAAATGGTACAACCTTGATTGGTTTAATAATAAACTAATTTTTATTCGTATTATGGTTGTATTATTATATTATATTCGTATTATAGATGATTTATTATAGATGTGTTTCAATCTAAATTAAATTGTTTACATTAATCATTAATAATTTTTTTGAAATCTTGTTACCATCATGAGTATTTAAATGTCTCTAATAAAATAAATAAAATGTGAAGAAAATTTCAGGTTCTTATATCTATTGCGATTATTATACCTTCCCTCAGTTTCCAAGTTTTTTTCAAAAAATTCATACTATTTCTTGACATCAACAGTTAATATTGTTATTTTTTATGACAGTATTGTCACCCAAGCGTTTGATAATAATTTATTTTCAGAACTGATTTCTCAATAGTTAGAAATCCATAGAAACTATTTGGAAAACCTAATTTGCCTTAAGCAGTTATGAGGTTTAAATGCTGATATGTACTGTGACTTAGGTAAAATTTTTTTGAGCATATTCTTTGAATATAACTATTTGAAAATTCAATCTAATTTTACCAATAAAATCTACTTTTATGTCTTTTCCCGATACCTATCAATATAATACTCATATTCCTACCTACATACGTATTATAAGGTTATGCTACATTTTTTACCCCCAAAAATATTGTTTGCGTCATCTACTACGTCAATTATTTATCTGAGTTTTGCACTGACAACCGGTTATTTAAATTGAGAATAATTCGGAATAATTAGTAGAAACATAATAATATAACAAAAAATACAAAAGAATATCAATAATAATAAATTATTAACCTAGATGCTCGCTTGATTTTTATCACAAATTAATTACAGAATAAATTTTTTTAAATTAAAAAATATTATAATATAAATTTTTAATATAACAAATCTTAACTTGTGAGAATAAATAACATTAAAAACTTTAATATAACAAGTTAAATTTCCAATAATACATATAATAGGAAATTTCTGATGAAAGCGATAACCGTCGCTGAAAGCTCAAATATAATTTCTATTATATTTTTGATTTAACTTGTTATATTGAAGTTTTTAATGTTACATATAAATCTAAATCTAAACATTACTTTCAGCTATTTAGTTTATTATATATTATTTTAGATTGATTATTTTATTATCATAGACATTTATTTAACTATAATGATTTTAATCTTAATAGTTCATACCAACATCTTTTTTTTTTGTTATTTGAACATAATATTTCTCAGCAAGGACGTATGTGTTAATTTATTGTGTACTATTTTTGTTGCATTTAATGAAAACTTAGTATTGAATATAACATTAAAAAATTTTAATTGACATGACTTGCCCATTTCATGAAAAATAAATAAATAAATAAATTAAATTTGAAATTGGTGGTTTTTACCAAGTCAACTCATATTTTTTTAAATACTATAATTTTTAACTTTAAAATTCTCTTAGAATAACAACAATACTAAAGAGCAAAATATCAGTTGTTGTGTATCCAACAACTTTTTATCCATTCCATTCTTATCCTTTACAATGGAAAAATTTTAATTCTATTAAAAAGAGATAGAAATGGATTTTTAACTAAAATTTAATCAGAATCGTGAAGGAAAAAACTGCACATTTAATTTGGTTTTTTTATGATTAACTTTTTTATGTCTTTATACTTACGTATAAATAAACATAATTATTTTAGTTTTATTTAACATAATTTTGCATTAAAATTTTAAGTTTGTGGTCAATGCATTTTAACATATTTATGGATCAATTTAACCTTCGCATAGCTAAACAACTTTCATAATATTCTTGGGAAAACTTCATGTTTTGTATATTAAACATTTTGCTAATATTTGTCAAACGTGTTCGGCATTATAAATTTGTTACGATATAATAAAGTAGAAGATACAAACAATAATGGATTTTTTGATTATGTGTGTTGCATTGTAGTGATCAAGAATAACTAAGTACTACGTGGTGTATTCAATGTTACTGAAACAATTTAGCTTTCGCCTTACCTTTTGGCATTCCACATGGCGCTTTCGTTCTGGAATTATCTAAAAAGTCCAAATCGTATTTTCTAGCAGGTGGGTAAGTTAGGGCTACGTGAGTTTGTGTGGGAATAAATAATGTACATACTAAAACTACCACTGCTCCCGTGGAGGCCTTGATGAGCCTCATTTTTAAGTCACTATCTGTCACTTTTATTTAACACTCTCATTGCGAAACCAAACTGCATTTGGTTCTATTGCACACTTTCATCACAAAATAAAACTTGAATGGATCGGTATCTGAAACAAAAAGATAAAAAAAATTAATTTTAATGATTGCATTCTTACATCTGAAAATGCAAAAGATACCAAAAAAAAATGCAAATGTATGCATTATTCTTTCTGAGAAAAATTAGTAATTTTAATAAGATTACATATTTGAGTTGATTGCCCACATTAGCAATAATTTACATAGAATCGAATTATAACTTGAATAAAAATTGGTGATGAAATTCGGTCCACACGCACCCAACTTTTGCGAAATTGTCTGTATGTGAAGTTGGTCATCATCGAAACGACTTTCGCTAAAGTTAGAGAAATACCTTTTTGATTACGACTATGGTCTACACAGAAGAATGTTGTAATGATATGTGATTTAAACATAAACAATTCAACAGGTTTGCCAAGTGTTTCTTATATAACACTGGAACATTTTCAATTCACCTGTATAGTTAACAATAATTATTATCAATTTAATTTATCGATTTAAAATCTCCGATTAGTGATGTAATAAAAATCGACAAATTATTATTCTTGTAAATGTGAACCAGTTTGTTCACGAGTATCTCGTAAATGTCGTTTTACGGATGAGTTGGATTTTAAAATGTTTAAATGAGTTCTCGTGGTTTAAATAATCAATAATAATTTTAATGGCAATAATTATCTAGTCCAATAAAAACTATAATTCAAGCGCTTTTTCGTGCTCTCAAACTACTGCTATGTATGTAGGCAAAGTTAATTTTTTTTATTTTCGTTGTTCTTGCATTTCATCGTAAAACTTTCAGATGGTTATTTCAGGCTTAATTTTATTTCATCGGGTAGCGAATTATCGCATTGGTATAAGTTATTGTTATCGCAATATAATAGCAAGACGGAATACAAAGTGGAAGTATTTATTTGTTTTCGTAAAAGGTGCAATATGAATACCGATGAGGAACTATGATTCACTTAAAAAAATTAATAACGGTCACAGACGGCCGCTCAGAATATAAGGAAACAATTTTGCCGGAAGCTTCACTGCTGGTTTAGGTTTTGCGATTTCTCTTCCGAAAGTTCAACCGACGTGCTTGAAATTCACAATCATTTTCGACTTACACCAATGATTTGCAGATTTACTAATATTAGTATCTAATAGTAGCAATAATTTTTTCAAACAAATAACACTAGTATTTACATTATAAAAAGAAAATATTTAAACTGGTTTAAGAGTTTGATTAAAACTCACCAAGTGGAACGTTTGCACGCTTAAAATATAAAAATTGTACGACAATTTTAAAAAGTTTAACAAAACCATATAGGTATCGAAAACTACGTAACTAAAAGAAAAAGAAAAAATGTGGAATGTCTAATTTAAGTTATTTTGATTAACCGTAAAAATAATTTTGTACGATTTAAATGGGATAGTATATGACTGGTTTTTGAAATTCTATTAAGTAATCATGTTCCATTAAGAATTTTTAATGTTTTCATACAATGTACCAGACCAATGGTACCAATGTAATATCACTATTAAGTATTTCATTATATATTGCATAGTTCTAATAGGTAATCTAAACATCAATAGAATTTTAATTTATAAATGATTTTTAAATTTTCTATTAACTTGATTTAAAATTTCACAGGTTAAACATTTTATACATGATATGTATTGAAAAATTTTTAATTTCACATAGATTAAGCCAAGTTTTTTCTCTAATAATTTTGAGAGTTTACAAAATCAAGGTTTTCAATGAATAGAGTTTTGAAATTTTTATTGGTAAAATTAATGTCTCAATCTATATCAATATCTTGTTATGTCAACCACGCTATTTTTATATATTTTATAAATAATATCAGATACAAATACATAATTTAGCAAAATAAAATATTTCAAATTCTGTTTTTCTTCGAAAATACAATACACAATTATTATTAAAAATATCAATTAGCTTCACTTTTGAAAATAAAGCTGTTGATATTTTTTAGTACAATCTCGGAATTATACGGCACCATTATTGGATAGAAACTTTTTTTATTTTATCATACAATGTGGCTATTTCAAAACGAATAAAAGAAAAGTTTATATTATTAATGTTATTGCTTTATTAAGTTCTACGTGAGAGAAATTTTGTGTATTAGGTACGTTTAAAAAAAGTTTCTTATTATATTTCGTTTTTGTGGTATTTTATAAGTTACAGAGAAATATATCTAAAATATATTTCAATCCGGTTGTGACATTGAATCATATTATAAACTCAATTAGTACATAAATACCGTAAAATATTTTACAGCTATTAAAACTTAAAAATTATTTTTATTAAATTCATTGAAACCAAGAAAAAAAAGTAAGGTGCGCAATAAGAATATGTATTAGTATTATTATTAATTTTTAATAAGAAACTTAATATTAGTGTGTTTATGGTAAGTTTTTTCGTCAATTTTGTAACATTTTATTTATTATTTGTATCTACTTAATAATTTAGTTCGAATATGTTTTCTTTTCTTTTCAATTTTTTTGTTATATACGACTAACTGCCCTGTCAGAATGTTAACGAACGGGAGCTTTGGATTGGTAGATCAGCAGAAATATGGCTTTTGATTGGAGCATTTGTTAACATTACGTTAACGTCAACATGATTCTGACTGGGCAGTAAAGATTGAAAATAATCGTGAAATAGGGCCTTATATCGCATTAAAAATTTTAATTATTTTTCAAAACTTTGTATCTTGTTTTTTAAATTTTAAATAATAATTTTTTCTCCAACCGTATTAAAAGCAGTACATTTTTAATAGCATTACCTCAAATGAAAGTTGACGTTTTTGTTACTAATATAAAAATGCGTACATTATTAAGCAACACTTTTTTTTACGTACATTAAAAGAACTTTTTTTAAGCTAGACCTAAAAGTGACCTAAAAACTATGACAACTTAATATAAAAAAACAAAAATTTAAGTTACTGGATTTTCACTACACGAATATTCAAACAAAATGTTTGAAGTAATTTAAATTTTTGGTTGGAGCTAGCGCTCCTCCTCGCAAATACAAAAATTGCTTGTCAAACAAAGTTTCACTTTTCATCCGAATAAGACAATGTACTATTTTACGTATGTATTGTATTTCTTTATATTACTGTTATAATTCTATTATTTTAACGTTTTGGTTAGTTCTTAAATAGGTATCATTTAATTTTTACATTTTAAATGGATTGATATAAAAAATTTCAACCATTTGAAATATAGAATAAAGCTTCTCGTCCGATGATTAGAATAAAAAACGGGATATTGGGTTTGCGGACTCAAAATAAAACACAAAGGTTACTTCGTCGACGTTTCGAAGGTTATAATGCCTTCATCCTCAGGACTAATAAGGAAATACAAAATATGAAACATCGGTAGTATAAGCAAAAAACACATCTCACCTTCGTAACCAGATGTAAAAAATATGTAAAATTCATAGGAGACAACAGTTGTGGAAAATTGTTTAATGTAGCTTAAGATTGTTTTATTTATGTATTTAGATTTTTATATTTACAAAATTGTTGACTTGGTTAAAAATTGTGTACGCTTCCCCAGCTGTATATTTCCACAACTGTTGTCTCCTATGAATTTTATATATTTTTTACATCTGGTTACGAAGGTGAGATGTGTTTTTTGCTTATACTACCGATATTTCATATTTTGTATTTCCTTATTAGTCCTGAGGATGAAGGCATTATAACCTTCGAAACGTCGACGAAGTAACCTTTGTGTTTTATTTTGAGTCCGCAAACCCAATATCCCGTTTTTTATTATCATTTGAAATATTGCTAATAATATTTGAATATTTGATATTTTAGTTGAAAAAAGGTAAAATTATTATTATTAGATTCATTGAAGTCAAGAAAAAAAATTGCAGTGCAGTACATAATATTTATTTAATATTTAAAGATTTTGGTACTTTAACTGGGTATTTATATTCATTTTTTAAAAGTGGTACACACATGCCATGAGCAAAAATCATGCGTAGCATCAAATGGAAAGAAACAATTGGCTAAATTAGCATAGAATACACGTACTTATACTTTGCTGGATATAATTGAGTGAAAGTGTATACCAGTTCTACTATGCGGAAGTTGAGAAGTTTTCGTGTAATTAAGTGTTATAAACTGCTGGGAATTGCAATTATTATTACTTAACAATGCGTTGATAGTCGTAAATTAATAAACTACAATTTTGGAGGAATTACATGCTCTACCAACAGCACTTTGCAACTACTAAAAGGTGTATCTATTAATTACAAATTGAAGAGAGATTCGAGTGTTTTTTGATCAAATTTCATCATTCCAAAAAACAATGAATCCACTCAAAAAAATACAAAATAATCAGTCGTCTGCTAAGAGAAAAGTTAGTCGCCGGCATTAAATATTTCAATCATTGTCGATTCGTCAATTCGAATTTGAACAATTCGAACATTTTGAACTTTAATACAGCATCCAGTTTAGCTACTTTTTATGTCGCTATTGAAGCGATAAAAACATCAGTTCAATGATTACTGGAAAATATTGAATTGAAAATTAATTTGTTCCAACTTCTGGTATTGCAATATTGAAAGGAATAAATTATCTTTTACGTTCCAATACAGAGCTCTATTCAACCAAAAATAATTTATTATATTTGGTCCTGTACGTTAAACCGGAAAAATTAATGAGTAATGCATCACAGTTTCAAGTACCTATTTAAATACTTCAAATATGAACAACAAATTGCGCGAAGTGAATTCTTCATTTGTCTAAATCGAAGCATATCAATATTAATATCTAAACTCATTATGCTTCTTCTTTATAAGCCCTTTCTATATCTATCCTTAGCAATCTCAACATGTTTTGTCTGAACTAGCATGAGAAACATACTAAATTAGCTTATGACATGTTTAAATTTTATTCAATCATACTCAGGCAAGCATTCTCAAATACTATTTTGTTTTGAAAAAACTTGATTACCCAGCTTGAAAATCTTTAATTTTAATAAGCTACTCGTTAAATAAAAAATTTAATTATCATTAAAAAATTAAAGTAATAAATTAAGCTCCTCATTGTTTTTGTTAAATAAACAAGACATTTTTATGTGTACTAGTTATCCATGCATATCCTAATTTCATATCAGTAACGCACTGATTTGATAAGTACTCATTTTTTGTGGAAACTTTTACTCTACTTAACATTATTCGATTTAAGTTCAAGTAAAAACAAACAAACTTTTTGTATTAATTGACAAAACCATTCATTACTCTAAAAACATCTTTAAATAACCGTGCTCTAATTACAACGATGAAAATGTGTGTATGAAAACTTGTCGGATGTGAAATTTTTGTTAATGTCTTGACATTATATTGCATTTATTATTAAAGTAAAAATTTTGATTTTTACATTATAATCAGTTCCTACCTTGCAAAGGTACTTTTATAAGTCTAGTTACGTTTTGCTATTGCAGCCAAAATTATAAAGATTAAATTTAACAGTAGCTAACTAAATTGAATCTTCCTTATCTGCTTTGCTTTTAATTATTTGAAAGCAGTTGTCATTTTCTTTTCTGAATTTTGAGTAGAAAGTACCTAATATGACTTAAGATACAAAATCAGGTTACTTAATAAAAATGTAATGTTAGCAACGTATGTAACAGAAACTTGGTCAACAACCTGTAAGCAGTCCAGAAAGTTTAATTTGAGATTGCTTCCTTCTGGGTGTTTTGGACACAAGAATTTGTAGTAATACTACTGATGTATGATAATGGTAAAAATATATAAACAAATTCATTACAATAAACATTAATAAAAAAAACAAAATTGTGATTCTACAATTTACATCAACTCCAGGAGATAAAACGATTAAAATCTTCCGAGAAAAATCTCTTTCTGCAAAAGACGGAAATACCGCATATAAGATGACATGCAGAAGTTGACAATACCAGAAGTGACCTAAAAGCCTTTTTTTTAAACTTTTGGAATTTTTTATACCTGTTAAACTTCCAGATAGAATACATTTAATAGGTAAGGTAATCTGGAATTTAACTTGAGGTGAAAAGAACGGCCTCGAGTTAAGCGGGTAAAAGTAAAATTAAAAAGAAATATAAATTAAATTACCATAATTATGCAATACAATGGTGAGATATGTTATCGGAAATAAATTAAAAAATTCTTAGCTTCTAATATAATGTACCTACCTTTTTCTTCTATTATAATAAACATTTTTATCAATTTTCCATAAAATATTTTGAGTTAAATTCTAGTTAAGAGCAAAAATTTCGAGTTAAAAAATAAAAATTAATAGTTTTAATTTAAGTTTTAATAAATGAAAACGAATAGTTTTACGAGTAATTATAATTTTAAAAGTTTTTTTCATTTTATAATAGCGAAGTTGTGTTTAAAAATAAGCATTCTGCGAGGATTAGCAAAGAGCTAGAATAGCAAATTATAGATCAACACAAAAAGTACATCTACTCCAAATATAACATGTTATTTTTTGGAAAACTTAAAAAAAATAATTACATTTAAGAAAAGGGAAACTTGAAATTTGACAATTGAAAAACATAAAATCAAATCTTTTTACATCTTCAGAAAATAGTAATGTACTCGTATCAGAAACAATAAAACACTTTCAGTCTTTAATTGTTACAACAAAATATTATAATGACAGTTTTGGGTTCCGATTGGTATTATAAATAATTATGATATTATGATCCATTTTAATATAAATTTTTATTTATTTTACCCTGTAAGGCATATTACCGCCTTAATTTACACTTAAATGAAAAAAAAGAATGGATGTATTACATGGTTAATAATTTAGATTTTTAAAATAACTTTTCCAAGTTGTAGCCATTAAAAATAACAGCTAAATAAAAGCTAACCTTCTGGGCTAGAATTAAATAATGACATTGTTTACAAAGTCTTGATTGGCACTACTGTAATTCAAAATAATTATATAGTACTTCTAGTTTTTGTTGGACTTTCTTTTAATCTAATTATTAAACTTACATTCCGTTATTAATGACTATATCAACTAAAACAATTCGTGGCTGCCTATAAGCATGAAATAAGTATATCCTGTTATGTTATAAGTATCTGTTTATTCAGATTTAAAATTTTTTAGAAAAAGAAAAGTAAATTCAATATACAGCGTGTTTCCAAAAATCTACCCTAGATTTAGTGATAATTTCTTCAGTAGTTTTTCGGAGCTTCATCTGAAATATAATGCCCGTTATATTATTATTATTATTTTATACTCGACCTTATGGTCTCGGAAAAAGTAACATTTTGATGCATCACAAGAAACAATAACTTTGCTCACTTGTTTTTTAATAATAAGAATATAGGTAAATCAATATTCTTGAGCACTAAAGGTTTTGAATAATCTGTATCTAACCTAAAGAATTATAACAAATTATTTCAATTACCTATATTATGCTTTGATTATGCATAGGAAACGAAAATTTTAATTTAAATAAGTTTAAATGTCAAAACGGCTTTGACATATTTGTTTCTGACATTTGTTTGACCTTTTTGTTGTCAAATTGACAAAATATCAAACTTTCTTTTCTCAATAATAGCATAATATTATATATTATTTGTTCTCAATATTTTGAAATTATTTACAACTTTTAGTTTTGATAATGTAGGTAATAGTAGGAATTTGGGTAAAATTTATGAAACTAGGAGTGTTCCCCTAAATTTAGGGCAGATATTTTAGAAACATTTTATATTTTTCAGATTAAACAGATTAAAAACTTAAATAGCAAAAGTAAATTGGTAGGTACGAGTAAGAACTTATAATATAGATAAATACAAAACTTGCCCAATTTATATAAATTTTTAATTTATTCGTCTATTAATAAACAATTTAATTTCAATTTGCTCAACGCAGTGTGAATATTTTAATAAGTTGAATGATGGTTAACAATTTCATCATCAAGATTTAAATTCAAGATGATGTGAAAGTAATGATTAGGTACTAGATAATACAAAACTGAAAATTTTCATTTAAGTATAAAAATAGAAATTTTACGAAGCTTTAAAAATTTTTCGATCTTCACAATAATTTATGCCAATGCTAAAAAATATATTTAATTATTTTCTTTATGTTAAACAATATTATTTATGGGGCTAAAAATATTAAAATAAAGTCATTTTTATAAAATTTATGGTGTGTGATATGCATGTAATATTAGGAGCTTCTGCTTACCGTTTAATATTTAAATACCTATAAGTTCTTAATTTATAAATTATTGTGACAATTTGAAATTATACTACTTATTGTGTTAATTTATGGCAACATCTCTGTACATATGTAGTAACCGACAGTTTACAATAGTAGTAAAGAGAATACAATAATTATTGTAAACAGGTCTTGATATAATAGTTTTTTTTATTACAAATTATTTAGCATATAATTACCAATTAATTCCCAATTTGTTTAATTTAAACTTAAAGAGATTGTTGCGAAGATTAGCAAATACGCAAGGTTATTCTTTCTTCAAGTAAGTAACTTAACACCGTATAGTTTAGTTAAAATTTAAATTTTTTAAACAACCAATTATTTATTATTTATAAAGACAATTATTATTTTGAGATTATAGAAAAAAGTGTTCGAGTGCAATGTAAGAATTATGCAATAATACTGTTGCTTCAAGGAACTCACATGGATCTCTCTTTTAAGAGTGAAATTTGCATGTAATCTTTCCCATCATTTAAAGCTTAAGAGAATTAACAATATTCAGCTATTAATTTTCACGTGAAGATGTTTCGTAATTTAAAAATTGAAAATGTACTTCAATAAACAAAGTTTTATTATTCGTCGATCCAAGCACTTGCAATTTCATTATTATTATTATTTATAATATCTTTTATGTATTCAATGAAAATTATAAGTAGTCAGGACTTGTTTTATTTGTAATTGGATGAAGCAATTAATAGTCGATTATCCTTTATTTATGTCGGAAGAATATTTATTAGTGATTTTTAAATTAGCCATTGTCAAGTTAATATCGGTTTCGTAATTAAAATAATTTAGTGCTAGATTTGGTCGTACTTGTAATTTTTAGTTAAATAAAAAATTTGTAGAAAGTTTTTACTATGTTGCAAGATATAATTTAATACCTAATAATCATGCGTAAGTAGGTATAAGTAAATATTGTAATTAGAACTTATGTAGCCAGTGGCGAGTACTTATTGCATTATTGTAAAATATTAGGCAAATTATTGGGATGTCGTAAAAGTTAAGCTCGTCCAAGTAAAATAATTTATAAACATATTTGTTTTAAATTTATAACACTTCATACAATATCAAACTACATATGTATTATTAATTATACCATTGTTTAAGGATGTATAGGAGACAAAAAATAAAACTAAAAAATATAAGATATTTCTGTAGTTATAGCTTGTAAATAGAAGAAGGTTTTAGCCAAATTTCATCACGGTTTACTATCCCGTTCTCGAAAAATTAATTAATAATTGAACAACCGATATAGAGTTGTCACGTTCAATTCTCTAAAAATAATATAGATTTCGACGTTAAAAGAACCCTAAACATATTTAAAACTTGTTGGTATTATAAATATTATGTATATCAGGGTTTTTATATGTTTTAACAACAAATATCTATTTTTACCCATAAAAATTATTACGTTTTTTATTTTGTTAGCAGTTTGAATTGCAGGGATAGTCACGAATTAAAATTTTGCTATGTCAAATTTAATATTTGTAATTTCAGCAAATGAACCGATTTAAACGAAAAAAACCTTTCTACATGCATTTTTATAACTTTGTTATATTTTTGTTTGTTGATATTCAAAAAGTATTTTACTACACACATAAGACCAATATTCGTGAAATTTAAATTAACCCTACTTTTGTCTCTGATTGTATCTCCTCTACATCCTTAACAACCAATCGATACTATAGTTCTTCTCCGATGGGATTTTCAAAAGAAATCTTCTTTAATTTTAAAGTGTAAGTAATATTAAGTATATCAACTAGAAAGTTTTATTTAAGTTGAATCAGTCATTGCTTGACTATCTATTATTAATAATTAATTATTAATTAATTAAAATGTATATGAAGATAATGGCACTGATAATTAAATAAAGTATCTAGTATTATTTATTATTATATACAATATTCATATAGTTTTGATATACGACATTTTGATTTATTTTAAGTTGGTCTTTTCAAATTTTAACTTAGCCACCTCATATTTTTTCCGCCTGTGCCGCCATATTGAAAAAAATGGCGCTCAAAACAGCTTTTTGACAATAGTTCCTTTCCGGCTCATTTTACGATAAAAATAGTAGCTATTAGTTATGTAAGAAATTAAATTAGTAAAAATTTTCTATAATTTACGACTTTATAATTTTTTTTATAAAATTAATAGTTTATAAAATTAAAAAATTAATAATTATTTTGTACCTACTAATGAGGATAGTTAGTGCATTCTCATTCGCTTTGTTGTCCCTGAGGTTTGTCCATGTTTTAATAGTTTCTACTTTTTGTATTTAGTATATAAATGTACTTTAAAAAATAGTACATTGTCTTATTCGGATTAAAAGTGAAACTTTGTTTGACAAGCAATTTTTGTATTTGCGAGGCGGAGCGCTAGCGGAGCCGAGCGAATGCAATAATTGCACGTCAAACAAAGACACTTTTAATCCAAATGAGACATATTACTTTTTCTCCAACTAAAAATTTAAATTATTTCAAACATTTTGTTTGAATATTCGTGTAGTGAAAATCTGGTAACTTGAATTTTTGTTTTTTTATATTAAGTTGTCATAGTTTTTAGGTCACTTTTAGGTTTAGCACAAAAAAAGTTCTTTTAATGCACGTAAAAAAAAGTGTTGCTTAGTAATGTACGCATTTTTATATTAGTAACAAAAACGTCAACTTTCATTTGAGGTAATGCTATTAAAAATGTACTGCTTTTAATGCGGTTGGAGAAAAACACATTTAAAGGAGCTTGCCGATAGGTAGTCAAAAACCAAGATGCTAACTCAAATATCATTGCTGAAGCTGGAGAACGCGAAAAATGAATTAGAATCTATAGTACATAATTAATTTAATTAAATTTTCAAGATTTAGCAAAACCCACTGATGAAAATTTATGTGGAAAATTTCTTCTTTGAAAATTTAAAAAATTTCGATTTAAAATAATTAATTTGTGTAATGGCATCAGGCAGTGACTTATTTTAAAATTTGGCGCCCTGGGCCCAAAAGGTTTGCCACTCTATAAATTAATTATAAAAAACAAAAATTAATTTTTATTTGTTCTCTCAGCGTATGTAACGATTATAAAATGCGCCTGAAGCTGAGCGCGAGAGACGCCTTGCGCCGCCCCTGGAAGCCTTCCGCCCCGGGCCATGGCCCTATTGGCCCTTGGGTAAATACGCCACTGCAATCAGGACTGTTTTTAAAATAAAAAATATCTTAAGAAAGATGTAGATATTTTTTACATCATTCACTAATCAAAGCATTTCTTCAATACCTGTACAATACAGTAGCATTTAAAAAAATTATTTATGGCTGGGTAGTGATTATTAAAATTAATTAATTAATTTAAGTAATTATTTTATAAATAATTGATTTGAGCACCTGTACATAGTTTTAGCGTGTCTTAAATTGCATACGTTCAGCAATTTTAACGGTACCTAAAACATCTTGAGCATAATAATAACGCGAAAGCACGATGGTAAAATCACACCTTATAAATTCCAATTGAGTGCATTCCACTATACGATACTTGCATTATTATAATATGTATAACATTTTTTTTAATTAACTTATTACAGTTAATTGAGATGGATACAATGCCCCTTCAGTAATTATTTCCAACCAACTTTTATAGCAGTAGATATGCATACAGCATTATGTTTTGCCAATTTTTACCAAAATGGTTTTCCATGCACATACAATATTTAATGCGTCAATGATGCTATAATAACTCAATTATTAAACGATTAGTTCAACTGTCTATTGTACATCAGTTTTCTTTGCTTTCGGTAGAAAATATTTAAGAAAACAATTTTCTTCTACTCTTCTGTATTTTCAAATTTAAAATAAATAATTATGACTGTTTTCCAAAATTGATGCAAGAATTTTTGTACTGCGGTATTAA
Source organism: Cantharis flavilabris (assembly GCA_949152465.1). NCBI lineage: Eukaryota > Metazoa > Arthropoda > Insecta > Coleoptera > Cantharidae > Cantharis > Cantharis flavilabris. Next base: position 61,003,067 of record OX424435.1, read on the forward strand.
TATTGTTTATATTTTAAATGGAGGTTAGTAAGTTTTAAAAAACCATCGGTCTGTAACAAATATACATTAAATGCTAATATTAAGCTACTATTTTTATATTCGAGTAAATAGAAGGTAATAATAATATAAAATTTAAATGAAAATAAAACTACCGCCACTTAGTTAAATTTTAGAATAATAATATGGATTACAACTATTTCAAAAATATTACTTAAATTTAACACATTTTTAAAAATATAACTGGATATTATTTTACTATTGAATAATCAAACCACTCTTACGTTACGACTATGTTAATTTAAACCTTGTGCCTCTTACAAAGAGTAATTAAAATGTGCAACTACACTGCATTATCTCGAAATTAAATGAGAAGTAATAAATTTTTGTCGTTTACGCCTATAGGCTTGTTCATGTATTGAAATCAATTTGTTAATGCAGATAAAAAAATAATGAAGAGATGTTCCAATTTTCAATGCTTTCTAGTTTACCAACTTCATACAAGTTTTATTATACAAAATAAATTTATTATTGACATCCATGTTCAGTATCAGCTTTATTTTTTGATGTTGATCTTTGCAACGCAGAGTTTTATAATAAAATACCGAAACATTTGTGCTGCTGATGGCAGTTCTTCCGGAAGGGCAGTTGGACATGAGCTAACTTCTGCTAGTTTTTTTATGGAGCTGCCCTGATATCGTTTCAAAAGTACTCATAAGATTTTGTGGAAATTTTTTTAACTCTTACACAGCTGTCTAATGCTGAATGTGTCTTTGATTTTATGGTACTCTTTATTAAAAAGAAATCAAATTTGTACTAAGTAGTTTAACTTTAAACCCGGATTTTGCTACAAAAATTTTGTCTGGTCTATACCTATTACACGTAATTTATTTTATTGTTGATTGGTGATTTTCTTACATGCTAACCTTCACCATATCGTCACACTTCAAATGATTTCTCAAACAAGTGCACAAATGGTGGGAGTTAACTGTTGGAGGTTTTTTCCTCGAACAAATTATAAAATGTGTAATAGTCTTTTTCACCGTTTCACTTTTCTGAAATTTTTGAAATTTTTTCGAACTTGACTTAACAGGATCTGCTTTTTATTAGTTTCTAATAATTAAAAATGTAAAAATATGTTGGTTATTACGTTATTAGTTATTTTAAAAATTGAGCGTTAAACTTATTTTTACCAACAGAACACATAGGTAGAAGGAATGAGAATCTATAATATGTAACGACTTTGGAATACTATTTTACAGGTATAACCAGTTGATTTAAAAAAAAGCTTTTAACGAATATTATGTAGTCCTTTTATATTTCCATCCATTACTCATGCAAAACTTCGCGATGATTAAAATAGTTGTGGATGGTAAAGGAAGGTCAACCGGTCAACTAAATTCATTCACATTCCATTGGCTTGGATTGTTTACACCTTTATGTTGTATTATTGTCATGGTACCTTGCAGAAATGATTTCATTTTGGCTTATACCTACATGAAATACAAATTTAAAATGATTTCAATGACAACATGGATCCGAATACCGTCGAAATCAATGAAAAGAAAAAGTCGGATACCGTTAAGAGAATTTTAAATACATCAGCCGAGTTTTAAAATTTCAACTCAAAAATCAAACACTTGGTAGTATGCTTTTCTAAAAACCAGTTATTTAAATATTTTTATAAAAAATTTCAAAAATGCGGAGAAAATAAAAAAGTTAATATAGTTTACTTTTACCTACCTAGTATCTGTTCCTATAGACATTATGTACCTAGTTATTTCTCCCAATAAGTAAAATGAGTACACATAGTAAGTTGATAAAGTGAAGTTCTGAATTTTTAATTTCTGAAGTAAGAATTAATTAGAAATTCGTGATTTTGGAACTTGTCGATAAAATCAAAATTTTTAATGTTACCGAAAGTAATAATTTCAAAGTTAATCATGACAGGTGTGTCGTTTAAAGTATCTTTTAACTTATATGGAAAACTGGTTCGATTGCAGAATCTTAAAAATTACCAAGTCGAAACCGTTAGAATAGCTTTACAAAATTTTAATTACAGAAATGTTATAAACTTGATCCACTTTGTTTTATAAGCAGAAAACCGCTTTGGGTTTTGAATTATAACAATACCATTTAAATAGGAAGTTTTAATCCAAAAACAAACTTCTTACTCATTTTCTGTTTACATATACTATATAGTCGTGTCTTGGTCAGAAGTTTTTAGTATTCAGTAGTTTAAATATCGCTTTATCCAGCGCCAGTAGGTCAATAAAGGTAATATCTGTCCTGCAAAATCAAATAATTTTAATAATAACAATTTAATTATTTAAAATCCTCTCATTTTATGTTGTATATTTAAGTTAACGTTAAAATAAAAAATTTATCTAAATATGTTTTAAATAATCCCATCTCTTTTTCGGTAATTTGTTCAAACATACCAAGATTTGCCGAATATAGTTTAAGAACTTCTGGCCTGAGTTTATTTAATAATTTAAAACTATTTAGTGTAGTGATCCAATGAAAATTTAAATTTTTAACATTTATTTGATAAGGTTAATGGTAATAGTGGTTTTTAATTTATAAAAAAATTAATTTTGTAATAAGACTGTTACCTAATATCTATTATAAGTTTTATAAATTTAAACAGAAAATATTGCAATATGTTACATTGACCGCAAAAACGCTCACGTACCTTTTAGTGCTTTCTGTTTAAGTTCCAATTGAATGATATCAAGAATTATTATGATTTGTATAAATACACTAACTTGCATTGTGGATTGCCGATTGCGACACCGCAGCATAGAATTTTGTACATTAAAAATTTTGCAGGGAAGTATTAATTAAAAAAATTACAGTATTCACTTTTGAAAAGTTTTAATAAAGTAAAATGTTGTTTTATTATAACTACTACATTGTTATATTCCGTAAAAAATACTATATATTTTTTACTATACTCGTATGTATATTGTGTAGTTTTAGGGTCAAGTTTACTATTTTTTTATTAGTAATCCTTTTATTTTTTATTCTTTTGTAGAACAAAAATGGTAGGTTTGAAAAGTTAAAAGTCTTTATAAGCTGCGGAGTGATATTTTTATGCATTTCAGGATCACCAACATTTTTATGCACAACATTAAATGAAAAAATCTCAACACAAAACTTCGATAATCAAGATTTGATAGATAGATTAGATAAATTAAATAGATATAGCTAAATAGCTAATGTAAGTTATTCAAGTATTAAAGTTAGTCCAAGCATTACGAAGTGAAAAAGGAGCTGTCTGGAAATAACTGGAAAATTAAAATATTTTGCTGAAACGTTGCGTTAAATGAACAGAAAAAGTTCTGCATTGAAAACTGAAAACTACGATTTTTGGACAAAAATCGATCAAGATCTGGGTTCTATGAAAGACTAAATCTCAGAAAACAGATCGAAAAGAAAAATAATTTTTGTATGTTATTGCATTGCACAGAATCATTAATTTTGATCAGACTTATTTTTGGTCTAGAATGTACAAGAATGTGAGTTTTGGAACTTTTCTTGAAAAATTTGCACTTGCTAAATGTACTCAGTCTTACGCTTTTCTCCGTAACAGTTTAAGATAGATAAAAATTTATAAGTTTTTTCTTTTTTAAATATGCAGGTTAAATGAACAATAAAACACATTTTTTTAACATGAGCTTTCAGCAATGGTATGTTGCTATATTCAGATGTTTGTATGTTTCTCACGATATAAATTTTTTTTAATTATTGTTCATGTAACCTGCATATTTAAAAAAACTTAATATTATTTTAATAAATAGCTAATAATAAATGGCTAAAAACACTTTTTAATTTGAGTTAAATTTCAATCATCATTTTATATTAATTGTTTAAATTTTACGTAAATACAGGAAGACAATTCTAGTATTTGATATTAAACGGTTTATAAGCATTAGAATAATAAAAATTTCTTATTATATTATTAATTACAGCAAATAAATTTTATTTACTCCCCATAAATGTTTAATGTAGGCAACTAAAAGTTTAATAATCGCTATAGGTCGTTTTATTATCTTGATTGTTATAAATAATTTAATATTATTAGATAACAAATTCTTCTTTCTGTAAAATAGAGTGAAGGACCGGTAATGAACACCCCAAGATGACATCCTAATCTAAAGATACTGAAAAAATATATAGGGTTGAAGGAAAATACTAATGGTCCTGTGATCCTGAGAGTGTGTTTATCACATCTTTTCAATCGTTTCAGCCAGCAAAATGCAGGATAATTTCACCCAGATGTGTTAATAATATTTAAAATGACCATTACTGGCGCAGTGATATTACCGGTATAGTCACCTTGTATTGTTTTTAAATAATTAAAATGATAAGTATTTACTGTAACGTCACCATCCCAGTTTCTAATATTTCGAAATTGCTGTTTAACATTTTTTTAATTAAAATGGTAATAAAATCATTAGATTTTATGTTAATCTACTATCTTGTCACACTGTATGAGTATAATTATATTGTTTCACAGTATTATTGCAAATACAAAAATATCGATATGACAGTATTGTAGGGATTATTATTATGATCAAGTTGTTTGTTATTGACGTTGTATTTAAGGTGATTATTTACTATTTAAATTGAAATTCATTGTTTGACCGATGATATCCAGTTAAGAAAATTTACGTTTACAAATATTTTTATCTCAATTCGTGATTGTTGTCTTTCAAAAATATTCCATTGTTTTTCAATAAGTTATTCCAAACTAATTTCTAAATCAATATGCAAATTGTACCGGGTGAGGCAAAAGACAATACAATGTTAAACATTGACAGATTGATAACCTTCCAGAAAGAACAGATATGGAATTTTAACAGATATTCGAAGATCGAAGGTTTATCTAGACATTGGAGACCTGAATCCGGATATAATTTGCAAGTTTAACTTAACACTGTTTTATGTTTATTTTATACACCTTGTATGTTTACAGGTATGTATCAAGGTGCAGTATTTTTAGAATCGCATTAGAGATTTTTTTTCTTGATAGTTTCTTTTTCAGATTGTTTTTCCACGATTTGCTTTCAAATATAAAAAGAAGATAATTTTTCATGCCAAAATCGTGTACGAATATAGTTGCAACATACGATGTTGGGTTTTAGAGATAATAATATAATAATGTTGGTTTAATTTTTGCCAAAGGTAGATACGAAACTCCTGTGCATTACGTTTTAGATTGATCTTCAGTTTATAGATCTTTGAAAATGGCAATAACGCCTACCTTAAGTGAATAAGATGACTCACCTTTGTTAACTACGTAAATATTATAAAATCCAGTCGAGTTTACCACCAGTATTGTTTTTTTTGCTTAACTAAAAGTTATTTTTCGTTAAAACAGTCACTAAAACTAACAATTTTTAATATAAAGTTACACTACACTTTCTAAAGGAGAGTGGAAAACTGATGAGGTCTCTGCTCAAACCAAGGTGCATAATCAAGAATGCTTTGGAGAGGGGCCCCTTACCTGTTCACTATACCTACTAGTAAAGGTGATCTTGAAACACTAGAATAACATTCTCTCTTGAGGCTTTCGAGTAAACACATTGGTATGCCAATTGCTGTGGGGGATTTTAAGTCTAGAAAAAAATTATTCGTATCACTTTTCATCATAGATTATCACCTAGTCCATTAATAATACTTAATTTAACTTTGTTACAATTTACAAAATGTATGTATAATGTACCAAGTAATTATGGTTATTGACCAATAAAATTCGATTAAACTTGCTTATATTAATACAATACGAAAATACAATCTAACGTATGTATGTTATGTACCTATACGACGTTTATCATTATATTTGTCCAAATATTCTAATGATCACAATAAAACAATTCTAAAGTTTTAAATTTTTATTATCACAAAAATAAATCTAATACAAATAAAATGTTTAAATATAATATACTATTTTTTTACTTAAGTATAGTTGTTATTATTTCATTTATTTGCACCTTAATCATTAGCCAATTTTCAGTTTCATCAAGTTAATCGATGAACAATTTTAGTTTTGATTATTATTCATTTTGCATAAAAACGCTTCAAAATGTATACTACATTTATATTATGTATGTATTATGTAGGTAAACTTCTTGAACTAGAATGCGATTAGTTTTATTTTCAGTTATTTGAGATACCTGCAAACTATTTATAAAAATAGGGATAAAATCGAAGAATTTTTTAGAAATTAAATATGAACGAGAAAGTATAATTTACTCATTATTTACTACCTCATTGCTAATAAGTTTTTATGATACGACAATATAAAACATGTCGAATACTTTGCGTACTACCTAGTTAATTTATTTATTTATTGAAAGCGTTTACATTAATAATTAGAATTTCCATTATTGAAATTTCTCTAGTCACTTGGTCAAAAATGGTTTCTAACTATTGATGAAAACTCTTGGTACAAACGTCGAACACCTATCGAGCAAATTATTGCTAATGATTATTAGCAAGGCTACAATATGTAGTATATTATTAGTAAAAAAATATCCTGAAGCTTTTTTGCAGTGAAAGCTCTGTAGTTTAGTCTTCAAAATCTAATATCCTAGATAATGTTTACCAATAAGTTTTTAATTTCTTATACATGTTTAGGTAGTACCACACTTATCACTATTAAAAAAATTCACATACAATTCGAGCTGTTTAGATTGTAAACAATTGGTTACCATTAAAAATAAATAGAAAGTCTACTGTGTCGTATTTTTGGGTAGGCTAGATAATAAATAAATTTGAATAACCAAATATTGTTTAATTGCATTTTATAAACACTTAACGACATAGTTACTGTAATGATGTAGGAAGCATAAAATTAACAATAAAACACTTACGTATCTTCTACAAATTGATTTTATGTAAAACTATAATCTTGCATTGTTTACATACTAAAATATTGTACCAGGATGTTCATTATGGGCCTAATACATTAATTACATGTAATTTAATTAGTCGTTAGTTTTTAATTTAATAAATTACTTTTGAATAAAAGTGTTTCGTAACAGAGGAGCGAAAAAATTCAAAAGTATTTTCTTCTTTTTTCATTGATCGCTCGTTCCTGACTTTGTCTTACAAATTTTTGTTAAAATGGTGAAAATTGTAAATAAATTCATTATCAAGTTAATTATATTATTTTAAACAAAAAAATTATAAAATAAGATAAAAACAAGAAAAAACACGGTTAATTGTTTCATTTATGTTGTTATGACTTTCCATATCAATTAAAAAAAAATATGTGTGTTATTGTCTAGTCATGAATGAATAGATGTAAGCTATTTAGACTCGTTTCAATTTATTAGTTTATTATCTATAACAACATGAAAATTAAAAGTTACATAACAATTTTTCAGTAAAGAAAATTCAAACTGGATAATAATAAAATAATTGTAATACCAATTTTTTTTAATGACAAAAAACGGTTTTTTTTTGACAAAGAAATAGTCGATGTGAATGGCTGGAATTTTCTCCACTGTATTGTATCATATAATTTTTAAATTCTCATACTCATAGGATAATGCTTAATAAATCGGAACGCGTCTAAATAGTTTTCATCTATTTTTTCATGACTAGCCAATGACCTATTCATTTTTAATGAAAAAAAAAACACATTTTAAGCAATTTATTTCGGGTTTTAGAAGGAGAGGTAGCGATTGATGAGCCTATTATCTGAACCACCAAAGAAAAGCCCTGCGTTATCAATTATTATGAGAGTATGAATTAATACAAGAATAGCTAATTAAATCAACGTTTTTTTTTATACCGAGTGCTGAATGAGTTTGCCGAACATAGGAAATTAACATGTAAAAACTTATTTTTGCAAATTCCTGCTTCCCAAATTATTAAAAAAAAAAAATTAAAAGACACGAAAATAATGCAGCAATAAACTACGAATGATAAGAGTATCAGATTTCATCTAGTTTTTATTTAAAAAGTCAAAAAATGCTTTTGAAATTGTTAAAATTTTCATTTATAGGACACACAAGCGTTAAAAGAAAAATGAAATATTTTCAGTTGAATTTGTCTGTAAAAATTTAATTTTGTAAATAATTTTGGGTATCTACTTATTGTAAAAATTTGAAATTGTGCGTCTTTTCGCGCTAAGGAATTTAAGTTGGCTCGAAATTTATTAATAACTTTTGCTTATGCCCATGAACGTCAACCAAGATGGTTATGCTAAGCCACTACTTCCATAAACGTAGTTGTTTATCCCGAATTTCAGATTGATTTTGATTATTTCATGAATAAATATTTGGTTTGAGTGAGTACGATTTTTATTGAATAAATTTTGGATTTTGTATTTCCATATTGTACGATTTTGAAGTGATTTCTGGAGGATTGTTGTAGTAATTTTGGAAAAGATTTTAATGGAAATTATGAATTGGATTATGGATTTGTTATTGGAAATTAAAAATCAATTGGAATGTGAAAATTGTAAAATAATTAAGTAGGTACAGAATTTGAAAAAAAGATTAAAAAGAAGAGTTTCTTGCCCATAGAAACGTATGGCTCGAAAGCGAATTGAAGATTTTTTCACAAAATAAAATAATTTATAAATTAGAGCTTCGGGACATAGCAATATATCATCTGAGTAATTCTAATACCTCGTAAGCCTCAAAAATATGAAAATAAGTTTATGAAGTTGCTTTTTGGAGATACGAAGTATTAGAACTACACAAATGATATACGATAGTTACGCCATCTACTCAGATAATTGATTGTCCAAATGTTAAATCATGACCTTAATAACCAAACAAATACCTCGGTCTAGGACAAAATCCCGCGGCGATAATCCCGCCGCAAAATTCCTGCCGGACCATAATCCCGCCGGTCCATCATCCCGCCGGACCATAACCCCGCCGGACCATAACCCCGCCGAACTATAATCCCGCCTGACCATAATCCCGCCAAGTCGAAATTCCTCCGGGTCATTTTTGTTGTGTTTTGAAACACAAAATTTTTGATTTTTACACTTTTCTTGTATCATAGAAAAATTACACTGTTGTTCTAAAAGTTTAATAATTATAATTTGTTGCTGTTTAGTTAACACCATTTTTGTAACTGATGTTTAAAAAGCAAAATTGATATCGAAAAGTTTGTATCGCATACTTACATTATAATACTTTGAATTTTGTTAAAAAATAACTGTCATTGGTGAAATTTGAATTTAAATTCGTTTAGTTTTTCACTAACGGTACCTATTGTTGTGTTCTGATAAAGAAATGGAAAGTGAGTTGCGTAATTTAGAAATAAAGAACTGACTTTGCAACCTGAGGAACAATAAAGGCAGGACTCTGTGTTCGTTTTTCAAAATTGTTTTTAATTAGTGTTAAGTTTGTTCGTTAGTTAAGTTGTATTGTTTAGTTTGGCTCCACGTCTTTACGCCTAAAACTATACGCCTAAAAACACTTACGACTAAGTCAATACGCCTAAGTCTTTACGCCTAACGAATTTTACGACTAAGGTTTTTTACACCTAACATCATGTACGCCTAAAACTTTTACACCTAACTAACTTACGCCTAAGTCTTTACACCTAAAAGATTTTACGCCTAAGACATCAACGCCTAAATATATTTATGCTTGTTAAATCGTTTATTATTATTTAAATTATCCAAAAAAATTATTTAGAATGCTAAGTTTCAAGCTTTGCATGAATGTGTGGAGCGGAGATATAAAAGATCTAAAGACGAGAGTGTTTGTATTTTAATATCCTCCCGTTTAGTTGTGATTCTTGATCATCCTTGTAAAGGAACAGTGTGCAAATGAATTTGAGGCAGTTTAAAATTTTATATTTAATTTTTTTTTCTTGTAAATAATATTGTAACCTTTTTAAATAAACATAAAACAACTAATTTTCATGTGTTTTATATGCGTTTTGGGATGAATGTTGTAGTTGATTCAATCTGTACGTTGTTCGTTATTTTTACAATCCATGTATCAATTTTAATTTATGACATTTGGCATGATTAAAACCCTTAAAAAGGTTGAAATGCGTCGACAAGAATAAATAAATCATTAGAAGTACAAGTTGAGTGCATTTAATTTGATCTCACCTTATAAACAGAAATATACTATATTTATGTATTTATGTGATTTTCCATATTTTCAATGATATATCAGCATGGAAATGTATTTATGTATACATATAATTTCTCCTATTTAAGGCATAAATATACTATTAGTCGTTCATGTCTTAGGCGTAAGTTCCTTAGGTGTAAAAGTTTTAGGAGTACATGTTGTTAGGCGTAAAAAACCTTAGGCGTAAAACACTTTAGGTATAAAGGCTTAGTACTGACTTAGTCGTAAGTGTTTTATGCGTAGTTGTTTTAGGCGTAACGACGTGATACCGTTTAGTTTAAGTTGGTTGTTCCAGTAATTTAGTTCATTGTTGTTTAAATTTTAATGTTTGTATTTTAATTTTTGTTGTTTAGCGACTCACACCAATGCAGCTGAGCAGTACGCGAAAATCTTGATTTTATTTAAAAAAAAAGAAAAATATGAAAACCAAGGAAATGGAGAAAATAAATAAAAAGAAGAACGGTCAGTCGTGATTTAAAAGCCCGAGAGGCTAGTAATAGTAGAGTTAGAATTTGAGAGCCAAGAGGCAAGTCGAGTGAAGAGTGATATTTTGAGAGTCCAAGAGTTGGTGTGGAGGTGAAAATTAGCCGAGGAGTTTGTGGAAACATATTAGAAGAAAGTGTCTAAGTAACCGTGCTGCTCAGCAAGATTTGTGTGAGTCCTGCTTTTTTTTAAATTTGTTTTTTGTGTTCAGGTTGCAAATAAATTGTTCTTTAAATCGTCAGTTTTTTATTGTCTTCATGTAACCATTTTCGAGAACCAACGACCATTTATTAGAGAGTTGAGAGAGAGCACTACACTATATACTGCCATGCTAAGGTTAATGGCTCCCAATAAGTGAACTTTTTGGTTATGCTACTGATCTTACCTCCAAATGGACGGCAGACTTTTCCACCGATTTGGGTAAGGGTCAGGGTAGCTTAATTATGAAGTATTAGAAGAAGTACTTTTGATAAAGAAACATCATAAACTAACACTAACCTATATAACCGATCAATAACCTTGCGTGATATCTCTTTTTATGGACAATTTTGCTAAAGAAAAATCATAAACTTACACTAACCTAGTAACTTAGATATTAAGGCAATGGCGGGATTGTGGCGTTGACCATACAACTTTGGTCAAATTTATAAATTTTGTATGTAAGACAACTCATTATTTTCATTTTGAAAATACAAATATATCTTGTTATTTGTAAGTTCATAAAATAATGACCAGGGTTTTTCTATCGGGATGGGACGTTTCGGCGCGATGACGGTTCGGCGCAATGACGGTTCGGCGTAAAGACTTTTCGACGCGACAATAAAATATTTGAAAGAAAGAAAGAAAAATAATTTGGAAAAATTTAAACATTAATAGATAAGTAATATAAATAATAAATTTATTTTTGATAAAAAATATGAAGAAACAACTAAATAACTTAAACTTAAGTAGGACTTACAATACAGATTCCAATTTCGCTCTGTATGCTAGAATGGTGGTATCTCTCACATTTTGTACCGACTGCTGATTTAGACGAAGCCATAGACAGGTTAGCTGGAGTGTTGCTTGAAGAACTTCAACTCCTACTGCAATGGTTCAAGGATTATTATGTTGGGCAAATGAACCGTCGAGGGAATACTAGAAGGCCTGCAATTTTCCCCCCAGAGTTGTGGTCATTATATAATCGTATATTAAAAATGACATGGACAGAACAAACAATCATGCCGAAGCGGTTCGTCGACGTCTCCAATTCGAAATAGGTATGGACCATCCCATTTTATGGAAATTCATCAAAGCATTGAAGAAAGTTCAAAGAGGACGTGATATGTTCTATGAACACCTACTAGCAGGCCACGAACCACCAAAAAAATAAAAAAAATATGAGGATGCGGATAAACGCATAAAAACAATAGCGAGCGATCCCAAGTAGCACAAGACCGTCAAAAATGTACATATACGGTACCGATATTTTCATAACGGTAAGGCATTGATTTGCCCACTTTTCTGTTACTGTATTGAGGTATCATTTATGCATAAATACGGTACATATATTTTCGTAACGGTACGGCATTGATTTCTACCTCTTTTGCCGTGACGGTATTATGTATCATTTAGGTACATATACGGCAGAGGTAGTTTCGTATCGCTACGGCATTGATTTGCCCCTTTTGCCGTTACTGTATCGAGGTATCATTTATGCACATAAATTGTACAGGTATTTTCGTAACGGTTCCGCATTTGTTTGTCCGTTACTGTATAGTAATATTATTGTATAATATTACACAAGCCGAAATATAATAATCGACTATCTGCAAGGATTGTCGTATAATTACGAAATGAATCCCTAACACAGTAGCTACACTAACCTATTTTTTTTATACATTTTACTAGTTTTAATAAATTTATTATTTATATTATTTATCTATTCATGTTTAAATTTTTCCAAATTATTTTTCTTTTTCTTTTTTTTTCAAATATTTTATTCTTGCGCCGAACACTCTTCGCGCCGAACCGTCTTCGAGCCAAATCGGCTGCCCCGAAACGTCGTAGACCGTTTTTCTATGGTGGTTCAGATAATACATCATGAGTTCTACCCTTTCATTCAGAAATCATTAAGCTGATTATGATCAGTCGTTCCGGGGGATTAAGCGTTACAAGCCTTTGAAGAGAGTAAAAAACTGATAAAATTAAACGAATAAATTTCATCAATTTTTCTATCAATATCAAGGTGTTAAGAAAAATAATGCCAGACCGATCAGGCGGTTACAATTATTATGCCTGACATAATATTTTCGATATTCCCCAAAATTTTCTGAAAAACTTTGTACAAAATTTTTTCACGCATGATGCAAGTAAATTTGGTAACAAATTTAGTAGTTGAGTGATTCTCCGAAAGTGATCATTTTGTGAGAGTAGAAAAATTTCGAAACAAAAATTAGAATTTTTTGCATAAAATAATCGGACCGGTTCAAATTTAGATCGGTTTAATATAATTGCATTTTCAATTGCAATTGCAAAAATCTGCATTTTCAATTTTAATAGATTTATCGCATATTACAATGTCAACAGATCCAGAGAAATGATACCAGAGGAATGACTATTTTGACTGTTTTTAAATCACTATTTAAGATATTACTTAGTATGTTTTTCTAACCTCAAATATTGGGTGTGAGTAGGTAAATCACTAGTTCTACATGACAATAATTAAAATAATACCTTTAAGACGGCTGTATATGTACAATAGAATTTTAAGGAATTTTACCAATTGTCACTATTTTCGTTTGCACGATCATTGGAAACTAATTGAATAAGACAATAAATATGCACTTTCATGAAATATCGTTCCGTGCACGAGAGGGCACTACTTTATGCAGATTTAAACGCACTTCTTAGTTTGCATTTATATTCCGTTTGTTTCTTATATATAAAGATATTAAAAATAATTTATGATTTAAATAGTTTGTATATTCATGGAAAGTCATTTGAAGGTTATTAGCATGATTAATTATTAAAATAAAAATGAAAATCTTTTAAAAAAAAATTGTTAATGACTTTCCATGAAACTAGATTTTTTTTCCAATTTTTTCGAAAAAACCGCATAAAATTCCGTGCATTAATAAAAGAGCTACATGCTTTCTCGTTAAAAGTTAGGTATAAGATCCTCTTAATGTGAGAATATAATTGTAATTCTTCGAGGAGCAGTAGTAAATATCTAATTATTAAAAAAAAATGCTATTTCAATGTTTGAAGTTTTTTAATATCTTTCAATTTATGCTAGGTCGAAGTATTGATAATATAAAATATTAATATGGGTACTTCTTTGTAAATAAAACAAAGATTTATTTTTTACTACCAGTTTCGGGAGCTTTCCATCATCAGGCAAAAAACTACAAGAATATATTAGTTACTATTAGGTAACATTATTTTACAATTTTTACTAGTCAAATATACTACTCTGGAATATAATTTTCTGCAACATACCACACTTCTTCATTTAGGTGAGAAGAACCTTTCTATAAAAAATCTCCAATTTAAAATTATTATAAACTGTGTAGTTTGTGGTTATGTTTTCAAAAATCCTTCATACATTAAAATACAACATCGATATCATTTTTGCTATACAATTTTTATGTGAAAAAAAGTCACAAGTTCTCAAACAGTGGTGTACTCTGTAATTGTTCTTGTAGATTGAGCAAAAGCATTTGTCGGTTTACGAGTGCTCTTTTTTTTCGTAAGCTTCCCACAGTTTACGTTTTGTCATGCTGTTCTCTTTATGGAGAATTTTTGTGTTTGGTAGTATGTCAATTTCATACTTTGCATTCTAAGATATTTTCCTACCCGAGACTTTTCCTTCTCTCTGATGTGTTCAGCTATGCATGTTTTTAATTTTATATCGGTCAGACAGGTCGAAACAGCGTCACAATCTCTACATGGTATTTTGTATACACCGCTACTGTTAATTGTGTTGTTGGGAGTTTTTACGTTTCTAAAGATGTCTTTTTAATGTTTTATCTGTTTTTTGTAACCTAATAGTAACTAATAAATTCTTGTAATTTTAGCCTGATGATGGGAAGCTTCCGAAACCGGTCGTAAAAAGTAAATCTTTGTTTTATTTGCGAAGATGTACCCATATTGACATTTTATATTTTTTAATATCGTTTTCATTTGCTACAAATGTGACAGTACTGAGGGTTACAATCCAGAGGAATGATTTTTTGTAAGCAAACGTTGCCAAAAAAAAAATTAATTGACGGTTTTATTTTTAATTATTTCAATACAATGTATTCAAAATACTTTCAAGTTATTTATTGTAAAGGAAAACATCAAGTTATTATAGTAATTATTTAATAAAATATGTTACGTAAAAAATGATCATTTTGGGAGAATTACCCAGGTATACATTTTTTTCGCAAAAGAGTTGGACACGTTTAGAAATGTATTTCTTATTAAAATTTTAAATTTGCACAAGTGCAAATTACTTTTATAACATTAGAGGAATTATTCTCGGATAAAATTTTATAGAGATTACATTGAATACTTTTATTTAATGCCATTGTACCATGTACCTTGAAAATTTTGATAAAAAAAGTGAACAAGTCTTGAATAAGCACAAAATTACTGTTTTTACTACTGCTTTTGAGATTTTTAAGTTATCCTGAAATGTAACATAATATAAATTTTCTATTCCCTTTTAAATTCACAAGTAACTTAACTACTTATTCTACTGTATGTGATATTATTACTGTGTAGTTGTTCTAAAATCATAAAAATTGCAGTGCCCGGTGTTATAAATGTCTTTCATTTTTATCTTAGTAAGTGTCTAATTCATCATGGTTTTCTGAATTGAAAAAGATAAAATTTGCGTTTTTATTAGTTGTAAATGTTTTCCTACTAAAAATTTGAAAGATAGGATGTTACATCTACATTATAATATAAAATTATGTGCCGTTTTAATATTAGTCTTTTGTTTGAAAGTTATAAATGCAATTCTTATAAATCTCCTTTAATGCCATATTAACTTTATGTATTACCCAATTGTGCACACCGGGAAGATTAGTCAGATTTGAAATTGTTTAATTGCATTATATGGAGTAGTTGAACTAATCGACTTCCTAAAAATTTGTTTCATGATCAGTGTTAACCCTATATTGCACATAATTTTATTTTTGAAAAAAAAAAATATGTGGTTCATTTTATCGTTTGTAACACCTAAAAAATATTTAAAAAAATTATTCGTCTTTATTTTCAAAAATATTCATAAAGTTTTGCCTGTTTTGTCTGAACTCAAAGTCAAAATATAAAAGTAAGTAAACGAAAAGTAGGAGAAAACAAGGTATACTTACCATCAATATGATGTAATCGAGCCACTGAAATTCTTTTAACTTAAATATGACACACACTTCATTAAAAACGAGAAAAACATAACTTCAACCATTTTTAACATCAGTAGCTGATTATCTTCATTATCGATATGTTATGTGTTACAATCTATTCGTAGCCTGTCCAACTTGAAGAAGGATGTTCCTGGATAGGAGCATTGTGCATAGAAAGTTTATTTTTCGCGAAATAAGTATTTAAAACTATATGTAATGTTTGTGTTCCCAAATGGGAACAAGGTGCAACTTAGGGTTAATATCGTTTTGATGACAATGTTGACAAAAATATTAAATACAAATGCAATGAATATTGATGATACACTTGATGACTTTTGTGCTATTGATGGCCAACTTGAATTAAAAAAAAAATTTCTCCAGTAATCGTTGCTCTTACAATAAAGTCAATTTTGGGAATCCTACCGACTGCGCGCATTACAATTTGCTTGGACAAAAAAGAGTTTAACAAAGTTATATATATCCTACAATTTAATACTTTGCTTATTATAAAGGGTGTTTCAATAAGTGTGCACAATGTAATTTTAAGAAAATAACGCATTTTTTTTGAAAGAGTGGTGAAATTTTTATTGCATTCTAAAGTACACATGTTCCGATTATGCATGAAATAAAATATCTGATAAACGGCCCCCGCAGCTCTGAACAGCGGCCCTTACTCTTTTCATGAAATTTTCGATGACATTTTGGCAAAGATATGGCTTTATCTCATCTTGAGCTCAGGAATTGTTTGTGGTGTATTCACATAGACCTGACAAAACCCCTAAGAAAAATTCGAACGGCGTTAAATCGCCGAACTTGGTGGCCAATTAACATAATAATTTCGGGAAATGATTCGGTTTGGAAATCGTTATTTCAATAAATTGATTGTTTCATACGCAGAGTGGCAGGTGGCACTGTTCTGTTGCAACCACATGTCGTTCAGATCCATACCATTCAGTTGAAGCCACAAGATCTCCGTTATGATGTTTCCATCCACAGTTAAACCCAGTTAAGCACACTTAAGCTCATTTTTAACTCTCGTCTACAGCAGCAATGTTTTCGAGAGACCGGTCGGTATACCGACCCACAGAAGACTTACTGACTACAATCGACCCAGTTTCCTCAAATTTATTGATCAATCTTCGAATCGTTGATTCATTTATTGCACTTCTATGATCGAAAATTCAGTGAAGTTTGGAGTAAATAGTTTCAGCGTAATGGATTTTCTCAATGATAACGCGATTTTCCTTCGTGTAGCGCTCCATTTTTATAATCGGAACAAACATAGATAACAGATGTCAAATTTCAGAGCTGAAACTTTCAAAATAAAAAAATGGCGCAACATTTAAATTGTGCACACTTATTGAAACACCCTAGTGATTACACATTGCAAGAAAAGCTATGATAAGCAATCATAAATACATGTACAAAAATAAACTGAACGATAAACTGTATTGTAGGTATTTTGAATCACTTTATTCTTACATAATACGTCACCAGAATACACAACAATGTATTACGTTCAAGTTTTAGTATATAGTAATAAAGCAGATCAATTTGTTCTTTACTTAGGCATAATCAATATCTATAATCGTAATCTATAGCATTCCAGTTATTCTGAAAATCCCGAAAACAGTTTGAAAATAATTTATGTGTGTACTAATAGATTAAGACGATAAAAAGAACACTTGAGCGTTTAGCATTATTTATATTTATTCAGAAACTTGAAGCTTTGGTCCGTGCTATATATTCGTATAAACTTATAATGGGTTTAACTACAAAAAGTGTACCTAATATACTATATTTTGAGAAGATTTACCAGGCAGGTTACACGTTGGTGGTTTGAACATTTTGTCAAACTTCTTATAGGGGAAGATTGTCAGAAATTAAGTTCTCACTTTGCCTGAAATTAAACCACGTACTCAGCTACACACTTAACTGTCAAGCATATGATATTTACTATAAAAAAATGTAAAAATTAATATAATTATCAAAACTTAATGAACGGTATGTTTAAAAAAACTAATCATATCCTTAGTTTTGATACAATAATAATAAAATAATAGTAAAAACTAAAAAAAAAATACAATGCATATCGGACTTGAAGTAAACTTGGAAGCAACTTCCAATTAAATATTCACTCTTTTTGGCTTAATTTTAAATCTTGGCAATATTTTACGTATGGTATTAACCCGTTAGGTGTAGCAATTCTAAGATTCTCGGCGCAAACTATAGGATTAATATGCGGATTATGAATTTCAGCAATTTGTGTTGACGCAGCTGCTGCAGGATCTCCTGATGCAGATAAGCTTCCTGACCAAAATTCATTACCTGGTAAAGCATTTCCATCCCATGCATAGGACACTACGAGTAGTTTTCCTAAAAATAAATAAAAATCGATTATTATGTTTAGTACAAAATTATTAACGATCAGAGTAAACCTTCATCGCTTCCTCGAAGTTTTGTATGCGGCTCTCGTTTCTCGATGTGAATTTTTATGCCTTTGCCTGGATGCCCATTTATATTTATTGTATCTCCATTACGGTAACCTCCACAGCTACTATTTTCGTTAAAATACGCAAAAACTACATCCGATATAGCATGAAGTTTGCTGCCCAAAATTCTGTAAATAAATTGATTTATTGAAAAATATAATTGGTAAATGTCCTTTGTGGTATAAACCACATGTAATTTTTAAGTAGCCCGCAGATAATTTTAAGTTAGAAACAAGTTAACATACATAGTTGGCAACTAATAAATACTTGTTCTATAATTAATAATAAATTTTAAAAGTAGTAAATTATTTTATTGTTTTAAAACGGAAGCAAAATACATACTAATTTTGTTGTAAAAGTTATACATAAGAATAGAATAAATTTAAAAAAAATAAATAATGATTATGCCCACTAAATGTAATATTTAAAAATTTTAATTTAATTACATAAATGTTTAATTTATTATGCTTTTACGTTTCCCCCGATAAATTATAAAGCAATCATGTAGAATAAAAATTGTATATTCTCATAAATTTCACGATGTTCATTGTTACGACATTATAGAAAGCTAAGGAGATAAAGGTAGCGATTCTCACTATTTTAAGCTGGGTATTCATATATTTGATACTTCAATAGAAAAAGTTTCTTGATAGTTGATAATATATTTAATAATAATAAATTATAAGCAATACTTTAATAATATCATATTATCAAAGATATATATAGGTATACATAATATCTAGTAGCGGTACTCGGCTAAAAAATGTAAAAATTACGGAAATCCTTTGTATAATATTAGTTTTAACATAATTTTTAAATAAATTATTAAGCTAACAAATATAAAAAAATATCAACAAGGGTGAATGATAGGTAAGGAAAAATAAAAAATTTTAAGTTCGCAGGCGTTATACATCGGTTGTAAATTCCACCTTTTTTCCGCTCTACACTTAGGGTTTTACGATATTTTTGTAAAAATGTTTAACAATTTTTGGAGTTTGCAATTGATTGTAAATGAGGTTATTGTAAAGACGTGCAATAGGTTCTATAGCTATACAAATAATAATAATAATAAGATTAATGACATTAAGAACAATACTGCAATTTGGAGTAGACATTGAAAGTTAAAAAAAAATATGATTAAGTACTACCTACTCTATAATAATAGCAAAAAGCGGATATTTGTAATGTGTTAAGACAGAATTTACACATATTTTATTTTAAACCTTTCTGCCCATACATACGTATTGTTAATACAATGCAAAACTAGCGAAAGTGAAATAAGGCCGGCTCTGGATTAAAATGATATTATATTTCATTGTAAAATATTAATGGACCACAGAAATCAAAATTACCCTCAAACATGATGCATAATGAGTTTCTTAACAGGTACAAGTAATCATAAAAGTAATTAAAAAGAAGTATCAAAATTACTTTAGGTGGAAAATCGACATTGTATTGGGGGGGTTTGCATAGGGAAAAAATTTGCAGATTCGCTAGTTTTGCATTGTGTTGACGATATGTAAATGTCTATTTGAGACTCATATCAATCGAATTGATATTGAAACAATAGATATTAGTAAATTTATTAAATCAGTTGTATATGTTACGGTTAATGATGACAATTCGGCCATTAACGTCAATGGCCGGACAATAACGTCAATGGCCGGACAATAACGTCAATGCTGGACATTTACGTCATTGACCGGTCATTGACGTCATTGACCGGTCATTGACGTCAATGACCTTGCATTTTGGGCAATGTTGACATTTAAAATTTCATATGTCGTTTTTACATCATTGTCCGGGCAATGACGTTAATGCCCAATACAGGATGGGCATTGATGAAACTACTATTCTATAGATTCCATATTCTATCACTTTTAATCTTCTTAGTGATAGCCGTCACACACGTTTCGTTTTTCGCCGAGGTCGGGCCCAGGGTGTTGAAACTTGGTGGGAGAAAGTGAAATAGTATAATTTATTAGACGACCACACGGATAGATGGCGTTATTCTGAAATCTACTTTAAAACACGCCTACTGGAAATCAAAATAACCTATAAATTTATAAGTTGTTTTTTTTCTGTCCATAGGTGGTTGTGTTGAAGGTGTTTAAGTAAATAATTATAATTAGTAGACATAAGAAAATCATGAAAAATTTGATCGTCGTTTCTTTAACAAAAATGTTATTATTTTTGAACATTAAATACTTCAAATCATTTTGTCTTGGGAAAAACAATACAATGTAAAAGTTAAATTAATGTAAACAATAAAATTATATTAAATTTTTATATATTTTTTTAAGATTTTTTTAAATATTGTTAGTTTGTAATTATTAATGTTTTGTGGATTCATTATTGTATGAATTCGTAAAACATTAGTGGTTATAAAATAATACCTTGAAATTAAATTAATTTATTAAGCGATTTTGGTATTCTGATTCTATAGAATGCCATCTATTATTGGTTTCTGAACTATTTTACTTGGCGACCATGCGGTGTGGCGGCGCTGAAAGCTGATTTTCAATTTTAACATGGGAGTTTCCCTTCTATTGTAAATAATATGTTCTGTGGTCGGGCCTCCCAGTCGAGGTGAATTGATCTCGGGGATGTTTTAGCGAGTAAGAAAGCTTTTTTTAAGAGAGCTGTTTAGAGAGCTCCGGGCGCTCTGGGCCGTTTTGACTGATGTAACCACGACGAATCACAGATCCACCCTAAAATGAGTTTAAATTAAATAAAAATCCCTCTACACTTATGAAGACGTGAAAAGGGTTAAGTTGCTGTCATTTATACGGAAAAACGCGTGCACGGCAAATAATTATCAACGTCATCATTGTCCAATCCATTTTGGCCATTAACGTCATTGACCGGCCAAAGACGTAAATATTACAATCATATGAAAATATTTACATCATTGTCCACCGTTAACGGGCGTTGACGTCAATGGCCGGTCAATGGCGTTAATAGCTAGCGTAAATGGGCAATGACGTCATTGTCCGGCCATTGACGTCAATGCCCAATTTACGTCATTGACCGTAACATATATAATAAATATAAATTGGTTGAAAGGTATATTCTTGTAATAAAAGAAATCTTGATGTTAACTAGTTGCGATTTATGAGATTATCTTCAAGATGGAGTTTATCAGACATGCAGGAACGTACATTGAAGAGACGAGCAACTAGAATTATTGCAACTATTACTATTGCAACTAGAATATTATCTAAACAAAAAGAAGAAAATTTGTCGAAGTCAAAATTTGGTATACATCTGCACGAGATAGAATACGAAATTGCTTAAAATGCTACGAAAATACTGTGTAAGATGCCTACTGCGTAAAAAATGTAATTAAAATTAAATGAAGTTCTCTTTTAAAACTTATGAATAATTAAGGAATGAGCAATACACAGTGTTTCTGGCTTATTAGCGGTTCTCAGTACCGCTTAACTCTTAGTTAAGTAAAATAAAAAAATCATGCATTATCTGGTCGATCATATTAGAGACTCTAGTAAAGTAAAAAATTTGTTTATATCTTTTGATCTTCTATTAAAATAACTTTCTACTCACTGTATTCTATTGGCAAACAAATCCAAAAACAACGAATTTTGATGAGATGATATTTTCCATACTCCAAGGCCGATTCCTACAACATGAACAAAAGCAGTTGTGTTTTTCTTAATTGCTCGATCATTCGCTTCCAATAATAAAGTATCAATAGAGAGAGCCATTCTTTTACAATACACTCGATTATCAAAAAAACTGCCATCACGCAAACTGTTAAAACGGTTTCGTTCAGTTTTACTAATTTCCGATACTTGATCAAACGTTGCAGAAGCTTCTCCATAAAAACCAGAAAATAGCGAATGAATCGTTGGGGAAAATTGAGTACCATATCCGTTGCTTTCTTGATTTTGTTCTCGAGAAACTATCACTTCTTGGTACTCCATTACGTTCTTCTTTTCAAATCGAGCTCCAATGAGACCAATAATAATACCTTCGGGTTCAATATTTGATCTATTTCTGATACCCGAATTGTAACGACTCCCATCGTTGAGAAAATCAGTATATGAAGAAACCGATAGAAATGCCGATAACTTTATTTCATCATAACTTAAACACTTTCGTAAATTCAGTTTTTCATTCTCCGACTCCGTTCCAATTTTTTCCCATTTACCAAATCCTTCTTGACCATCCAATAATAAATAGGAATCATTAGATCCATACACAAACATAACAGCTCGTTTAATTAGTAATCGTTGAATAAACTCCAACAAAGAAATATTTTGATATAGGTTCTTTTCGATATTAGATCCAAATTTTCGTTTAAACAACAAAAAGCTTGTATACAAGAACAAAACATTTTCGTGAAGCACCGGATAAACCGAATTGATGTTTCTTTCTAAAAGATCTTTTGACAAGTAATTTTGGAGTGTTCTACATCGTACACTCTCTATGGGAAATGGAATTGGAAACGCATCACTATTTTGCAATATTAGATTTAAATCAACTGCTGATGGTTGTTGTATATTAGCATCGGCTATTAACAAAGCCAAATTGTCGTTCGACCATACAGGAGAACTGTCAGGCCAATCTGGTATTGGAAACATTTTTCAAAAGTTCACTATAAACTTCGATTTCCGACACTAAAGAATTACTAAGTAAAAACGTTGCTTATTTTCAACAGAAAAATCTAAAAATAAAATTAATTCCAATAAAAACTACGTCAGAGTAAATTTCACATTAGAACGGTGCATATTTTGTTTCACATTATGTTTTACATTTGAAATAAAAATAAAAAAGAATTAACAAATTATTTGCAATAAAAAAAAATATTAAATTAAATGTTAGCATTATTTTTTAATATTCCACTATATTTTATACATATTGCGAAATCTAGTTGTATACCAACATATAATCGTAAATTCAAGATGTAGATTTCTATATTTGAAATAGGTAGTAGGTATTGATATGATAATCTTTTTAACCATTAATTTTTTTTATTTATGGCTAAACTAATATATTAAAAAATAAAAAATAATATATGATGGTTAGATGTGTTCAATAAAAATTACTACTTACCTGTTTAATTTGATTATTTCCTGTTGAATTTCACTAAATACTAGGCAATTTCACTTATCAAAGTGCATGATATCGAATCTAGTTGGCTATGAGTCTCACTTCAGCAATTGGGAATTTCCAGATTATATCTGAAAGTAAAATACCCGAAGGTTAAAAGTGTACCTACAATGAAAACCAACATTATAATATTTTTTATCTAATTATGATAACCAAGTATCAGTTTATTGTGATTTTTTACGTTAAATAATGTAGCACATTGTGTAGCCAGTTTAGTAATATATTTTTTAATTTTTTTTTTTTTTTAAACTTTTTTTCTATTTTTTTTATTTTTATTTTTTTTTCTGCTAAATAATTATAATTTAAATAAAAAAGTTTTGCAATTTCGTAAAATTGGTAAATTTGTTTTTTTTACAAGAACCTTTATAATAAGGTTTGTAACTTTCTTAAATATTACATTTGTCGATTTGTCAACAAGGTTAATCGCATGAGAATAAATATAAAAATTTTCTAGCAAAATCGCTTTAATATTTATTAAAGAATACAATAACCGGTTTACAAAAAAGATTGCATACATTATTATATAAAAATGAAGAACGAAACCACATTACCGTCACTGGGGCAAAATTGTTTCAACTTTATTGTTCGGACCACCGACCGATTATACCTAGTGGTATACTGGTATATCACCTATCACCTAAATACATACTTGTGGTATTTTATGACGTATACCATAATAAGCCATAGCTACACGAGTGAGGACTGATAGGTCTCAGCCGTCCGACGGAGGGTTAAAATAATATCACTTTTTTTTCTAACGTTGTTTGACCAATAAGTTGTACCTACTTTTTTTTGAAAAATTTGGGACCAGCTCATTTGGCAATTTTAGAATTGTATTTATATCGCAAATCGAACGGTGAAATTTTGATGGTGTTTTGCGAGTAATAACGCCAAGTTTTTTTGACAGTAAAGTATTGCAGTAAGCAAAAAAAGTTGTAAGAATATAAATCTGGACTAAAATAAAGTTTTCAGAGTGAAAAACAAGTATTTCCTTTGTGTGAGTAGTTTTTAGTTTTGCAAAAGGTTAAAAAGATGAGAAGGTATACTACATATAAGTAGGATTGAATATCATATAATGCTTATAAGGTTGTTAAATGGATTTATTACCTCCGAAGAGACGCTCTTGATAATCAAATCAGCAACAGGAAAAAAAAAGACAAGCTAAATTTGAAATCTACCGCAGAACCAAAAAATTGGTGAATCAGAACATGACAGCAGATGTAGGAGAGAGCTACTATAGATCTAAAGATCGAAAATAAAAAGTTAAAAGAAAGGTTGGGAACACTTGAAAATAGGTTGCAACAAATCGAAAATAGGGAAAGAAAGAACAACATTGCTTTTAAGAGAGAAAAATTAAATAAAAAGATAGTGAAGATAGAGACAGAAGCATTCCTAAAAACAGAACTAAATAAAATGATAAAATAAAATGTTCTTTTAAAAAACGGAGCAAAAGACAATTAAAGGGGGGTAAAGTCTAACAACTTTTCTGGTCTTTACTTCATGCAAATGAGCATTTTTTAGCTCATCCCCGGTCTTTTAACTAATTTCAGACCTTCAAAATTTAAAGGTTTACCCGAATGTTAAAAAAACAAGATAAAAACGAGGCAAGTTTAAAAAACTGGATAATTTGCGTTCCGTTTTTAATTTCTTGGGACCAGTGGCGTATTTAGACGGGGGCAAAGGGGCAATGGCCCCTCCCCTCAAGGATAACTCGGATTGTACCCCTAAAGCTCCCCCTGATAAAAATGATGTTTACCACGAAGTTTTAAAATTTAAATAAATTTTAATTATTTTTATTTATTTGTTTATTTATTTATTTATTTATTTACTAGCGGGAAAGCCCGTCCACGGATGGGCAGCTAAACTGTGGACCTCTTTTTTAGTGGTATAATATTTAAACATTTAATTTCGTTTTCCGCTACAGGTTGATTCCCGTTTTTCTATATTTTCAAAGTAACGCAAAAAGTTGCTGCCAAATTTGATGTGCCGTGGGGCAATCAAAAATTTGTTTTATAACATAAAAATAAATAAGTTTCTCAAATTTTAATTTTCTTTAGACGAACGTTTTAATTTCCCTCACTTTTGTTCAAAAACAAAAAATTTCCCAGCTTTTTCCGACGAAATTTATATAATTATTCTGTCTTCTGTAGGTATTCTAGAAGAGTCAGAATTTTATTATATGTACTGGAGGGTGTTCACCCCCAGACCACCTGGTTTACACTTTTGACTATAATTTTGACAGTTAACTTTCAAAGTAACGTAAAAGTTGCTACTAAACTCTAAGCAGTAAGATACTTAAATAAATTTTAATATTCTTTAAGCCAAAGGATTTAATTTCCCTCATTTTTGCTTAAATATTCAAATTAATTGGTTTTTGGTTTTTTCTTTAAAAGAGTGGAAATCCTGCGATATGTACTGGAGGGTGTTCCACACCCCCCAGACCCCCCGGTTTACAATTTTGCCTTTATATTATTTGTATAATTAACTTTCAAAGTAACACAGTCAGTTGTTGTTAAACTCAGTGAGCAATAATGTAATTAAATAAATAATATGCTTTCCAAGTTTTAATTTTTTATAGCCGATTGTTAAACTTCCCTTATTTTTGTTAAAAATTCAAATTTCCCGGTTTGGATTAATATTGGACAAATATTTTTAGTCCTAATCTTAGTTTAATTTATTTTTTGATTGTAAGAAACATCGATCAACCAGAGTGTTTTTTTTTCACTGAAAAATCACACGCTATATCTGGAGCAGCAGAAGCGTGCTGGGATTTTATGTAATAGGATTAGTTACAACTGACGCGCATGAATGGATTAACGAGATTCTGAAAAATCTTTAACCTGCCCCCTCCTCTCAAAAACATTTTCTAAATACGCCACTGCTTGGGACAATGGGACACGAAGTTAAAAACAAGATATATGGTAATAAAACAATATGGTAATAATAAAGTATGGTAATAATAAAAATAAAAAAATATATAATAAATACATATTATATCATAAGATGATAAGATGAATATTGAATCTTCAAAAGCATATCATTTAACTCAAATTGTTCAAATTTTCAAATTAAAACTACTACATTCTGGGCGAAACGTAACCAGTACACAGTAGTTTTATCTCAGCAAAGGTATAAATTAATATTACACAAAACTTAAAATTACACAAAAGCTTGTTATTGTCTTCCATGATCATTTGCACAAATCACAATATCACGAAAGTTCTTCGATTTCTCTCCTGACTTTCCTGCCTCTGGTATAGTTTTTTATCCCAATATAATATTTACTTTTTATAAATGATTATTTTTTTGCATGTTAGATAAACTAATAATTGAAAAAATGTACTGTTTTTTAGGATAACAATATGCAAATCAGTTGAATTAGTTTGCTACACGTGAATTCAGGTGTTTTGAATTTCTGATTCTCATCAGGCAAACCTGGAATAAAATTACTAACGCAGACAGTACTCAGCTACCACATCAATATAATGTTGATATTCAAATGAATCAAAATAAAAAAGAATTCTTTCCTCTAGAAAGAAAAAAAATTAAAAATTGAAATTAAGAATATAACATGTTTACTTTTGCTCTAAAAGAAAGTGAAACATTAATTATTTATTATTATTATTAGATTTTATTGTTAAAAGTCATATAAATATGCAATAGTGATATTTTAGCATAATGTCGACTTTTGGAAAAATAATTAGTATGTGTATTATGAATAATTAAACATAGTGTAATAATATATTGCTATGCCCCCAACGGTATAAATTGCCAAAAACCACCCACTACCGAAAAACGCCTCGCTGGAGCGCACACATCTTTGAACATGAGACTCTCGTGAAATCTTAATGAATAAAACAATAATATGTTGTTAAATTTTTGATTTAATTACTCAAATTAGTTATAAAATTCTCCAAAAATACCAATCCAATCCTCAATATTTACTTGAATTGAAGCAAAATAGTACAGATGTTTTTATATCTTTGTCTTACATAAGATCGATTAATATCTGACCAGAAGCCGTATAGCTAAATTTTCAATTTATTTAGATCGTAATTATTTCAACGTAGCTAACTGAAAATTTAACGTAATGACTCAATTTATGAATAATAATGAAATTTATAATCTCACGATGAAGTTTTTAAATTGTTTAAGAAAATGTTTAAGTTTTATTTCACAATAATGCGCTCACCCTGTACTTAAGTTGGAAGCGGCCTCTCTCGGTGATCACTTTGTTGTTGTTCCTCACATTTAAAACGGCTACTGATGGTTTGAAAGTTTTATTTGTGTTGAATTTTATTTTTGTGCACTTATTCGATGATTCTACTTGTAAATTCTTCCTTGTTTACTTATTAATTCACTCTTCATTTACGGTACGTAACATTAGCTTTGTTTTGTTGATTGCGACATTTGTAAATTTAAACTAATTTTTCATGATTGCAGGTTAAATTTTCATATTTTATGGAGACACAATTTAATCAACTTACTCGTTTGGTGGTCTCAGTCGCAATGTCCTTTTTTTTTATTCTGCGCATTTTGTTCTTACCATTTTCAAAATTACCAATTTACAAACATAAAACAACGGCGCGAAATTCGATCGGTGAGTATTAATTTTCGTTGTTACACTTTCTCTTTTTAATTTTTAAACACTTTTATTTTAAGTTTTAGGCCCTAAATGCATTATCATTTACAGTCCTGATCATTATTAATCATCATCCTCTCATTCGAAGATTTGTGATCTAATAACATCTTTATTCTTATACAAAACTATGAAATGATCTCAAATAATTCATCGGTTAAGTATTTATTTTAGAAATTTATAACTAAAGCTTTCCTCTTTTAGGATTATACTACAAGTCATCATATTATTTTATTTTATTTTAAAACTTAATTTCTTCTCATCGGGTGATGAAATTTAAACAACTAAAATTACCGTAAAGGCTCATAATTAGCTTAATTTAGTAAAAAAAACATGACATTAAATACCCCCTTTATTTTTTTTTATAAAAATTTTTAAGTGTTAACTGAAATCTTTCTAAAACAAAATAACTAAAGTCTTGTTTTTTTTTTATTATTTTTATAATTACTAAAAATTTATAAATTCAATCAAACTAAAATCATAATGGCAATTTCTATCAAATATTTACAAACTTACAAAATAACTAAATTTTCAATTACATTTAAAAAAATAATTTTCAATTTAATAATTAAAACAATTAATTTTTATCTGATATAATCCCTTATTAAAATAAATTATGTAAAATCGTTTTTGAAACCAATAATTTCAAGAAAATCTGAGTTATTATTTTCATTCAGTTTTAAACTTTCTTCCAAAATATTGAACAGTTTTAATAAACCTTTTTTTTTTTGTTTGATGATTAGCAATAAAATTTTTCAAAATATAACTTAGTTTTAACATGTTACTTGTTTCACGTCGGCAATTCAATTTATTTTTATAACTTCTTTATCAAAATTTTCTTTTCCTTTAACAAATCGCTACTGTTTTCTTCAAAATAACTACCCCCTTATCTAAATCTCCAATCCTCTTAAAATACACATCATTAATACAATATCAATTATTAAATTATTTATAAATCACCAACTTTTAAATCTACTAATACATTTTAAATTCCAAACAGTAATAATTAATTATCAAAATTATCAACTTTAATTAAAAATCTTTATTATAATAATCCTTGCCTAAATTTTAACTTGTTCCATGTTTTTTCCTCAAATCAGAATCTTGAATTTTGTTTATTTGCCACTGTTTTTAAATCATCTCAATTTTATTTATTTTGGAAATCCAATTTATTTTTATAATCATCATTGTCAATTATTAATTTTAATTAGTTTCAGCTTTGTTTTACCCCTATATCAATTTTTCATAAACTAATAAAAGTTATTTTAAATTTTACAATTGAAAAATAATAACGTTAAACTATCAAAATTTTTGTACAATAAATCACTATCTAATCAACCATAATACCTTTAGATAAATTTTAACCTATGAAACTAAGTTTTATATTTTACCCAGCAAATATTTTCATCAAAATCCATTTTCAAGCACTTCATCATAAATAATTCAATTTAATGTTTATTAAATTATTATTAATACAAAAATAAAACACCTCGCCACTTATATTTCCATCGGCCCAATCTTCCTATCGCTTTTAGATGCGACCATTTTTTTTCTTCACCTACTATCTTCTTTGTCATTATTATCATATCATTTTCAAAATCTTTATTTGCCATTTCGGTTTTATTTTCATCCAATTTTTCTTGATTTTCGTCTTGTTGGTCGTTTTCTTGTAAATTTTGTTTTTGCTCTTCATTCTCTTCTTCCGGTTTATCATCACAATCTGTTTTATTTTCTTCCTGCTTCCCATTTCCAAAGTTGTCTTGCATTTTTATTTCTAGTTTTTCTATCACATTAACATCATTTTCTAAAACTTCATTTGTCTTTATAACTAAATTTTCATTTTCTTCAAGTTCATTTTCACTGTAATTTTTCATTATTATCGCATAATTTTCCGAATTCTTATTCGACTCTTCAGTTTTATTTTTGTCACACTTTTCCTTTGTTACCAATTTCTGTAATTCTTTATTAATTGTTATTGCAATTTTATCATAATTTTCGTTAATTTCCCACTTTTTGTTTTCCATGTTAATTACATTTTTATCTTGTAATTTAGCTTCCGATTTTTTCCAATTTTCTTCCATCGTGTCAATTTTGTTACTTATTTTTGTATAATTATCCTTCATCTCTTTTTTTAAGTCATCATTATTGTCATCCATTTTTTTGTTCATTTTTTCATGAAAATAAGTTAATTGTTTTAAGACTTCATCCCATTTTTTGTCTTCCATTTGGGTGCTATTTGCATCCGGGTTAAACTGAGGACTGTCTTCAATGTTCGGTTTTTCCATTGTAAATTATTGATTTAATACGTTTTAATTTTCAAAACAAACGCGTTTATAATTTTAAAATAAAGGAAAAACTATCAAGATTGAATTTTATTCTCAAATAATCCTAAATGAGTTCAAATTTATTTTTAAGGCGTGAACATTTGATAAAATTTTGTGCCACATTTGTTTGTTAGCCACATTTGTTGTTAGCCACATTTATTGAAAATTTATAGAAATGACCACATTCGTTGACAAATTTTATCAAAATAGACAAATGTGCATGAAAATAATCTTTTAATTTTTAATTCTCAGGGTCTACAGTGAGTTCCAAGTTAATTCGAGCCCCACGTTAAGGGATGCCAATTAATGCTATGCCCCCAACGGTATAAATTGCCAAAAACCACCCACTACCGAAAAACGCCTCGCTGGAGCGCACACATCTTTGAACATGAGACTCTCGTGAAATCTTAATGAATAAAACAATAATATGTTGTTAAATTTTTGATTTAATTACTCAAATTAGTTATAAAATTCTCCAAAAATACCAATCCAATCCTCAATATTTACTTGAATTGAAGCAAAATAGTACAGATGTTTTTATATCTTTGTCTTACATAAGATCGATTAATATCTGACCAGAAGCCGTATAGCTAAATTTTCAATTTATTTAGATCGTAATTATTTCAACGTAGCTAACTGAAAATTTAACGTAATGACTCAATTTATGAATAATAATGAAATTTATAATCTCACGATGAAGTTTTTAAATTGTTTAAGAAAATGTTTAAGTTTTATTTCACAATAATGCGCTCACCCTGTACTTAAGTTGGAAGCGGCCTCTCTCGGTGATCACTTTGTTGTTGTTCCTCACATTTAAAACGGCTACTGATGGTTTGAAAGTTTTATTTGTGTTGAATTTTATTTTTGTGCACTTATTCGATGATTCTACTTGTAAATTCTTCCTTGTTTACTTATTAATTCACTCTTCATTTACGGTACGTAACATTAGCTTTGTTTTGTTGATTGCGACATTTGTAAATTTAAACTAATTTTTCATGATTGCAGGTTAAATTTTCATATTTTATGGAGACACAATTTAATCAACTTACTCGTTTGGTGGTCTCAGTCGCAATGTCCTTTTTTTTTATTCTGCGCATTTTGTTCTTACCATTTTCAAAATTACCAATTTACAAACATAAAACAACGGCGCGAAATTCGATCGGTGAGTATTAATTTTCGTTGTTACACTTTCTCTTTTTAATTTTTAAACACTTTTATTTTAAGTTTTAGGCCCTAAATGCATTATCATTTACAGTCCTGATCATTATTAATCATCATCCTCTCATTCGAAGATTTGTGATCTAATAACATCTTTATTCTTATACAAAACTATGAAATGATCTCAAATAATTCATCGGTTAAGTATTTATTTTAGAAATTTATAACTAAAGCTTTCCTCTTTTAGGATTATACTACAAGTCATCATATTATTTTATTTTATTTTAAAACTTAATTTCTTCTCATCGGGTGATGAAATTTAAACAACTAAAATTACCGTAAAGGCTCATAATTAGCTTAATTTAGTAAAAAAAACATGACAATATGTACATACTATATTACTATATAGCAGTTTTAGTCTTTCAAGTAAGAGTTTAAGTTTCAAGTTTTCATTCAGTCATTCTGACTTGACTTTAAGTCTTGGCAATATTTTATGTATGGTATTAACCCGTTAGGTGTAGCAATTCTGAGATTCTCGGCACAAACTATGGGATTAATATGAGGATTATGAATTTCAGCAACTTGGGTTGACGAAGCTGCTGCAGGATCTCCCGATCCAGATAAGCTTCCTAACCAAAATTCGTTACCAGGCAAAGCATTACCATCCCATGCATAAGACACAACGAGTAGCTTTCCTGAAAATTTAAAAGTAAATTATTATGTTTGATAAATTAAATTAAAGATCAATGTAAACCTGCATCGTTTCCTCGTAGTTTTGTATGTGGCTCTCGTCTTTCGATGTGAATTTTTATACCTTTGCCTGGATGCCCATTTATATTTATTGTATCCCCATTACGGTAACCTCCACAGCTACTATTTTCATTAAAATACGCAAAAACTACATCCGATATAGCATGAAGCTTGCTTCCCAAAATTCTGCAAATAAATTAACTTATTGATGGACAATACTATAAAATTGACAACTTGTAGTCTTAAGTTAAAGCTAAACTTAAGATTTGATTTGAATTAGATCATAGACAGTAAGTAAAGTTTGAAGTTGAAATATCAACACTGAATCTTAAAGCTGTTAAATAATGCTTTACTTACTGTATTCTATTGGCAAACAAATCTAAAAACAGCGAATTTTGATGAGGCGATATTTTCCATACTCCAAGACCAATTCCCACAACATGAACAAAAGCGGTTGTATTTTTTTTAATTGCTCGATCATTTGCTTCCAATAATAAAGTGTCAATTGACAGAGCAATTCTTTTACAATACACTAGATTATCAAAAAAACTTCCATCCAGCAATTGTTTGTAACGAAATTCACTTTCATTAATTTTCGAAACTTGGGTAAACGTTAAAGGAGCTTCTCCATAAAAACCAGAAAATAAGGAATGCATCGTTGGGGCAAATTGAGTACCATATCCGTTGCTTTGTTGGTTTTGTTCTGCAGACACTACCACTTCTTGATACTCCATTACGTTCTTTTTATCAAATCGAGCTCCAATGAGACCTATAATAATACCTTCTGATTCAACATTGGATCTATTTGTTACACCCAAGTTATGACGATTCCCATCGTTTAGAAAATCAGTATACGAAGAAATTGATAAAAATGCCGATAACTTTATTTCATCATAACTTAAACACTTATTTAAATTCATTTTCTCATTTTCCGAGTCCGTTCCAATTGATTCCCAGTTATCAAATCCTCTTAGACCATCCAGCAATAGATATCGATCGTACGCTGTAGTATACATAAACACAACTGCTCGTTTAATTAGTAATCGCTGAATAAACTCCAACAAAGAAATATTTTTATATAATTCTCTTTCGATATTAGATCCAAATTTTCGTTTAAACAATAAAAAGCTGGTGTACAAGAACAAGACATTTTCGTGAAGTACCGGATAAACCGAATTGATGTTTCTTTCCAAAACATCACTTGACAAATCATTTTGGAGTACTTTACATCGCACACTTTCTATCGGAAATCGAATTGGAAATAGATCACTGTTTTCCAATATCTGATTTAAACCTACTGGTGGGGGTTGTTGTGCATTAGCATCGGCTATTAACAAAGCCAAATTATCGTTCGACCACACAGGAGCGCTGTCAGGCCAATCTGGTATTGCAAACATTTTTCAAAAATTTGCTGATGCTACTTCAGTTGTCCACATTAAAGAATTACTGAGCAAAAAATTGCTTACCTATATCGTTTTATCTAACAGAAAATCTAAAACAAATATTATCACAATTAAAAAAATTTATGGGTATAGTTTATACTTTATAAATTCTATTCACTGTAATATGTCAAATTAATAGTAAGTAATAATAATTTAAACAAATTTGTTTAAAAATTGTTTTTCTAGTAGGTATATTGTGTATCTCAGGTTGGGAAATGATCACTTTCCGTCGTGTAAATTGGAGAGTAAAACAAAACAGCTTTCTGATTGGTTGGCAGGTGAAAATAAATGATAAACTGTTTTCCAACTTATTAAAATTCAAAAATGTGTCGATTACTGATTGTGAATAATATATTATAAATGTACTTATTACACTACTTTATTTTGTGCTTGTTACGAAATCTAGTGGCATTTCACATAATCATAAAATTTTAAATATAGCATTGATAGATTTCTATATTCGAATATATTTTACATTAGATACAATCCGATAACATTATAATATATTTCGTCATTATATTGACCATAATAAATAAATAGATGCCAAATTTCTTATACCTAAACTAAATCACTAAATGGCATTTTGACAAAATTTGATGATTAAGTTCGTACAATAAAAATTATAATGTATTACCCAATTTAATTTTACTGTTCACTTCCACCAGACATTAAACAATATTGACAAATATCACTCAGCTGAGGGATTTAGTGGAATATGTAGACATCTACAATCAAAACAAATAGCGAAGCACGCTTGTTAGGAATTTCTGATGTGCAAAACCTTTTGTCAATGTCGCGGTCGTTGTGAAAACCCTGAAGGTTAAAAGTTTCCAATGAGAAGTAACTAGGAAACTTTCTCGTTATTTTCTTTTGAAGGTTATTCGCAAAAGTTAAAACTACTCTTGGGACATAATTTTTATTATTAATTAATTTTGTAAAAACTAAATTGTATTTGAGTTCATCACAAAGTATGCTTTCATATTTCAATAATTACATTGATATTACAACATACATACAATAATATTTATATAATACAAAATAATATATAATTATGTTTATATCATTTTACTCCAATTTTCTTTTTAAATTCTTTTTAAAATTTTGTTGGAATTTTGTAAAAGGTAGAATACCCGAAAAAGTAGCAACATGCAAATTATTAGCATCAATTTTGGGATTTATAAAACAATTATGCAATTCTGTTATTTGTGTGGATGCTGCTGCAGCAGAATCTCCAGTAGACCCTAATTGTTTTTTCCAAAACTCATTTCCTGGCAAAGAATTACCATCTCCAGGATAACTTACAATCAATAATTTTCCTAAAATGTAAGCAAAATAAGTTTTGTTGCCGTAATTTTATCGACATAGGTACCTTCATCGGCTCCCTTTAGTTTTTCGTGAGGATTTCTTTTAGAAATGTAAATTTTTATTCCTCCTAAATCATGATTTGGAATTTTCATAAATTCGTTATGTTTACAACCACCGCAAGTAGAAACTCCATCAAAGTAAGAAAAGAATACATCCGATACTGAACTTAATTGGTTGCCCCAAAATCTAAAATTAAATGTTAAATAATGATGAACATAATATAGAAGTAAATATATCTTGCTTTAGTCTTTGAGCAAAAGTATCGGCCAAAATATTTCCTTGTTGAGCGTGAGCTTTCCATACACCGAGACCAAATCCAACAACGTGAATATAGGCAGTCGTATTTTTTTCTTTTGCCCTGTGATTAGCTTCAAGTAGCAGAGTATCAATAGAAATGGAAATTCTTTTAGCAAAACCAACTTTATCAAAATAATTATTGTCTTTGTCTATCACAATAAACCGTTGTGGAAATTCTTTAGTCAAATCTCTATAAGTAAAGCAAGGTTCTTCGTAAAATTTTGCAAAAACAGCTGGTAAACTGTCATCTTTTTCATCTCCATATCCATTGTGAGAAGTGTTTTGATCTTTCGTAATCACCGATTCCTGATATTCCATTACACCGGGTTTTACAAGTCGCGCACCGGTAATTCCAATCACAACTCCTGAGTTTTCAATATTAGTACGAGAATCACTAACGCGGCCTAAATTTTTTCGTTCCCCTTCATTGATAAAATATGAATACGAACTAACGGAAAGAAATACGGATAATTTAATTTCATCGTAACTTAGACACTTATGCATTGATAATTTTGATTCAGGTTGGTCTTTTCCAATTAATTCCCATTTTCCGGAACCTTTTGTGCCATCCATAAGAATATATTGATCCCGTTTTCCTATAAACATAGCAGCGCGTTTGGTAAGCAATCTTTCTATTAAATCTAGAAGCGACATATCGTTATAAATTTGCTTTTCGGTTTCACTTCCATGCTTCCTTTTATGTAAAATAAAGGCAATGTACAAACGAAGAACCTGTTCGTGGATTAAGGGATAGGCACTATTAAGATTGTTTTCTAAAATATTCTCAGAAACAAAATCTTTTAAGCTTTTACAACGCACGCTCTCAATGGGAAATGCCAGGGGAAAAGCATCACTTTTTGTTATAACGTCGTTCAAATTAAAATCTTTAATTTCAATAGGCACCTTTTCCAAAATAAAATTAATTTCTTCTTGGGTCCATTGAGGCGATTCGGCTGGCCAATCAGGTAAATTTGACATGTTAGACAACACTTTAATAACACGATTGCTACAATTACACGCGAAGTCAAGCACTGAAAGAATATTTTGTATTACCGCTTCCTTTATAAGTCTGTTTATGATTCACCACTATTGAATAGTATTGTAATAAGTTGGTAAAATTTGCTCAAGGTTGTGCAATAAAATCTAGTTTCTGGGGTAAACTATTGGATAACTAAGAGATGGCGCACCACGTCGTTCCCATCGGCTTCGCCCATATAATAATTTATTATTATCTTTATATTAATAAAAAGAAAGTTGCATTCTTTACCTGCTAATAGAAGTGAAATTCTTTTGTGAATACATATTAAATATTCTGCAATTATCAAAAAACTATTAGCCCGGTCGTCACACGCCAATCCGAGTTCATGGTACTACATTATTATTGCTTCAAGTGCAATCTATTTGCACTATAAAATTTTATGAATTTTTATATAAGCAAATATTTGCGCATTGTTTCTGCTGGTACTCCCGAAGTAAATGTAATTTATTTAAATGATGAAACATGGCAAAACCGTGCAATATTTCAAAACTTATCTAATCAGTTGGTGGGAATTTTTTTTTAATGTTTACAAAAAAATCCAAATACTCCAATTATTATTTTTTATGGACTTGAGATTTAAGAAAACAAATTAATTTTTAAACAACTTTTTTATTACTCAATAAAAAGCATATAATCATAATGAATTACAAACTAAATCAAAGTAATTCTATTGGGGATTTACACATCACCAATCCCCATCAAAACATGTTTTTACAACAATCAATAATATCTTTTATCATCTGGCACAATTTTTTTGTTTACATTTTTAATATTTTATTCATAGCACATTCAATATTATTGTGCATATTTCAGCTTTTATATAAAACAAAAATACAATTACTAAGTGCCCCCTCCGCTTTCAAATTACAATATTTATAATTTGCGATTTTGCGATATTAGTTTTAAATTTCAAACCTACGAGTATATTCGACTCGATTATATTATAATAATTTCAAGTTACAATAGCTGGTAGCTGGATAACAGGTTGGGGAAATTCCTTTAGGGTGCAATCATAAAAGTCGGTTAGAATTTGTTCAGATGGCGAACGAGGCGGATTTTCATCAACATTTAATGGTACGGTAACATCTCTTGCTATTACAACACAGAAACATTCTTCTGATTTGTGTTTGCGTTGGAACGAAATTCCACAAATTGATGCTAAAGTTTCACTACTGTCAACCTGCAAATTAAAAAAAGAAAAACATTAGTGTTTGATATTTTACATATGCATTAATAGGGCAGAATTTATTTAAAAATGGATGAGTTTAATAAACTCATCGATATTTTAAAAAACCCAGGAGTGTGATAATTATGATAATTACCTGTATAACGGGAATGTAGTTTTCGTAACAGTAAGCTTGCAAAAGAACTGTTTGCATGTGGGAGCCAGCTTCTTCTGATCTGGTCAGCAAGCAGAGAAGTGCGTCTTCGGGATTATCATCCAGATAATTTAGGGATGGTAAAAGACCACAAACTAGACGACGTTCACAACGTGCCTTTGTGACGGCACTCACAACTTCACGTCCAATGGTATTTCTATTTAGCATTTTGCATTTAGGATGTTCCACTTTTGAAATACACATATTGGTAACTTCGGAATACAACAATTTGGGAAACACTGTTATAACTTTCACTAACAAATTCAAAAAATATTTTTCACAAGTTTAACAAATCACAATAACAATCACTTATATTAAGTTATATTAAACAATGTTGTGTAATAATATAGCAGTTAAACAATCTCTCAGGTTTTATCCAAATAACAAACGTTAACGAACTAACTCGGTGTTTTGCCGAGAATCGATTATATACTTGGCCACGACGCCACGGAGTGGGAGAAAAATTCCCAGAACAGATACTCGGCGGGAAATTATCTTTTCGTGTAAACTACATTCGAGAAACCTACGCTTGTTCAAATTGTTTATACATGAATTTTTAATTTATTCAGGGTATTATTCAGTTATTCAAAAAGAAAATATTTTGCTAGGAATTGAAAATACCAAATACCAATCAAATTGTTATTCAGAAACTGTTTACAAAATAATGTTAATTGGTATTTTAACAGTTCAAACTTAATGGAATTTTTTTTACAAATACAATTAATTAATTTTTTAAAAGTGATCACTCTAAGAACATGTATGGCCCAATACTTGGACCATCTGATATATTTTAAGATAAGATTTTTAAAGCACACTTAAAAACGCGAAACCTTTAAATCTTCTATAAATACTTTCAATTTCATTTATCAAATATTACTTAATTTGGGTCATTTTCATAGATCCTTATAGTAACGACTATACAACTTTCCAAATTATAATAATATAATATATAAGTACTATAATGTACCAATTCACTATAATTCTGATAATTCATGGTTCCTTGGATTATCTGATCTATAGTAATACTTCTTTCTATACCACAGAAATAATTTTTTTAAAGTTAAAAAAAATTAAGTATGAATGCATTTGTGTATGGAAAGATACCATATAGGGTGAGTTTGCCCGTTGCGTGGGCGTACTATGCCCGGTCTCGTACACAAAAAGATATTTAGAATGATGTTTACTTATGATTTTACATAATCACATTAGTTTATAAATTTATTGTAATTAAAATAATAATATTCCTAAAATTCTTAAAAATCCCACAGAAGAGATAAGAAAGTCAGGAAGTAAGAATCGATTTATCAGCAATCGCGGTACCGCAGGAATCTTTGGAATGGAACATCATGTGTTTCTCTTAATGCAATCAAGAAAACCTTCCGGCTGGAACGTGATTTTTAACAAATATTTTGGCAAAATATATTTTTGTATTATCTATTTAGATATCAGAATTACTTGTATCCGCGCTTGTAGAAATGAAGTATACACATCAGATAGTTCTGAAAAGTCGAAAATTTTACATGATTCACTTTTTCTGATATACGGCTGATAATTTGTTGATGTTATCACTAATAAGTTGGTACTTGTGCTAGTTAGATTATACGTAATATACTATTATGCTCGTGTATATCTGAGATAAATAAATTGAAAAGTGAATTTGTTTTTTTCGTTATAAATTATAATATATCGAATATTATTATTAACGCTTCACCAATACCAGCAATATAATAATAAATATTGAGATTTAACCCGTTTAAACCAAATTTTGATAGATCCATAAATTTTACCCGTGATTTGTCAAGGTTACAATTTTAATTTCCGTTCTGTGCATCATTATTAAAAAAATACATATATAGTTTGTTTCGATAGTACAGAGTACTAAGTTCAGTTATACAATAATAATAATTTATTATAGAAATACATTGCTCTATAAAGAATATTCAATATTTTGATTTGAATTATTCAAAAATAATGCAAGTAGGTTAAATAATACTCTAAGGTTATAGTTAAGTGTGTGCATTAATATTGATATAACATGATAAGATAATAAATATAAACTTCGTGGTAGGAAGGATTAGAACTGGAATCTTTTAATGTTTTTACAAATATTTTTGGTTTTTCACTTGGCCGACTTATTAGACTTATTAGGGTAGTTTTAGCGTTGCAAATTAGAGTTAGACTTGAGATCACAGCATGCTCCGGTATACTGCAATGTATCCGGATTCCGGAACGATCAGAACTAGAACCACTGACTGTGCTTTAGCCTGCCGCTTAATACTATTTAAAACATTTTTGTATGTATGTTTTCTAACAAATTTATGTAAATCAGGGTAATGCTTCACGTGATTGCTGATGGAGTCACAGAGCAGAGATTCCATGTTTTAATTGTGAAGTTCGCGAAATTTTAGTGCGACCTCAATTTACAAATTGGATCTACATATATTTGCATAGATCTAGCCAAATAAAGTAAATAATGATTTCAATTATTGATTTGCGTAAGTTTGCGTATAAGGTCCTTAACATTGATAGGGGAAAGTGGTCTAAAGCCGACCGTTGTCCAAATCCGACCTCCATGCATATTTCGAAAACGTAAACACAAATTGAGATTATAATGATTTCATTATAGTCGCCATTAATTGGTCATAGGTTGGTTGGAGATTACCGATATTGCTAGTAGGATTTAGATATGTTACAGCCAACTTTTTGTTTTCATAGTGTGGGTTATTCATTTTTAACTAATTTTTTGATTTGTGATCATTTTGCTTATTTCGTGAATCGCCAAAAAATAGTAAATGATTTGTAAAAATATTGACTTACTGTTTTTGAAAATAATATTTATTCAGTGATTCAATTGTTAAAAAGCAGTGTGGTCTAAATCCGACCTCAACTAATGGTTCTAAATCCGACCCCCATTTTTCGCGTTGTTTAGAATTGATACATTCATATAAACCTACAAAGTTACTTTTTTTGGTATTTTTATATATTCGTGAATTTTACATACGTATTTTTTGTGATTTATAAAAGATATTCTCAATGAATCTATAATTCCAACTGCAGCAAATGAAGAAATCGGTGCTGATAAATCGATAGATACAGATTTTTATTTAGAAACATTCAATCGACCAGTCAACACATCAGCACCACAAACATCTAGTTTGAGAATTAATAAAACACTTCAAGTAATTCGGGCATATGCACAAGCTCCACCACAAAAAACTACAATAAGCCGAAGGTGAAAACAAGGTTGAACAAGAATATTAACTGATGATGATCTCATGAAAGAAATTGAAACGGAACTAAAAAATATAGAACGCATAGCAAAGAAAAACATATCAGGAAAAATCCTCTTCAATCAAAACTAAATGAAATTGAGCAATAGCCAAGTACCAGCAGATTAGCACTACAGCAAGACGCTCATAACTCATAAGGAACCAAAAGTATTTTTTCTTTTTTTTTAAATATCTTTTATTACTAAGATAATTT
This sequence comes from Cantharis flavilabris, assembly GCA_949152465.1. Lineage (NCBI taxonomy): Eukaryota > Metazoa > Arthropoda > Insecta > Coleoptera > Cantharidae > Cantharis > Cantharis flavilabris. The sequence goes on from OX424435.1 coordinate 61,044,544, forward strand.
TCGATTATTAATACTAATTTAGTTTAAATTTTACGTTGAAAATTGATGAAAATAGAGAGGTCGGATTTAGAACAGGTGGGGGTCGGATTTACCTCCAGATGGTTGGATTTGGAACCAATATTATACTATTTTTATTTTGGCTGTAGTTCAGAAGTGGTAGGAGATACATCAAAAGTTTATTTGACAAAAAGTTGAGGAATTGAATGAAGTTTACAACGATACTAAAATTAAAGTAATAAGTCTCGATTTAAAAGTTCTATGTAAAAAAACCAAAAGGGGGTAGCTTTTAGACCACTTGCTCCTATTTATTAATTATTTTTTATTTATCATTTATTTATTTATAAATTTAATTATAAATTCTGCAAGTTGGACATGTTCTTGCATTTCACTTAATTTTTTAATTTAATAATATCGGCGGGCGTATTATAATATTATTGACTGCTTAGATTAAAAAACAAGCATATTTGTTTTCACATTTTGCAAACGTTTATGATCTCTATCGTGATTAACAAATGAGATTTATATATTTTAACAATACGAAACATTATGAAATATGTTGTCGAGTTTTCAGTAACTAATAGAGCAGAGCCACCTACCCAGAGCGCAAAATATTGAAAGGCGTAATTTGATAAAATGAAAAGAAAATTCTGAAAAATTATTTTTTGTTTGAAAAGAAATGGTTTTTCAAAATTTTAGATACTCTTTGGCATTCTAGTGGTTGTACCAATCCTGTTCAGCTTCATTATATAAATCCACATGTTCTTATACTTTAATTACGTTTAGTATCAATATATGGTTTTATATCCTATTAGCTAATATAGTAATAAGTGGTTTGTTGGACGTAAACCATATGTATCTTGTCTATAATAAGTAATAATTACTATTATGGATTAAAAGAAAAACATTAATAAATAAAATTAAATAATGACGATCGTACTGGTTTTCACGAAAACAAAGATCTATTTTAAAAAACCAGTCTTGGCATTACCATGGTTTCCAATTTTATCGCCACTTTATAATATAATTGTGTTCGAAATTAGTTTAAATAGCAATGGCTTCTTTATACTATTTACCTCGTTGCAATGTTATTAACAGAGTTTAACAAATCGGTATTTGCCCGCTGCATAAAAACCTAAGAAATATAAAATTTTTACAAAACATCGGCAAAAACTAAAATCATATTTTTTATGATTTTAAACTGTATTTATACTTTCCAATTTCTGATAAATTCAGTAGCAATAACATTTTAATACTTTGTCAATATAAAGTAGGTCGTTAACATTGCTAGACACGAATCCCTGACCTGTTCCGAGTCGATCTCGGTTCCACAAAATGATTATGTGCGTCATCCAAATTATAAATTCAATGTTGTTAATCTCTTGGGCTTTCCATAATATTTATGTGTGCGTAAGTTTATATACGATTGGCGAAAGTATTGGCAAGCTGTTGTACCTAATATCCGTTTCATTGATTATGTAATAATCGTCGCAACGATAACTAAAACCATTTGGCAATAATATTCGTGTACTATGTACCTAGGAATAAAAAATAAAATAAAAACAGCTATACAATCCCATGCGTGATTCACCATAGGAACAGATAATTTTTTCCTCATGTGCATGATACGACGAACTATTTTTCTCGTGTTAGCAATATTATAATAGTAGAAGGTACAAGCTAATATGTTGCGTTACATTACATGATGTGCGTTACATCAAGCAAATTATTATTTTGTTAAAACAAAGAATTATTTTACGTGAAACATGCGCTCAATTATGAACGAATAAAAATTAATTCAAAAATCGTATCGTTATTATCATTTGAAATATTTGAAATCAGTATTTTAATTAAGACTTCGTACTAAAATAATTTAAGTAACGATTTCATAACAATCTGAAACCGTAACCGTAACGCAGGTAAATTAATTAATAAAATTATTTGAACTGGAATTTCCAGCAGTATTGTATAATTTCCCATTTAGCTCAGTTCAAATTAATTGTTGCTCGGATTTACTATATGGAATTACTGGGGAAAACTCGGCGAAAATGCGGAACCTTGATGACCTTTTCTGTTATGTCCGTGGTTATATGATGCACTGTTCAATGTAGGTTAAACCACTTCGGTAGATCGTCTTTGATTTCTGATGGTCAAAATAAAGTCTTACTTTACCTAAGGCCGAAGCATACGCTACTCCTCATTAATAAGCTATACTAATAAACTTACAAAAATTAAATTACCAAAGCATGATAATAGTGGTCACTTCTTATATATCATAAGTAGAAAAAATTCACAATCAATGGTTAATGAATACATTTTTATTATGTCGATAGTATCAAATTATCAAGTAGATTTGAAAAACTTTTGATTAACCGAAAAACTTTGTCAAGCATTTGAGTACAAAAGCTTTTCCGTCCACGTTTACAAGATAGTATGATTTTTTAAGTGCCAGGATTTTCCCAATAAATTTTATAGTTAATTTTTTAAATCCTGTTGACATACTATTTTAAAAAAGTAATATTTTGTGTTGAATTATTACTATGAGTAAAGTTTTATTTATCTGTACAATAACAAAAAATTCCTTTAATGATAACACTTCACGAGAAGAATTTTGTATACCAAACAAATTCCGGCTGTTTCCGATAGGGTTTTTCCGTTGATTACAAAAAATATTCTTTCAGAATTTCTCTAGCACGTGCTGTCTAAAATACAAAAAACCACTTTTGATTCAAATACGAAAAAATGCGATTTTAGAATCGTACGGAAAAAAACCTTTCGGAAACAGGTACAGTGCTTTTGATATCTCAAAAAAGGGTTAAAAAATATAAAGTACAATAATTTACAAAAAATACAAATAGCCCTGGTATTTGAATATTTACCACTGAACAAAATAATTTATTACTTAAATTTACCAAGAATTAACTTAAAGGAATTCAAATTATGTAATACTTTTCACCTTACAATTTATTATGTATGAAGGTTCATAGAAAGCACATAGCGATATAAATTCAAAGTAGGACAAATGAAAAATCGAAACTTCTGCTAATTATTGTAAATTCATAAACTTTATACCGAGAACAAATTTTTACACGTGAATTTATCGATTTCATTATTTTACGATACAACGTGAAAAATATTATCAGAAAATGCTGCTACAAAACAATATTATTTTCAAAACTTGGAAAAAGCTTTCGCAATAATTATATTATGAATTTATTATATCAGATTCAAATATTTATTGTTCTTATAATTGATAACAAAAACAATTATGTAGTAATATTAACCTACGTTTTGTTATTGTAAATATAAGGAACGCAAATAATAAATTCATTGCCATCAATGATGTTCGGTTAAAATGTGTGGATATTAAATTTTTATTGAATGACAGAAAATGTGATTGATGACGTAGTATCTTCAAGCATTGAAAATTAACCATGGTTAAAGTTATCGATTTACGTGCACCATTTGATTTCATAAACATTGTGTTGCGACAATAGACAACGTCACAAATAAAAAATATGACGATTACTATCGAAAATATTTTTTTACTATAATTTAAGTCAAAAAATTTGTTGTATAAATAATTTATATAAAATAAGTATAGCTAAATATTATGTTTTTAAAATAACAGATTATAGCGACAAACTATTGTCTAAAAATCTGCTTTTGTCCTGAATCCATCCAAACACAAAACTTGACGAAATTGCTTTAGTCAATAAAAAGATCACACATACCTATATAACATTGTAATAATTAATCCTGAGGAAGCCCACAACAAAGTTAGGCGAAACGTCTGCAACTACACGGTGGTTTTATTGAGATCGGTCCAAATTCTCTAAAACATATAATTTTAATATTAATATGGAAAAAATTTCTATTGTAACTATTCTGTATTTTTGCCATATAATGTTAAAATTTTAATTTAATAGGAAAATTTTATAATTAGTTATAACATTTTTCAATAGTACTTGAACGTTACCTTATATTTATCGCCTTGACAGCATTTATTTTTTATTCAAGAGCCTATGACGATCTTCAGAGCATCGAAAATCTATATATAACTTGCATCAAGTGTTTTATACACATGGATCCTTAATTAAAAAATATACAATTTAAAAATAACTATTTAATCAATAATTATCAGTAACACCTAACACCCTATTAATAAACTTCCTGTTTGTGTGTGTATGATGCGTGATCATCATCAATAGATGCATAATTATTATATTCATTTTACGATAAAGATTTTTTTTATTATTAGATATAATTGAGAAAAGCTTTCATCCGACGATGATGTTTTAGCTTTTGATGGTGATTACGATTACTATTATGGTTTCGTTGGCGTAAGGGGAAGAGCAGAGAAAGACAATAATATTATTGAGTTACACATTCTCGAATTACTAACCAAAAAATAATTTTAAAACAAAATATATAGGTTACACGTTACAAAGAAGATGTTACAATGTTTTTCATGCTTTTAGATAATGTAACAGTGTGTATTTCTATGATGGGGAGTATAGTATATACAGCCGAGTCTCTTTTATATGTTATATTAAATTTTAAATTGCAAGCCATGTCTTTATAATCCAGGATTACATAATTGATTGTATAATTAGCATAATATTTTTTATGAGGTAGATTGACCAAATAAAGCTTAAAACGGGGTCTTAATAAGGCTCATCTTCTCCTAAAACACTTGCCGTGTGTTGTTAGTTGTAACTTATATTTTACTGAATTAGGTACCAACTACTATATATATTATTTACTTAAAACTTTATATAATAATTGTTGACGTTCACAATAATTTAATTTTTTAAATTCAGAGAATTTTTACTTTTGCTTACACTAGTAGGCTTCACCCGTGGACTTGAGGGTTAAAAAGTAATAAAGCTAACATTAGAAATAAATATTATATTATACGTCAATGTTAAACATAATATAAGCATCTACGGGTACATGGTACATAGTACAATAATACTAAAATATAAAAACAAGATTAACTAATAAGATCTAACAGTACATACTTTAAGATACCATATATTGCCCTAATCACGACTATCTATATTCTAAGATAAACTATAAATACATATGTAGGTATAGGTATCTACTATAAAAAATATAACAAATAAAAAAGATAAAAAAATATGTTTTCAAAATTTAGAACTAACACACGTGAGATCTAACGTAACATACACTCCTAGAAATTTCGATGTGTAAACCGCTATATTCGATGTGTAAATTTAGCTTTGTAAGTTTGTGTTAATTTGTAACACAGCACTCGGTAAAAATTTACACAATATTCTGCTTACGGATAAAAATGATTATTTTAATACGTTATTGTGTAAATGTGTGATTCCCCGACAAGAATGTGGGTTGTAGGTGGAACAAACGCGACAGAACAGATGTTAGGTACTAGTTACCACGCGTGATTATACCTAGATCGAGCACACGTTTAACCCTTAATAACTAACGTCAAATAATTGTCACACTATCGCTACTGTGGGGTCACAGTGATCAAACTTTGTTTCTTTCGTTTCCTCACGTACAACTTAACTTTTTGCTTTTTTTGTAACAGATGTTTTATTTGGTATTCTAGTAAGCCAAAAAAAATTAAAAAGTAATTAATTTTGAAATTCTGTTAACTTTTAATACCACAAAAGAAATTATTAGCATATCTGGACACCTTTATAGGACATAACTAAAATTTAATTTTTTTTTCTTAATCTGAAACATATTTAACGCGTCACTGTGACCACACGATAGCGTTACTGTAATTATTATGTTTCTAGTAAACGTCTCATTTCAAGATTATAAAAATATAAACTATCTATATTATTGTTCATACAACTGTGTAAAAATCTTAGCCCAACTAAATGAATTTTTAATTATTATATAACTTCAATTCACAAACCAATATGTTTGCAGTGCAGCGCGTAATTGCTTACGAATTGCATACAAAAACTGTGATTTTCAGGTGTTGTGGTTTTTGCGATATAGTTTTTTTTTTATTTTTGTATTTTAATTATAATTATTCAAGTATGTACTTCAAAAAATTATGATTTAGTTTACTTAAATATGTTTTAGATTAAGAAAAAAAATTAAATTTTAGTTATGTCCTATAAAGGTGTCCAGATATGCTAATAATTTCTATTGTGGTATTTAAAGTTAATAGAATTTCAAAACTAATTACTTTTTAATTTTTTTTGGCTTAGTAGAATACCAAATAAAACATGTGTTACAAAAAAAAGCAAAAACTTAAGTTGTACGTGAGGAAACGAAAGAAACAAAGCGTGGTCACTGTGACCCCACAGTAGCGACAGTGTAACAATTATTTGACGTTAGTTATTAAGGGTTAATAAAAATGGTCATCCTATTAGTCTAAACAAACTCTAAGTATCCTCATGAAGTCTGTACAAACAGTGCTTTTACACAGAACAGACACTTCTCGCGTGCACCCATTTGTCTTAAATAGCATAGTTTTTGAATTACAGGGTATTAAATTAATATCTATGTTTGAAAATTACTTGCGTTACTGGTAACAGGTGGAAATGTGCAAATATGGTGAACGCGATTTTATTTTTATTTATTTATTTGACATTTATGGTAGGTACATAGTATATCCACAACCATTATCAAATAATAATACAAACAATACGATGATAACAAAAACAGTATAAAACAGTTTTTAAAAGATAATAATGGGCCAATTTACATTTTATTTAATCTGATTTTTTTTCGCTCCTCTATTCTAATAATTATAGCCAAAACTTCTACTTCTTTGTTAATTTAACTATGTAATATTTTTGTATGTATCAATTACGAGTATAAAATATATAATAGTTTTACAATTATCAATATAATATAATAATATCACATTAATAGATAGCAAAATAAAATACAAAGTTCAGTAATTTAATTTATACTGCATAGTACCTGTTCGTTTACGAATAATAATTCTGTGGTCACATGCCATAATGAAATAAGTTCACTTATGCCCAAATCCATTTTCTTGTAGAAATACATTCATAATAACAGGTTGGTGTCAAGTATTGGTATAAGGAGAAAAGTCTATGTCCATAAATAATTGGAAATTTACGAATTTTTTACACATTGTATATTATACTTACTCTCTCACAAAATCAGTAATTGTTTAAATTAAAAAAAATATAAGAATAATACAATACGTAGAAAATCAAAATTCAAAAAATTCAAAAAAAGACAAAATTAACATATAAACAGGTCTGGATTAAAAATATTTGAAATTATGAAAAATTCAAAATACGATATTACAATATAACGTTATTTCATGGTTATTTCCAATCCTCAGTTGTAAATAATCGTTTAAATTTATTAAATAAGAAGAATATTCGAACTAATCAAAAGAAAAAACTATTTAAAGAGTACTGATTAACAAGCATAAAATTTGTCTTACCATAACCCCAAAAATATGAAATTTGCACGTTGTCACATGTAGTAATGAACAATTTAAAATAATTTGAACTAAGAGATTCTTTTACCAAGCACTGCTTGTGTGAAATCTGAGAGCACTGCCCCCTTAATTTGATTTCTAAAAACTTTGAAAAAATTTCAAAATTCAAAATTTTACCACGTTTTTAACCGTAAGGTGTAAAACTAGAAAGAGAACCCAAAATAAAAATTTTAAGTAAATTTGTGGAATTTTAGTATGTATTTATGGTTAAATTAAAAAAAAATATAAGAATAATACAATACGTAGAAAATCAAAATTCAAAAAATTCAAAAAAAGACAAAATTAACATATAAACAGGTCTGGATTAAAAATATTTGAAATTATGAAAAATTCAAAATACGATATTACAATATAACGTTATTTCATGGTTATTTCCAATCCTCAGTTGTAAATAATCGTTTAAATTTATTAAATAAGAAGAATATTCGAACAAATCATAATTTGAAAAAAATTTTTCAAAGTTTTTAGAAATCAAATTAAGGGGGCAGTGCTCTCAGATTTCACACAAGCAGTGCTTGGTAAAAGAATCTCTTAGTTCAAATTATTTTAAATTGTTCATTACTACATGTGACAACGTGCAGATTTCATATTTTTGGGGTTATGATAAGTCAAATTTTATGCTTGTTAATCAGTACTCTTTAAATAGTTTTTTCTTTTGATTAGTTCGAATATTCTTCTTATTTAATAAATTTAAACGATTATTTACAACTGAGGATTGGAAATAACCATGAAATAACGTTATATTGTAATATCGTATTTTGAATTTTTCATAATTTCAAATATTTTTAATCCAGACCTGTTTATATGTTAATTTTGTCTTTTTTTGAATTTTTTGAATTTTGATTTTCTACGTATTGTATTATTCTTATATTTTTTTTTAATTTAACCATAAATAAATACTAAAATTCCACAAATTTACTTAAAATTTTTATTTTGGGTTCTTTTTCTAGTAATTGTTTACTTTATTTTTTTTTTTACTTCTGCTATAAGTAAGGTGACCATTTTTATGAAATGAAAAACCAGTACATGGAAAAACGGAGGACCTTTTTTGTTTTTTCTTTTAGATTTCCACCTTTCTTTCGATACATCAATAGAACAATAGTCACATCAATAAATTTTTGTGTCCTGGTTAACTGTTTTGACTAACCAGGACGAAGGTTCCAAAACCAGTACTGTCCTGGTAAAACCAGTACGAATGGTCACCTTAGCTATAAGGAAATTTGTGATACATTTGTGAGATGGCAATTAAATTTTCAAAGTAAAAGTTTAGTGCGTTTAGTGGTTATAAGCTACAACTTTTAAAGTTAAAATTAAAAAAACGTTTTTTGCGTCTCCTGTAAAGTTGGCTATTTGTACTTACACGCTTCTAGCATGTGACCACAGAATTACTCTATTTTGTAATTTTTCTTACATATTTAAATAAATAAAAGGAAAAGAAAAAATAAATATTATTAAAAAATAAACATTAAAAATATTTTTGTCTAAATATACTACAGGTGTAACCTTGTGCAATATTTTGTAAATTAAATATTTGCCAATATCAAAAATTATTAAACGAAAACAGTGCAATAGGAATTTTTGCATATTTATTTTTAAATTACCGCTATCGAAAACCTACTTAAAAGTTTTATAACATTCCCATTGATTTACTTTAGTATTTTTCAAGGTGTTACTCATAGTCGTGTGAATGAACTACATGTGCGACCTTTGATTACTCGCGATTTTAACGTCCTTGCTATTATACGTAACCGTACAAGCTTCTACGTGCTGTGGCATGTTCGTTCCAGATTTTGATACTTGGTGGTTTTTCTTATCTTAATTTATTAATAGAAGATAAGATTTTACACTATTTTAGAAACCTTTAGAAACCAATTTATCAAAATAATGTTACCTATGCGTACTTGGAAATAACAACAAGAATTTACGATCTATAGAAAATCCAACTTTAAAAACCCATTTTAAATTTGCATTCCTTGGATATTATACCATTACCAACTCTATTTCATAAAGTGTTAGGTTCTAGAAATTGCAAGTAACTTTGTAGTTTTTTATAAACTTAATGTATTCATAAAATCGATAATCATTCATTCATTCACAATCAAGTCAAAAAAATTCGTGGTTTATTTAACGAAAGTCGATATCTATTAATCATAAATAATAATTAGATATTATAAGATAGATTATTAAATTAACTGTATCTATACTATAATAATGGTCAAAAGTTTTCTTATCAAAAACCTTGTGTGGTATTATATTTAGCATTAGATGTGCTTTAATTTGTATTTCCCCTATAATTGCTAAAAAAGTGATATACCTACCAAATTAAGTGTCATAATAGAGATAAAAATAACTAAACATTGCAATCAAAATAATCAATAGATAACACATGGTACTACTCATTCATATAATTCATTGCTTATTAGTTATTAGTTATTATTATGTTTTATAGTTTATAGTATGTACAAATACTATTATAGATTAGGAGTAAGGTGATCATTCGTACTGGTTTTACCAGGACAGTACTGGTTTTGGAACCTTTGTCCTGGTTAGTCAAGACAGTTAACCAGGACACAAAAATTCATGTTGTATCGAAAAAAAGATGAAAACCTAAAAAAAAGGTCTTTCGTTTTTCATGTACTCCTGGTTTTCCATTTCATAAAAATGGTCACCTTAATTGGGAGTCAAATAAAATTAAAAACATTATGCAAACAAAAATTTTAGCTTATTTTGAATGTTTGATTATGTATGATAATATAAATAATAACTTCAAAAATACAATACCAAATCTCAAAGTTACATCTTGAGAGAAAAAATAAAATTGAAGAAACCTTAGTAACACATGTTTGATTTTTAGAATCTGTAATCCTAAATATACCCTTCATCCTTGTGAAGATAAATCAAATACTACACGTAATTCCACATAATTCAAATACTAGGAGGTCCGAAGGCCAATACATTGGAGAAAATTTGTATTCAAGTTTTTAACTATAAAACTATAAAACTATAAAAAAATTTATTATTAAAACATATTATTACTCCTATATTTATTATATTATTATTAAATATGAAACGTTAAATTATTAAAATTAAAATTAAATTAAAACGTTAAATACAATTAAATACAATTGTTAATTTACTACATTAGATTTAGACAGGCACGAATGACATCCACCTTAATTTGAAATTGATCACATTTTTACTTTTCCCATAAGTATACATACGTACAGTGAGTGTAGAAAGTATTCGTCACCTCCTATATTACCAATGTAAATTGAACATTTTGAAACCGTTTTTTGACATATAAAAATCGCTTTTACAGCAAAACTTTTAGACATTTTTTGTTAAAACTTTCATTGTCTTCAATTTTATATCTATACATTTTTCTATTTTGTCGCCCCGTTTTTGACTGGCAACGACTTAAACAAGACTCTGAAAATTACAAAAAATATAGTCTCCTGTATCACAAAATTGGTGCAACAAAATGGAAAAATGTATAAGTAGTTTTTATGGAAAATTTTATTCCCTACATTTTTGTTTATATACAATTTTCTATTTTGTCACACCGTTTCTGAGATACAAATGATAATATTTTTTGTATTTTTCAGAGTCTTGGTTAAGTCGTTGCCAGTCAAAAACGGGGCGACAAAATAGAAAAATGTATAGATATAAAATTGAAGACAATGAAAGTTTTAACAAAAAATGTCTAAAAAGTTTTGCTGTAAAGGCGATTTTTATTTGTCAAAAAACGGTTTCAAAATGTTCAATTTACATTGGTAATATAGGATGTGACGAATACTTTCTACACTCACTGTATGTATAAGGGAAAGTATGGTAAACCACTCAAAAATCAAAAATGAAAATTTTGTTATTAAAATGTTTCTTATCATGCCCTGATAAGTTTTTGATGAATTCTAGTTGGATGTTCCTCTGTATGTATGTATATAATGTATATGTGTGTGGTTACGAAATCATGAAACGAAATAGTATCAATTGCACAGGTTAAACCAGGCAACCAAATGTCAAAAAATTTGGCACAAATGGCACATAGTTAAACTTAGAGGCCAGCTGAAAATGATGAAAATTCGTTGAAAATTGCTGAAGTGATAAAGAAAATAAAAAAAGTTCAAGTGTCAATTACTTTTGGACCACCATTTGTTATACCCAAATTATTTAATCGTGCCGTGTCGCATCTCTCTCTAAAGCACGTATATCGAGTTAGACGGAATACGAGTCGCGTCGCAACTCGATTCCAAACATTTTCGGAAATTAATTCAAGTTTGACGTTTATGAAATTTTGACATGTTTTAGTTTTACGCTCCGTGTCCCGCGTAGCGCGATTTTTGAGCCCCGCAGATGCGACATGTCGCTTACTTGAGGTCTTGCACATCGAACGGTACATTTCAAGAAGATGGCGAAAGAAAAGTTACTCTCCAATTATGTGTGCAAAGAAGTAAATCTGCACCTTTAATTTAACTGGTTTTCAAATTTTTCAACTTTTTGATATGAACTGTAACTTTCTCGCGGTCTTTCTCCGCGAATGGTATCCGGAAAGAAGAGGTTGAACGATAATTTTTATACCTAAATTTAATGGGAAAAGTTATGCAATGTTTACATAGCCAATTTTTTTAATTAAGAATGGAATATTTTGTTGGCTGAATTATATCTATTTATGGGAATTAAGATAACTGGTGCCATAGGTACATAGACGAGATAGTATATCTAGATAAATAAAAATTATTTCCACGTGCTTGAGTTTTTATTGTTATTGATATTCGTATACCTATTATGCTAATGATTTTGACGGTTGTCGGGACCTTGTCGTTCTGATTATTTTCTCCTTTCTGCACACTATTATTATGAAACATAGGAAAATGTTAAAAAGTTTTCATTCATTTTTTCATTTCATCAACCGTTTCCGATATATAGGTGACAATATTTTTTGAATTTTACAGAGTCTTGCTTAAATCGCTGCCAGTCAAAAAAGGGACAACAAAATAGAGCGGTTCTACTCCCTCGCTCCAAGATGGCCGCCAAACAGCTGCTTGGGAGATAGGGTATTTAAATTCGCCATAAGGTTTGTTAAGGATTCAAGTGTTTTCGTTATAAAATAGCTAATTACGATATAAGTGTTCCCCACTAACAAATTAAAATCACTTTCAACATGTATATCGTACAATATTTTTTACACAACTGTTTATATTTAATTTAAAAACGAATTCAAAATAATTATTATAAGAGTATTTTAAATTGTTTCACAAAAATCAGCTGTGTCGTGATGTAGTCACGTTATGCAGTAGCAATTGAAAATTGTTTTTTAGAAACTTCGAAAAACTTGTCTTTATTTTTAAAACAGCTTGTACTATTTGGCAGCAAGAAATTCGTGAACTATATATACTTCCTAAGGAACAAATATCAGTAATTGTTGTAATTCTAGTGTGTTATTAATTATATATTGCAGTGTCTAGAATGCAAACAATCGAGCCTAAGGCAGTTGTTAAATTCATTAATCAAAAGAATTATGTTAAAAATCAAAAAATACAAATTCAAAGAAACTTAACATTTAAATTGATCAAAAATTAATCTTGAAAGAAATAATTGGTTAAAATAAACAATTGAAAGATAAAGAACTTCAGGTGTTGTAATGTAATTGGGAAAAGTGCGTGTACAGGCGAATGAAATAAAGATAACGAATCGCATTATCATTAACAAGCATTGATTTGAAAAATTGAATAAAAACATAAAATGAAATTGCGAGACAACCGGTTAATAGAGAATAATAACAAAAAATAAAATCAGTTGACGCAGAACCTCAAGGAGGAAGGTCTTTACATGTGGTCCTTCGAAAAAATGAGGAAAACCACAAAGTGAAAATAAAAACAAAATATTTAGAAACGAAAATAATAAATTCAATTTTGGAACGAGAACGAGGTGTGGTTTTGGACAAAGCATTTAAAAGAATTGGTTAGCTGGTAGCGGTTCCATTTATCGCAAAGAGGAGAGTAGGAGATTCGTATCCAATTAAATGTGGACCCTCTGGGTCGAACAAAGAAGAAGATAAAAACAGGTTTGCATAATCACCATTATAAGCGTTAAACGTATTGCTTGCGTCGGATAAACCGATAGATAAATAGCGCAATTGGGGAAATGAAAGATTCAAATAATAAAAATTTGTAATTCAATTGCTTATTTGATTTAAAAATAAAACGTAACATTCACAAAAATTTCTGTAAGATTTTTTGAAAAATAAAAGATTCTACAATTACATTAATTCGATCCACTAAGAGTTGGAAGCTGAGGTTCGATAAGCTGTACATTCATTGTATAATCAGAGTAAGTACCGGTTTTTAAAGACCATCAGTCTTTAATAGTGCAATATACAGATATAAATAATATGTGTGTTACTGTTTATAAATAAATTATAAACTAATTACGACTAGTGTTAGAATGTTTTTTTTTACTAGTGTTAAAAATATTTTTAACGTGCTACCTTATCAAATAAAATTTTTAACCCGGGTAACTTGAACTAAAAATTACATTTTTAATGTCAGTTGTATAAAAATGTATTTAATGAGCTTTTATCGATTTTTAGCTTTTGGGACACTGTGGTGATTGTTTTATAATAAATGGGACTACTAAAATTCACTATACAGTAGAGCATCGATAATCCGGACGTCAAAAATCCGGACCGTCGATAATCCGAATTCAATTTCGGTGAAAAAAAAATTGAAAAAAAGAAATACATACACATTTCTCAAAGAAATGTCGAAAAAAACTTACCGATACAAAAAAATATATGTATATTCTTTCATTAAAATACATTATAAGTTCATAATAATTAATAGTTTTATTTATCTACTCCAATTATTTAACCACTAAAGTGAACTATTAACGGTTTTACCAAGTTTTCTTTTTTTTATGAACTAAAACGACTTTTTTTGTTTTTTTTTTATAATCCGGACATTTTGATAATCCCGACAGGGTCCAGTCACAATTAATCCGGATTATCGACGCTCTACTGTACTTGCTAACAATTGAATAAATTGTATGTTATTAAATTTTTCAAAGTTACTAACCTGAAATATTAAAAGTTAGAATAATTTAATAATTTTAACAGTTATTTAAATGAAATACATTACAATAAATAAATAAACAACATTTCAGCTGTTATGTTTTGTAATTATTTGCCAGCATTTTTGTGTTTTTCAGAAATTTGTTTGACTTTCCCGTTCATGTTAAAATAGCAGGCTATACAACCAGAATTTGTTATATCTCCAACTTCTGCAGGTTTGCCTTTAAACAAAATCAAATACTCGACTAGAAGTTTTGCTGATTTTTACTTCCTTGTTAAGATATAATTTTTACATATTTAGTAAACTCCTGAAGTGTGCTAGTTACATTTATTTCTCTCAAGAAATAATCTTAATGTGTTTATTGTAAATTAATAAACAATAAAAACACAAAACAAAACTAAAAATAATTTTAACTGTAAAGTGAAGAATACATACTAGTACATAAAAAATTGCTATTTAAATATATTCAATTTCAAATTTTAGTTTTCAAAAAAATAGTTTTAAAAGCATAGTGTCAGCGCTCATATCACCTCAAATATTATAATTTGTTTAATAGTTAATGTACAGTTTTGATCGACCAACCAGGCCCATTGATTTGGGAACCAACCGACCTATCTTTTCCATAGTGATCTTGATAACATTTACCTTGATGATTTTGATTACCAATTTGTCAATTATTGTGAAGCAATAATTTCTTTGCTGGATGTATTTGCGAATATTCTTTCGTTATACAACAATAACTATAATGTAGGTATTCATTTTTATGAGTCTGATTCTGTTTGCGAATTGCGACATATTTTATGTGTTTTGTTTAGTTACTAAGATTACCTGGTAATAATAATTAAGATTATCACGAGTGTGCTTGTTCAAGTAAAGTAAGATATTACTTTATACTTAATAATCAAAAATTGGTTATAAGCGGTTTTCACTAAATAATAAATAAATTAATATACTTGTAAATTACATTTTCATTTCATCTCCTATAGTATAATACGGATTCTACGAATCTTATAGCACTGGCGCATTGCCAGTTGCTTGTTCCATTTTCTTTACTTTCTTAGAATATCATATTTTGTTCTATATACAAAATTAAATAAAATAAAAAAGTAGTAATTTATTTCCAAGTTCTACAAACTTGTGCGTGTTTCAACTGAATGAACAGGTCAATGCCAATAGAGGGATTAGAATCAATATACGTTCATTCAGTGTGTGGGAGGTGAAATTTTACGTTAGAATTATACCGAGTGTTTTATATGAAAAATGTCATTTTGCATATTGAACGAATTAAATACACATAATGCAATAATTATATGTATTGGTTGCTCTTAATAGTGATCATTCTTTAGCGATAGCATTGTAAGATCTAAGATTGCGAAATAACAAATAAATAATGTTATTCTCAAAAATTTGGTGTATATTTAACATATAAGAAGAATCGATGCCAATTCTGTAATTTTGAAACTTTTGTATTCATTTTTTTTACTTACGTGGAACATCGTATATTGATTTTTAAAAATATAAAAAAGTTCAAAAATATTGTAACTTTTCTGAAAATATTGTATTTTCATATTTTCATATTGTATTATTGTATTCAAAAATACCACTTCTTTTTCTTAGCCGAACATAGAAAATTAACATGTACAAACTTATTTATGCAAATTCCTGGTTTGCGAATTATTTTAGAGAAAAAATGAAAGATACGAAAATAAAATGAAGGAAGGTTTGGTGGGTAAAAGACTGCACGAGTTCAAACAGCAGTTGCTGCGCAATGGTTACCCTTCTAGATTGTTGGATGGATGCCTCTTTAAGAAAAAGCCAACATGTCCTACTACAACTCCCCCGAACTGCAATGATCTAGAAAATAATATGGAGAGAAAAAGTTATAGCAAGATTACCTACCATCCTTGGTTGGCTTGCAGATTAAAACAAATTTTTAGGGAATACATTGTGAACGGCAGTCTGCAGTTGGCTTTTCGTAGCCATCATACGCTAAACAGGATCCTGTACTCAAAAACGAAGGACGAAACTCCCACTTTAGATAAGGCCAACGTGGTCTATCAGATCGAATGCGAGTGTGGTAAACATTACATAGGTCAAACCAGACAAA
Source organism: Cantharis flavilabris (assembly GCA_949152465.1). Taxonomy (NCBI): domain Eukaryota; kingdom Metazoa; phylum Arthropoda; class Insecta; order Coleoptera; family Cantharidae; genus Cantharis; species Cantharis flavilabris. The sequence continues at coordinate 61,061,207 of OX424435.1, forward strand.
GATTATCGGCTGGGGTGAAACAACATCTTTATGACATACGCCTAAAATCCACAAAAACTGGTCTAGCCGATAAGGAAACCAACCACAACTTTGATACCACTAACATAAAGGTCCTTGAATCTGAAAACAACTACCAAAAGAGAACTTTTATGGAAGCTGCATACATTTCGACCACGACAGGTAATGTGAACAAGCAGACCGATTATAAATTTATCAATATAAGTTACCGTGACCTACTTCGCAGCTTTAAAGATAAAATACAAAAAACTTAATTTGTTCCTTTTGCTATGGCAAGTTGTCTTCTCTTTCATTTGTAGTTTTATTGGTTTTATTGCCGCACAATGTTTTTTGTCTTATTTAGTATTTAATTTTTTATAACGCAGTATTAGCGGGAATTTTTAAATTCATTAAATTAGATTTGTTTTCTACATTAGGATTGGTCACATCTCTCTCTGTATTTATGTGAAATTAAAGATAAACTTTATCTCTTGCATTTTATAGTTTAGATATATTTATAGTTGAAAATTTTTATAAGGTGTTATATGTTTACAAATTTTATGAATTGTGATATTGTATTTACAAATTTTATCAAGTGTTATGTATATATTTACAAATTTTGGACAGAGATATATTTTTACATTTATTTGTTGGATTTTAAATGTTGGACCATTTTATTTATTTCGTTTTCACTAATTTTAATATAGTACGGACTTTTGAATGTGACCAAATTGGATGTTGTCCCTCTCCATGTAGCTAATATGTGTATGATCAAACATTGTAATATCACGATTTGTATGGTGAGTGTAATTAGTTTGTTGTCCCGTTTTAGGGCTCATTTTGTTCTCTTTTTAGTCTTGAAAATGGAACAATAAATCTTCCGAAACGTCGGCACATCAAATCTTTGTAGTTTGATTTAACATAATCCAATATCCTGAGATTCCTTCTGCACAGATACGAAAATAATTCCGAAATATAAACTACGAATGATAAGAGCATTAAATGTCATCTAGCTTTTACTTAAAAAGTCAAAAAACGCTTTTTAAATTGTTAAAAGTTTAATTTATCAGACTGGCTTCTTGATAATAAATCCAACATTAGGGGGCGTCCATTAATTACGTGAGGCGTTTAGGGGGGGAGGGGGTCGAGCCGAATCTCACCAAATCTTACGTAGGGGAGTGGGGGGGGGGGTCTTGGCAAATATCACGTCATTTTTTTGTGTTAATTATTCTTAAATAAAAATAATTAAGCAAATTATGCTTATTTAATAAATCCAACGCAATCAAGCACAGATTAACGTATTTACACTATAAATATGCATTTAAAAAAATCTCACGTGAGATTAGAAGGGGGGGAAGGGGGTCAAGCCAAATCTCACGACATCTCACCGAGGGGGGCGGGGGGGTCTAAAAATCGCTAAAATCACCTCACTTAATTAATGGACGCCCCCTTATAAAACTGACAAAAAGTTATGTAGAAGTTGCCTAAGAGTTATACGATTTGTAAAGGCACCTAGGGTACGTAACCTCGCAAAATAGTAAAATATTAGGAATAAATTAGATTTTTGAAGATAAAGAGTTTTAGTTTTTTCAGAAAAATTGCAATATTTTTATTTTTATAAAAAATATTTTTGATCGCATTTCACGTAAGAAAAAAAATCTTTTTAACGAATTAAGAATTAACGAATGGAATTTGATTTTTCTTATGTTATACAGCAAATTTTTAAGACTAACATTGTTTATTTCGAAATCTTAAAATGCCGCTACTCTAGAAAACTTGATTAGTAAGCTACAATTGACTAGAATTTTTAATTATAGTGAGACGTATAGGCGCCTAAAATATAGACTACTTGTGCCGAAAATTCATGATTAGACAATGCCTATAACTACAATTTTCATTATTTTCTTAAATGTTTGAGATTATGCCGAATTTCCAGCAAGTTTCTTAACAATTTGTGTGTTTTATTCATGTAGAAAATTTGTATGGGGACTCTTCGACTTCGGGGTTTGCGATTTATTTCAATTATATTTAAATAATGAGCTAAGGAACATCTAGAAATTTTTTTAACAGAGTGTTAATCTCGTTAATCATTTAAAATGTTAAATTATTTAAAAAAAACAAAGTAATAAATTACTATAATCAATGAAATTGGTGAACTGTTAATTAAAGAAAATTTACAGTGTTTTAAATAGTCGATGAATTTTATTGATTTTACTTATTTATTACTTGGATAAGCAAATTGTAAGTTCGAAATTTAGAGTGTCATTTAGACCTGGTCTAAATCCTCAAAAATATCTATTGTTGGTTAATTAAATTCTAAAATATTTTGGACAAAATTGGAAGTAAGCAAATACGTCGGATGAACATTATTTCGAAAACAAAAGCTTTAGTTTTTGAAAATTTAGTTATTTCTAGTTTCCAATAATTAAAAATCATCATTTCCAAAACATGTCTGTGTGTAGGCATTTAGTGTGGTCAAATTTTGTGTACTCCTCAAAAAATAAATGGAATTTAAAACCGAAAGTTCTTAATTAGAACTTCAATATTGTATTGAAACTAAGAACTGATTGGATATAGGTTGAATCGATTCACGAAAAGGTTTTCTTAAATTTATTAAAATTCCTTTTGAAAGTAAGATAAAATCATATGGTCAAATAAATATCAGATCTTTTATTTTAAAGCTACATTTTTTGTAACAAATTTTATCTTAGTTTGATTAATTATGAAGATAAAATTGTACCAATTGCATGATGAAATTAGCATTTATCTTATGTTAATAATATCAAAAATTAATAATATTATGATATCAGTTTTGCAATTATTATTATTAGTAAGTCACGTAAATAGGTAATTTTAATTACCTACAACATTGCATCAGATTAATACAATAATTCTATCTATCATGAACGTCAGTGGGTCGTTCACCTATTTTAGGTTTTGTTTTTATCTTTAAACGCACCTGCATTGTTTATTTAGTTAAAAAGCTGTTATTGATAACGACAGTGGCGTAACTATCCGTACACCAGAAAACAGAATGCGTAGGGTCCACAACTTTATAGGGCTCTCAGTAACATCATTTATAAATTATAACTATAAGCAATAAAAGTATTTGATTAGGTATATACCTGGCAATCTGATAAGTCCCTGAAAATTCTAAGAAATGACGTTAGTATGCACTAATTTGAACCATTTTTGACAAGATTCATCCTTTAAATGACGCGTGTTAAAATTATAGCCCTTGAAGATTACCCATTTGCAAGTTGAGAAGCGACCAACCAATGAGTATTTTTTAATATGGAAAAAAGTCAGTTTGTGAGTTTTCATTAAACTCTATTATTTTCTCGGGAAAACGATAATTGAGACCAAAGCCAAACTGGATAAGTACTACCCGGACTCTGCACCGTCGATTGGAACGATTTATAGTGGTTTACTATTTTCGTTTTGGACTTATGAGCACCGATGATGTTGAACGTTCTGGACGCCCGAATTAGGTCACTACGCCAGAAAACATCGAAAAAAATCCATGATGTGATGTTGAATAATCCCAAAGCAAAATTAAGGGAGCTAGCTAAGGCTGTAGGCATGGTTATGGAACGTGTGGGCAAAATCAAAAATGCATTTTGGGGCATGATGAAGCTCTGAGCGCGTTGGGTGCCGCGTTTGCTCACAGTCGACCAAAAACGAAATCGTGTTACAACTTTCCAGCAGAATTTGAGCATGTTTACGCGTAATCCGAAGAACTTTGTGCCCCGATTCATAACCAAAGATCTTTTACTGTACTCCAGAGTCGATGCAATAGTCAAAACAATTGGTTTTTCCGGGTGAAAGTTCTCCAAAGCGTCCGAAAACGCAACAATGGACTGGAAAGGTTATCGCCCCCCTATTTTGGGATGCACATAGAATAATATTCATCAACTATCTTGAAACAGGTAAATCCATAACTGGCGAACATTATTCATCATTATTGGATAATTTGAAAAGTGACCTCGCCAAATAAACAGCCGCATTTAAAGAAGTAAAAATTCTTTATCATCACGACAATGCCCCTACTCATTCATCGTTAGTTGCACATGCAAAATTGCACGAAATCGGGTTTGAACTGATTCCTCAACCACCGTATTCGCTAGACCTGTCTTCCAGCGACTTCTACCTGTTTCCATACTTGAAGAGATTGCTCACCGGTAAGCATTTTTACTGAAATGAAGAGCTGACAGCTGAAACTGAGACCTATTTTGAGCTACTTCCAATCGACTACTATTTGAACGATATAAACATGTCAGAAAATCGTTAAACTCGTTGTATCGACCTAAAAAGAGAGTATGTTGAGAAATAAAACCGAATTTGGCCAAAAAATGTTTCCGTGTATCATTATTCAGAGACTTATCAGACTGCCTAGTATACCTAGTTCAATTACACATCATAAGGAGTCATAATCATTAGTGGCAGATTTATGAAAATGCTTATGATGCTAGAGCATCAAGCCTCTGATCATTTCATTATGGGGGGTGTAAAGAGGTCCCTAACACCTCACTCAGTATTTACTATTATTAACACTCTCCTTTTTTTATAAAAAAATCTTATTCAAACAAGATGGTCTAGTCATCATGAAGTAGTCCTTGCTTTAAAAATAAGCTCTAACACAAATTTAAATATCTTAACTATTATATTTAACAATTAATAATATAAGTTCTTTGAACTCAGCTCGTATATATTGCACTGAAATCTATCCACCCCGGTCCCAATTTCAAGTTTATAAATTTAAAAAAATAATAATCAATTATAACTTTCTAATAATTCAAAATTAAACTTGATCCTTATACAGCCTTGGCCAAAATTGTGGGGCACTTTTGGAAACAGTTAAATATTTTCCGAAAACAACTAAGACACGTCTTCCTGGTAAAAACCTGTTTTGTTTTAATGTTTTAGTAAATCAAAAATACGAAATGTAAAGGCGTTACGGCCTTGAATACATAATCGAAATTTAACAGAGTAAATTTTACCTAGATTATGTAGTACTATTCAATACAAGCAAATAAGCAGGAAACAAAATTTTTCAGAAACGTACCGTTTTTGAGTTATAAGTAGAGATGAGATATTTAGGTTTTTTTTTTATTTTAGCTCCTATTTTTTTTATGATATTAGTACCAAAATTTGTTTCACGGAAAACTATATGTTATATAAGCCCTATTTGTTTTGACCTTTTTTGCCTTTTTTTTACCTTTATTTCAATTTTACGACCTATTTTAACATTTTGGAAATTTTTTTTAATTTGCAGTTGAAATTGAAAAAAAAATTTAATTTAATTCAAATTTATTTAAATTAAAATTTTTTTTTATTTTTTCAAAATTTAAATTAAAATTAAAACCATGTACCAACCTAAGAAAAGTGCCAAGTCCATGGTATATATGGACAAGCTTAGCTTTGAAATCAATCTCTATGTTAGGGTCAATGACGTAAATTGAGCATTGACGTCAATGGCCGGTCAATGACGACAATGCCCATTTACGATGGCCATGGCCATGACGTCAACGCCCGTTGACGGTGGGCAATGATGTAAATATTTTCATTTGATTGTAATATTTACGTCTTTGGCCGGTCAATGACGTTAATGGCCAAAATGGATTGGATAATGATGATATTATAGAATAACTAATATAAAGAATAGCAAAATGGCAATTTAAATTTAACAGCCAACTGGCAAATGATATTTACGTACATATGTTGTATTCATTGTATTATAATATTATAATATTATCATTTATTAACAAAAATAATAAAAATTAAAAAAGAATGAAATAAATTTTTTTAAATTGATCATTTTTATTCTGGCACGGGAGTGACCCATGGCACTTAGAATTGCAAATTTGTTTGCTGGCGCGACACTCACATTTATTATTTTTACTTCCACCCTTGCAATGACAACGCTTGTAACCGTGGCTTCCTAAAACACTGCTTTCACCTGCTGCTTGTCTAAAAGTAATCTCATTTTCTTTGATCGTATCACTAATATTTTCTAACAAAATTAACTTTTCAGCATCCCTTAATAGCTAATATTAATTGCAAAGACACAATTAATATATTACTTTCAGATGGAATCTTTAGAATTATAATTTCATCATTACCCACCCTATACTGGGCATTGACGTCATTGCCCGGACAATGATGTAAAAACCACACATGAAATTTTAAATGTCAACATTGCCTAAAATGCATGGTCATTGACGTCAATGGCCGGTCAATGACGTCAATGCCCAACTAAGCTGGGCATTGAGGTTATTGTCCGGCCATTAACGTTAATGGCCGAATTGTCATCATTGACCGTAACATATATATACAAAAATGAATCGTCTTCTTGTTCGCGCATCACTTCAGAACGGCTTCACCAAATTCGCTGATTTTTTTTGTTATGTTTGTAATTGACAGAAGAAGGTTTGTATGTAAAAAAATTTTTGAAATTCGCGAAACAAATGTAACAAGTTTAACATTAGCGAGTTTATTTGATTATCACCCTGTTGAATTAAGCTGCGTCAGATACTTAAATGGTCAGGTACACCACCTATTGTAAATACTCACCCGGTGGTCGTTAGAGGGCGTTATCTAAATACATCACAAATTATGTTTTTACAGATAGTTGAGATAAATCAATCCAAAAGTTGCAAAATAAATGGCACCAAACCAAAACCATCTGAATTTGATATCTGATAAGACCTGCATGCGGGTGCAGTAGGGTGGTCCTTAGGGGCGATTGTAATTTCCACCGATGGTCAAAGGGTCCCATAATCCCATATGTATATTCCACCCGCCTACTAGGAAAGTAGACTGGTCAGACATTTAATCTTTTAATTGTTAAGTTTATAATTCGTCGTTAAGTAGGTAGGTTATTAAATTAATAGGTTATTGATTAATAAATTATGTAAATGTTACATTGCGCTTTTTCATACACTGCACAAATTGTATTAGGATACTTATGTCTGATTTCATAACAATGCAATAGTTAAATTTAACTAACCAATGGAAATATTTCTTAGAGCTAACAAACCAATAGAAATCATCTGTTAACTTTAACGGCTTGTTAAAAGTTTTATGAAATCAGGCATTAATTTATATAAATGAAAAAAGTAATGGATTAATTTATATTGTTTATTGATATAATTTAAATAAAATATATATAACCTTAGAAAATGTAGCAATTTTGAAGTAGGTTAGTTATCTGTCGAAGTTATTTGTTGACTTTGCATTTAATTAACTGAGGCCCCCTCTTGAAAATTTCTTTAACAAATTTTTATTTTTTCAAATTCAATTAACAGCTTATCAACTTTTTTATATTGGTATATTTTTTGTATTGGTAATATTAAATCACTACATAAATACTTCTTATTTTGTTAAAAAAAATTAATTAAATTCTTTAAACGTAATTAAATCGTTATTGGCAGGGTGCGAACATCAGCGCCACCACATCACGCCACCGGTAGTTCTAAATTTTCCATTGTATTTTTGCAGTAAACTGTTATTTTTTTATTAAAATTTTTTTTATTTTAATTTAAAAATGTAAATAACCAAAATTAAAGACCATGGAATTTGCAACAAAAATTCTCTAAAAAATTTTGCTGTAAAATCGATTTTTAAACGAAAAACAGCTGTTTTAAAATGTTCAATTTACACTGGTAACATAGGACAACTTAAAAAGCTGCCACTTTTTTTGCACAATTTGTCCACCGCGTACGCTGTCGTCGGTTTTAATACCCCCACTATGCACTTCGCACCCTGCCAATAGCAATGTATCAAAAAATTCTCAGTTCTTGCGGAAAAACTTTGTTGGTGTGTGGTGGATTCAAATTTTATCAACAGAATGTATTGCAGAACGGAGAAGTTAAGTGGCGATGTTGCAACAAAAAATGTTCTGCAAATATATATATACTGTGGAAACGGAGATCACAGAACAGTTACAAGAGAAAATTTGGACCATAATCACGAAGAAGATCAAACAAAATTAAAGAGGCCAATTGTTAGCGGTGTTGCCAAACGAAAAACTGTAGAAGATCCTTCGCAAAGACCTTCTCAGATTCTTAAAAGCGCAATCGTTCAGACGAAAGTTGTTGGAGTGGATATTACTCACAATGATGCTACGTTGATCGCTAGAAATGTAAACAATGCAAGGCGAAAAGAACAACCACCTTTACCGTCATCGATAATGGATGTTCATTCGGAGTTAGATTCCATACTCGTTGAAACGGATAATAATGAAAACTTTTTAATGTTGAATGATAGCGAAAATCATTTAATTATATTTTCCTGTGAGACAAGTTTACGATGGCTATGTTCCGTCGAAAATATATACTTGGATGGAACTTTCGACTATTGCACTAAAATTTTTAAGCAGCTGTTTACGATTCATGGCTACGCGAATGGGTATTACATAGCACTGGCGTTTTGTCTTTTGAAAGATAAATCACAACAGACTTACCAACACTGCCTCCAATCGTTAATAAATATTTGTTCTGAAAATCAATTAGTCTTTCGGCCAAAAAACTGCTACGGTTGATTTTGAACTGGCCATTCATGCAAGCCTCAAACACGTTTGGCAAGATATAGAATTCATTGGATGTCGATTTCACCTAAGCCAAGACTGGTATAGGAAAATCCAAAACTTAGGTTTCGTTCTTGAATATAAAGATGGTCTATCAGAAATTGGTAAATGTTTACGCCACACATTTGGTTTACAATATTTAAAACCAAACGAAGTTGATGCCGTTTATATCGAAGATTTAGTTGCGGTATCACCAAATGATACAAGATTGGACCAATATTCGGATTATATATTCAGAAATTATATCGATGGCAACTCATTGTATCCACCTAAGCTTTGGGCAGCAAATACAGCAAGTATGTGTCGGACAACAAATGCCTGTGAATCTTTTCATAATGTATTTAATTCCCAATTTTATAGCACCCATCCATCAATTTACACTTTTTTGGAAAAATTGAAAGGCATGCAAATTATTACATACATCAACATCAACAGTCTTGACACACCTAAGCTGGGTAATAGTGATACCCTTAGAAAACAATCACGTTTACAACATTTAATTAATATGTTGTATTCAGCTAAAACCATTAGCAGAATGGAGTTTGTAAAAAATATTTTTAATCATTTTTGTCACATTAATGATAAAAAATAATCTGAAGAGTGGTTTATATTTGATTTTTTTTTAAGAAATACGTATTTTAATAATTATTGTTTTCATGTAATTATTTGAATAAAATAAATATTTAAATATTTTTATAGTTTCATGGTCGATAAAAAGCTTCTTCCAAAGAGATTTTAATTATTAATCTGTCTATTGTACACCTATTAATACTTTGTAATCCCTAATTACGGTTAGCGGTGGAATTTTAAATACATTTTTGTTGGGCCAAATATATTTTATTTAAGTTAAACAAAATTTATTTGCTTTAAAAAAATAATTCAAACAAAATAGTTTTTTTGATTCAAAGAAAACGTTTTTACTGTGAAGACGAAGAGGAGGAGGCAGGGAGGTGCCGAACCAACTTTTATGAGGGGGGAGCAGTCGCAAAATTGCCAACGATTTTGTTCCTCGCAGTACATCAATGAGCCTTATTTTTTTTTAAGCTTTTTCGCGTTTTATTCAAGGGAATGCCATGTTTTATGCCATTTATACTAACTGGTAGTTTTGCCAACTTTCAATGAAAATTACCAACTTTGCCAACTTTTTTCCAATGTTGGGGGGGAGGCTTCCCCCTCCCCCCCTTAGGCACGTCCCTGGTAGGAAGAATAAGGAAGTAGGGATCTAATTGGTTTTCACTTGATAAAAATTATTAAATAATATATCTATCTATCTATCTATCTATCTATCTTATATTATAGGTATATAAGAATGAAACCTTAATTTTTATTATTTGATGATTTATTTATTTAATTTTTTTAATACGTTTGGCATTTGCTAGGGACCATAAACAAAATGACAAACAATGACCATAATTAGGATGGGCAAGACAACGTCTGCCGGGTCAGCTAGTTTATTATAAAATTGTGAAAAACAGTTATTTTAATCTTAAATCTGCATATTTATTCAAAATGTCTAAACGTCAACGTAGCTTATCTTCGAAAATAGAAGGATGGATTATTGGAAAAATGAATATATATACAGTGGACGATGACGGTTTGTTTTGTGAAGTTTCTGGTAAAATTTTTAATTCTGAAAAACAATCTCATATTTTGCAACACGAAGCATCTGAAAAACACAGGAAAAATGCGGAAAAATCGGTAAGGGAAACGCAAATATTACGATTTTCTGGCAATGATTCGTTTCTATGGACCTATGCAATATTTCCTGGGCGAAATTAGATTGTCCAGAATTTAAAAGTTTTTTGGAAAAATATTGCAAAAAGGTCGTTCCTCATCGTACCACTGTCAGTAAAAATTATTTACCAAAACGTTACGATGACATAATCAAAATAACTGACAAAAGACACAACCTTATTATTGAAAACTTGGAAAAAATAATCAGGTCTATTATGTATCACAACCTTTAAAAATAACGGTCAACCTTTATGTTTTTTTTATTATCAGAAATAAGTACCTACAAAATAAAGTTGAACAAACAAAAATGTGCATCAATAATGCGTTATTAGTACTACTTAGTATTATTAACATACATAATTATTGAACACAATATTAATTTTAGAATAATTATAAAAAAACTAGATGGAACATAAAATTTTAAATTTTGGTGAATAAACCGGATGATTTTAGAAATTTTAGTAATTTTTGTATGTTGGATTTGGTGTTTAGTAGGATTTCTTCTATGCTATCAGGCAGTTCGGCAAAATGTCTAGCTGCCTGATATTTTGGACAGTGTCTTAATAAATATGTGGTTAACGTTTAAGACGTTGCCACAAAGACAGTTCGGAGGTTGTTCTTTTTTAAATAGATAACTGTGGGTAAGCATAGTATGACCAATCCGAAGTCGGTCAATAACAACTTCTTCTCTCCTAGTTAATTGATGTTCATTTTGCCAAATAGTTGTATTTTTTTTAAATCTTTTAATTTGTTATGGTGAATTTTTTGCCATTCATCTTCCCATTTTGCCAGTATTTTAGTTTTTATTATAAATTTTTTATTTTCTTGATCTTTTAATGTATTGATGTCTAAATTGTATTTGTTAAGGAGTTCGTTTATTGTGGTCGGTAAAGGTTTCTTTAATTTTGGAGTAGATCGATATAAAAATGTAAATTTTGGAGCAATGATTGTTGAAAAGTTTTGATGGTCTGGGTTTGAAATAATTTTTTTGGCTTAATAATTTAATATGGTCTCTTCTCTTCCAAATTTTGAAGGTAGTTCGCCCGATATGTTGTAGAGACTTTCCAATGGTGTAGTTTTTAGTACTCTAGTAGCCGTTCGAAGTCCTTGGTTGTATACTGTGTCCAGAGATTTTATGATGTTTTTATTTGCTCTATGATATACGATACTGGAGTAATCTAGTTTTGATCTCGTAATTGCTTTAAAAATATATAAAAGCGTTTTTTTGTTGCAACCCCATTTATAGTGTGATAGATAGGACTTTCAGAATATTTAGTGTTTGATAGCACTTTGTTTTCAATTGTTTGATATGCGGAATCCACGTGAGTCTTTCACCAAACACTACTCCTAAATATTGTACTTCTTCTGTATATTGTAATTTCTGCTTGTTGATTTTGAAAATGGGAAGAGGTAGTGGTATTTTTGACATTTTAAATAGTATACATTTACTTTTTTTTGCAGAAAAATTATATCCCGTATTTAAGCACCAATCTTCTAGTTTTCTTAAAGCGTTTTTTAGGTTGTTTTCTAAATATGTAATATCCTTATGGCTGCAGTAAATAGTGAGATCGTCAGCATAAAGTGAAACTTTTACTGGGTATTTTATTTAATATATATATTTAATATAAACTATTTGATTGATGGAAATTAGATATTGTGTTACACTTAATACTGATCCTTGAGCTTTTCCATTTTTCTGGTGATATTGGTCTGATAATTTGGTTCCTAAACGTATTCGAAATTTTCTATCTGTTAATATATTTTTGATGAAATTTGGTGATATTTCCTTTGATGTTAAAATCAACCAGAATTTTTAGGATAAGGTCTTTGAAGGTTTTGTCATAAGCGCTTTCGATGTCTAAAAGTATAGCTAATAGTTTTTCGCCTTCAGCAAAACTGTTTAATATGTCATTTTCTAAATTTATTATATATTATCGATGGTCGAGAGGTTTTTTTCTGAAGCCACATTGGTATGGTTCGAGAAGATTTTCGAATTCTAAAATCGTCATCAAGCGTTCGTTTACAATTTTTTCCATTAATTTACAGAGGCAACTTGTCAGAGATATTGGTCGAATGGTCGATAACTGTCAACATCAGTGCGGCATCTTCCAGGTTTCAAGATGGGGAGAATGATGGAGTCACGCCATTGATTAGGAAAGACATGTTTTTCCCATATAAGGTTAAACAGTTTTATTATTGTTTCTTGAGCAGATGGAGGGAGGTGCTTTATATACAAATTGTGAATATCATCTGGCCCTGGACTTGTACTTTTACAATTAGATAGTATTGGTAGTAACATAGTTCGTTTAGGTTTATTGGTGCGTTATATGATTCTGTATTATCAGAATTTATTTGTAGGTTTTTTAAATTGGAGTGTTGGATATTTTTCAAAAATATTGGGTTATATTTTTCTGTGCTAAATTTATCACAGTAGTGTTTTCCCAAAATATTACACAGAAAGAAAAGATTAGCGTTTTCAGCTAAACATTAGTTGAAATCATCTAAAAAAATTCATTGCATTTTAGCCTTCTAATTAGATTAAGTAATACATTTAATTTAAATTAGCTGATTTTAAGATTTACCGAATAAACGAATCATAGAAACAATTAGATGAATTTTCGAATTTGTTTCAATGGTTTGATGAATTATAATATATATGTATATTTCATTTAATCTGAATAGACAATTTACATACAAAATTCTTTGAATTGTTTAATAAAATTAGATATTTTAATTAATTAGATTAAATGATACATTTACTATAGTTGAACGATATATTTACTGTAATTTATTGACTTATTTACTTTTATTTACTGATTTGTTCATTGTTATTTTATGCTTATTAAATATTTTGTATAATTATCACTTTAGACGATGAATTCACTTTCATAGATAATTTTGTTGATCAGCTGCTAGTTTGTAGTTATTGTTGATACTTACTTGAAATAAACCAATTTCCAATTTAAGTAAATGAACCTTTCCCAGTTGATGCGACGATACCTAAAAAATGAATAAAGAGAAATGCAAACAATTCAACATTTAACTTTAAATTTACATTTTGTCAAGAAATTACAATACAAAGTAAGTATAAATGCAGGTGCATAACATTATATTAGATACAAATGAGTATTTTTCAAACCACAAAAAATATTATGCTCCTCGACTTGGCCCAATTTCTTTTCGTTTATTCTTATACAATATTTCAATATTCACAATATTCTACTATCTTTTCAAAAATTAACTTGATGGGGTTGAATAAAGCTACGGTGCTTAAATTCTACCATTTTTTTAATTAAATTCAACATTATAGGTGCAATTCCCATTAACATGTTCATGTCCAATTCGGCTAAAATTTTCTCGATTGCTGTTTTCTCTAAAATTAATTTCGAATTACTTCCGAGAACATCAGCATCACCTTAATATTTCTTTATGTTTTTTTCTTTCATTTTAAGTCTTTTATGTACCATACAGCTTACAGCAACATGATTTCCAGAAATTTCCAGAAATGCTGACGTTAATTGGCCGCTCAGATCTTGCGACTTGACAATTCTTGAACTGAAAACAGAGGATCCACCACGTTATTTCTGAAATTGAGCCAACTGCCTTGCAAAGCGTCTTCGAAAATTTTATCAAAAGAGTCAGGGTATGCCAGCATAGCCAAAGCGACCATTTGGCCGACATCGTATTCCATAATTAATGTCAACGTTAATACTTTAAACATCAATAAAAATTTCCCAATTTAAATAATAAGTTACCGTGTTCCATTTCAAGATTAAATCCGGCGTGTCCGATGGACCACCCTATGTTTAAATAGGAGCATTATTTTTATAATCAATCGCATAATCTCAGAAACTGCATGATATTAATTCATTTGTTTTCAAGTTGTCTATTATGGTGAATAGCTGCATAGCATAGTAAAATAAGCATAAATACATATTACATTAAACTGTAGTCAAAAATTCTAAAGCGATCTAATTCTGTTTCTGAATTTATAATATTATAAAAAAAAAGAAAATGTCAGACGTATTGGATATACAAAGTCAATATTGTTCAGAGTTTGAAGACGAAAGTGATGGCAAATAATATTTACGAAACGTGTGTATTTTAATTTTTTAATTTATACTTTTTTAGGTTTAACCTTTACTGTAAAAGGAATGAGTAAAACCCGCAAGGGTCGAGGTTTTCATGAACGCAGTGGAGGAGAAGTAGCAAAAATTCAAGTTTTTGACAAATTAAATAGTGCCGATAACCAACACGAAGATCACGTTCGTCCTCAAAGCTGTGAAAAAACTTATATATTTAGATTTCAGGTTTCTAATATTATTTTTTGTAGCCGTTGAAGGGTGGGTCCTGATATTAACCGGAATTCATGAAGAAGCAACCGATGACGACATCAAAGAATTATTTGAAGAATTTGGTTCCATTAAAAACTTAATACTTAATTTAGATAGACGAACTGGATATATAAAGGTAAACTATTTATTCTTAACATGTTAATATAAAAAAATAAATAATGTTTTCTATTGTAGGGGTATGCATTATTAGAATATGAAAAATATGAAGAAGCATTTCATGCAAAGGAAGCTCTAAATGGCCACTCGTTGCTTGGTAAAACTATCAAAGTAAATTGGAGTTTTACTAAAGGTCCAAATCCGTACGTAACCATATTATTTTATTATTAAGATTGAAATCCTGGGCTTGGAATTTTTGACCTATAGACATACTTGATCTAAAAAATGTTGTTGCTCTACAACCGATTGAACAGTAAAGCATAATATATTATTATACTGGAATCGTTGTTTGCTCCAAAACACCACTTGATTTACATGCTAGTTCAGTTAGATTTTATTTTGGGGGAGGGGGGGAGGCACATTTCTATTTTAAAATAAGGAACTTCTAACCTATACCAAAATAAATTTCTCCAACCTAAGAAACAAATTTTTGGATCAAGGATTCTAAGATTAATTATGGTTTCTAGTCATTGAATCGTTTTCGAAATAATTAATTCATTAAAATTTTTAGGGTTACTCGTAAACGCAAAACGACCAAATGCTCCAGTTACATGAAAAAGTATTAACAGTTGTTTTTAAATTTTATTAGTTTTCATGGTTGAATTTGAATTTTTTTCATTTGAATTAAAATTTCAATTTTATTGCTGACGTAGAACCAAGCAAGATGTAGAAAAAGTTGTAAATCATTATTAAGCAATAAAGAACTTAAATTAAAAAATCTTATATTTTTAAAATTATTTGAAAATAAATTTATGTATCAAATTCAGAAATTACGGATCTAGAAAAACAGGGATCTCTGAACCCATCATCATCAATCAAAATATTGATTCTATAGTGGAAAAATGGTAATGACCAAAGTTGAAGGAAATAAAATTCTCTACGTAATTACTTATTACCATTTTTACGATAAACATGATAGTAAACGAGATAAATGAGAATAACGTTTTTCACCACCATTTGCAGTCTAACTCTACAAATATCGAACGTAGGGTTAAAGTAGTATAAACAAAACTTGTGGAGAATTACATTTCCCACAACTTTGATTTTTATCATTTTTACTCTCAAGTGGAAAATAAGCGAGTTATTTGAAAAACAATAAACCACTCTTTAAATCAAGATGGCGGCAAACGCAATGGGGGATTTTCCCGAAAATAAAAAATTATACTACCAAAAATTTATACTAACCCCTTCTAAGTTTAAAACAAAAAAATCGCTCCCCCTAATTATTTACAGGTGAAATCCTAGTTTGACTGGACTAAATGTAGATAGCACATCGAATGCGAAACCACATTTACAAAGAGAAACGTCATTAAACTATTAAAATCGAATGTGTTATGTGTGTTGTGTAAGAGTTACACTACTACTACTTTAGGTTGTTAAGAAGGAAAATAAAATTAATGAGAATTAAAATTTTTACAGTACATTATTTGCGTAATAAAAAAAATTCTGGCAAAGTTTGAACTTAATCTTGTTCTTAATTATCGAGATAAAAAATGTCAAAGTTACATTGTGGTCGCATTGATTGAGAGGTCATTATTTTGACAATCAGAAATGTCAGAATTACCAAAAATTGCCAAAATATTTATGAAAGTCTTATAAATAAGTATACCAAACTTCAAAAAAGTCATGTTTTTAGTTTCTGAGAAAATTAAATTATTATTCCAAAAAGTGTACAAAAGCTGTCAAGATTTAGTAAATCATGGCAATATCTGATTTCGTAACCCATTAACTTTTCCACCAATATTTTTGTTTTTAATGTGTATTTATTAAAAATCTTGATAGCTTTTGAACAACTTGTTTTAGAATAAGAATTTAATTTTCTCAAAAACTAAAAACATGACTTTTTTGAAGTTTGGTATACTTATCTACAAAACGTTCATAAATATTTTGGCAATTTTTGGAAATTCTGACATTTCTGATTGTTGATTTAATGACCGTTAAATCAATGTAAACTTTAACATTTTTTATCTCGATTACTAAGAACAAGATTAAGTTCAAACTTTGCCAGAATTTTTTTATTACGCAAATAATGTACTGTAAAAATTTCAAGAACTTCTCATTAATTTCATTTTCCTTCTTAACAACCTTAAACCACTTATCATTGGTTAATATTTCGAAGTAATCGGTTTAGTACAAATTTTTACTTAGTTCTTAAAAAGTATGAACTGTAAGTATTGGACTTTTTTTTAGCTTATTCGCTATTTTTTAAGGAGACTATTGTTTTTTTTGTGATATCGGGGGTTATTTTATTTTATTATTAATAAAATTTTTTTAAATTGCGCCCCTTTTTTCGTGCGCCACTAGGCACATTCATGCCTAGCTGGCCGTATGGGTAATTCGCCTCTGTATTATCTATTTTAAATTATGGAATTTTAAAAAATTTGTCGCAACCTGAACGCAAATTTAACCTGCTACATAAGAAACAAAGAGGAGCGTTTTTGTCGCTAGGTATCAAAAACGTTCCACAGAGCGTTTCCAATATCGTGGCCACCTGCATTAAAATACACAGAGTAGATAATTTTAGTAATTAACATGGGTAATTAAGATAGTAAAAATATACGTAAAGGTAAGATCACACACAGCTACTTTTGCTGCGCTGCCAATTAAAAACTGCGCAACTTTAGTTAATTGTCGTGTGAACACTGCTGCAACCTAAAAAACAGTTCGTGCATGCAGAAAAAAATATTAACTTGGGTGAACTTTTGATGCGGCTGCAGGTAAAAACTTGATTACTATCAACCTGACATGCAGCAGAGCTTAAAAACTGCGCGTAAAAGTAGCTGTGAGTAATAACTGGTAATAACACATCATTGCAACCTGAACGCGGCGGTTTTGTCGCTGCGTTCGGTTCGCAAGTGTGACCATGGCCTAATAGAGCGTTATATTATATTATAAACAGTGATTTTTCATATTTTAATATAGAAAATCACTGTATTATTGACGTACAGAAGTTTTACTGTAGTTATTTTTTTAATGAAATAAATTTAAAGCGTTCTGCGTTCTGCGGAAAGTTGAACTCTTGGCCTTGCAATGAAAACGAAACGATGAAAATCTAGGGAATTTTTTAAGACTTTTCCAGTGACTTTTCCTTTTTCTAATTTCTAGGGAAATTAAAATTTTAGACCTGGTAATGCTGTGTGTGTGGTACGACGTAACCGTTGTCAAATAAATAGATTGCATGCTTGTTAAAACTTTTATTAGATCTCGATAATTTAATTATTACATCGTTATAATTTTGAAATTTTTGTTTCCAAATTAATTGTGAAGTTTTAAATAGTGTTTATATTGTATAAAATTTACACCAGGTTAGAATGTCATAACGGTAATAACATATTTATTATGTCTGTATTCTTATTAGGCACATTTTTTTAGTAGAACCATAAAAATGAGGACTAGGTCTAACAAAAAGAAAAACGACGTACGGAATGCTTGTTGTTCTGTAAAGCCAAGGAAAAAGAAAGTTGATGAATACAAATCTTCAAACCGAAAGTTATTTCAAAATAGTCATAAAATTATCGAAACTGTAAATTTAATTGATGATTCCGATGAAGAAAATAATCAAAAAAACGTTATAAGTTCTTTTCAAGTGACTACAGTAAATAGTGATAAATCTGTTGAAGACTTTCAAAATAAAAATAATAAATCGACAGAAGTGCCAATTTCAAATAGTCCAGTTCAATTGAATTTGGAGCAATCTTGCTTTATTTTAACAGATACTACTTTATCTGAAAATACATTGAGGTTTCAAAATGAAAAACCTGAAGAATGTGGTAGTAGCACACCGACAACTATTCATCAATTTGGTGAACCCTCGCATTCAAAAGACGAGTATAGACCTTCGGAGAATGTAATTTCAAATGAAGTTAATATGCACAATGAAGAACTGAGGAAACCTGAAGAAGATTGCGCCTCTTTGTTGGCATCTATAAGTTGCATAGAAAATGACTGTAAAAATGATGATAGCGATATTGTTTTTGTCAGTCAAAACCAAAACGGTGGAAATGGTAATGAAGATTCTGTCATTGTTATCGACGACGACGACGACGTTGATGTTTTTAAGAAGTTGCCAAAATGGAAGAGAAGGAAATTACGTCGACAGCAAAAAAAGCTTTTGAATGTAAAACAAGGAGTAAAACAAAATCCGAGTCAAATGAAGAAAGTTAATACTTGTGACAATACTTCTGAAAGTAATGCTTTGAACCGAGTAGGTCTTCGAGAAATTGTCATAGATGGAAGTAATGTTGCTTTTGGGTAAGTAGAATTTGGATAATTTTATTTATAACAAAGTATATGATAATATAATGATTTAGTAATAATTGTTATTTTCTAGTCATTCAAATGGAGAATATTTCTCTGTACGAGGTTTATATATTGCAATCTTTTATTTTTTAAAAAAAGGTCACAAAGTAACAGCATTTGTTCCTCAATTTCGTTTAAAAGTTGGTGAATCATCAAGCCCTGCTTTTTTACAAGAATTAGCTGACAAGCGTTATGTCATTTTTACACCTTCTAGGGAAGTTATGGGTAAACGAATTACACCTTACGATGACAGGTATGTATTACGGTAAACAATAATTTGGTTACAATAATCGTCCTAGACGTTGTTGTGGTCTTTTGACTACACAACTTTTGTTGTATTATATTGGTATATTAATCTAAACTTGTAATGCTTAAAGTGACTTGTATGTTATAAATGCATTCAGCTGGTGTAGGCTTGACAGAAGGTAGAGGTGTTTCCTCTTTTTAAAATCCTGCACGAAAGTCTAATTCGTAATTGCTGTTGAATGACCAGTAGAAAGATAAGGTTGCAATATTTATGATACTGCACATTTTAGGATTTTAACAAAAGGAAAAACATCTACTTAGGATTTGACAAGCAATCCTTCAGCACTTATTGTGTTCACTGGATGAAAGCGCTACACGAAGGTAAGTAATGCTGCACCATGCTATTTTACTCAACAAGTTCTTTAAGCATTACTTTCATACAACTGCTTCACTTGCCTTTATCATTGCCAAGGTAGATCAATGAATTAAAAATTATAAGGTAAGTATTTCATATCTCCTTGTGTAGATTAAAGGCGGATAGTGAATAAAACAGTTGTTTGAATATAGGTCATATTCAAATACATTGCCTTTTTCAATGAACGAAAAATGTTTCAATTTTTACTTGATGAACCACAAGCTTTTAGGTCTTCCTTCAGATAACTGTTCTTCTTGCGTTGGTTTAAGGTATAGAAATTGACATTTTCATTACTTTAATGTCATGTGGACACAGAAAGTGGCAATGTATTTGAATATGACCCATATAGGTAAGTATTGCACAATCAACACTTATGCCCGGTTGCACCACCCAAAAAACAGTCCGTTAAATCGACCGTAAATTGAAGCTTTCGTGTTGCACCACCCAAAAACGGTCCGTTAATTGATTGATTTTACCGACAGAATTAATCGAACGTTTTCGGGCAATATTTGCAAATACGGACGGTTTTTGACAGTAACCTCACTATTTTGCTAGTTACCATTTGTTGGTTATTGTGAAGTTTCAAGTTATTCGGCAATCCTTTTAATATTATTTTTATAAGTAGTATTGTATTAATTTATAAAAATATACAATCTACACATTTGTTTATAAGTTGATTTATATTAATCTGTTACGATTTCATTGTATTTTAATGTGAATTTTAATAATCATTAGTAGTTATGAATACTTCTTCACATCTTCTTCATCTCATGAAGAGCTTGACCGTATAATGGAACTTCTTCCAGAAATATAAGACAAGTGAGACCAAGACCTGCTCCATTATTTAATTTATTTTACAACCATGAATTTATATCCATGCATTGTTTTTGGAATCCGAAATTCCTCCAAATGGCCAATGTTGCCTTGCTTTTACCCTTGTTATTCCTCTCTGCTTAGACCTTTTTAGATAAAATTTGCACCATCATGTAGTACAAGAAAACGTGCAACTTTGCATATATTTTTGTACATCTTAAACATTTTGAATTGGACTCCAGCTTTTCTCTCAAAGTCCAGCTGGTCTAAAATCATCAAAATTTTCAGATGCATTCAGCTTTCACTTTTCCAATAATTTCTTGATTTCTTCAACATTCTAATATCCTATGAAGAATTTTCTCCTCTTTCTTCCTATGTAAAAATATTTTCATTTGGGCTTCGCGTTCTCCGCCCAAATGAAGTATTGTCGAAATCTTCGACACAAATCACGTGGTTTCACAAAACTTTCGCATGAATCTGATGTTTCAACCTAACTTACAACCTAAATCATTTTCAACCCAAAGTTTTACCCTTACAAATTCAAATTATTTATCTACCGTCATTATTATAGTAGGTTTAACAAATTGCTACAAAAAATTTAAAAAAAGCAAAAATATCATTTTTGTATCATTCTAAAATATAATTTTTCTGGTGCAACTGGTATTTTGAAAAATCGGAGAATTATCGATTAATCGCCTAATCGACGATATTTGTATCGACTGTTTTTACGGTCGGTTAGTGCAACCGGGCATTAGTTACATAATTTAGTGTTTTTATAAGTGAACAGCTGAGGTATCTTTCTAACTTATTTTACGTTATTCGCTGCTTTGGAAGAATTTTATAAAACTGAATTGTCAATAGTTTAAATTTAGGGAAGTATAATTTGATTGGACTTCTGTTAATAAATTTACAAAAAACATTACTGCAGAGGCATTCTGGTAGAGGGCGAACGCTTCTGATGTTTTTAGGAATGTATGATAAAGTCGCTCCATACACCTTGTTGTTTTGTTTATTCAGGGGACGCGACGTTCTAAAGTGAACATTTTCTCATCTGAAAAAATAATATCAGGACCACCGTGCCGCTTTAGTAACATTCGGCATCTCTTCACTCTTTTCTTCTTGTTTTTGAGAGTAGTTCAGCAACTTTTTGTTTTCTGTAAGCTCTGAATTCTAAATCTTTTTTTACCAATGATTGCATGGTGTTATGAGAAAAATTGAGCTCCTTAGCCATCTGACGACCAAAGCGAGCCGCATTTCTTTGAATTCTTTCTCTCAAAGTGTTTTCTGCCTGGTTTTTTGGTTGGAGTAGCATCACCAGTCTTCTTGTAGCAAAAAATGGTTTTGTTTACCAACATTTTATTGACTTTCAAATGCGATAGCTTCTTTACAATGTCAGATTGGTGTACATTTTTTTTGTGTAGAGAAATTATCATTTCTCTTACTGGATTTTAAATCCATGTTTTTTATAGAATTTTTCATTTCACTTACTTCAAATGTAAAAACTTAATTTTATATAGATGGCAGAGCAAAAAAACAATTGGGAACAAATTTTGTATTACAGGATTTACAAATGGTAGGGGTTCAAAAATTGGTAACAGTTTCAACTTTCCACACTGCATGCAGTTCACATCATCACAATTTGATACCAGCATTGGTATCAATGTACTTCTATAGTCTATTCATTTAGCACATTCAGTGGACAATAACAAATACATGCAGTTTGCACGTGATTTATGGGGAGGAGCTTGTCAGAGAGGAACTAATCTAGGTTGCCTTGTATTTTTAGAAATTCAAACGCTTTGTGAAAATTATATGCCTCTACTTACAATGAAAAACTGTAAGTACGGACGGTATATAGGGTTGTCTTGACCTTATTTGCATCCAATCACAATGGACAATTTCCATAAAATTCAAATTCACCTCAAAATGGCATTTATTGATAGTTCAAAGTACCTATAATCAGAATATTTGAGTGATTATTCAAAATCCTGTATCGTCAGCCCGCAAAAGATTAATGCAATGTAGGGACTAATTTATTTGAAAAATTCACGTGATTGAAATCAGGACATGACAACACGAGCCTCAACAAGTGATACACATGTGTGCTAATACACCAGTATAATTTCCACTAAAGTATCTAGTGTTTGTAAAATACACGGATTTATGAATGATATATTCATAAATCCGTGGTAAAATAACATAACCAAATAATAAAGTAACCAAATTTTAGTTACTAATCGCCATTTTAGTGACGCCAAAATCCTCAAAAGTTACATTAGGCCCTCCCATATTTATTAATACGATTTCGCGCGACAAATATACATTTAAATTTCAATATTTTTTTCTGGCTTTATTTGTGAACCAAATTTAAAAAAATTAAGACATATTACATATATTATGTAGAATAGTTATATGTTAAAATTAAAAAAATCATGCAAATTGTCCATTGAATATAAAGCAAGCATGTGGATATCACTCAGTCAACATTGTTTTCATCAGCTGAATGTGATAATTAATAGACTATAGGGGGTCTACTTCGTTTCGACGTGACTCGTTTTGGGGATGATTTTGCTAAAAAATAACTTAAACCTTCTCTAACCTACAGAACAGACTCGTGTCTTCGCACGGACCTTTCTTTTGGCGACGGTTTTGCTAAAAAAATAACTTAAACCTACTCCAACCTATAGAACATAATAA
Source organism: Cantharis flavilabris (assembly GCA_949152465.1). Classification (NCBI taxonomy): domain Eukaryota; kingdom Metazoa; phylum Arthropoda; class Insecta; order Coleoptera; family Cantharidae; genus Cantharis; species Cantharis flavilabris. Next base: position 61,084,506 of record OX424435.1, read on the forward strand.
TATGTTCTATATCGTTTTAGATAATAGATATTCGGTATTCGCTATGACTAGATTGTTATCCTAATTTATAACCATCTCCGTAACCGTAATCTCCGTAAAAGTAATCGACACTTGAACTTTTCATTTTGTTCTATCATTTCCGCAATTTTCAACGGATTGTCACCATTTTCCGCTGGTGTCAGTTTAGTTATGTTGCACGTTGATGCCAAATTTCTTATGACATTTGTTTGAGCCGTTCAACCTGTGCGATTGATACTATTTCTATTCATACCCCAACCATACACTGGCATATAGACGAACATCTAACTAAAATTCATCAAAATTTTAACAGGGCATGGATAAGGAACATTTTAACAAAATTTTGATTTTTCAGCGGATTACAATACTTTTTCTTATACATACGTTAATACGTATGGGGAAAATAAAAAAAAGTATGAGCAAAATGGTATGGAATGAAATTTACAAGAAAAAATGCTTATTAAGTTTTCTATTTTGTTTTACCGATTTGGAGATACAGATGACTATTTTATAATTAATAAAATCGATAGTAACACTTTTTGTGCGGAGCATGATAACTATAAAACGAACCTGTGATAATTAATCGGCTGAAACTCACGCTATATTATACTTATATTTATTAAAAATAAATGAATAAACATAAATTGATACAATTGTTTCCTCACACAATTTAAAATCAAATAAGAAAGCTATCATTGAAAGAGACGTCATTAAATCACTCAAAAAGAAATGCGCGGATGAAGACTTGGTCATTTGCAAAGCGGACAAAGGTAACACAGTAACAATATTGGATGGGAAACATTATAGATCCAAAATATACGAATTGATTAATGACATTACTCTATTTGAGGAAATATCGGAAGACCCAACAGATAAATACAATAAAGAAATTTACGATATAACAAGACGAACCAACACATTAATTCCAGAACAGGCTCGGTTCAAGGTACGTAACATGAATCCAAGATCTCCAGTTTTATATGGATTACCAAAAATCCATAAAGAAGGCATACCGTTACGCCCAGTAGTATCATGTATTAATTCTCCAACCTATTTTCTATGTAAATTTATTAATGATATACTAGTCACTCTTCCATACAGATCAATCCACAGCGTGAAAAACACTTTTGAATTTATAGACCGTCTAAAACCCCACATGCCCAATAAAAAGAATAAATACACATTGGTGTCCCTTTGACGTAAAAAGCCTCTTCACATCAATCCCGACAACAGAATTACGCACGACTTTGAAACACCTGATCGAGAGTAGCGATTTGGACAAGGTGAAACAAAATGAATTGATTACCATCATTGAAGTCTGCCTTAAACAAAGTTACTTCAAGTTTGAAGAGAAATTTTACTTACAAAAAGATGGATTACCAATGGGAGTACCTACTGCTCCCATTTTCGCAGAAATATTCATGAAGAATTTTGAAGAAATGTTATTCGCCTCCAACCTTTGGCTTTTAAGATACGTAGTATTTTGGTGTCGTTACGTAGATGATGTGTTTTGCATATGGAAAGGTTCTGCCCGCCAACTATGTCTATTCCTCACTTTCCTTAATTCACTAAATAAGAAAATCCAGTTCACGATGGAGGAGGAAAAAGAGAATAGATTAAACTTCTTGGACGTCACCTTAACTAAGATGGAAGAAGGATTAGACATATCAATTTACAGAAAACCCACCACGACCGACACTATCATTCCATATTGTTCCAATCAATCTTGGAAAATAAAAATGGCCGCATTCCATAGTTTGATTTACCGACTTTTTAAAATACCCATGTCAAAAAGAAATTTTCTAATAGAAGCAAATACAATCCGGTCGATAGCAGATGCAAATGGATACCCCACAGACTTAGTCGATAACCTTATCAAGAAAAAAGAGAAACTGATTGAAAGAAGTCTGGTTACTGCTTCACTTGCCACCCAGATTGAAGAGCCGGCTCCCAATTGGGGAGTTATAAACTATGTTTCATATACTAGCGGGCAAATAATGAAACAGTTACGTAAGTCAGATATCCGAATTACAGAAGTAAACAAAGTTAACTTAGGATCCATTTTTGCCACTACGAAAGGGAAGATAGACAAACTCAAAAATAGCGGGATATATCAACTTCATTGCAACACATGCGAAGCCATTTATATTGGACAAAGCGGAAGATCGATTTACACACGGGTCAAAGAACATGAGGCAGATCTAGCCAATAATAGAACGAGTACCGGGTTTTCTACACATTGCCATGAAACAAATCATGGTTTAGATTCTGATAACATCGTGTTGTTACATACAGAACGTAAAGGTCGCATATTAACCTTACTAGAAAGCCTTGAAATTAAGAAAGCGCTACTAAGCGGACAAAACTTGACCAATTCACAATTGGAACTCCAAGACATCAGTTCACCACTGTTGTTTAAGATTCCATAAGATTGGCTAATGACTTGTTTGTTTACGACCTTTCTTTCTTTCATAAGCCCCTCTGTATATTTCAACACGGTTGGTATCTATTCTTTTCCTATATAAAGGAAGAAATGTTCCTATTGATGTTGAATGGGGACTTGAAGAAGAAGTGGTTTATCCCTTCGAAACAATTGTATCAATTTATGTTTATTCATTTATTTTTAATAAATATAAGTATAATATAGCGTGAGTTTCAGCCGATTAATTATCACAGGTTCGTTTTATAGATGACTATTTTTTGTGTTTTACAGAATCTTTTTTAAGTGACTGTAGCTTGGAAGCGGAGCGACGAAATAAAAAAAATTTACACCGAGAAAAAACAATCTTCGCTCTTGGGCAACTTAAAAACTCTCGAGTCTAGCGGCCCTCGACCTTTTAAATTGGTTGCCCTCGACATAAACATCGTCATAATGCCCTTGATACATAAATAACTATTATATATATTTTTAGTTAGGTTAGGTTTTCATTGTTGTTTATAACCTGCAACTACAATCGCTAGATCTATCCAGTGACTGTACCTGCAACACTTGACATGTGACATTTACATTGTTTCAAATTGTGGCGAAAAGAGAAACTATACTATAAAAATGCAATTTAAAAAGCACTTTTTTGACTAGCGATTTCCAGCTTGATTCATACCATTTTAAACAAAACGGTTTTAAAACAAAAATATACATGTAATTTGTTACGTGATTATTTTCTTGCAAATAGTTTTAATTTAGTTTCCCGCATCTATCACTGATTAGTCGCGATTTAGCAAACTCACCTTTAACTGGTGGTAAGTTACTATCTGGATGAAAAGTGTAAATATTATTGTCTGACGCATTCTATTTAAGGAATTTAGGGGGGATGTCTATTAATTACGTGACGCGTTTAGGGGGGGCGGATGGGGTCGAGCCGAATCTCACGTGGGGGTGAGGGGGGTCTCTGCAAATATCACGTAAATTTTTTTCCGCAAGAAACTAAAATTGCGAAAGAACTGGGTTAAATTAAGTAAAACAAATAATCTTACGTGAGATTGGAAGGGGGGGAAGGTCGAGCTAAGTCTCACCAGGGGGGTCGAAAAACTGCCTCACGTAATGGATTATCAATTTATTGTCTCCGTTTTGAAACATAACGGGCTGTGCTGTGCATCTCTTCTATTATAATTATCTATATTGTTGAAAAATTTAAGCTGATTGGAAGATTTAGTAAATAATTGCACAAAATGAGCTTTTTCTTTTTTATCGTTATTTTTATCAAATTTTCTAATTTTGCTGGACCAACAAAAATTATTAGAATATATTGAAGTTGTTCCACTCAATTTGAACAAATTCAAATCACGAGAATAATTAAATTTACTGAACCATTATCAAAGAAAATTTAATGATCAGTGTCTTGAATCAGAAATCAGAAATTTTTATTTCATTCAGTTAAAATTATTAATTTTTTTTTCTTGAAAATTTTATATAATGTGTAGTAAGTAATAATATAACTTTAATTTTTAGGTATATTATTCAATATGCTCATATTAAAGAAGCTATAGTTGTCTCTAACGATAATTACAGAGATCTAGTATTAGAAAAACCAGAATGGCGAAGTACTATTCAAAATAGATTATTGATGTATACTTGGGTGGAAGATTTGCTAATATTTCCTGAAGATCCTTTAGGAAGGCACGGCCCCCCTTTATCGGATTTTTTAAAATTTTCTTGATTATTTAGATAAGCATCTCATACTACCTTTACCTGAATTCAAAATTAAAATACATAATTATAGCGGTATTATACTATATAATATATCGTACAAAAAGTTGTATAACTCCTGCACAGAATAAAGTACGTAGTGTTTAAAAAAGATTATAAACATGTTTCTGCACAGGAGTTTTATAATACATTACATAGTATAATACGGCCATTAAATTAAATTTATTATGAACTAGTTTTGACATACAGATACCATCATAAAGTAAATCATTAATATTTTATGATTTTGACATTAATAAAGAAAATTGGCATTAGTTCAAAATTTTGCATAATAAAATCTTCAACGGATCTGAATTGTTATAAAAGTGATCTGTTTCCTTTTTTTTTTGTATTCTAGCTTTTAACAGGAAGGTTGTGAAATTTGTAATTTAAGTAAAGTTACAAAGTCTTTGATATTTTTATAAAAGTTGGAATTTAATCATTTTTGCCATTTTATATTTTGTTATAATATGTATAATCTAGAGACCGGATTATAGGCAATAGGGAACCCGATATTTAGTATGTGGCATATAATTTATAATATGTATAATATTTTGTGTTTATGTATAAATTGTATGCCGCATACCAGATATCGGGTTCCCTATTGCCTATAATCCGGTCTCTAGCTAATAATAATCATTTTATGAAGATGAATATGTAAATTTAATCTGAAAAATTCGCAATTTGGTATTTAGGTAACATCGTTTTTGAATCTTTTTTTTTTAATAAAATGTCTCAATTATTTATATTTTATGAGAATAATTTTTATGTAATTAAGATAATATTGGAAGTGAAATTTTTGTTATGTCTCATTCTGGAACTTCAATAAGATTGGTTTTGAATTTTCATATTTTTTGTTACACTAGAATTTATAAAATTTTGTATCTTACAATAGAATGTATCAAGAATTTAAATGAATTATTTTAATAAAAGTAACTTGATAAAATTGTTAATTTATTGAAATAAAAAATTATCTACTGAATAGTGAATACAGTATATTAGAAGGAGCATATTAGTGGGATAGGTGATAAGCATCAAAAGAGTTAAATATTAACATATTAGTGTCAGAAAATGAACCCAAAATAAAAATTTTAAGTAAATTTGTAGTATGTAGTATGCATTTTTTTGTAGTAGTATGTATTATTAGTATAGTAGTATGTATTATTTTGTGCATTTTAATCATTACTTTTAAATTCTTTTTTGTTTAATTCGAATATTTTTCTTATTTTTTAATTTATTCATTATATACGATTGATGATCGGAAATAACCGTGACATAATGTTATATCGTATTATGAATTTTTCATAATTTCAAATATTTTTAATCCTGACCTGTTATGTGATGATTATGTTTTTTTAAATTTTATGAATTATTGATTTTCTAAGTATTGTATTGTTCTTATTTTTTTATATTAGTGTCAAACTAGGTAATACTATATAAAATCTTACTATATTTGACATGATGGATCATAGGATTTTATTTGATAAGATACAACCAGCAGTGTGATACAACAACAAGAAGATACAACACTATGAATTTCGGAGACTAGCCTAATATCTAATAAAATCATATCTAACTAACAGAAGACAAATCGTCAAGTGGAGCGAATAACTGAGTTGCGAAGGCATAATGACATGTGGTACATCGCAAGGCAGTGCATTAGAACCACTTTTCATTGTCTTCTGTATAAACGACCTTCCGGCGAATCTGGAATGTCTAACTGCATTGTTCGCAGAATATACTGCTTATTTAGAAGAGTACCAAGACAACATGAAGTCTACAAAAGCACTGCAGTGCATTGGTTTGCATCAAATCAATTACTTCTAAACGACAAAAAAACGCAAAAGGTAACTTTCACTGCAAACAGGACTGACGAACATCAACAAAAGACAGTTAAATATTTAAGAATTGGAAATCACATTGGACACCTATCTTACTTTGGAACTACCACATAATTATTAAGCTAGCAAATTCACTAGGTACAGCCCTATACTCAATATGAAGAATAAAGGAAACAGTCGGAAAAGACACAGTAAAGGTCGTTTATTTTTCTATGTTTCATGCAAGGATGGTTTATGGTCTTCGAATCTGGGGCCATTCGACACATTTAAATTACATTTTCATAATGCAAAAGAGAGCGATATGAGCACTTGGACTACCCAGCAGAGCACACCCCAGATAGCAATTTAAGGTTTTTTTAAGCTTGCAACAAGCTTGTCATTCAAGGCCTGCAAGCTTACAAAAAGCTTTTCTAGTTGACACTTGACAAGCTTTTTTTGCTTTACGTGACAAGCTTGTCGATGAAAACCTTACGTACAGCTTGCGACAAGGGTTTCTTATGTTAAGCTTGTCGGCGACAGCCTTGCAGCAACCTTTTTACAAGGATTATATGTTAAGCTTGTTGCCGAAAGCCTTGCTGCAAGCTTTCCACAAGCTAATTACGTAAAGCTTGTTGTGACAAGCAAACGACAACCTTGTCGTAAGCTTACAATCATGTTATCTGGGACTGCAAGCCATTATTTAAAGCGCACAAATAATGACGCTACCCTCTGCATACATACTGTCGTGTTCCAAAATATTTGTTTTATACATTTTGAAATTTTAATTTGAGTAGAACCCACAAAACCAACATCCAATTTAAATTTTAATTTGTTATGCCATTTCAATATTTTGATTTTTTTTTTTGAGATTGAATATTATTTTGTGATTTTGAATTTGTATTGTAAATCTGAATTTTAATTTAGATTTTGTAAATAATTTTCGTGTAAATATTGTAAAATTTTGAATTTGTGCGTCTTTTCGCGCAAACAATTTTTAAATTGGCACAAAATTGAACAATAATTTGAACCTTTTAGCCAGATCCGCTAAAGTAGGCGCGGACGCTGGTTACTGTCAGTCAAAGTGCACAACGAATTTCACTTTTTCCTATATATCATTGGAAAAAGGACATTTTTTTATGTATATTAAAAAAATTTTTTTTGCCGATTATCCATTCGGTACGCGACAACTGGGCGACGGACAACTGGGCGACGGGTGAACTGGGCGATTGGTAGACTGGGCGACGGTCAACCGGGCGACGGACAACTGGGCGACGGGTGAACTAGGCGATTGGTAAACCGGGCGACGGGGAAACAAGGCGACGGGTAAATCGGGCAGCACTACTGTAAATTCCGGACATTCAAAAAAGAAAATTCTTATAATATATTTATGTAATACTGGTAATTTTCTATAAAATCTATTAACAATTTAAAAAATAATTTATTATTATTATTTATTTATTATAAAAAACTAAATTTATCAAAAAAATTAATTCATATTATAATTATGAGATATGCCAAGAAGGTATTCAATTACATTATTACGATCGTAATTGGTAACCTTATTTAAGATTCTTATATCAGCTTGCAGGTAACGTCTCCTTTTTGTTCTTACTTGGTGACCAGCAAGGTGTCTCTCATATTCAACATCGTAACCCTTTTGAATTGATTTTAATTTGTTAATAAAGTTCCACAAACTAGGGTGAGAAATTCCACTACCAAAACCTAATTGTATTTTTCGATGGCACGCTTCTGCAAAATTATTGGTCCTATCGGTTCCATTTAAAGTTCTTAGATATACGGACCAAATATCAGATGGAAATGTTGCGATAGCACGGGTTACATTGTTTCGAAGACGTCCTATATATGCGTTGGTGAACCATTCCAAAATGGGTTCTAGCTCTTCCGGCAAATAATTTTCTAAATGTGTTATAGCGTATATAACATCGTCTTGTGGAACAAATGCTGAAGATGTTATCATTTTTGCATGTAATTGATTTTCTCGGTTTATCCGTCGCCCACTTATACGTCGCCCACTTTAACCGTCGCCCAGTTGTCCGTCGCCCAGTTTACTCGTCGCCCAGTTGTCCATCGCCCAGTTAACTGTCGCCCAGTTTACTCGGCGCCCAGTTTACCCATCGCCCAGTTCTCCGTCGCCTAGTTGACCATCGCCCAGTTTCCCAATCGCCTAGTTCACCCGTCGCCCAGTTGTCCGTCGCCCAGTTACACGGCGCCCAGTTGTACGTCGCCCAGTTGTACGTCGCCCAGTTGTCCGGGTCCGTTATCCATTATAGTTTTCGAGAAAACTGCATTTGAAAATCAAAATTGTCCATTTGTTTAACATGGGAGTATTGCAAGTAACGGGTTTTCTGTTGACGCACGGAAAAAAAATTACTTGGTTCAAATAAGTACCATTTGAATCAAGAAATTCTCTGTTTTAAATAGCCGCACGCAAATATTTTCTTTTTGTAAGAAAAAAATATTCTTAATTAAGTTTTCTTGGATCATGAATGAAGTACTTAAAAATGTATTTGAATTAAAAAAAATCTTTTTGAATAAAGAAGTTCTGTTCTCTTCACTAAATTACTCCGAAATATTCGGGTTTTTGTATATTATGTTGTAACCGAAGAGTTGAGTGTCCAAGTATTACGGCATCATCTGTTGGACTTCTCTGGCGGAATATTATATATTTTATATTTTATTTTATTTTATATAAAACTTCGTCCGGTGTGGGGTTCGAACTTAGGTTTTCCAGCTGCGAAATCGTGGGATGAGTACAATTACCATTTGGCTATACTAGTCGAACTATTAAGTGAAGTGAAGTGAAATTAAGTTACTTACAATATTAATATTGATGTATTTAGAAAATAGTGTTCTTCGTTAAAATGAAATTTTCTTGAATCTAAATAATATTTCAAGTAAAAAATATTCTTGCTGGAAGAAATCTGATATTTTTAATACAAGCATATTTTATTGCGCAAAGAAATTATATTTTTAAATGAAATACATAATTTCAAGAAAATATTTATTCTTCATTTAAGAAATCCTTTTTTTCCGTGCGGTACGTGTACTTTGAACTAGTCTTAGTGATAGCGGTCACTCGCGTGTTGTAGTCCCAGACCGTCGTGGTTCTCCCACATCAAGCGTAATTCCATAGACTTTCAATACCAAAACTTCAATCATTAGATGAAGAAGATCAAAGTGCCTCCTGCACTAAACGCTTCACACGTCACACCGCTACGCTACGACTCGCGTGTTACACCTCGCCGCGTGCGGGCTACCCAGTCAAGGTGGGGCCGCCCAGTAGAGGTGGATTGAGTTAAGGGATGTTTTTAATGAGTTAAGCGCCTGCCAAAACGGCCCGGAGCGGAGGGTAGCGTAGGATCAGTTTTGGTTGGCGCAACCACGGCAAATCACGGTTCCACCGTAAAATGAATGAATTAAATTAATTTGGCTCCTCCCACTAATTTATATATGGTATTCTATATTTTAAATTTCCGATCTTTAAATGCCGTTTCTTCGAAAACAAATGGATAATCTGCAAAAAAAATTTTTTAATGTACTTAAAAAATGTCCTCTTTCCAATGGTATATAAGGAAAAGTGAAATTCGTGGTGCACTTTGACTGACAGATCCCCGGACGCTTTTCGGTCACAGGCCCGCCCCCGTTAGGCCTACGGCCTACCGGGAACTTCCCCATTTCCCGGTGGGCCAATCCGGGCCTGATAGCGACACACATTTATGGTTCGCATTGCAATTAGATAAATTTTATTTAAAATATTTGGATTATTATGGATTGCTAAAATTAATTTAAAAATTGAATCTATAAAATAACTAAAATTGCTCCGGTACATACTGTTTAACCACGTTAAACATGAAAAAAAAATTTTGTCTCATATAAAATGTAAAACAGTATATTAAAGAAAACCATACTGTATATATGTTAAGTTTAACTATTTAATGTGTATGCAAAATAATATCCTGCAACAATTGCAATTACAGAACATTAAGTAGGTAAACTTATCAGCATTTTTAATATAATTAACTTTTAACAGTAATAATAAATAATGAAATATAAGCAAAAAATGTAAATAAAAAGCCACCGATCCACCAAATAAACATAGTCTAAAACCTATCGTGTTTTATTCTACACCACGGCGACTTTCTGAGAATCCAAGCCTAAAAATTCGTTGGTGAGGCTGCCAACGCTCAGAAGTCAGCCCAACTCTCAAAATCTCTCCTCCGAGATTTTACACATACCATCTAAATTGTCGCATAAAGTGGAAAATATGAACCGACTATTAAGAAGTCGTCAGCTCTACTAGTACTACTACTTGCATTAATTGTTAAAAAGGAAGTTAGCATAAAAACTATAACGTTCCACAACAATATACAGTATACACCACCATAGGGGATGTATTTGAATTTTGAATCTAAGAATGCGATTCCGATTGAAGTGCTGCGAAAGAAGGAACTTATGTATAAAACTATACAATAAGCAGGCGCTATTTTTAACTGAGTTTGGCATTGGCACTAGGCTCTAGCAAATTTTCGGGTCCCTTATATTCGAGTGTAACTAGTATCATCGAAGGCCCAATTTTTGAGTTATTTTATCAATATTTAATTTTTATTTTTTTTATGTTCTCTCTTTTCGGGCCCCTATCCTGCCTAATGCACCTAATAGTAAAATAGACCCTGACAATAACCTGCGCAAGGAAATCAAAAGCCTTCCTCTAATTCAATTCAAAAAAATCTGATATGGACACCACATAACTTCCTTGTAATTTTTATAATAATTGTACAAGAATCTTGTTAATCTATTTATGCGCGTCATGAATTACGATTTTTGAAACGGACAATCGCAACCAAAAATAAGAGGTGCACAACTAGATGCTATAAGTGTCTCAAATCCAAAATTTCAACTTTCTATGACCTACCGTATTTGAGTTATGCGACATACAGACATCACAACGAAAATAGTCAAAATGGATTCGGGGAAGGTCAAAACGGATATTTCAGTCAAAATCTGGAAACCGAAAAAAATCGGGAAACAAAAGAACTTTTAGTAGAGAGAGCACTCTACAAAGTTGCGAACGAGGGGGAAATCTTTGGGGAAATTTGGTGTACAAGTGACGGGAAATCTCAGGCAATCTTAGGAAATCCGAGGAAATCTCAGGCAATCTTAGGAAATCTAGATGAATCCGATAACTTATTGTTATATAAGTTTCGTTATAATGTTAATTTAGCACTTAGAAAATATATATGTATACACCTTTGTTTTAAATCGGTTTTAAAGTTCTTGATGGTTTTGAATTACAGATTCCTACCTGTACATTCAGTGGCGTAGCTAGGGGAGCAGAGGGGGACACGTGTTCCCGGGTGCAACACTTGGGGGCGCCACGGTAGTGGGTGCCAAAATGAGTAATTTAATGAGTATATATTTTATTATTACATTATTATATTTCATTTTATTTATAAATCGCATAAATTATGGCATTCCTTTGGAAGAAAACGCAAAAAGGTAAAAAAAAAGCTCATTGATATATTGCCCCCAGAACCTATCGGTCCGAGAAGGGGCGCAGTTTGTGCCATGTCCCCGGGGGCAAATGACCCTAGCTACGCCACTGTGTACATTTCTTTTTGCGTTTATGTGACTAGGAAATGATACACCAGCGGCATTTTTGTAAATTTTGCCACTTATCGAACTGGAAGGTCAGCCCTCGAATAACAATTTCCCAAAGTTGCTGAGAAGGACAGTAGTAACTTCCACCGATGGTCAGGTTTTAAGCCTTTTTTTTGCTAAGCTGCCGAAGGTAAACATGTAAGTTCGACCGATGGCCAAAAAGGTACCCGGACAAAACATGTAAGTTCCACCGATGGCAACTATAATAAAAGTTTCTTATAATACTTATCGCAATGCTGCAACGATAATTCAAACTGACAAAAATTATTTTTTTTTGAAAAACTTAAAAAAACATATTACTTTTTTTTACAAATTCAAACTCTGATGTCTTTATTAATTTTTTTTTGAAATAAAAGTATACAAGTAACATAAATGTAAAATTAAATTTAAAAATGATTTACTAAACTCCCCCTCCTTCAAGATTCATCAACATTTATCTCGCAGAAGCGGTTAGAGATACTTTACACAAATTGAAATCTGCTAATCTGTTTAGTAGAATATAATTGAAGTAAATGCTCCAACCGTTTATGTTTTTTTATAGTATCAGAGTTACTGATTTTTCTTATGTGAAGGCTGTTAAGTTTGATATACTTTTCTGCTTGTACTTCTTTCAATTTCTCTAGAAACGTATATAATGGTGGGTGGGCAGTATAAAACTGTGAATTAAACATTATTATGAAACGACTCACACGCGTTGGTGGTTCGGCACATACTAGCTGAATTTGCAGCCCAAAGCTCAGGAGGATATGCAGAATTTGTATCTATATACGTGCGAAATAAATAATCCGAATATTTTTGCAACCGTGGATCGTCCGATATAATGGATATTAGGTCTTCGCTGTAGACTGCACCGACTTCATTCGGACTTAAATATTGCAAAGCAAAACTGTATCGCAACCAATTACCAATTTGCGAAGAAGGATCGTTATATTCTCCAGATAATCCAAATTTCTTAATATTCCTATACCAAGATTGGCCTAAATGGAATCTACAGCCAATGAGTGCAATATTTTCCCAAACGTATTTTAAGCTAGCGTGTATTGCAAGTTCAAAATCTACAGTGGCAAATTTTGGTTGGAACTGTAAATCGTGTTTGTTACAAATTTCTACTAACTTTAGAAAACAGTGACGGTACGTATCTTGTGACTTGTTTTTCAAAAGACAAAACACCAAAGGTATATAATAGCCGTTACTGTACCCATGTAGAGTAAATAACTGAGTAAAAAATTTGGTACAGTAATTGAAAGTACCATCCATAAAGACATTTTCAGTTGAAGTCAAAAACCGTAGGTTAGTTAAGCATGAAAATATGATCAAATTATTGTTACTATCATTTAGCATTAAAAATTCTTCGTCAGACCATGTCAAAACATTGATGACATCTAAAGCGGAATGCACATCTAACCTTGACGATGGTAAAGGCGGTTGTATTTGTCGCCTTGCATTATATGCATTCCTTTTAATACGCACCACGTCAGGTTCTGTAATATTAACAGCAGGAAGACTTCTTAAAGCAGCATGGAAAACCTTTGATGGTTTTTCCGAAATATCTTCAACTGCTTTTTTCTTGACAACCCCGCTTACCTTTTGTAGAAGTTTTTCTTGATCTTCCGTGTGATTATGTTGATCATTTTCTTTGGTAATAACACGCAGTTCTCCTTCTCCCATGGTGTATAGATTTGCTGAACAATTTTTATTGGTACAGCTCCACTTAATTGTTCCATTCAATAAAACAGTTTGTTTGTAGAATTTGAATCCTTTGTAAACTAACAATATATTACCACGAACACCCAATATTTCTGAAAGTGTTTTCATATTACCGACAATTAGTGTGGGATTTCTAGAAGTTTTTAATGGTCTCGTTTTCTGTTTGTATTTATATATTATTATTCATTATTATTTTTCTTATATACAGTGGTTTGCACCGCTTATAGTTAAGTGTTAGTTAGAATTAACTAATAGTTAAATATAAATTTTCTTTGCACCGTCGCGTTAACTATTAGTTTATACTTTAATTAATAGTTAAATTTAATCCCAACTTGTAGTACGGATTAAGTGGTAGTTAAACATTTCTAGTGAAGTAAAAACCAAGTTAAAAATGAATCTTTCAATAGAAATAATAAAAAATTATATGGAATTAGTAGACGATGATGATTTAGAAGTTTTAGAATTAATTTAATACGGAATTCCTAAACAAATTTATAATAGAGCCAGTTCAAAAATGGACTGTTTTACTTTTAGAAAAAGCGACTTAAATTTTTCTTGCCGGCCTTGTTGACAAGGAATGAAGTATATAATCCCGCTGCAAACCAAAAACTTTTTTCTTAAATTCTGCAATTTCTTTATCTGGATTCTGGATTTTAGGTAGGAGGGTAGAGAGGTGTCCCCACACGCACTTAGGCCACTAAATCGGGCCCATTGAACTGCCTCCGAATGCAGCGGCGCTCCGTTCTGTCAATCCTCAAGCCACCCTGTCGCCAGGATAAATTCGAGTATCTTGGCAGGCGGAGTGTCGCAATTTCTTCATATTTTAGTACATTACAAATTTAGAAGTTTGTAGTTTATTATTTTTTTTTATTTTACGTAGCTCACGATTTATTTTTGTATATAAATTAATTTAATTAAAAAAAACAAAGGTCTAAAAACAGTTACTATAAATTATAGAAAAATAAATAATTTGTAAAATAAATGTTGTTTGTCGAATTCCAGGTAGGAAGTTTACTGTTCATTACAAATTATTTATAAAAGTAGCTCAACACAATGAAAAGGTTGACCATAAAGTAACAACTTTTAGGTAATACAACACAAAATTACGGATTTCAGTGTTACCACCCTAGATTAACTATTAGTTACTTAACTAATAGTTTGCGACGGACGGTGCAAAGTATTTCAAATTTAATTATTAATTAACTTTAACTAGAGATTAGTTAAGTATCACTTTTTACTACAACCGGTGCAAACCACTGTTAATTAATTGTTGTGTAATCCGATAATCAATTATCAAATTAAAGCTTCCCCGCCTCCCACCCCCGACTAGTAAAAATATTATAAATAAGTAAATGTAAAGCACAAGACCAAGGCCATAGTTTAGAAATAGGTCATGGGGGGGGGGTAGAAATTACAATAATGGTTGGCAATATTAACACCGAGGTATAAAGACTGGAAGTAAAGCAGTTGACAATAGCTAGAGTGGCTTAAGCAGTATAGGGATTAGTCTAGAGCAGGGGTTCCTAAACTTTACAGACGACGGAACACTAACCCAATACCTTTTATTTTATGGAACCCCATATCATCAATGAGCTTTTTTTATTAAGACTTTTTCTCATATTTTCAAGAAACAATTGAAGGCGATGATTGAGGAACGGGATGATATTTGTAACCGTGGTATTATTTAATTTTAATAGCTAATATTAAATAATAATAATTAAATTAAATAAAAATAATAATAATATTAAATAATGCAACTATTTGGTCAAATTGTGTTGCTAGAAAATTGTTGAGGAAATCAGGAGGGATTTTGGGCGAATAATTGCTAAAATATCGGCAAAATTTAATCAGGCTATATTTGATGCCCTGGAGATATTCGACATGATTATTTCTTGAATAAATAAATTAATTATATTACTTTGAAAATTTGAACTTACTTATTATTGATTTGACATTTTGATAATTTTTAAAACGTTTATAATTTTGAGAACAAGTGATTGAAAATTTTAATATGCTTGACGGAATTCTGTATAAATCCACGAAAATTTTATATGTAATTATAAAATTCAATTTTCAAGCAATCTTTAAAAATACAGTTTATTTTTATATTATAATATAGTAATGATACGAGATAGTTATCATAATTTGAAAAGTAGCACTAATGTAAATGGTTCATTTGAAAAATTACTTTCTAACGTTACTAAATAACTTGACGTGTTTGAATTACCTACAAGAAGTGAATCGATAATTAAAATGTATCTAAGAAACTTGCTGAAATTTCACGACTGCGTTAGAAATATTATATTATTTAATAAAGTGGTTGGCATGATGACAAATATTAAAACTTCAAAACTCAACTCGATCGACATAGAAATAGAAAATAAACAAGCATTCTTACATGTTGTAATATATTTAGTGATTTATTCAATCCTTTCGGCATTTAACATTTATTTAATTGTTACCTTTTCAACTGGAAGTAATTCTGTCGGATTTATACCGTCGTTGATACTATTTGTTATTACGACAATATGTATTACCGGTGTCGTAATTGCCATGTATTTAAATCGCGAGGCATTTACTATTATTATAAAACAAATTGCAAACATCGATAAGCGTCTGGAAGACTTAAATGTTGTAATCGATTACAAGAGATTGAAAAAATTATCGGAAATATCATTGATAGGTTTCTTAACGTTGAACACGATTAGACTAATTTGTTATGCGATAATATTGAATTTTTCATTTATACAAAGTCTGCTGATCTTCATTTATTCGATTATGAAAACAACTCTGTTCCATGATTCTACGATACTCTTTTATGTAACTTCAAGACGGTTCAAATTAATTCAGAATGGTTTCCTTTCGATTGAAAGGTCAGATGTGAAAATAGTAAAAAGCAAAGTATACAAGTTTTCTGATTTGCACTTTCAATTATGCAAAACTTCTAATTTATTATTTGAAAATTTACAACTACCTGTGTTTATTATTATAACGGCGCTTTTTATTCAATCTCTACTAACTTTATATTCATTATATTTTATATCTGTTGCTGAAGTATCGCTTGGTGTAATGGTAATCAAAGTTATTGTAATGGTTGGAGTGCTTGGATACGATCTTGTCGAATCTGGTGCATTTTTGAAAATGGTTTCAGATACTTCCTACGAGGTATAATTTCGCTAACTTATCATATGTTTATTATCCTGATAATGTGGGTATATAAAATTTTAGGCAAATAAAACTGGCTGTTCTTTACATTACGTACATGGGCACTTTAACAATTCCGAAATAAACAATATCGTAAGTAATATTTTAAATTATTAATGCTTAATATTTCATTAACATTTTAAATAAATAATTACCCCCCTCTTATTTGAACCTATTAGAGTGCCTAATTTGTATTCCTAGCCCCCCTTTTGTAATCACTTTCAAAATAATCCCTTCCATTTCAAAGTATCTGTTCCCACCACCTCGAACAATATTTTATGGATTCTTTCTTAATTTTCTTACTAGTTCAACGCCTGATGATGCCATATAGTATGGTGAAAACGTTTGCGATAATTTAACTTACAGTGTATTTTATATGTGATAACTTAAAAATATTTTAGTTCTGAAAAGTGTTTCGTGCATTTTTGGGTTTTCTAAAATATTGATATGCTTAATATTTAGATAGGTCCGAAGGGTTACGAATTTTTATTTTTTCAGATAATTAATTTTATCAATTTTTTATTGATAGATTATTAAGGTGGGTTCACAAGTGGTCTGTAACAGTAACAGTTTACAATAAAATTTTACCCCAAAAAGGGTAACAGTAACGATAGCTACCTATAGGATCTATGGTGCTTTCCATTTATCTAACCTAAGTTGAAGTGAAGTTAAGGATGTATATAGGAGACAACGAATAAAGCTAAAAAATATCATCTATCGATGAAAATTTGTAAACATGTCATTATTGACTTTGCAATGTAATAAAAAAAATTTCAAATCGATTCAATAGTTCTTGCAGTTTTAATTTGACGTTTACCTTTTGTTAAAATTCATGAAATCACATCTATGGTTTTAATACATGTAATCTAAAGCAAAATTTTAAGAAATCTTTAAAAAATCTTATAATGTAAAAATCATTTTATGAAAAACATTTAATATTAGCTTATGTTTACCACCCCGTTATCGAGAAATTGATTAGTAATTCAGGTTTCAATAGTAAGTAATCTTTTCAACAATTTTGCCAACAGCTCTCAATTTTAATTAGAACACTTGTCAAATAATCATTATAATCAGCTTTGTTTCTATTTTAATGCTTATTAAAGTATTATTTCAGTGCAAGAAGCATTCATTAATTTTATTACGTAATAAATTGGATTTCTTCATAATGGGAGTATTTAAACCAGATTTTTCTCTATTTTTTGGGGTATGTATTTCATATAACAACTTATATCTTTACGTATAACCTGTAACAGTATTTTTAAATGTCAATCATGGTATAGAGTTGTGTTATATATTTTTTTGTCCTAGAATGTTACCTAAATCTATGTAATTGATCGCTAGTTTTACATAATCTTATTTTTTATATCCTCGCAATGAGAGACTTGACGCGATTTTTAAATGTATAAAACAATTAATTTTTTCAGCTGTATTCATAAAAATATTGTAAAACACTCTTTAAACCTATTTTAGTTAAAACGTGTTTTAAGGTTTACAGAGCTGTTTAACTTTCGTTCATTCATAAACGGTTGATAAACCTTTGGTAACTATAATTTTGTTCAATACGGATTCAAGCGAATTTGGAGTAGTTGAGTTGGTATCTTCGAAATATATGAACTACTTTGTAGTAAATGAACTAAACTATAACCTAAAAGTTGTTTAATTGTGTTGTAATTATAAAAACAATCAATTTAACAGCTGACAGAACACTACGATGCATACCAAGTGCATTCACCGGGAAGATGTTATTTGAATGTAACGTGTGAATTGCTGAATGCAACTTTTTGGAAATATTATATAAAAATTGTAGTTTATGCATAAAGTAGTAGTCTAGTAGCAGTCTTAAGGTTAATCTTGTAGCAATTAGAAGTAGATTTAGTGCATGGACTTCTAAGTCCATGGTTTAGTGTAAAAATTTTAATTTCAATAAATAAATAATTTTGAGTTGTTTCAAAACTTAAATTTAAGTTCAATAAATAAAATTGGCGGTCATCAATCATATTATTTATAACATGAATGGCATTAATATCACATTCCATCCATATTTTTTTTAAATAAGTAATTTGAAATATTAAAATTTTTTGACACAAAAAGCATAAAGTAGGGTTATTTACATACGGTGCTATTCAAAAAAATGTTTTAAAACACTCTTTAAACCTATTTTAGTTAAAACGTGTTTTAAAGCTTACATGCATTTTAACTTTTGTTCATTCATAAACAGTCGATAAACCTTCCGTAACTAAAATGGTGTTATAATACCGATTCCAGTAAATTTGGTGTAGTTGAGTTGGTATCTTCCAAATATATGAACTACTACGTATATAAATGAACTAAATCCTAACCTAAAAGTTGTTTAATTGTGTTGTAATTATAAAAACAATCAATTTGACAGCTGACAGTTGGCACTACGATGCATAATCGACGTACGTTTACACAGTTTACATTGGCTTGTTCGCTCTCTTTTCTATTATGAATTATTTGGAAGTATGACAAAGACAACCGAATAATATGCGTCAATTCACACAACAATAAAAAGCATAAAGTATGGTTTACATACAGTGTAAACTGTATTTTAAGTAAAAAATTTCCTTAAAATTGGTTTAAAGGTGGTTTAAAGAAGGCTCCACCCTATTTTAAATATTGCCAAGTTACAATACTGTTATAGAAGGTTTGCTAGGTTAAAATCCGTTTATGAATAGAGTTTTTTGACACATGCCTTAAAATAGCTTTATAAAGCTGTTGTGAAATGTCTAAAACAAGTTTACAATACTGTTACAGAAGGTTTGTTAAGCTAAAATGCGTTTATGAATAGTGTTTTTTGACGTTTTTGCTAAAATAGGTTTAAAGAGTTCTGTAAGTCGATTTTAAATTTTTATGAATACAGCTGTATGTTTGCGTAAAGAGATGCTTTAAGTTTGCAGGAAGCAAACAATTATTGTTATATTTTTGTAACATTCTGAAAATTTATAACATAAAACACAAATCAGACAATTAGCACTAATTTGCTTTTAACATTTTTTGTTTTCGAAACTACCAATATTTTATATTGCATAATTAATTTATTTCGATATACCTATAATTTATTATTTATGTAACAAAAGGTTTAACTTTTCTTATTAAATAACTTATGTATCTTTTTTTCAAAAGTTAGATGAACAAAGAATCGGAAAGTGAAAATCCAATTTCGAATACCTACCTTCTATAATATAGGTACATATTTGAATCTTCGGTTTTAGTTTTGATAATAGTCGTTTGCTGATTCCTTTTGTATATATTATTTATGCTTGAATTTAATTAAACTTGAATACATATGGGGTATTCCATACCAAATCGACCACTTTTGACCCCGACCCTTTTCGATTTAGCTGAAAGTTTTTCAACTTTTTTTACCCTATAGAATACGGTTTTCAGAATATTTTCAAATTTTTTTACGCAACCCAAAATAAGTTATGTATTTTTTTAAAAAATGGCTTTTTTATTTTCAAATAGTTGTAACTTTTTCAAAAATTGACCTTTCGGAACTGCATTATATTGAAAATATTTGTTTTAAATGTACTTTTCAGAAAAAAATACAAAAAAATTTTAAGATGATAAACTCCATGAAATTTTTGCTTTTTTTGAGAAAACCGTTATTTTCTCGAAGTTTGCCATTTTTTATTTTATTTTCTCAAAAAACACTTCAATTAATTCTGCAATTATTCCCCCTAATCCCAGAGTGGGCCGATCTTTTTTTCAATATTTTTATTCGATTGAATTTCCCGTGTGGTGCTCAAATCCGTGGTGTGGTGTCCGAGCACTCAAGCAACACAACTGTTGCCGGCCCTGATCATGGGACTAAGGTGCTATTTTTCATTCGGCGTGCGAAAGTTGTGTAATACTATTTCTCACAACTTCGTTGCAAATGATAAAATACATACACTCATTACAAGCGAATCTGTTCGTTATCTGTTATCTACTCATTGCACTGTTATGTAGATAAGTTATTATTTTCTATAAAATATTTCTTGGGTGTATAAGTATAATGTTTTTCTTCTCTTTTCGCTTAATATCCCCATTTAATGAAACTTTAAGAACAGTTCAGCCGTAGGTCGGGTCATCTCCAGGGTCACCTTTCTTGACCTGTTACCGTTTCGGCCCGACCTGTTTTCGCGTCCGGGCATTCCTTCGTTCCGATAGCTACACTTCACTTTGGGCATTTCTTATACAATCTGTATTCGATCGGAAACATAGCAGTGCGGCTAACCTGTTACATTCAATTTTATGTCACTCATTCTTTTTGGTAAAAAAATATAAAAAAAAGTTGTAAGAAAAAACTACTGTATTGATCTCAAAGAATACTTGAAACTTATAATTTTTTTTGTTTTGTTGCTTTAACTATTATTGCACATTGTTAATAATGCGAATGAATTGCTAATAATATTAATTTTTTTCCCAAAAGCAGTATAACTATGTAAACAATTTTAGGTTTTTGGATCAGCGTTGTCGTTTGTGGCTGTATTGGTTCAATATGATCAAACTGAAAAACATCGACTAAGAACAGAAAATGAAATGTAATATTTGTGGTATTTGCTATATATTTATAATAATCAAAGAACTATTTATATATTTAGATATAATGCTTATTTGCTTATTAACTGTATGTACATACATATTATGCATAGTGTTACAGAAGATTAAAAAATGACCAAAATTTACGATTTTTATACTTGAAAAATTGCTGAATGAATCTGAGTCAAAATTTAAACATTATGAATTCAATTTAGAGACCAATACTAAAAAATTTATTATTTATTTGAACGTGAGTAGATAAACAAAAAGAATTGAAGATCATTATTTTACAAAATAGAGGAATGGTTAAAAATTTTTTAATGAGTTGCGTTATAATGTGAAATGTAATAAATAATAGAATTTTTTAAATATGATAATTTGCGTATCAAACTAAATTAAAGCATTAAAGTATTTTTTATTTTTTTTAGAAATTATGAAATTTTTATTATAGGTATATTGCTACTAAGTAATTCTTAAATATCAAACATCAAATATTATTTTAAATAGTAAATTATAATTAACTTTTATTTAAATTAAGAAGGACTTCAAAACTTCTTACAGACAGAGATATTGACATAAAGATGCACAATTCATCGCCAAACCATGGTGACCTAAATTGAGTTAGTGATAAATTGTGCATCTTTATGTCAATATCTCTGCCTGGAAGAAGTTTTGAAGTCCTATGTACTTTCTAAAGCAGTTTTTCTGGCTATTTAATTTTTAGATAAAATAATAATGTTAGTCCACTTTTTGTTCATTTATGTTAGGTTTTTAAAATAATTAAAAACAATTCCATACACGAAAAGCTTGGAACTACACTTACAATCTTTTCGTTGTTTCAATGACAGCCAAAGATTGGTAAGTACCACATTGCCTTCAAGGAAACAGTTTTTTTTTATTTTTCTTTATATAAAATGGGATAGTTACTACTATTAAATGAGAAATTATATTCTAATTTAATAAAAAATATAGGTATAAAATTATCAAATTGTTCTTATAATACTGATTTTTGAGAGTCTTTCAAACTTTAAAAATGCGATAACTCCATAAAGTAGTTTTGCGAGTTACCAAGATTTGGCAGTAATCCGACGTTATTATAATGTCCGACGTTTTGGGTCGGATGTGATAAAATTCAGTAGGTACAATTATTCAAATATTAAAAATTTAAAAATATTATGAGTTTGATAAATTATTGTTGACAAATTAATATCATAATAATATTAACAATTTGATTCATTAGGAACACAAAAACATTTCCTTATAAATTACTATAGCCAGCAAGAAAAAAAAAGAAAAGAAATAAAATGTTATAAAAAATAACCCGAAAAAGCGAAAATTGCTAAAGAGCAGTATTTTTATTAATATAATTAATATACCAGGTGCTGAATGAGTTAGCCGAACATAGGAAATTAACATGTAAAAACTTATTTATGCAAATTCCAGCTTCCCTAATTATTTTAGAGAAAAAATGAAAGACACCAAAATAATGCAGAATTATAAACTACCAATGATAAGAGCATTAGATTTCATCTAACTTTTACTTAAAATACTAAAAAATGCTTTTGAAATAATTAAAAGTTTCATTTATCGGACTGGCCATGAAAGTTTCCATGGTAATTATTTTGGAAAATATAAATTAAATTGAATTTATTACATGGCCAGTGCGATAAATGAAAATTTTAACAATTTCGAAGGCATTTTTTGATCTTTTAAGTAAAAGTTAGATGAACTCTAATGGTCCTATCATTTGTAGTTTATATTTCTGCATTATTTTTGTGTCTTTCATTTTTTCTCTAAAATAATTAGGAAAGCAGGAATTTGCATAAATAAGTTTTTACATGTTAATTTCCTATGTTCTGCTTAATATGTCCGACTTTTTTACTTAGACATATCCACCCGATAAATTTAAACATACCGATAACCAATCAAATTAATCAAGTGACCAAACAGACAACCGTTTTGATTGGTTATCGGTATGTTTATACTTATCGGATGGATATCTCTAAGTGAAGAGATCGGACATAACTCATTCAGGACCCGGTATAACAATATGTACAGCCTTGTGCGAAATATTAGGCTTTCTTCAAATTCACCTGTTATGGAAACCGTATAGAATTTTCTGAAAATAGCAATGACACCACCTTCCTTATTTTTTTCTGATTTGTTTTTATGTTTTGGTCAACAAAAATACAAAATATTAAGAGTATTTTATCTGACATTGATAACATCGAAATTTTTTGGGTCATGCGCTAAAATAGAAAACAAAAATGTTTAAGAAACAAATGTGCAAAAACTTACCGTTTTTGAGTTATAAAGAAATAAAAAAATTTGATAAAAAGTAAAAAACTGCTGACTTGGCAAATTATAACTAATTCAAAGTTAAATCAATATAATCAAGAACCCAACAATGATAGACATGTTTCGACCTTATTAGGTCTCATCAGTATTATATAGTTGAATTCTTGAAAATATTGATTTGATATTGTTATGCCTTATATAGCATTTTTCATTTTGCATTAGCAAAATTAACTTTGGCAATGTTTTACGTTTTTTAAAGCAACTCCAACGATCGAATTTGATTGATGCAGTGAATAACAATAATATAATTTATAACATTTAACAGAACTAAACAAAACGTTATAACACAAAAATTTTAACAATAAAGCTAAGAATATACGCTAGTTGGACAGCTATGGTGCCGCCACCTAAGCGGTGATTTTGTGCATAAATTAGGTGAGAATCTGGCCATAATTGACCAGAAGATGGCGCGGCGTACGCATTTTGGGGATATTCAACTAGCGTATAGTACGTAGAAAAATTCTTTTGTTTTAACATTTTGTTTACTTCTGTAAAAATATTACAAATACATTCTACATACCACAAATTTATTTAAAAATTTTTATTTTGGCTTCATTTTCTAATAATATGATTATTGGAAATTGATTCTTGGTTGTTTTTGTCTGCCTTCTGATTCTCTGGGACATGGTTTGTTTAAGGGTTAATGGTTAATATATAGAAAACCATTTAGCCCAAATAAATAATTTAATTTAAAACAATTTTGTGAATGATTACCTAGGTATATAAAATTAATTGTAAAAGTAAATGGTAACTAGATATACTCATATACGGTCATACAGTGGCGTATTTAGAAAATGCTTTTTTGGGGGGGGGGCAGATTAAAGATTTTTCAGAATCTCGTTACGTGTCATTTTTTGGTGAAAAAAAAACACTTTGGTTGGACTAAAAATATTTGTCCGATATTAATCAAAACTCAAAACCGAGAAATTTGAATTTTTAAGCAAAAATGAGGGAAGTTTAACCTTCTGCTAAAAAAAATTAAAACTTGGAAAGCATATTTATTTACTTATCTTACTGATCACGGAGTTTAGCAGCAACTTACTGTATTACTTTGAAAGTTAATTGTAAAAATAATATAAAAATATAAAGTCAAAATTGTAAACCGGGGGGTCTGAGGGGTGTGGAAACCCTCCAGTACATATCGCAGAATTTCCACTCTTTTGAAATACTTGGAGAAAATAGGGGATTTATAATTTTACAAATTTTGCCAGGAAAAACCGGGAAATTTGAATTTTTAAGCATAAATGAAGTAAATTTAAACCTCTCTTAGACTAGAGAATATTAAAGCTTGGAAAAACGTTTATTTAAGTGCCTTACTGCTCAGAGTTTTACTTACTCCCCGTCCGCGGACCGACTTTCCAGTTAGTAAATAAATAAACAAATAAATAAAAATAATTGTATAGTTATTTGATGACCACCCTCTTTTTTGTTTGTGTGTTATGCTGTCTATCTTCTTCTGGATTTTTTTCATTTATTTCTATCTTATAATTAGTATAATATAATGTTTTCAAAACATTTCGTTAGAAAAAATTTTTAAAAACGGAAATAAAACATAAATTGATACTTGTATTTTGAAATTTTTTTAAATCTTTGTGTATATTATGTTTAATGTTTATGTATTGAAAATTAGGCTAACATATAATATAAACAAATAAGGTAATGTAAACAAATAAGGTTTGATATAATTTTTCATTGTAAATAGAATCTATTTGTTCTCAAACTAATAATGATTAGTTAATTATATAATATATATACAGATATTTTTGTAATACAAATTGCTAATTTCATTTTCATTTAGAAATTATTATTGTTTTGTTTTTGTAGGTTTCGTCTTTGTTCATAATAAGACATACAATATTTATGACATAATACTTTATATTGTAATCTGTCGTCAATTAATATTTAATGTTTGTGCTTTCATGTAATTGCAATAATGTAACAACAGTAATTCTATATAAAATATAAAAATTACTAGTAGGCATTATGTTGTTTCAATATCAATAAGTTATATTGATATATAAGTTATATTCTTACATTGTTAAAATGGTGAATATTGCTAACAATTACAACAATAATAATTATGATTTATTTCTAACAAAGTTGTTTAAAAGTGTCAAACTTATACATATTATGTGTAAAATTGGAGGAATTCAACCAATTCAACGAGTACGCAGAGAAAATCAAATTGTCTTGAAAACCGGAAGTCAAGATTTGATTTATACTATATTTTTCATCATTATTTATTTAATATTATTTGTGAGCAATGCGATTTTACTTTATCATGATGAAAAAATACCGATTCCAAATCCTGCTTTGCAAATGCTGAATGGTGTGTTTGGTGCATTTACACTTTATTTACTAATAACTTCGTACAGACTTCGTCTAAAAGTGCATGATATATATGTCAAAATCGCCGAACAAGATTATTTCTTGTCAACAATTAATGTACACGTTGACTACCATGCGCTTGAAAACAAATTTAAAAATTTTGGTTATGTAATGTTTGGTTTTTATATGGCCAAAAATATAATTTTGCTAAATTTAACTGAATTACCTATATACACAAAACCGCTTTACATCGCAGTAAGTTTTTTAAAAATTGTGAAGCATATAGAATATAGTTGTGTACTAAAATTATTATCTCAACGATTTTTATTAATTAATGACACTTTGGTATCTTATAAATTGAATGCAAATGACATAATGAGAGAGGAAATGCGGAAGAAAATATTTATTTTATGTCGTTCTCATTATAAATTGATCGAGATTGCTCAATATTTGAATGACCAATTTGGATGGCAGATTTTAATTTGCATTACGATGACTATACTTAATTATATGCAACAGATAATTATAACGTATGTCACTTTGTTTAAAGGCATCTTAACGAAGTTATGGCTAAAATTAATATTTTGTACGTTTTGGGATCTAGAAGACGTGTTTCCGGAAACCTATATTTTAAAGGTTTCAGAAGATATCAATAGATACGTAAATAGTTTTCGAATATTATTATCAAACATTTTTCAGAAAATTTACATTTTTAGGCAAATTTTATTGGAGCTTACATCCATGAGGTCGACCGGAGTTTAGTAAATGCTGAAATTAACAAAATAGTATTATGCCTTATTGATATTATTATTAAAAAACAAATAATAATTCTTTTTCAGCTTCAAAATTGTTCAATGCGAATGATGCACCAAAAAGTTTATTTTTCTGCAGCGGGGATCTTCGAAATAAATTTTAGTTTGTTTTACACTGTAAGTAAAATATGAAATTTCTTATAAATTCTATATATTACAATTATTATACAACTTCAATATTTTAGATATTTGGGACATGCGTAACGTTCATGATAATTGTCGTGCAAGTTGATGTTGGTTAAATAATAATTATAACCTTCAAGGTGATATTTAATACTTTTTCAGCTAAATGTATTAAAATTGCAGTTATATTTCTATAGATCCTTAAGTTATTTAACATTAACACTATATTGTTAGAGTGCCGTAATTAGTATTCGATTCCTCATGCAAGCTTTCATGTTTATCTTTTTATATACATAATAGCAGTGTAAAACAAATAAGATGTAATAATTATGTTTAAATAAATGTTGTGTATACAAATATCGTGAAATAACTACATATGTATTATAAAATATACAGGCAATGAGAAAAAGTGGGCTAAAATATAATGAAAAATTCAAAAAATTATATTATTCAAAAAATTATATTATTCAAAATATATTTTAAAATAAATCAATTCGAATTTCTTTCCTTGTAGAACGTTAAAAGAAATACACTTATTTTGTACTTGTAGAAATTTTTTTCAATATAATTTTTACTGCCTATTTATAAGAAAATCAATAATTCGATTATGTATCAGCAAGTATCAGCGACTATTCAGGAAAAAAATAAATAACTTTAATCAGGCCAAATAAATCAACCAATTCTAAGCTTTATTTGATTCGTCAAATACAAATATATACGATTTATTTGAGATAAATAAGTTTTCTAATGGTCAAATAAATTATATTTTCAGTACATATACCTATTTATTTTGTTATTAATTTATAAATTATATAAATTTAGTGAAAATGGAATTAAGAAGTGCAAGAAGCCATAAGAAGAAGGAAATTGAATGAAAACGATTAGTAAATGAAAAAGAATTGCGCTTAGGATCAAGAAACGCCCCAAACTGTAAAAAAATCGCAATATAATATTATAATATATTTAAATTTAATTTATTTAAATACACATTTTCAAGTATTAAAATTGCTTACCTATAAATAATTAATCTCGTTTGTAATTTATTTATTGGTTATCCAATTGCATTAGCTTAATGTACGGTGATTATCGAATCAATTTTTATAGAAAAGTAAGCCTAGATTTAATAGTTTCGGTGTAGACATTTGTAGTTTCAAGTGTAAGAATGTTTTTCAATGATAAACGCAATGTTATCAAAAATAACAACACTATTCAAGATTTCGTTTTTACGCAGCTTTACTATTCGATAGAACCAGTGCTAATATTATGTAAAATATTTGGTCTTTACCCAATCCTACAAAATAAACCAAAAAAGGAAATAATATTGACGCACAACGATTGGACATATTTTATAATCTATTATACCATGTACATGATACTTTTTATGTATAATTACAAATTGGTCGCACACGAAGAAATTCCGCTCTACATCTACAAGATTTCTGAAACTCTTTATATTGCTATAGTCGGAATAAATACGCTCATGATAGTAATTTTTAATTATTTAAATAGACGTGAAATTCGAAATTTCTTAAAAATTCTCACAGAAGTTGATTGTTTTTTGGGCACAACAAATTTAACTATGAATTACTCAGAAATGCGCAGAAAAACGCTGAAAATTATTATTTTTATGCTTACATTATTTACCGTGCGGGAAATGACGTTTTTTTTTATTGAAGAAATAATATTTATACAGCACATTTTATTAATTTTAAGTTTCTTAGTAAAATTCCTGTTTGTGTTGGAGTTTTCTGTATTGATCTTATTACTTACACATAGATTCAACGAGATTAATGATTCAGTTAGAAGCACTAAAGATGTTAAATATACGGAGAGTAACATTCGAATGGGAATAAAAAATTTGTATTTCTTGTGTCGCTCACATTTTAAAATGTGTGATCTCGTTCATGTTATTAATTCGGCATTTGGTTTTCAACTATTAACTATGACAATAATGGCTATTTTAAACTTTTTGGGACAATTTTACTTTCTGTATATTTTGTGCTCCAAATCTGTAGACAACAGCTATCTCAAATTGGCAGCGCTTATAATTTGGTTTCTTGCAGATATAATAGAATTTGTGTGGTTAATAAAAACTTGCACTGACGCCAGTGAAACTGTAAGTTTAAAGTGTGTATGTATTATATAAATATTTTTATGTTCAAAAATTTTAGGCAGATGATTTTGCAATATCTCTACACGAATTACAAAATGCAGTAGAAAATGTTGAACTTGAAGGACACGTAATAAAAATAAAAAGAAATAAGCTAGATAACATTTTAAAAAAAATATTTTTTCTAGATTCAAATTTATTCGCTGCAGACTTTACATCAAAAAGTCAATTTTTCTGCTCTTGGATTTTTTGATATAGACTTCTCCCTGATTTATGCAGTAATAAACTGTTAAAATACTTTAATAAATTGAATTACAGTTGTATTTATTTTTAGATGGTGGGAACAGTTTTAACCTTTTTGGTTATTGTCGTACAGCAGGATCAGTCTCTGGCCCTCTTGGAAACTACAGAGAGTTCAGTAACAGATAATTCCTCTATGACTACTACAGATTATTTTTAAGATAATTTATTGTTTATTAAAGTATTCAAAGGATTACATTTATTTAGAGTAGCCCTTTTCACAATTTAATTAAAATTATATACCTAAAATTATTTTTTTATTTAAAATATTTTTCTGTCGTTAGAAGGTTGTTCTTTGGCTTTCCGCTATCAACTAATAAAATCAGAACACGATAAAAATAAAGCATATTCTGGGGTTTAAGCGGTTCCGGCTTATAAATCACAATTAAGGTCAAGTGAATTTTAAATTCAAGTGAGAAAATGTATTCTTGTGTTAATAATATGCATAATATGCAAATATTTCTTGGCTATTTAAATTAGACCTAAATTTGTTATCAAATTTGAAATTTCCTGGTATACAATCTTACGTTTACTTGTTAGACATATTTTCATAAAATGTGTGGCTATAGTTTCGATCATATTATTATTCCAGGATCGTCAACATCTCACTTACAGGTCAATCATATCATATTATCACATCATGCTAATAGCACAGTATAATTAGACTAAAAAACACCCAAACCGGGAAATCCAAAAAATAAACGGTTTAATTGCCACAAGTACTAAAAAGTCTTCCGTTCTAGAGCGACGGGTTTGGAGGGGCGAGGGGGGGAAGGAGTCAAAGCCATACGTTTCTACAGTTTTTGTCAAATATCTCGAAAATTTTCTACAAAAATAGTTCTATAAATTTTTTTGGTAAACTCTATAGATTAGGAGATATGGGGGGGGGGGACAGTTTTGATAATTTTCTTACTTACTTTTTGTTTTTACTATAATTTTTAATTAATTTTGGAATTTTGTAATGACTGATGGTAGTGATGGAGAAGAGAAGTGATATTAACCCTGTAATGCACATTTCACGTGGAATCTCGTTAACCCATTCATGCGCGTCATAAACTATGACCAAAATCTGTACTAAAATCTATTTCGAGTAGGATTTTCGTAAATATTATTACATAGAAACCTTTTCCTAACAATTACAAACACAACGAAAAAAAGATCAGCCAAATCGGTAGAGTCGTTCTCAAGTGATGAGCGTATACCGGGTGCTGAATGAGTTAGCCGAATATAGGAAATTAACATGTAAAATCTTATTTGTGCAAATTCCTGCTTCCCTAATTATTTTAGAGAAAAAATGCAAGACACAAAAATAATGCAGAAATATAAACTACAAATGATAAAAGCATTAGATTTCATTTAACTTTTACTTAAATAGTCAAAAAATGCTTTTGAAATTGTTAAAAGTTTCAATTATCAGACTGGCTATGAAAATTTCCATGGAAATTATTTTTGAAAATATAAATTAAATAGAATTTATTACATGGCCGCATTTGGCCACGTGGGGAGCATTTTCGCATTAACTATTCTTACGTTCTCCCGAATAGACAGAAATAAAATTTGTTGAAAAATTACGGAAATTACTGTTAAGCAAATCAATTAACAGCAATGAATTCTTCTAAGCAAAGTAAGAAAAGCTGATTTTAGGAATGCGACAATGTACGATAGACGAGACTTGAAAAACTATGAGAGAAAGACTGACGAAGAAAAATTTAATGCTGAAACTCCAAATGAATATAATGTTTTATCAACAACTAGGTCAAATATTTTAATTTTAGATTCAATGCTGATGTGCAGACTGATCAACAGTCCTTGCGAAAATGCGCCCCACGTTTTTAGTCATGGAAAATCATAGTACATTTTGAGTATGTATATCAACCTGGTCTGCAAGGCACTGAAAAAAATTTATTTTCTAATTTTTAGTCCACTGAAAAATCAATAGTAAAACGTGGTTTTTTAAAAGTTTTTTTTATTATATATGAGGATCTCAGATCTAAAGTGGATCAAGTCCGTTCAACATAGTTTTGAGATACTGAGCGTCAAAGTTAACTAAGCTGTCACGAATTATTTAGGAAATAGTTATTTTTATCATTAGGCTGGAAACTGAATTTTTCAGAGTACGAGTTTTGTTACAGGCAGAGGCGGATTAGCCGAAGCCTGTATTTACAAGTACTCTTAAAACAGTTTCCTGCTGCATGATAAACGTAATTTTTTACGCCGGCTTGTATAATTTGTTACAAAAAATCATAAAATTTAATTATTTTTTTAAATATTTGGTATTAAACGTCAAAATTTGACGTAAATTTGACGTTTAAATTTTATTATTTTTGTTTCTAGACTAGGCTTGAAAAACAACTTTTCATGCCGTATTTGAAATATGCAATTGAACACTTGCCTGACAGAGGCGTAAAAACTAACTTTGATGCGTTTGTTATTAAGGTAACTTAAAAAACGTAAACAAGTAAACAAACGCACACGTGGACATGATCCACTATACAGATAAATTAGTTTGTCTAATTTATCCATGATCTACCAAGTCCCTGAATGTACCTAGCCAGCATTCAGAGCCTGAAGGATACTATGCCTTCTAACAACAACATGCGGAAGCAAAGGACTTAGTCCACTACACTTCGGAAAATATATGTGTGTATAATGCTAAAAGTGGACTTAGCTCAATTTTTTTTAATTTTGTGACTTGATCCACTTTAGCTCTGAACGCCTCATATATAGATTTGTATGTCTATATGTAATTTTAACTAAATGTATTAAAATGCCTTTTACACATGCCAGTCTGTAACTTACAAAGATATTTTTTCATATAAATATATTAATCCTGGAAAAAAGTATTCAAGAAAGGCAAAAATTTATTAAAACTTTCCTCCTCCAGATCTTCTAATCTGTGGGGTTTACCAAAAACATGTTTAAGACAATTTTTTTAGAAAATTTAACGGTCTTTAATTTTGTACAGGGTGGGATTTGCTCTATCTAACGTCATTTTCGAGATATTTGACAAAAACTGTTTAAATGTATGGTTTTGACTCCTTCCCCCCTCGCCCGGGAGACTTTTTAGTACTTATAGAGCAACTGATTATAAACATTTTGTGAAAATCCAACCTCTTATTTTTTGGATTTCGGGGTTCACATCTAATTATACTGTACTATAAATTGCAACGATGATAACAAAATTTTAAAGATTTATTTGATATTGTCACTTAACTTAATTGCAGGAGTCGAGTCGGCAACTTTCTTTAGCTGCATGTTAAAATCAACCAAAATGGTCAAGTTGATTTAATTTTCATTTTGTCACCATTTTCATACATACAACTATACTTCCAGTTCACACATCTTGAAATAAACTTAATTTATCATTTACTATGTTTATATCTTATACTTTATTTTTAAACAAATAAAAAAAACAATTAAACTATAAATAACAAGTTAAATTCAATAATATAATCAAATATATCTTAAGCTTTCGACGATTTTTGTCGTCTTCTTCAGAATTTTATTTAATATAACTTGTTATTTATAGTTTAATTGTTTTTTTCTCACAAGTTAAGATTTATATATTTAAATACTTTATTTTTATGCAACTTAAGTGGGTCACTTGAAATTATCAAATGACCATGGGTCATCTAATACCCATGGGTCATAGGTTACCGTTACCGACGCTTGTTCTATTATATTCTGGCCATCCAAATTCATAAAATACAAATTTAATAAAATAAGATAATAAAAATAGTCAATAAAATTGGCTATTGCAGGAACTTATTTAGTAGGTAATGATATTTACTTTTTATATTATTTGTTTACTTATTTATTTATTTATTTATTTATTTATTAGTTCTATTTTACTTATAAATTAGCGTTAAACGTTTTGCTTACTAATATAATATAGTATAGATTATAGAATATAGAAGATACTGTTATACCTATTATATTATGGGCACTGTGTAAACTTGACTTTCAGTCGTATTTGTTTTTAGGTTGCAGTTCCACTACAGCCACCCACAACCATCAACTAATTTAATTGGTGCATATATAAAAAATAAACCATACTTCGTTAATTTATTATATCAATTTATTAAATTATTGAAGATATTTAAAAAACACAACAGATACTTAGAACTCAAGCTGTTTGTTCTGAAAATATTTATTCAATATCAATAATCTTTAAATGTTGTTTTGTAATTTGTATACAAAATAATATGAAAAATTTTGTTACAAGAACACTTTTAAGTAATAAATTTTTTTATCTAGTATTAGGAAAACAATTTTAATAACAAATTGTTGTATTTAATTTTAAGATTATATCTTAGTTTTATTGAAAAACCCTCTTTTTGTCTGCATAACAGCTTCGAACAAGTACATAATATGCTCAATTTCTTTTCTAGTTTCTTTTAAAACTCCCTAAATATCATTTGACGAAGGATAATATTCTGCATTGTATTGCAATATTCGCTTGCCTGGTGGTAAAGCAATTTACTCTAGTATTTGCTGATATTCTTCTTTGGTAAAAATTTCTTTAATTTGAATAAGTCCTTTAATCCAATATTACCTAAATAACTACCTTTTCCTCCCCAGAAATGTAAGAAACCCTTTCTCCTTTACATCGCCGAGCGAAAACTCGATAATGTAAGCCAAAATTTCAAATTCCGATTTATCAGACTACAGACTTATTTCCATTAGTTATTCCACCGGCTTCGATATTGTTTGATTCAGATCAACCTGTTTACTTTATTTTGTGGTATCCTATAAGCCATCATTATTTAAGCTATTTCTAATAAAAGTCATATCTTCGCGTTTGGTAGTCATTTGGTGTTTTTCAGTGGACTTACGGCTCTTGTAACTACCACATTTATTGAAAATTTATATTGCCCATTACAACTGCTCCTGATGTTGAAGCTTCTGCTCATGTCGTTTTAATACAAGTAATAAATATTATTTTTAGTCGCATCTGAAGATATGTGCCACATACAAAAATATAACCTGAATTTAATAGCGAAGAAAATTTTTTTTATATTTTGATAAAAATGTAGTTATATTTTTAAAATTTTAACAAAACGTAGTAAATTTTTTGTATTCTTAGATCAGGGGGGGGGGGGGAAAGTTGATATCCCGTTATAATATCTGCCTTTGCCTGATGGCAGTATTAGAAAAGGTGAAATTTCAAAAAGAAAAAAAGCCAAGGAAATCTCAGAAACTTGAAAAAGAAAATAATAGAATTAATCTATGAATTTTCCTAAGATTTCCTTGGGAAGAAAATAGTATTCAAAATTTCACTAAGATTTGTTCATAGAATTTCCTAAGATATCCAAAAATTTGCTTGGATTTCTATTCATTTTCGCATATCACGATTTTCCCTTCGGTTTTCCAGTTAGTACAAAACTAAGGGGAAATTGACGGAAAAGTTGCATGTGCTAGTGCTAAGGAAAATCTGAAGAAATTCTATAGATTCTTAGAATTCCTAGAATATTTGTAGAAATATTGAAAATCTCAAGAATTTCCATAGAAATTTCAAGAAAATCTCAGGAACCTCGAGAAAATTTTAGTAAATAGAAAATAGAGAGAAATGAAGAAAATTCTAGAAAATCTTAGGATATTCTAGGAAATGGAAAATTCTAATGTATCTTAAGACATCTAGAAAAATTCAGAAAATTTTAAATCCTATGAAATCTCAGAAAATGGAAAAATCAAAAAGGAATAATCTATAATATTCTAGATTTCCTCAAATTTCCGATGATTTCCTTTTAGTTTTGCATATGACAATTTCTCCATTATTTTTCTACTTAGTAAAAACCCGAGCGGGAAATTTAAAGAAATCCGGAAAAATTTTAAGAAATCCAAAATATCTCATTAATTTTACAATCTTAGGAAATGTAGAAAATTAGAGGAAATAGAAAATTATAGAAAATCTTGGAAAAATATCCAAAACAATTTCGGAAAAATCTTAAGATTTTCAGGAATTTTGGAAATCTTTCGAAGAGAGGAATCACAGAAAATTTCAGGGTATTTTAGGAAAGCTAGACAATGTAGCCGAACTGTTACATAATTTACTTTCATATTTTTTATGTTATAAAATACAATTCCACGAATTTATCTAAAATCTAAATGAAGCTATGTCCAGCACCCTGTAAGACTGGAATGTAAAGTCAACAACATACTATTAGTCGAATAAATATTACACCTCTCTCAACTCTCGATATTTCTTTCTCATAGTTTGTTTGCAAATGTGAGGGATTAATATGGAGAATAAATATGTATATGAGCATTACTTGAAATTGTCGCCCTTCCGTATGAAGAAAACATGAGCCGCTGACTGCTATATTGTATTGATTTTATGAGCTTTTTATATTATATAATATTTAAGCAAACAAATACCGCATTTACGATAGTAACTCGATCGATTGCTTAAAAACATTTTGATTATGACGTTATTACAGATACATATACCTATAATTTTTTTTTAAATCTAAAGTGAAACATTGAAAAGATTGATTTCTTCTTTAACTTTATCGCGCTATCTTGGTTGTAGAACTAACTTGAAAAAAATAGATTAAAGCGAGACAAAGGAAAGTTGTGTAACATAAAGCGTAGTAGTAGAGTCGATGTCGGTCAGCTGTGTGTCGGTGAAATCGGATTCTCTGTTTTGTTGATATACAATATTGTATTAATAAGATAATGTAAATAAACAAAACGGCAATTAAAATTACATTTTTATGTAATTATATAGGAAATGTGATAATTTTACGAACTATTAGTGATACTACGTAAATAATTTTGACCTCGCAAAATGCTAGTTAATATTTTGATTGAAAGTTGCAGTGAGTGTAGTCTATGTTCTTCTGTGAGCGACTATTAATTCGTCAATCATTTTTATTATTTTTGAAAATCACGAGGTATGAAAATTTGCATTTGTTTTTAAATCTTTGTACACCAAAATATTTATTTTCGTCTGTTTTAAAATAAACGCGGTTACTTGCTTTCACAATTACTTGGCGTTTTTGTAACCTTGTTGTGTTCCTTCGTTTTTGCAGTATGCAGTAATCATGTACTACATTGTATCGACAACATTAAAAAGATCGATACTAACTTATTTTTTTTAGATGTCGAGGATTTAAATTTCATTAAGAAACAATATCTATATGTTACTAAACATAAATGCAACAAAGTTATAAAAATTATATTTGTGTATAAACTTACTTCAATTTTGGGTATTTAATTAAAATGGCACTTCGTTTAAAATTACCTGTCGAGGTACCTTTTGTAATTATTGTATTTGCTTTTACTCTTTCTGGTGAGTATTTTGCTTTACTATTTCTATTTGTGAAAAAATAATAATAATGCAGTGTAACTTTATTAACACAGGAATTACCATTTGACATGACTTTTTAATACATCATAGTTATAATATACTATGGTATTGATATTATTTATTACTAACTAATAATAATTTGTATTATCCTCATGCGAATACTATATGTACTAAAACGTTCAACACAAAGAAAAATCATATAAGGCTGATACTTTTTAACGTTGGTAATTCAAATATTTGGAAGCTATTTTTAATAATAATTAAAGCATGGCCTGTGCAGAGTCCTATTATAGTATATTATAGTAGATAGGGTACCCAGTTTTCGACCTTCACTATGGGGAGGGGGGGGATTTCGGTTATCTTAAGAGGTAGAACATTGCGTCATTTTTAAATAATAATAAATAACATTTATTAACGAAATTATTTTTCGGACAATTTTTTATTTAAAAACGTGGTAAATTTTTGAATTTTGAATTTTTTCAAAGTTTTTAGAAATCAAATTAAGGGGGCAGTTCCTTCGGATTTCACCCTAGCAGTGCTAGGTAAAAGAATTTCTTAGTTCAAATTGTTCATACTTCATGTGACAAGCTCAGTTTTGATAATTTTTGGAGGTTATGGTAAGTCAATTTTGTACACGTTAATCTATATTTTTGTTTAGTTCGAAATTTTTTCTTATTTTTCAATTTAATCGATTATGTACAACTAAAGATTGGAAATAACCATGAAATAACGTTATATTGTACTATTGTATTACGAATTTTTCATAATTTCAAATATTCTTAATTCAAACTTGTTATGTGATAATTGTCTCTTTTTTAATTTTTTGAATTTTGCTTTTGTACGTATTGTTATATTTTTTGAATTTAACCATAAATACATACTAAAAACCACAAATTTACTTAAAAATTTTTTATTTTGAGTTCTTTTTCTTGATACTTTTATGCTTAGATTTATTTTTAAGCATTTTTAGTGCTCATTTTAGCACATTTTCGATAAATTAAAAAAAATTTTAGTAGATACATAAATACCTACATTTATTTTAGACCGGGAGCTAACGACGATTTGACCAAACCCATTTTATAAGTCACAAAATTATTGTGTATAAGCTAAATTAGCTCATCTATTAGGTATAGCTGGAAACAATAGATCTTCCCTTAACAGAAGCTATACAAGTGGTAAATATCTTTCAAAATACTATTTCAAAAGCTCCAGTTTTTTGGCAAAACACGTTCAGTGTTGGCAAAAAATATTGGATTCAATTATACATTAGAGCAGGGGTCTCCAAACTACGGCTCGCGGGCCAAAAACTTCCCGCCAGCACCACCAATCCGGCCCGCCAGAGCGGGCCTGATGTGGCTGGTATCCGGCCCGCCCTTTAATTTATTTTAATAAATCAAATCAAATAAAGTAATTATACAAAATAATAGTCAGATATTTTATTTACCGACTAAAAATAGTTGTCAAAACACAACAAAAGCTGTCAAAAAGCAATCTTAATCTAATAAGGTATAGCTGTAGAGACTAACGAAAATATTCGAACCCTCCTATGTTAACAACGTAATTGTACCGTAAATAACCGTTTTTTGACATATAAAAATCGCATTTACAGCAAAACTTTTTCGACACTTTTAGTTAACAATTTCATTCTTTTCAATTTTGTATCTAATACATTTTTCAATTTTGCAGCCCCGTTTTTGACTGACAGCAACTTAAACAAAACTCCGGAAAACACAAAAAATATTGTCATTTTTTTTTCTTGAAAACGTGATTTTGTACATTTATGTTTATAAGCATTTTTCTATTTTGTTGCACCGATTCAGAAATATAGATGACGATATTTTTTGTGTTTTGAAGAGTCCTGTTTAAGTCGTTGCCAGTCCAAGACGGGGCAACAAAATTGAAAAATGTATAGGTACAAAATTGAAGACAATGAAATTTATAACAAAAAAAATGTTTAAAAAGAAGCTTTGCTGTAAATGCGATATTTTATATGTCAAAAAAACGGTTTCAAAATGTGCAATTTACATTGTTAACATAGGGGGGTTCGAATATTTTTGTTAGTCACTGTAGCTAGATATTGGCCCTCGGGACTTTGTGGAGTAATCAGTTTGGCCCTTAGGCTAAAAAGTTTGATACTTGATAAATGATATTTACCTTAAAATAACACAAAACTTGATGGTGAAATTTAAGAACGCTTCAATTACCACTGTGGATGTGTGGAGGTGTAGAACGCAGTTTTTCCATTTTTAAACACGTGATTGTCACAATAAATTTTTAATGAAAAATTTAGATGAAAATGTAATAATAAATGCATTTTTTTTTAGAAAAAAATGATGTAGAGAAATTATTTTATTATATTACTGTTTATTACTATTTCTTGTACTTTATTACTCTTTTCTTGGGTTAAAGTCCGTACTCTAATTATAACTATAAGCAACATTGCAACAATAGAATTTTAACGGCTCCCACAAATTCAAAAGTTTGAACGAAGTTGCTGGCGACTAAACCCCTAACAATAAGTGTTCCCAGTTTATATAAATTTTATTTTCATTAATTTCTATGTTGGTAACCTTATTAGTAAGGGTTTACTTGTATATTATTATCCATATTTTCTCTTTACTTTTTACTGCTTGTCAAGGCTAAATTATAAAGTTGTGCTATTTTAGTACTATTTCATACACAGTTCAGTGTATGCGTTTTTGCCCAATTGTTTTCGTCAGACGAATAGATGATTCAATTGCATTGAATAGATTTAAACGTTGTCATTTATGTGTATCTATATTTATACGATTTCTGCTTTATATTTTGAATTCTAATAGATTTGAATGCAATAAACTAAATTATTCTGTATGCTATGCTTCTCTGTTTTCTACCATTCTACCATAGCCAGTATGAGTTACTGGGATGATGTAATTTAGCCAAAAAGATTGTTTAAATTTTTTTTTACATTTTTTGTTGTAGTTTTGCTGATCGCATTAGTGTTTACGTCAACCTAAAGTGTCTTTGCTTATATGGATTTTGAATTTTGTAGTTGAATTTAGTATGTATAACGAGTATATGTATAAGGTTGACACTTGGAAAGTACATGTCGGACTACCAGTAAAATACTGTTGCAAGTTAAAAATCTTCTTTTGCAATTGACGTATACCTGCAATGTAAGGTAATAAGTTCGTAAATCGCAAAAAACAATTTTCGATTTAAATACGACAGTATTTTACTAGTAGCCAGAAATTCATATTTTGTGTTTCGAGAATATACCAATATTTACCTATACACATAAAACAATTGGACAAAGAAAATTTAAAAGTATATAGGAAAATAAATAAAAACAAGAAAGTTAATTAGGCAGTTTAGTTTAAGAAAGTTAATGTACCAATTAAAATTTTTTAAATTATTATAGTTAATAAATAATAATCATTAAAATTAGATAGTCTTTGTCAATTTAGGAACTACTAGCAAATATTAAATTACATTTTATTATACTATTAATCAATAAATTAATTAGTATTATATATACTGTTATTTACGGATATTGCAGTAACAAGTAGTAACCATGCATAGATAACAGATACATATATTTATAATAATTGTTAAGTATGATGCATTTCAATATTTTCAATAAAAGCTACTGAGTTTACTATCCATACGACTTAACAGTATTAAATAAATATAATAAACGATATAATATAGTAACCTAAATAAGAACTCGACAATTAATTGTCATGAATAATAATTATTTTGATTTTGCAGATACTATCACTGTAAACTGGTTAATGTACCGAACATGTGACATATCTTTGCACATTAACAAATCTGATTGCTTGAAACTATTATATAAGCACACAGATAATTTTACTGATGAATTAGAAAAAAAAGTACAACCTTATGTTACCAATATCACAATGACTAAAGATTTATTAACGGCAATATTCTCTACAGTACTCTGTTTATTTTTGGGCTCTTGGTCGGACATCTATGGAAGAAAACCTGTACTTTTATTAAGCTCAGGAGGTATTAAATATATTTTAACTTTAAGTTTATGCTTTTAAATTAAAAAATTGTAAATACAATAAGATACCTTGATACACTATTTACCAATATTGATGCTCTTAACCATAGGAGCATAACATTATAATATCTCAAATAGTAATATGTAATCGATCCCACAATAATTGTCCGGACACTTTTCTTTAGCATTTTCATAACAATGCTTTGTTTTTTAAATTCTTAAAATACGATTGCATTCCTGTGTGATCCAAAGTCTAAAAGCGATGAATCGATTTTGGTTTAAAACCACACCATTAATTTATTATATTTCCTGGTAAGTCATTTTGGCTTCAGGCAGTCTTATCACATATGCACCGCATAGTATTTGAAGAAATTGAAGAAAAAGAAGAAGAAATTATGAATAATGAAAAAAAATTTCAACAACAGTCATTAACATACAATTTCATTCTATAATATTAGATCAGTACAATTGGTACAAATAACATTTCAAAGAAAATTTTTGTATTTGTGTGTGAGTGATTAAAACAAATAAACAAAATAATAATTCCTATTTTTACTGCAAATTTTTCCGAGAAATTCAAGTTTAAAAAAGACTTATGTAGTACATCTATATTCTAGTGGTTCTCTTTATACTTCCCTATACAATTGTCGAAATTTTTTTAGCTTATGCATTAGCAAGTATTACACAATCAATAATAAGTTTAATTCCTAATATTTCTCCATGGTATATTTTGCTATGCTGTATTCCCACATGCTTTTCTGGTGGTATAACAGTTTTCTTCGCCGTAAATGTGTGCTATATTACCGATATTACTACGCCAGAAAATAGGGGCTTTAGGTAATAAAAAAATGCACTTTTTTATTTACCCATTAAAATGTTTGTATTTTAGAATAGCGCTGTTTTATTTATCTTTAACTGGGGCGTCCATAATAGGACTGCTGTCAAGTTCTTTTGCGTTAGAAAAAATGGGATTTCTGTTAATGTATGTATTCTCTTCTATTTGCGTAGTATTATCATTTTTATTGACCTACTTGTTTGTGGAGGAATCACTTTTAAATCCCGAAAGAGAAGTAAGTATGTCTTTAATTTGCGTATACTATTTGGAAAATTATTTAATTGCAGGGAAAACTTGCCAATTTATTTAAACTTTCTTATGTGACAGACACAATAAAAGTAACCTTCAAGAAAAGGGAAAACATGGACAGGACCTTGATACTACTTATTGTTGCAATTCTAACTCTATGTTTTCTGATTATAAATGTAAGCAGTTTTCAGTACTTATTTCTCAGAGCAAAATTCTTTTGGACTTTGGAGCAATACACCATGTACAGTTCCATAAATATGGTTATAGCGATATTTGCGAATGGGATGCTAATATACGTCTTAAATAAGTTATTAAAAATTAACGAATCTATAATTGTCTTGATTGGTACGATTGCAATAACAATAAGTTCAATACTATTTGGTTTGAGTTCTTCAAATTGGCATATTTATACAGGTAACTTTCATAATATATTGAAATTATAAAGAGCGATAAATTAATTGAAAAATAATTTTAAGCTGGATTTATAGCCTGCTTTGGTACAGCAATATCGCCAATGTTAAGAAGCTTAATATCAAAAATTGTGACTTCCGATGATTATGGAAAAATATTTTCTTTCATAGCAATAAGTGAATCTATTATTGGACCACTAGGTCCTCCCTTATTTACTTTTGTTTATAATAAAACGTTGGACTTCTTTCCAGGAGCTTATTATTTTGTCGCAGGAGGTATTAATATACTAATGTTTTTTCTTAGCGTGTAAGTTTTTCTAAATATTACTTGATTTTTTTTGTTTACGATATTATTTTAGGATAATAGTTGTCATACAAGTAAGATACAATCAAATGTCTTATTCCAGTTTATCCCTAGAAGTGCCTGATGCTTAAGAAATTTTAGACTTCTATCGTCTTCCAAATAAAGTAAACATATCTATATCTTCATAATTTATCGTAAATTATTATTTTTAAATTTCCAGTATAATTTAACTTACGGTAAACCATTTGTGATCGAGTATTTTGTTAATTTGTTTTTTGTTATTTTATTTGATTATAATGTATTAAGATGGACTTTATTTTGGGATCTGAACTTATTTTCACACTAATTCACAAAAATTGTAACCCAATTTTAGCTGTCTGTATGAACTTACCGTATAATTTAATTAACATTTTTTTTGAAATTCAGGTTTTTATATATAATTAGAAAACTCATGATATTTAATATAAAAAAATGACCGTTTACAGGTATAGACATGGTACAAATTTGTACCATATTTTTGTGAATTATATGGAGCCAAATTAAGGAGCGACCCAATGAAAATCAGTTTTGACCTTAAATAAAAACCAACGTTATTACAACGATAATGTTTAAGGCTTTAATTTGAGTGAAATTTTACATCAGAAAGCGGTGATGTAAATAAATTTAATGTATATAAATTAAAAAATGTGTGTAAATATTTCAATTTACGGCTGTGAACAAAATTGTACCTTAATGACTGATAAATTTAACGGGTTTCCCAAAAGTAGAAGTCATTTTAATGTTAAAATTTTAACATCAGTATTTGACAGATGACAGCTAAAAATCTAGGAGGTTTGTGAAAATGTAATGATACACAATCTACTCATACATGCCCACACATCTGACAAAACAATTAGGCCATTGTGTGAGGAATTTCTTGATTGTATTACGTAATTACGTAATATTTATATTACGGCCAAGGCCGTTTCTTATCTAATGCCCGTTTTTTCCCTCGAGATATCTATCGGATACGGACCTGTTCGACAAATTAATTAAGTAATCAATCACATTATTTGATTTGATATTACTTTAAATTTGAATAGCTGTTGCCTGATTGGTTACTCGATTACTTTGACGAACAGATTTGCATTCGATAGATATCTCGAAGTGAAGAAAATAATCATAATTGTTATAAAATTTATAATAGAAGAAAAATGTTGGCTTTGAAACCACGGTACTGTTCCTAGGCCGCCTTTTAACACGAAATGTGCAAAAGTCATAAAGAGGATTTTTCAAAAAAAGGTTATTTGCCAGAAATGTCAAAGAGATCATAATTTACATTTAACCTCCATGTATTAGATTAAAATAAAAATATCATCAGTACTTAAAAAAAATTAATTGCGTTTTTTCCAGATTTAAAATGACAACAATTTTTGGGAAAATCTTTATACTTATCAATGTAACAATTTGTACCAAAATTTGAATTGTTTTTTTTTAATAGATAGGTAATGTAAATTAATACTTTATGTTTTTGAGAATATTTATATTGTAAAAAGGTGTTTTAAATTATTTGAAATAAAATTTGAATTAATTTTTGTTTTAAAACAATCCAAGTAGGTACTTTATAAATTATAAATAACAAAGTATTAGTATAAATAATTATTATTAGTAGATAACTCTTTTCTGAAGTAAAAATGGCAGCTAGAATTTTTGCAAAATTTTTAAAATTTTTACAAACTTATCTTGTAATTTTAAAATATTGCAATAATTGTTTTAATTGACATGACCTTTAAATAATTTTGATAGCGAGTTTGTTTTCATACGTTATCTCGATTTAACTTCCTATTCAAGAAAATAATACAACTTTGAATTTGGTCTTAATAATATTGAATAATTTTATTATTTTCAAAAATGCGTATAATATTCTTGCATATCCTGTATACATTATGTCATTGAAAAAAATTATAAATGCCATATCCTCAATAAAGTGTAATAATATTGCTTTGTAAAAAATATACAAAGCTGCACTACTTCCATTCGAACGTTGTTAAAATTTATATTTGTTAATATATTCTTTTGGCTAGGGTAGTTCCTGCTGGCTTAACTTAGAAATTATTCATTGAAAGAGAGGAACCAGCTTTGTGTCCATCTTTTGGGTAGTTGTCCTGGCAGTATATTTTCG
Source organism: Cantharis flavilabris (assembly GCA_949152465.1). Classification (NCBI taxonomy): domain Eukaryota; kingdom Metazoa; phylum Arthropoda; class Insecta; order Coleoptera; family Cantharidae; genus Cantharis; species Cantharis flavilabris. The sequence goes on from OX424435.1 coordinate 61,128,976, forward strand.
TGAGATCGTCTACTATACTTACAAAATAATGTAAACCAATATTTCATCTCCCTCCTCTGTAGATGTGGTCGTTGTTTCTTTTTTTATCTTTGCTTCATTTTACTATATCCTGAACATCCAGTGCCAGATAAACCTATAGCTTAGTAGGCTTTATTAAAGTGTACAAAAGTTTAAAACATAGAAGTGGTATTGTTACAAAATTATATTGTTGAAAATCAGTTAAACGGAAGCGGAAAAGTTACAAAAAAAAGCTTATCAGTATTATAGGGGCGACAACAAAATTCATACTCTATATGAATGGCAAATTTATAAATCCGCCACTGTGAACATCACAATCTGTTCTAATAAAAGAACTTTTCTTCTTGCACTTTCATCTTAACTGTTCTGAATTTTAGTTTGGTATGATTTATTTCGGCACAACATGTTTCTGTTCCGTTCAATTCTGGCGCTCTTCAGTAAACGGACATAAACCCCGCTGCTGAAAGCGATTAACTTAATTTGAAGTTTGTTGGTATTCCACTACCATTTTATATTCACCGTGGTAAAACCAAATATGAGCTCACATCCACCAGTTATCATTGTTACTACTGTTGGTTGGAAGTTTTTAAACTTGACAAAAATTGTTATGATAACAAAGAAGTTACAGACTGGATTGAAAAACACAAGTTTAAAACAAAAAAGAGCATGTTTTATCAATTCTGCAACATTAGAATACACCATATTTCTAAACCAAACTTTACGAGTTTTTACGAATCGTTATGATAACGAAAACGTTACAGAATAGGGCTGTATTATAAGTGTTAGTGGAAACTCCGTGCTTCAATTTTAGGATGATTCACACCAGTTTTTATTATATTATTATAATATCTATCTTGTAAGTCAACTGATAAGGTTGTATTTGTATAAAAATAACTCAAATTTCTAATTCAACGTCATTATAAGGTAAATTACATATATCAGTAAAATAATTGTGCATAATATATTACTTAGTTTAACACATATAGCTGGATAGTTCACTGTTCGCTTATTGATAAACATTATTTGAAAGGTAAGCTTAATAGATTAGTAATTTTTTAAATTTCTATAATAAATATTTTGATAATTTGACATTTTTGTTCGTTGTCTTGAAGGATTGTTTGTTATGTGTGAATTTTAAACAACGAAAATTTTTTTATTTTAAAAGTTGTTTTGTGTGCTGTGATTAATTGTGCTATTTTTCAAGTTTTTTCCTGAAAATTTAACTCGCAATACTTACGTTGCTATGAATTTTTCCACGGTTCCATTCTCCCACTGGCACTGGCACCATCAGAAAAAAAACAATTTTTTTAATTTTCCCGGCTAATTTTACAAAAATTCAAAAAAAAAACTAATTGATAATAATTGGAAACACCAGAATCCAAAAATCAACTTCCAGTTATTCCTTTTTACATCCAAATTCCAAATTTTAACTTAACTTAATTTACCACTCAAACTAATTATTATTAATATTCTAAATTACCAATTTAGTTATAAATTCTACTTCTCCAATCTTCAAATTTATTTCTTAACATCCAAATTGAACTGTTGCAAAATTGCATACAAGTACTGCCTATTGCGTAGCTTTTGGAAATTTCCTTTTTTATTTAGTTGTTAAAATCTTCGATTTATAATTTATTTAATTGTTACTGAATATTTAGATCCAACACCGCTTCTTATCTTATGTTGTGACTCCTAATTGTCTACTTCCCAACTTTCTGACTACAATTTTCAATAAATTTGCAGATTGAAAAACTTGACTTTTCCAAATTGGAATTGGAAAATAACTGGTCTAAGCAAACATTTCCGATTAATTTTTTTGTGTTTTAGCCTATTTTTGTCGAATTAACACAAATTTCAATTAAAACGTAAAATGCAGGTACCGATACTGATCTCTGTATTTGTGATATTGTTTGCTTTCACTTTTTCAGGTAAACTATTCCCATTTTATATTTGCTGATAAAAATTAATAATGTAAATTTTGTATTAGGCAATATTATTACCAATTTATTAATGTATAAAAGTTGCTACATTACCCTAAAAAATGATGAATCTATTTGTGCGTTACTGGGAATCCAATTTGATAACGAGACAATCGCGTTAGAAAAAATAGTTCAACCGCATGCTGCGATCATAGGAACTACCAAGTCAATGTTAGAAACTATTGTACCGGCATGTTTATGTTTTTTTATCGGTTCGTGGTCTGATAAATATGGAAGACGTCCAGTGATGTTGACCTCGTTAGGAGGTGTGTCGACTACTCTAATGTTGAGATATTTTCAATTCCAAATTTATCACAAATAATTTTTAGGATATAGCATTGGATATTTAATAATCACAATAGTAAGCTACATAAACAGTGCTTCTCCGTGGTATATTTTACTATCAAGTATTCCAATCTGTTTAACTGGAGGTTTCCCAGCATTTTATACTGCTGTTATTTGCAGTATTACTGATTTAAATGTAGAAAATAGAGGATTTAGGTAAAATTATTTTGATATGTTGTCCGAGTTTTGTCTGAGAATAGAGACGTTAATACACTCATAGTAATATATCGCACATAGAGAGTAAGACCGTCATAAATCTGAAAATAGTATATTGTAGCAGAAGTACGTAAAACATATCATTTTAAACATTTCACAGTTGATTATTTTCATGAATTGAGAAATTTTTGGTTGTTATTGATTATTTTTTTTATGTAAAAATATTCGTTTTATATGTACCTACCTACATTTGTTTTACATTATACTATTTTGGACCTATTTTGGACGATATTACGTCACTATGTTAATCTAAAAAATGTGGTTTTATTTTGACAGAGTGCACTATCTGTAAATCATTGAGGATTAAAATTTTAATTTATAACTTCAGATTTGATTTTATTCACCCGAATGCAAAATACTTCCGTTCATTACCTGAAACAACTAAAATATCATTCCACTATACCTTTCAGCATCAGAACTGTTTTACAAATAAAACGACAACATTTTAAGGTGTTAGCTTCATGATGCTGTTAGCGTCTCGGCACTCAAACCGATCACGGAGATGGTTTTCCAAATCATTAATCTTGTCAATTGTATTTTAGATTAGGCATATTAGAAACTGTAGTTTCGGCGTCATTTCTTCTAGGAGATTTAGCTTGCCCGTTTGTATTTAAAGCTTGTGGCTATTTTCTAACCTTCTCTATTACGACAGCTTTAGTTTTCATTTCATTTTCTATCATATTATTAAGAGTTCCAGAAACAATTCAAAATCCCCAAACGGAGGTATTATATTGTGATTTCATACTAACAAGTGACGTAATAAATACTATTGTTTCAGATTAGCCTTGGCAGTTTGATAAAATTTTCTCGTGTACGAGAAACCGTCCAAACTACAATAAAACGAAGAGAAGGAGAAGATAGGACTTTACTATTTTTGGTTATAGGTGTAATGATTATATTTTTATTAGCTACTACTGCGGATGGTGGTGTTTTTTATTTGTACATACGTAATAAACTTCATTGGTCGCTAGAAGCCTACACATTTTATACTGTTCTTCGCAATACAGCCAGAATTGTTGGCACAATTATTGGTTGCTCTTTACTTCATAAGTTATTAAATATTCAAGAAGTATATTTGATTTTGTTGGGTTTTATATCGACCTCTTCCTGTGCTGTATTACAAGGATTAGCCACTCAAAAATGGCACATGTATACAGGTGACAAAAGAAAGAGAAAAATATTTATTTAAAAAAAAATGTTTTGTTTAGCTGGCGGATTAAAGACTTTTAGTGGTAACATTTTACCTATGGCGAGATCTTTGGTTTCCAAAATCGTAAAATCTGAAGAGACTAGTCAAGTATTTTCATTTATTATTATAACTCAAACGTTTGTCGATTTTATTGGACCTCCAATATATTTATACATTTATGATAAAACTCTGTCCAATTATTACTATTCAGGAGTGTTTAATTTTCTTACTGCTGCTCTTTTTGTACTTGGTATAGTTTTGCTTATGTAAGTATACTCAAACTACTATTTTGGAGAAATTAATTAATATACTCTACTTTGTTATAGCCCTATAATTAGAATACTAAAGCGAAGAAGTAACGCTGTATCATATTTAGAAATTCTACATGAAGAATTCAATTTCACTGATGAAAATTGACCATAAAATAATTTATTTTTTATTTTATTTGCCATTTAAAAGATATTAGAAATAGTTTAAATTAAATTTTTGTGTTTTTTATATTTTTATTGTAAATTATACAAATATAAAAATATTCGTAACTAATTTTAATAAATTTGAGGTATATGTAAATAATTAATCAGTTGAAGAAGAAAAGAAGTGAATGTTAATTTTTTTTAAATTTTAAATAAAGTTGAATAACTTTCTTTTTATTAAACTTAATAATAAATTTTCAATAGCGTTTTTTTAATATGTTATACTGCTATAAAAGTTTGGTCGATAATAGTTGAGAATTACTGTTCTAGTTTAATTAGTGCACAAACACCAATAGAATTTTTATAAACCTTTCGTTATATTAAATTAAATTCGAGTATATCCAGTGGCGTAACAAGCAGTTGAGGGATCAGTGTGCAAAGTTGTTAACGGAGACCCCGTTTTTATAAAAGACAAATTTGAAAGAAAATAATAAATAACTGATACAATATAACCATAAATTTAAGATAAACAAATAACAAAACTAGATTAAGGGCAAAATTTAGAATAATCGGATAAACTTAGTATAACGTTATTCCTGGTATAACAATTAAAAGGTTGAAGGGTACCACTTATTTGGAAAGTCTGGAAAAGTCAGGGAATTTAAGATTTAAGAAAAACAATTTAATTAAACTTTTTTTTTATTTTAAAATGTTTTTAAAATTGAATTTATTTTACTTAAAAATTAATTTTGCCTAATTAAAAATTAAAAAGAAAATATTGGTTTTAATTTAATTTTAAAATTAAGATTTTTTTACCTATTTATTTTCTGATTTATCAAAATGTCATGGAAAATTTTTATTCTGTCAGGGAAAACCTGGAAATATCAAGATTTGAGTTGGAAATAATAATGGCAATACTAAGTCTAACTTTATACCAGGTTTATCCGACTATTGTAAAGCAGGCCTTTTTACATTATTTTATTATTATTTTTTATATTATTTCATAATATTTTTAATGGTTTTAAATTTTTTTAAAAAGATTCCTGGGGGCCCTTTTAGCCGGGAGCCCGCGTGCGTCGCACCCACCGCACCCCGGTAGTTCCACAACTGAGTATATCCATAAACTCACATTAGTCTTTTTATGTAATATTTCCAAGCTGGGTAACATTTTTGCTTTTTTTATTAAGTATTAAACTACAAATTGCAAACAGCAGTGCTTATAAAATAATAAAATAATGTTATTTTATGTACATATTTTATAAATTCTCCGAAATTCTCTTATTACAATAATAAAACAAAAAATTTAAAAATTAGAAATTTATTTTGTACCCAAATCCTATTTTTTCCTATTTAAAAAAATATGATATATCAATTTTGGAATATTTACCTTGGTTATCCTGGTAAGGAAGTTAATTGATATGTAAGGATATAATACCTATTTTAAAACAGTTCTTTCTTATCTACTTTGTTATTAATTCAGTAGCTTTCTTTTGTTTAATTAATTTGTTTCCTTGAAATAGAATTTGCGTTTGCAATTAATATTCTTTTAAGTTTAAGGTCACTTATGTATATTTTATGTTGTAGGTATAATTATTTTCAATTGTTACTTACATAAATATTGTTTAGAAAAAAAGAATTTGTATAGTTTAGTACTTAATAATTTAATTTTTCAATTATTCCAAAAAAGTTTACCAAATACATTATAATCTATTCTAATTTCTTAAAAATTAAATCAAAAGTTGAGTTATTTCCAGCCTAGCAATAATTGCATTTCAAGAGAAGGTAAGTATTTTGTTAATTTATAAATTATAATGCTTTAACTCAACTTTAAATTCAATTTTCATTTGTTTGTAATATTTTCAGTAATTTTTATTTTGAAATAGTTTATTTTGCACTTAAAGTTACTAATAAATAATATAAAATTGTTTTACAAAAAACAAAAGTAAAAAGTTTTGAGATGAGTATGACAGTATGACATCAGTATAACAATTATTTGCTTTTAAAATAATTGTTGTTTTCATATAATTTAGCACCGAAAAATTAGTACGTAGTGTAGTAGCAAATATAAGAACAACAAAAATAATTTAATGTCTAATGGGGTCAATATTTGAGTTTGAAGAAAATAGCAATAATTGTTATTATTATTATCCTAGATGTTTGCTCGATTTATATCAATAAATTAATATAATAAAAAATTATACTGACTAAATTAGTATTATAATATTATAGTTTTTGGAATTTACACATCGTGGCAGAAGAGTGTTTTATAAAACTTTTTAAATGTTTCTATCAATGACAACATTTAAACGGTGAAAATGTAGAGGTAGAAGTAAAAAATTCACTCTGAGCTGCCTGTGATGGGTTGGGGAATTATGTGCGATTGGTTGCAGCATTGCTGTTTAATTATATGATGTATGTATTTTAATAAATATAATAAGTAGAGCTCGGATTTATAAGCACTTATAATTCCAAAATAAGCGCTTTAAAAAGTTTCAAAAAACAGAAAAAAAAGCACTAAAAATCAAACATCAAAATGCAATTTTTATTAAATATTAATTATATATAGACATTCGCTTCATAATAATTATAAAAAATTATTTTCATAAGTTATTTTCACTTATATTTTCATATAAGTTTCTGACCTAACATAGAAGCAACTAATGTTTTTTTCAAATTTATTTTTATTTTTCTACCTAGTCTTCTTTTAAGTCTATATACTTATCCCAGCAAAGCTGTCACTTTTTTAACCCGTCTAAATAGGACTCGGCGTGTTTCTTTGTAAAATAGTTGTTTACAAAGATGATAACTCCTCATTCGACTAAAATCTCTGTCTTCCGAGCGAAACTTTTAGCTTATAGAACAAAATACAGTTGCTTGGGGCTAGGATCTGGTGAGTAAGATGGGTGGTCAAGCAGTTCAAATCGTAATTCGTCGATTTTCGGCATGGCAAACTATGAGGTGTGAGACTGCGGAAACAACTTTTTTTTCTGCTAAAATGGCCGTTTTTCCGGAATTTCTGCCTTCAGCTTGTCAATTAATGATGCGCAGTATATGCTTCTGTAATCGTTGTTCTTTTTTGAAAATAATCGTTTATGATAAGTCCATGGCTATCCCAAAAAACAGTCGCCATCACTTTCCAGCCGAAAAAACAGTGTTTGCCTTTTTTGGAGCTGATTCCCTCTTTGTAGTCCATTGTTTTATGGGAATTTTTGTTTCTGGAGTATAACGATGTATCCAAGTTTTATCTACAGTAATTGAATGGCGCCAAAACTCTGATTTATTGCCCCTAAACTGCGTTAACAGAGGATTGAAATTGTTCATTTGAACACGTTTTTGTTCAAAGTGAACAAACGAGGCACCCAACGCGCGCGCAGCTTTTTCATGCCTAAATGTTGATTCATTATATGACAAATACATTTTTTGGACATACTCATAGTCTCTGCTATCTCCCTAATTTTAATTCCAAAGTTGTTTAGTATTATTTGGTGAATTTGAGCAATGTTATCGTCAATGGTTGCGATTTTTGGATATCTCGAACGTTCATCGTCTCTCAAGCTAGTACGCCTACATTTAAATTCAGCTGCTCAATATTTCACGGTGGTAAATGATGGTACAGAGTCCCCGTACACAGTGTCCAATTCGTCTTAGATTTTTATAGACGTATTGCCTTTCAAAGCCAAATGTTTAATGATCTCGATACACGATTTTTTCCATTTTCACAAGTACACTCGCATTGACTCACTGAAGCGGTTGTCAAACAACAACGGCGCGTCCAAAATGGCTGAAATTTTGGAGAGTACCTGTCAAAGCTAGACCAAACACATTCCCTATATTTTTTTGACAAGTGCTGCCATGTTCATGTTGAGGTCAGAAACTTTTCAGACCACCCTCGTACAATAATACACTGTAAATCGTACCTTTTCAAGACTTTCTTCTCATATAAAAATCGATTTTATAGCAAAATGTTTCAGACATGTTTTGTTGAAAATTTCATTCCCTTCATTTTTGTTTCTATACATATTTCAATTTTGTTGAACGTTTTCTGAGTAACAGCTACTTTCAAAACACTCTGTAAAGAAATTAAATAAAATTAACATTGCTCTTATGGAAGTTTTATTAAAATAAAGAGAATTCAATTTTTAATAAAAAATGTATGAAACATTTTGCTGTAAAATCGATTTTTATATGAGAAAAAAAGTCTTGGAAAGGTACGCTTTGCATTGTTAACATAGAAGTGTATTTATTAATAATTTTTGGTAGTTCTGGAGTAACTTTAGATTAGCATTGAGCCATGTTCCTCACACTGGCACTGGTTCGGAAGGAATAAGTGTATCTGGAAAATTTTCTTTAAAAGCTTTCTGAAATTTTCAAACTTATAAATTTCTTACAAGAAATTATTCCAAGTCCCAAAAAAACATTTAAAAAAAACTCAAATAAGCACTAACGTGCGTTTTAAGCAAAATTTTGAAAAAAAAAGCACTATCAACATTAGCTCAAAACACTGCAATTTTTAAGAAACGTCAAGATCCAAAAGGAATATCTTCTGCTTATAATTTAGAGCAATAAGCAAAAAGCTTAGAATCCGAGCTCTAATAATAAGGTAGTATTGCCAGAAATTCAACTTGATATATTTTCACCTCAGTTCTACTAATGGCCAATCGTTCATTGTGTTGGTGGTATCTACCGGAGTTAATTTGGTTATTGCTCGAAGATAAAGAATAATCGATTTGAAATATTTAAATGTAAATAAGTACTAGAATAATAAATTACGATTTACTAAAATAAAATTCATGTTTAGTCACGTTTTCAATGTGAAAGCCGTTTTCCAGGATATAGCTATTTAGTCAGGTGAAAAAGTTGATATTTTATTTTACAAAATAATGTGGGTATATCATTTCTTTGTTTTTCAATTGATTTTTTTCAACTTTTGAATAATTTTAAAACTGTTTTATTTCGTTCACTATTTTTACTTGCAAGGAAAACACGTTTCTGCATAAAAATAAGCTTAAGATTAACCATTAATCTTCAGTAAATTTTTGTAGCTGAAGAATAACGATTACTTGATTGCGTCTTTATTGCGAAATATTCACAATTCGCAACTTACGATTATGCTTTGAGAATATGAGTAATCGTAATTGTTTTAAGAGACATTCTTATAAATGTACCATCATGTCTAGTAATAATAATTGATACAAAATACCGTAATAAGTTTCATAGGTGTACGTTTTGGCTCTCGAAAGTAATAATGATAATACACCGCTTGGTAATACGAGGTACCTACTATAGGTACCTACTCAGAATTTGTACTTGACGTATAGACACATAAATAAATTTTTATTAATAGAAAATTTGGATAGTTTGTATATGTGTGTTAGGTAATTTATTAATTTATAAAAAAAAATGCATTATAGCTTTCAAATATCGTGAAATACGAACAGTTTCGTAGGTATTCGAAAGTATTTCAAAATCTAAAAATAAATAATAACATAATAGGTAATAGAATAAATTGTATTGGACTATCTTACTTTAAATTATACTGATAACATAACGAGTTAGTCTACTACAATGTAGTAGACTACTTTTGCCATAGTAGGTACTACCCGGCCGTGCGTTTTCGACTTATTTATTATGTGGAAACGATAGTATGTAGATTTAAATTTTATTGATATTACAATAACTTTGTTGCATTATGTTTAGTATTTCTTGAATTACTTCACCATTTATTCAAAATGTGTAATAACAAATTTAACCAACATGTTATTGTTGTAGATAAGTTCAGTATCGATGCGGTTTGGATAACAATCAAATTAATCTTCAAATAAAATTTAGGTAAGTTTGCATTTATTTACGTTTATTAAAGTGCTTTATAAACAATAATGTTAGAAGTTACGGTTCTTTGTTGAATTATTGTCTCATTTTATCGAGGTTATGGACAAATGTGTCTAATTGTAAAGAATACCATCAAAATATTAAATTAAAAATTGTTATTGAATTAGAAATGTAAAAAATAACAGGTTCAATGAATAAGGAAAATAAACAAAATTTTAAATTTAATCTTCCATTGTTCTCAATCTATATTATAGAAATGGTAAAAAAAAGCCAAGAAAACTTGACAACAAATAAATTTCTTTCTTTGTATTTCAAAATATATAGCTTTTTTATTCCCCTCTGTAACTTAACCAGCGATCACATCAATCCACTGCTGTGGTAAAAATATATAGTTAAAATAGTATTATAGTACCTACTATGCAGGTAGATAATGTAGTAAAACATATCGAACGTCGAAATAACATTCGTCATAACATTTCTTTTGTTTAATACATTGTTAGATAAAATTATCATCAACACATAACATTTTTTGTATAATTGACCGTCTTATCTCTTCATAAATCAATGTTATTTATAAAATCTGATTCATTCATAATCGGGTATAGATAATATTAAAATTTTATTTGGCTATGATGGGGAAGCTTGACAAAAGTAAGTTTTAACATTATATTATGTTAATTTAAAATATAACCACAGCTTCAAAAATTAAAATGTATTGTTATATTGTTCCATAATTTTAATCGTACATCAAATTTTAGATAACTTTTGTAAAACCCACCATAGAGATATACTTATACTTATTATATCTCTATGGTGGGTTTTACAAAAGTTATCTAAAATTTGATGTACGATTAAAATTTTGGAACAATATAACAATACATTTTAATTTTTATATATAGATATAAATTTTAAATATTATTAGTACTGTGCCTTTAGATAGTTTCAAGAATTAAGTGGGTGCAGTTTATAGAGCTAGTAAGTGTACCGATAAAAAGTTTTTGGAACTAATATTTCAGGAAAGACGCGTAGCAATAAGTATGTATTTAGATACTGGAAACCACTTAAAGAGTGCATTTGAATAATCCAAACGTTATCTAGAATTTGAGTATATCACGAAAATTAAGATAATAGCTTTTTAGCGCTATTCTTTGAATTTTTTTTTATCTCAATGTTAAATAGTTTGATGATTGATATTCTTCAAATATTTTAGTCTGAATTTTTTTAATCTATTGGGAATTTCCTCACGTGAAATATTATACAAGAAAATTCTTTTCTATGAGTGAATAAAAATTCCTTTCATATCTTACTCGAAAAAGTGATTATTTTAGTAGTTGCAATACTGTGAAAAATTAAAGCATAAAGTAGCACAACTGTTAAGGCTGTACGATAGGGAATGCTAAAAAATCTATATTTGTAATAATTTACTACATTGTAATAGTAATAAATTTACAGAAGCACATATTTTTAAATCATATTTGTTAATAAAAAAATATTGAAAATAATATTGCTTTAGTCGCAATTTATAAATTTAATTATGTTAGAGATATAAAGAGATATAAAAATGCATCTTATGCTAAAAAAAAGACATTTTATCGCACTTGGTTACTAAATAATTTTTATTTTGAAAGAAACTACAATTTCTTTATGAAACAATATGATGTTGATTTATTAAAGTACTGTTTTTTTTACGAAAAAATTCTAGTTCTTTCAAAATAAAAACTTTGTAATCACAAAGTACAGAGTGGCTCAATTTCGATCCTTCTTATGGGGAAATCGGTAACTATAGGAGATATCGAAAAGTGAATGGCGCATCCTCAATCTCTTTTTTTGAGAAAAGTTTAATGGTGTAAACTCGAATTCGATATCTTTTTTTGTTTCTGAGTTATGGCTAAAAGTTCACTTTTTCGACTTTTCGCGTTAAACGTCGATATCTCGATTGTTTGTAAAGTTATAAAAAAAAAATTTATATTTTCTTCAGACACTTTTTTAAGGGCAATAAAATGGGCTAAAGAGATTTTAAATATCTAACCTAATTTTCGAGTTATAATATAAAGTCGTGTTTTTTTTAAATAGAAACCATAGTTGGCTATGAAATATTTAAATAGAGTTTTTTATCCTCTTTTCAATTATATATGACATGTGGGGTCTATTATTTCAGTTTCATCCCGTTATATTTCAAAATGTTAAATAAAAACAAAAGAAGATCGGAAAATTAAATGTTGACTTTTTCAAAACAAAACACTATGCAAAATCATTATTGACATCTAAAACAATTGTCTCCAGTTGTTTTTAAAAAGTGTTTTTAGTACCTACTTCGATACCTATTTTTATTTAGTATCTATTACTAGAGATGAGATTTTTAGGTCGTAAAAATTCAAAAAAAGGCACCTAAAAAGGTACTAAAAAAATGCTATGTTAGGTTGGTATTGTAAAGTTTTAGTGGTTTTATGTAATTAAACCCACCAATTAGGTATTAAAACTTCACAAGTACCAATAACAAACTTTACATGTTAATTGCCTATATTCGGCTAACTCATTCAGCACCCGGTATACATGGACTTGATGCTTTTTCTTAGGTTGGTACATGGTTTTAATTTAAATTTAAATTTTAAAAAAATTTACATTAATTTGAATTAAATTAAATTTTTTTATCAATTTCAACTGCAAATTAAAAAAAAGTTTCCAAAATGTTAAAATAGGTCGTGAAAATAAAAAAAAGGCAAAAAAGGTCAAAACAAATATAGCTTATATAATGTAGTTTTCCATGAAACAAATTTTGGTAGTAATATCATAAAAATAGGAGCTAAAATAAAAAAAAGGTAAAAACTTAAAAATCTCATCTCTATCTATTACCTATTATTTCACAAGAGTGTCAAATGGCTTATGAAAACTATGAAATATTATAATATTATTACTAATAAAAATTTCTAATAAAAATTCGTTATACACGCGTTGAACAAGTGTATATGTTACGGTCAATGATGACAATTCGGTCATTAACGTTAATGGCCGGACAATAACGTTAATGCCCAACTAAGCAGGGCATTGACCGGCCATTGACGTCAATGACCATGCATTTTAGGCGATGTTGACATTTAAAATTTCATGTGCGGTTTTTACACGATTGTCCGGGCAATGACGTCAATGCCCAATACAGGGTGGGCAATGATGAAATTATTATTGTATAGATTCCATCTGAATGTAATATATTAAATGTGCCTTTGCAATTAATAATAGTTATTAAGAGATACCGAAAAGATAATTTTCTTAGAAACTATTAGTGATACGACCAAAGAAAATGAGATTACTCTTAGATAAGCAGCAGCTGAAAGCAGTGTTTTAGGAAACCACGGTTATAAGCGTTGTCATTGCTAGGGTGGATGCAAAAATAACAAATGTGTGTATCGCGCACTAATGACGTTAATGGCCAACGCAAATTGGCATGGACGTCATTAATGACGTCAATGCCCAATTTAAGTCATTGACCGTAACATATACACTGTATAAGGACTGTATAAGGGTTCTATAAATTTTTTACTAATAAACGTTGGATACGCACTGCATAAGCTATACAATGGTTAAGCGCGGGTCACATTAGGCTTCTTACCAGCGCTGATAAGACGCGGCTGGTAAGAAGCTGCTGGTAAGAAGCCTAATGTGATCACACAATTCGCCGCTGGCGTTTAGAAGCCGGCGAGTATTTATCAGCTCTGGCGAAGTTCGGCATGTTCAACTTTGATAGCTAGAAGCGGCGACTAAAGATCACGTGACCGCTGGCACCAGCCGGCAGCGCAATCTGACCACTATCACTTTTAATCAGCAGCGAGTAATTCTAATAATTACATTCTACAGGTAGTTTTTTGTAAAAAGGTTAATAAAAATTTAAATTAGTATTCATGTCCGAGGTAAAGTGGACTGCGAAGGAAATTATTTCTTTTTTAGACATTTTTCAAAATTATCCGTGTTTGTGGGACGTTAGTTCTAAAGATTACTTAAACCGAAATTTAAAAGATGTGTCAATTAACAAATTATTACGACAGTTAAAAATTTCAGAAATACCCAGTTCCTTTAATTCAATAAAAAAAAATAAAAGTTTACGGGATACCTACCGCAAATAACTACAAGAGGTACAAAAAAACAAACTGGCGAGTGGCGAATAGCAGCATAGCCAGCGGCCACGTGATCTTTAGACGCCGCTTCTAGCTACCAAAGTTGAACATGTCCAACTTCGCCGGCTTCTAAACGCCAGCGGCGAATTGTTTGATCACATTGAGCTGATCGACGGCTTCTTACCAGCCGCGTCTTACCAGCGCTGGTAAGAAGCCTAATGTGACCCGCATTTTGTTTGACAGAGTTGGCCGCCGCTGCTTGCTGGTGCTTCTTACCAGCCGCGTCTTACCAGCGCTGGTAAGAAGCCTAATGTGACCCGCGCTTTATACACTCGAAATGTCATTTTTCGTATGTAAGTGTGACTTTTTCTGTCACTGTCATTTGAATTTTAGTTATTAAAGTCATTTAAGTAAATATATTTAACCCAAAAAATTGAAAATATGAAAAGGAATCGTTAAACTAGAGTTCGAGCTGTATTAAAATTGTATAAAAAGTGTTTTGACACTCATAAAAACCTTGACTATCTCATCGCTATACACGGTTTATTAGTAACATTTATTTATACAAGATGTATACAAGCTGTATACAAGCTTTATAGGTACATCTATGAATAGTTATGACAAGCTTATACAGAGTAGAGCTTATACACGGTGTATTAATAACGTGTCTTATGCAACCCTGTATAAGCCCTGTATAAAATTTATACAACGTTTATTAGTTAGGCTGTATATCGTCGTATTAGTTTGAAACCCACGTATATCCATATTGCACAATTTTGCAATTTTTTTTTTCAATTTTTTTTCGTTCTTATGTTACTTCCATGTACGATTTTTTTCGGTTTCCAGATATTGACGAAAATATCCGTTTTGACCTTTCCTGAATCCATTTTGACTATTTTCGTTGTGACGTCTGTATGTCGCATAACTCAAATACGGTAGGTCGTAGAAAGTTGATATTTTGGATTTGAGACACTTACAGCATCTAGTTGTGCACCTCCTATTTTTGGTTGTAATTGTCCGTTCCAAAAGTCGTAATTCATGACTCGCACGAATAGATTAACGAGATTTTTGTACAAATATTATAAAAATTACAAGGAAGTTATGTGGTGTCCACATCAGATTTTTTTATTTAACATTTTTTAATATAATGGGATGAAACTGACATAATAGACCCCACATGAGCCCAAAAGAGGATAAAAAACTCTATTTAAATATTTCATAGCCCACTATTTCTTCTATTTTTCTATTTAAAAAAAATAATAACTTTATATTATAACTCGGATTAGATATTTAAAATCTCTTTATCCCATTTTTTCTATAATTTGACAAACAATCGAGATATCGACGTTTAACGAAACGTCGAAAAAGTAAACTTTTAGCCATAACTCGAAAACGAAAAAAGATATCGAATTCGAGTTTACACTATTATACTTTTCTCAAAAAAAGAGATCGAGGATGCGCCATTCACTTTTCGATATCTCCTATAGTTACCGATTTCCCCATAAGAAGGATCGAAATTGAGCGACCCTGTACAATAAATTGTCTCTTCTTTTAATATAAAATGCATTTTTATATAATAATTATATTTTAAATATAAATTTCTACTAGGTAACTAAATTATAATTGTTTTCGATGTATTTTTTATTAACAAGTACAACTTAAAATATGTTTTTCCTCTATAAGATTGTTAATATCAATCATTAAATTATTACAAATATTGTTTTTTTTTCATTCTCTACCGAACAGCCTTCAAGTTCGAAACAATCAGAATTAAAATCTCATTTTTTATTAACATATTATGTAGATAATCGATTAAATGAAATTACTACCACTTACATAATTGTATTTAATACATAGGGACATATTATAGCATTTCTTCCTTAATATCTACAAAAAGATTTTCTTGGCCTAAATTATTATTTATCTGTCTGATTGTTCTGATATAAAAACCAAATGATTTATTTTAGATCATCATCTTCACTTTGTAGTATATATTTTGAAATTATTATTAAAAAATATTCACAATAATTATAAAATTTATTTTGGTTGATGGACTAAACTAAATTTCTGCAAAAAACCGGAAGAATTTTAATTTTGCTGCTCTTTTGTTGAAGTAGAAATTGCAGCTTTATTTGTGCAAATTTGTTTTTGTTCTACGATATTCAACAAAGGCTTGCTTAGTGTGCCAAATAATAATAAACTATTATATTATTATCTTCAAATTTTCGTAATCTTATCAACATAAGTACATTATCGTCACACCTAAATAACAACAATTGTACATTTTTGGTACTAAATATAAAGAAATTTCTAATTATTGTAATTACCCAAATTTATTATTAAATTAATAATTTTTTGAACATAAACTACTTGGAGAATAAATATTAAAAAAATTGAAAAATACTCAGAATTAGACAAATTTAGCAAACATGCCTAATATGTTAGTACAGAACTCTTAACAATCTTATGGTTTTTGCTATTTACACAAATTTAAAATTCGATTAAGCAAACACCTTAATTATTGAATCACATTAGTTTATTTAATTGATTTAACGCGTTACTGTAGAAACATAAGCAGAAACTGTCTAGTGTTTCTGTTTCTATATCGTTGGATGTCCTGTTTTGAAGCTTTATTGCCAAATAGAGCTTTATTTCAAATTTTTGATCAATCAAAAAAAGCCAAAGTTTATGAGGGGAGGAATAATTAAATATTTTTCTATAAACATATGGTGGTCCCCGGGAAAAAGGGGATAAGTTGAAAATTGTCATTATAAAATAAAATTAGTGGTTATCTGGCTTTTAATTTTCTCTAATTATCTGAATTTACGCGTTTAGTAGCAGGTTTCTGAACTTCCATTAATTTTAATAAAAATTGTTCAAATGAACTTATCCCTTTTAGGTATTAATCCATAAAACTTAATTATTTTAATGCAGTTATAACTCTTTACTACGTTTAAAATCAAAAGAAAAATATGAAATTGCTGATCAAAAATTCAACAAAGCAAATGCAAGCACATAATTTTGTAAATATTGATTTCTTCCGTTTCTTAAAAATTCTAATTAATATCAAAATTATGGATAATACTTTTATGTTAAATTAGAAATGTATAAAAAAAATTTAATTATTTTTACTTAACTTTTAATAAATAAATATAGCAAAAGAATTAAAACATACAGTTTCAAATCAAATTGGAAAGAATTTGCTATTTTCAAGTAAAATGTAGTAACAATTTAAAAATACTTTAAGGGTTATTTTGAAATAATTTTCTATAATATAACATAATATATTGAGTTATAATCCTTGCAAATTTTTAATTTGTCAACAAACCCAGAAATCGGTTTTTATATTGCACATTGAAATGCAATTTTTCTAAAAGCAGTTTGCCTATTCCTTTACTACTTTTTATTTAAAAAAAGATTTTATAAATAAAAATTCTGAAATTCAGCCAAATTCGGACATATTCTAGAAGCTGAAACACATTTTGCTCCATGTTGATTAATTTTCTTTATAAAAATTTAAATGCAAACCTTATCATTATCGATATTACTTATTAATATATTATTGGAATTAATTCAATAATAGGCATCAGTTAATTTTCGTATTTCCGGGAGTAAAATAATCACTTTAGTTAATGCTTTTTTCACCCAGCAACTTAAATGTGAGAGAATAAAAGAATTTCCTTTTCCCAAATAAGAAAGAGAGGGAAAAGCAATTCCCATTATGTGTTTGAGCGATATATTACACAAAGGTAATATTTTAATACATAATAATATTTAATATAGATTTCTGCATATTAATTCCTCTTTAAATCTTCTTAAATATATTTTCGACAATGGAAAAATGATAGATTTTTCTTCTCTACGCAATCACTTGCGTATCTTTTAATGTAACCTTCATAACAAGCACGTGTTATTACACGCTACAATTATATTTGCGTTCGTAACTTATACAAAACCAATATAAAGATAGCAAGCTAAAGCAAGTTTAAAATCTAAAATGCAAAAAATTTGAGATCTGGGTCAAAATTAGTAGTAGGTACTTGCTAACACAATATACCCGTTAAAGGAGACTTAATAATTCTGTTATACTACCTATTATATTTGTTAGTAAATTAAAAACAACGGTAATTCTTCAAACCTACAAGGTAGATATTAATTATTATTATTACTATTTATATTATCATTGCATGAATTAATTAAAATTTAAGCAGACTTGAGAAATTGCAAAGGCTAAAAAGTTGTCATTTATTGTTATCAAATTTTTGCTATCAGTATTTATAATTTTAATTATTGATTGAATATAGCATTAATTTATTTTAAATGCGTGTTCCTGTTTTATTATCGCATGAAAGTTTAAATATATCATAGACGGTACAATAGCTTTTAAATTGTAAAATGAGAATATAGCATAAGAAAACAAAAGTCAGACAAAGATGCAAACCATCATTCTTAATAGGCATTATTCATATTAAGCAAGTTAAATATTAATAGATCGTAATTGTACGATTTTGAATGATTTACCAACTACAACGTGCAGATACTAAAATGTATAATTATTTTAAAAAAATTTCGAATTAAAATACGTACGTCTTTAAAAGTAATTAATAATTACACATAAACAAATTGTCGATATTGCGAACGCAGTTATCTTATTTACATTGGAGAAGATAAAATATTACATTTCAACTATTTTCTTTTTAGCTAACACTGTGATAACACCAACCAAAATGATAAAATGCGGAAAAGTCAAGATTCATATGGAGGTGCCCACACTCTTATTGTTTTTTGCATACACATTTGCCGGTGAGTTATTAACACCAATCAATTTTATTTCTTAAAATTAAAATTCATAATTTTCAGCTTCGGTCACGCAAAACTTAATAATATATCGGACATGTTACGTCACAATGGGTTTTAATAAGTCCGACTGTGAACTTTTGGGATCAAATTATAGCAATGACACGACTTCGGATTTAGAAAAGAAGGTCCAACCGAATGCTACATTAATTTTAATAAGTCTAGCTATCGTGGAAGCTATTTTTCCACCAATATTTTGTTTATTTCTTGGACCATGGACCGACATGTACGGAAGAAAATCTGTCTTGTTATCTAGCTTAGGAGGTTAATAGCACGTCGAAACCAACAATAGTCGTCATCGATCTAATGTATATTTTCTTTAGGTTGTGTATTATCCTTTGTAGTATTGATAGTTGTTAGTTCTATACCATACGCATCGCCATGGTACCTTTTATTGTTTTTGGTACCTATGTGTTTATCGGGAGGTGTACCAGCTCTTTTAACTGCCATTTTATGCTATATTACGGATGTAACTTCGCTCGAATATAGAGGAATTAGGTGAGTACTTATAAAGTATATTATTTTCATTTTTAAAATTAGCCTAGAGATGACAAATAATTACATTTATTGTTCTTTTTCAGAATGGGTATTATTGATGCGGTTGTCACTCTAGGAACGATAATAGGGACCAGTTCTAGTTCATTTGTGTTAAATTCGTGTGGATACGTAACAATTTATTCAATTTGTGCTGGCTGTGTTTTATTGGCATGGCTGTACATATTGTTTTTTATTCCGGAATCGGTTGAAAATATAGAACAAGGAGTAAGTGAACTTACCTAAAAGGATAAAAGGCTAAGAGTAAATCTTCTGTTTTTAGGACAAGTTAAAAAATCTATTCAATTTAACTAGAGTGAAGGAAAGCTTAAGAACTGCATTTAGAAGTAAAGAGAATTACGATCGAGGTTTGCTACTAGTGATTATAACTCTCGTAGCAATATTCGTATTTTCAAGTTATGGAGACTCGGCTGCTACATTTTTATATTTAAGAGAAAGGTTCCATTGGACGTTACAAAAATATACTCTGTTTTCAAGTATTACAAATATTCTTTTTATATTGGGAGCCGTCGTAGGTGTTATTTTATTTAACAAAATTTTACATGTTGGAGAACCCATCGTTATTTTGATTGGATGCTTATCGATCGTTTTGGGTTCATTATTGCAAGGCTTAGCAGTCAATAATTTGTTGGTTTATATGGGTAAGTATCGTTAAAAGTAAGTTTTCAATTTTTGCTCATGTGGGTTTTTTACTTTAGCTGCTTTGAGTAAGGCATTCAGTGGTGCTGTAAAACCTTTGGCACTTGCACTATTATCTAAATTAATAGCTGTCGAAGACTGCGGAAAAGTATTTTCGGTTTCAACATCTCTTCAAGCCATTGGCGCATTACTTGGAACCGGAATTTACACTTATATTTATAATGTCACTTTACCAACATTTTCGGCAGCATTTAACTTTGTTACTTGTGGAATACACGTACTGGAAGTAGTTCTTGTGATGTAAGTTACTTTGTCAAATATTAATTTTGTATACTAATAGTTTTCCTTTGTTTCAGCTTAATTCTATTTATGCAAAGACATAGAAGTCAAATACCGTACAACGCTATTGACGCCTAAATTAAATTTTATAGATAATTATATTATGTACAATGTACATAAATATTTTAGATAAGTAAGACTTAGACGTATTTTCAGCACAAATTATATTTATTATACTGACCAATGACATTTTTTATAATTACATTTTTTTACAAAACCGATTTGCTTTTTAATAAATTGTTTATTCCACTTCTAGAGTAGTAAAGCCTGAAACAACAAGATAATAGCTCAAAATATAAAAACTTAATCGAGAAATACATAATATAAATAGGTAAATAATTTCATATAATAATACAGAAGGCAATGATAAATTAACCCTTCATTTGGTTTTGAAATGTAACATTTTAAATATTTGATTAAAATAATATAAAATTATTTATTAATACTAAAAGATTGTTTCGTTTTTGAAGATATTATGTTAAACTTTTCTTTTTCGAATGGGATCCATTTATTAAGTACAAATCAATACGATGTCGAAAACGTGAGTTTAAATATACCTAAATCCTTAATCTATTCGTACAAAATGTGTGGCTTCTGTAAGCGATATATCATTCTGAAATTACGTTAAAATATGAATTGATTTAAGTAAAACTAATTCCAAAACTTACCCAATGGCAACCATTTCGAAGCAGTACATGATTATTGTGACAAAAATGAATGCAGAAGGAAATGTTGTAAGGGTATTATTATAAATAAAGGTATAAAGAGGAGCCCCAATTACAAAAGTCGTGATTGTTTGTAAAGCTGTAATTAATGAAAATATTTTGCAAGTATCTTCGGAAGGAACTAGTTTTGATAATAAGCAATGTATCATAGGATTTACTGCACCGCCCAAACATTTTATTCCGGTCGCTAAAATTTTAGAATTAGCTATTAAAAGATAAAAAATACTGTAACTTACCAACATAAACTTGCCAACTTTTGTTCGCTACTGAAAGAAAAATTGCACTCAGCATAGCAGATAACTCACCAAGAAATATTATAATAATTTCACGAAAATGTAAGACTTTGTGAAGGATGTAAGGACCACATACGCTTCCAATTAAAATAACCGAAAAATTGAAGCTGTTATATAAGGTATACTGCTTTAATGACCAATGGAATTTTTCTCTTAGGTAAAGAAACATCAAACTTGCAGTACCAAAAGTTGCTAACATGAATACGATAACGATAAAAATGCTCAAAAGTATAATTGCTCTGAGGTTATTTTGTCTTCTTCTGAACGTCAACTTCATCGTTTCGATCGCCAAAGAAAATTGAAATAGGTTTTTAAACTTTCCCTAAAAATTGAAAGTATTATAAATTATTTCTGAAGTGATCCACTTATCGGAAGTACCTCCTTGTTAACATTGCGTACCGATTCTGGAACCAGGAAAAACGTGAATATCCATGCTGCGATGGTACAGGCTGCGCTAATGGCATATACAATTGGATATCCACATGAGTTAAATATATAAGAACTTACTGATGATCCAATGATCATGCTTAAACCTAACAATGCTTCATATATTCCCATTCTGAAAAAACAGAAATATAAAATGCGGGAAGCAAACCAATTTGTTTTGAACTAACCTGGTTCCCCTAATTTCTTCTGATGTTACGTCGGTGATATAACTTAACAATGCAGCAAATAAAATAGGATAACCGCCAGATAAAACATAAGGAATTATTCGTAACATAACAAACCAAGGAGATAAATTTGGGACGGAACTAACAAATATCATTGTAATATACGATAGAGTGTATCCTAACATTTAAAATATATCATAATCAACATTAAGTAGGTAGGTAACATAAATTTTGCATACCCGCAAAAACACTTAAGAAAATTGGCTTTCTTCCATGAATATCACTCCACGTACCCAAGAAAAAGCATAAAATAACAGTTACTAATGATTCAAGTACAGACCGAGTCATTAATATGATATTAGCATGTGGTTGCACTACTTCTTCCAATTCGGCTGTAAAATTATTAGCTGATTGAGTTCCTAATAAAGCGCATTCGGATTGGTTAAAATTTAATGTGATATAACAAGTTTTGTAAATAATAAGATTAGTTGTTACGGAATCTGGAAGTTTAAAAATGTAAAATACTCTTTTTTTGTACAAAGTTTGTACAAAAACCTTCGATGGAAGTTGACAAAAACAGTAGAAGACCCAATATTTCAACATGAATGGCGATATTTCCAATTTTGCATTCTGCCATATTGAACCTTAAATAAAAATTTTTAATTTAATTTAATTGACATTCGTATTTATAAATTTCGACTAGTGGTGATAAATTTTCCTGGAAGATATTTGCTGTGTATCGAAAGAAAAGTAATGCTAATCTGGTTGGATTTAGATTTTTTTATAAAACATAATATAGAAATCACTAATGCCCGATTTCTTCACTTTGAGAATCTATCGGATAAGTATAAGAATAAGAATATTTATTCAAATTTTTACGGTTGTTTCATTGGTTATTATATCTATCCGATAGATATCTCAAGGTGAAGAAATCTGGCATTAGTAGTTTTTTTTTAAATTATACAATTTTTAAATGTCAAAGTGGATTTTCTAATATTACGTCAAAATATAAAAGATAATCTTAAACGGTGCAGTCGAACATTAAGCCCTGTATGTCATTTGCACATACTCTGAAAAAAGATTTGTCGTCGATTTGTTACGACGACAAATCTCTTTTTCGAGTGCATAATTAGGCTTTTCGGACCTAATTATTATGAACTCATTACGTAAATAAGCTATTATATAATACATAATGATGATGCAATCATTGGGCATTAATGTAATCAATAATCATAGATAAGTGACACAATATTTTTAGATAGCTTATGCAATTACAACTGAGTAAGTAGCGATGTGTAATGTGTGAAACCGACATGAAATAGACAAATAGAACACCGCGAATGACAAATACAGAATTTTCAGCTCAAATTTTATCGATCGTGCTTGTATCTGATAACCCAGCATTTGTCAAGCAAAATGAAAATACCTCCCACACATCGCCTTTGCAATCTGATGATATTGTAAACAGTCTTATTTTTGTTTTGACACCTGTGTTTAGTTTACGTTTACCAGTACAGTAGAAGTTCTATTATCCAAATCTTTCATATCCGAAAATTCTGAGAATTTATCGTGTTAACCGAAAGATGCTTGTGAGCCTTATCTCGCGGCGACTCGGAGATGAACATGTAGGCAGACAAAAGATTGATTACCTACATTATAATGCTTACATTTAATTACATTTTATTTTGTAAAACAAATTATTTTACAAAAATTATTAGATACAAATAAACTTGAAAATAATTTTATATTTTACAAATAAAATTTATAAATAAAATGACAAAATTGTGTCGATACGCGTCACATATAACAAAACTATACGAGTAGAATATAAATATTTTGTTTTTATAATTATTTATAATCTTGGAATAATCTCTCTTTCAAATTTGATTACTATTTATTTAAGCATTAACGCTGTTATTTTCTAATATAATGTATGTAAGCTTTATGGTCTATGTAAAACTAAAGCCAATACATGTCATGAGCGTTTACGACGTCACATTAAACCTGCGTTGTCAAAATTTTAAATACCATTCGATTATAAAATGCTATAAAAATCGCAACACACAGCACTATTGTGTTTTTTTAACATTCCTTTATCCTGAATAAGGTCTAAGTACTGAATTATAATAATTTGCAATAGGCATTTTTAAATCTGCTGTTCTACATACCGACTATCGATTTGCAGGACTGACAATACTGTAAGTATTGTACAAATTTGACAATATTGTTTTAAGACTAGGTAGGATTGGTGTCCAGATGTATGATAATGATTAAACAAGAATTTCTACCATTTATTTACCTACCAATGCTTTTCCGAAATATAGACAAATGAACAAACATGCCAATCTTCATACCATAACAGACAACGAAATCAATTGGGTTTTTGCTAATTAAATTCTTCTGTTTCTTTGTTGTATTATAATATGCTTCATTTCAGAAACGTCGTGACCTTTTAAATGCTTTTTCGGCATTCTTCATGGGCAGCTTTCCATTAACTTCCGAAAGAAAACAGGGAGAATAAATTTTTAACTTCATTCGGAAATAAACCACCTTGCAGATTATGTCATACCTTGACTTTTCTGAAGGTAACTATGCTCAGCTACGTAGATTGGTTAAAACGAATCGGAAGCCTTTTCTACTGGAGCACTGTGTTTACAGCATTTCGGAAGAATTAAAGATTATGTTTAATTTAGCTACCTTTTTTTTCTCGCTTTTGTGAACGATGCCATTTCTTTTGTATTTTTGTATTGATTTCTCATATTGTTAGCCAACCTGTCCTATGGAATGGTATAAATTTTCCCACATAGAAATTGTTAATATTGGCAGAAGAAAAGACATTTAGAAGTATTTATCCATTGCTACCATGTTAAGATAGATACTATCAAGAGAAAAAAGTCGATAATAATTTTATAGTATCGAAATACTTTTAAGGAGTATCTAGAATTCTAATTCAAATATGTAATTTACCATTGAAAATAACTAAAATTAACACGTAATTTTTAAGAAAATTTTATTTGGTTCCAATCAGTTAGTTTATGCTAAATGCTTGAACATCCAGTACTCCTTAAATGTGCATTTAGATTTTACACGTTCAATCAAATTGCAATAATTTTTTGATTCAACTGGTGTCTCATTTTTTAATTCAATTTTGATTGGTATGAATTTTAGCTTTGCCCAAATTGTTTGAATATTTAAAATCTAAATGCACCTATGTATTATACTTTTAAGACGAACCATACTTACATTTTGAACAATATTTAATGTTTGTATAATAACCAAACGATAGATTATTGCGCCTTATTTATAATAGTAGGTACCTATTATATTATTCCATTTATAACTAAACGACCAACTATTGCTTAGTAAATAATTTATTAATTATACCAACTATTAGTTAATAATTACCTTCTATACATTTTGATAACAATTTTCTATACAATCTAAGCAAGATAATAAATAATGATAATATATGAGGATAATAGCTAGATATACATATTATTGTATACTTAGCCCATAATATAGCCCATAAGAATTTTTCGAGATAATTTTTGCAATCATGGTCAATTTATACCTATGTTTGCGTATCTGTATATTTTGGATAAAAAAAGTAAATGGGAAAGTAAATAAATATTTTACGATAAAAAAGGTATATTTTTTCAATTTCAACCATGTTTTGGTACAACACAGCAATTCGTAGAGATGCATTTTTACCCCAATCTGGAGTCGGTTAACCCCAAATCAGGTAGGTACCAGCCAAGTTTAAAGGAATATTTCAATGTATTGATGCCCGGTTCCTGAAGATCTCTATTTATCCTCTATATACTTATTGGAAGGTTAAAGTTACCCTTAGGTTAAAGTAAGATGGGTTTCTGAAACCACAAACTACTAGAGGATACTCTGCCCTCAGAACTGAAAACGCCGTATCTACACATACGTTAGTTAGTTATTATACCATGGTATCTACATAGGTTTATATGAGCAGATACAGCGTTTCAGTTATGAGGGCAAAACTAACCTGTCGTCAACTCGCTTGATAGACATGCGGGTAAATGGGGATATAGTAGTTATTTCAAATTAACCAGTTCTTTGTAAGTTTATTATTTTATGTTGGCAACAATCTGTCATGTATTAAAATGTTTTGTCGAAAAGTTTAACAGTTCAAAAATTTGCTTACAAAAAATTTTTTTAAATTTTTTTTCAGCGATATTAAAAGTAAGGTACCTGCGCCTAATAAGGCCTAGCTAAAGGAGATTTGCAATAAAATGAAAAATATCCAATTTAATCAACATGTTTTAATAACAATCATATTTTTGGTTCATTTTCTACAAAATATAAAGGAAAAATGGTAACTTGTACAATAGACAAACACAAAATTAAACATTTTTAAAAACCTTGCCAGTAGGCTTTATTTTAATATGGTACCATAATAAGGCCTATGGCTTTAACATACTTACATAAATAATAAAATTATACGTAATATTATTTGGTATTTGAAATCAATAAACACATAAATGCAATAACTAAACTTTCTTTAAAAAAAATATATTAATTACAACGCCTTGGAGCACTCAAAATTATCGATTTCTGACTTACGATTTATTTGAACCGCTTTTTTAATATTTGGGGCTGCACGGTCTCACTTTATGATAAATGATGCAACACTGGGGGCTACAAATGGGATATTCAGCTCCCGCAAAATTTTAGCAACTTCTACATACAATAGGTGTCTGTAACTGTGGTATTGAGCGAGGGAGGTTATTTTAAGTATGATTTTTATTGCTTAGGCCTTATTACGGTATAGGCCTTATTAAGTGCAGGTACCTTACTCCAATTGCTAATAGACCAGTGCAGTTAGCCGAAAAACAAGCTAAAAATAGAAAAAATTAATAACAGCATGACAGTGATGGGAAATGGAAGAAAATGTCGTTAGATTTACAGGAAAAATAAATTCAAACCAATCCGAGGTAGGAAGGATGAAAGGGGTGACTTATAGGGGTGGAATGTGGTTTTTTACGATTTCCGTCGAAAGTTGACCTCCGATCGAAAAAAGTTATATGGGGATGTTGTAGGTATTAAAAAGATCTATAACTTTATTATAAATCATTTTTCACGTAACCTCAAATTTTCCGAACAAAATCTAAAAAACCGTGTTAATAGTTTTTAATTTTTTTCTCCCACAAAATTTTTTTTTCATGAATTTTAGAAGATACTTGCCTTTTTGTGTTCCAAAAAAACTGTAATTTTTTTGAATAAAAATATTTATTTTTACATTTTATATTTATTAAAAACCGAAAAACTAACCCTACTTTAAAGCGAAAAATCTCATGTTAAAAGTCAATTGTTTTGAACTGAATATACGGGGGCTTTATTCGTTGAAATGTCTACTTTCAGATGCTGTCAGAAACTATTTGCATTGCTAAGGAAAAATGTGCCAGAAAACGCAAAAAACTGAAAGTACAAGATTTTCGAAATTTATTTTTTGTCAAGAAAAGTGATTATTTTTGCGTATTTTTGCAACAACACATTTCTCAACGATTTTCAATTACTTTATTTGTTAGTAATATTAAATATCACTTTTATCAATGATTTCAACTGTAAATTTTCATAAATAATTGCAAATGTTAAACAAAAAATGAATTTCGAAAATCTGGTAATTACAGTTTTTCTCGTTTTCTGACATATTTTTCTATAGCAATACAAATTGTTTCTTACAGCACCTGAAAGTAGACATTTCAACGAACAAATCCCCCTCGTATTCAGTTCAAAACAATTGACTTTTAATATGAGATTTTTTGCTTTAAAATAAGGGTATTTTTTCGATTTTTAATAAATATAAAATATAGAAATAAATATTTTTATTCAAAAAAATTACATTTTCTTTGGGACACGAAAAGGTAAGTTTCCCCTAAATTTCATAATAAAAAAATCAATTTTGTGGGAGAAAAAAATTAATAACAAAAAACACAGTTTTTTTGACGTTTTCTCTGAAAATTTGAGATTATGTGAAAAATGATGTACATAAAAGTTGTAGAACTTTTTAATACTTACAACATCTCTATACAACTTTTTTCGATCGGAGGTCAACTTTCGCCGGAAATTCTAAAAAACCACGTTTCACCCCTATAAGTCACCCCCTTCATCCCTCCTACCTTGGATCGGTTTGAATTTTTTATTTTCCTGTAATTCTAACGACATTTCCTTCGGTTTCCCATTACTGTCATGCTGTTATTAATTTTTTCATAAAAAAATATTAAATGCACTGGTCTATAAATAAAGAAACAGTTATAAGTTTTGTTCGACCAAGTTATTTCATCCACACGCCTTAAACATAAAAACGAAGTTTTTATCGGCTCCAGCTCGAAGTTTATTCATTTAATTTTATTATTTATTTATTTTTGCATATTGGTAATTAAATATATAAATGATTGTTTATGAAAGATTCTTAAATAAACTTATGGCACTTCTACATAAAATTATTAAAAATACCTGAATGTGTTAAAAAAAATGGCTATGTAAACATTGCATAACTTTCCCCATTAAATTTGAGTATAAAAATTATCGTTCAACCTCTTCTTTCCGTGTACCATTCGACGAAAAAGACCGCGAAGAAGCTACAGTTCGCATCTGCGGGGCTCAAACATCACGCTACGCTCGACGAGGGGCGTAAAACCCGAAAACATGTCAAAATTTCATAAACGTCAAACTTGTATTAATTTCCGAAAATTTCTAGAATCGAGTTGCGACGCGACTCGCATTCCGTCTAACTCGATATACGGGCTTTAGAAATAGATGCAACACAGTACGATTAAATAATTTGGGTACTAGAACTTTTTTTATTTTCTTTATCATTTCCGCAATTTTCACCATTTTCAGCTGGCCTCTAAGCTTGACTATGATGTACATTTATGCCAAATTTTTTGATATTTGGTTGCGCGGTTTAACCTGCGCAATTGATACTATTTCTTTTCGTGTCCTAACCACCACATACAGACAGACATACAGACGAACATCCAACTAATTTTCATCAAAATCTGATCAGGACATGATAAGAAACATTTTAATACCAAAATTTCGATTTTTATACGTAGGTATACGTATGGGGCAAGTAATAAATATTTTAAAAACAGGATAACATATTATGTAAGATTTTAATAAACAGACACAATCACTCGTGACAAAATTATTGATACCTGAGAAAACGTAAAAATATTAACAATTTGTATTCCAACTTTAATTAGGTAAGTATTAGAAATGCATTAATATTGGGGATTCCCTAATTTTAAAGTACGTTTAAATATTATTTTTTAATAATATCTCAATTTAATGAAATATTTCGAAATTATTGAAAACGGGGTGTAAAACTAAACTAAAATAACAAAAATATTATTTTTTTCGACGAAATAAAAAGTAACATTTTGAGATCATTTAGAGAAGTTTATATGAGAATACTGAATTTCATTTAAAATGTAGGACACAACGGAAGTTGGGTACTACTGTGTATTTCGGGGTTGTATAATGTGATAATCCCTCTGAGCACATTGGAGTGAAATTAAAAATTGATTCAAAATTAAAAAATGATATAACCATAAACAGAAATAGCTTGAAACTATAAATTGTGAAAATTTGAAATTCTATAGGTTCATACAAGCAACTTAGTTAGGGATGATCCAACTTAATATTAATTTTGCTAATTAATGTAATATTTAATATTAAAATTAGAAACTGGTATGAATAATTTTCTTACATAATAATATGCATTGTATGATTTTTATAAGAGTTAGTAGTTTTTCTAAAAGTTAATTAATTTTTTGCTCGAAATTATTTACGTTTGATCTATGCAATATGACTAAATATAGATATAGTAAAAATAAAATATATGAAAAACATTTTCAAAGCTTAATTATTTTGAGAGCTAGAATATGAACAATTATGTTAATTATGCTATAATTTTTAAACCAATTTTGAGTGATTAATTTTTGAATTTTGATTTTCACAAATTATTTAGGTAAATGTCAAATCTACATTTAATGAAATAAAAGTTTTCATGTAATTATATAATTTATTACTTACAGATAAAATTTAAATCTCACAAATACACCTTAATTGTAGATCAAAGTAAAAATTTTTGTGGTATATCTTGTAGGATATAGTAGTGTTGGCATCAAACACATTCACTTTATGGTATTCCCCCTTATAATTGTAAATTTACCAAGGTACTGATGTATACGTCACTAAATATTTTACCATTACGTACATATACAGTCATTCCCACAAATATTCTTATCTAAATGTAATAAAAAATCAATAAAAATTACCTATCATGGCTTTGTTTGCATGTTGAACATGTACAAAAAAAATTGTAAAAAATTAAGCGATAAGTTACGAAATAAAAAAATATTTAACCGATTGTGTTCATAAATATACGACACCCAAGTATTCACACCACCTCATTTGCATGGGAGCGTGAAGAAAATTGTTCAGGAATAAAATTTAGTGCACTGAAAAAAATGTTTCATAATTTTTGCGGTGGAAAAGGATGAATTTTTGAAGTGGTTACCTTTTTACCCTAATAATTTAAAAAGGTTTTCCCTTTTTTCGTTGGGTGGCAGATAAGAAATTTCACGGAGGCGTTAGAATTTCAACAAAAAATGCATTTTGCTAAACTTACGTACTTATAAAGAAACCCGTTTAACTCTTATTTGAAGGCCCTATCATGGTAGGAGTGGTATAATAAATAATTATATTAAGGGAAGCAATCCATTTAGACGCCCGGAAATAAGAGTCATTTTTTGGTAATTTTTTTACAGATGAAAAAATAATAACATCATTTTCAAGTTTTAACATCATTTTATTATAGTATTAAAGTGTAGAAAAAAATTGTTTTTTTAAATATTTTTTAACAAAATGACAGCTCTGTGAAGTATTTTCTTACGCGTTTTGTTTCAAACACTGCTCGTGCTGTAACTCAAAAAGTTATTGATCGATTTGGCTCAAATTTTAGGAGGCTTCAGATTAAATTATTATCTGAAGGATAAACCTAAATTTTTAAAGATATCCAGTAAATAAATAGTTTTTTTTGGGTTAAAACTGTCAAAAAAATAGTCAAAAATTTGAATATTTACTTAAACAGCCTACTTAGATTTTGATTTTATACTTATTTAAAATTTTTTAGGTTCATCCTTCTCCTGAACATGTCAATAATCGAGAAAAAATTTGTTTCTTTATTTCAGATCAATAGAAAAGAAATGATAGATGCAGCACTTTTCGATGCCTTGCACAAGACGCCTGAAAGAGCACTTTACAGAACCGCCATTTTATTAAAAAATATTTTAAACAAAATTTTTTTCTACACTTTAGTACTAGACAAAAATGATGTTGAAACTTTAAAATGATGTGATTATTTTTCATCACTAAAAAAATTCCCAAAAAATGACTTATTTCCGAGCATCTAAATGGATTGCTCCCCTTAAGCTATAGAATCAATATTCTGCATCATTGAAATAATAATAATTGTTTTCTTCAATAGTGGACTGTATGAATTTTTCTTTTTCTTTTTTTTTTTCTTATCACTTAATAAAACACTACTAAAATTGTGTTTCAAAACTTTATTTTATGCGGTCGCTAAGTCGACCGCTCGCCAACAATCTTAGGCTTAAAACTTACTTGAACTGTTCGTTCATATCTCAGCTGAACTATCCTTCCCACCATATCGATGGTAAAGGGGTGGGGAATCACCACTAAATACCAATGTATATAGCGGCAACACACCACACACAAACAATATAAAAAAAAAAAAATTATTTACATTAATTACGGTGCAATACTCAACAATAATAATAATAAAACGTTGTAAAATTAAGTAAAAAAAATTTTATTTTGTATCCTTTAGATGTCAATAATAACATACTAAAAAACCAAAACCGTTGAATTTTATTTTCCCATAGAAAAAAAATTCCCAATAAAGACGTAAAAGAACGTGTAAGTTACCAGACTACTAACTTAATCTCGTTGGTAAACTCAGCCTGGTAGAAATTTTGTCCGCTACACTTACCTGTACTTAAAAGTGTATATTTTCTTTATAAAAAACCAGATTATCTTAAAACTTTCAGCAGATATTTCTGACATTGTAAAATTGTAATATATGAAAAATCTTTAATATTGTATTTATAAATTTTGGCGCTTTCAAAATATTGAGAAGGCGTCAGGTCTCTCTGACGACACAATAACAACTTTAATTGAAAAAACTGTCACGTTAAAAAAAGACAGTGCGTTAATTATTGAAAACGGCCCTTTTCCACCACAAATTAGAAGAGGCGGCTTCCAAGTCCAAGGCAAGACTTACAACCGCTGCTAGAAGCCAAGAAAAACTTCAAAGCTCACACAACCAGCCAAAATGAGCAAGTATGCTTCAAGAAAGTGTGAAATTTCACGAATATTAGTCTTATGTGTGTAGTAAAAGACTTTTTAAATATCATAAACGATCAACAAAGTTATAAAAATGCATATAGAAAGGTTTTTTCGTTTAAATCGGTTCATTTTCTGAAATTACAAATATTAAATTTGACATAACAAAATTTTTATTAGTGACTATCTCTGCAATCTAACATCCAACCTACTAACAAAATAAAAAATTTAATAATTTTTATGAGTAAAAATTGATATTCGTTGTTAAAACTGATAAAAACCGAGATATGCATAATATTTATAATACCAACAAGTTTTAAAAATGTTTAGGGTTCTTTTAACGTCGAAATCTATATTATTTTTAGAGAATCGAACGTGACAACTCTATATCGGTTTTTCAATTACTAATTAATTTCTCGAGAACGGGGTAGTAAACTGTGATGAAACTTGGCTAAAACCTTCTTCTATTTACAAGCTATAACTACAGAAAATTTGAAAAAATTCTTATATTTTGGTCATATATTTTAAGCTAATATATTCGATAAATGTTGTTTTTCATAAAATGATTTTT
This sequence comes from Cantharis flavilabris, assembly GCA_949152465.1. Lineage (NCBI taxonomy): Eukaryota > Metazoa > Arthropoda > Insecta > Coleoptera > Cantharidae > Cantharis > Cantharis flavilabris. Next base: position 61,162,068 of record OX424435.1, read on the forward strand.
ACATTATTTAATTTTTTTAAGATTTCTTAAGATTTTGCTTTAGATGTTTATTTAGACAAGTATTTTACTGTTGAACACCTTGTGATTTTCCCTAAAAGCAGACTCTTAAGCAAAACCATGGATGTGATTTTCTTGAATTTTAACAAAAAGTCAACATCAAATTAAAATTGCAAGAACTATGGAACGGTGTAGTGAATCGGTTTGAAATTTTTTTTATTACATCCTAAAGTCAACGACAACACGTGTACCAATTTTCATCGATATCTTATATTTTTTTAAAACGCTTTTTATTAGCTTCACTTGTAACTATGTAAGAAAATCTTGGAACCTTAATTTGACCCACTTCCCATTGTCCGATTGAGCTGAAAATTTGCATACACGCATAATTTAGATGACAATGCATGTTAAGACTGAAAAGTATAAAATAATATATTACAGTTTTTAAAAAAAAAGCTTTTTCACAAAAGCTTTTGCTTTTTGCGGGACTAAAATAATACTTTTTTTCCCGCGCCATTATTGCGCGCTATTGATCTAAAATTTTGCATATGGCTTCTTACGACAAATTGCTGGAAAATTATTGTAACGGGAGTAAATTTTTTGCTCAGTTTTTCGATATCTAGCGCCGTTTTCGAGTTATTGCAATTTCAAAATCTCAAATTTAGTTATTAACCAATGTAATTTAGCATTTTCTGCGAAATTGTGAAAAATAGTATATACACCTTGGGACTAAGGTTCTTTTCATCCCGTGTTCGATTTTTGCACTCGGCCAACACCTCGTGCAAAAACCTTCTCACGCGGGATAAAAAGCAGCACCTTAGTCACATGATGTATAATATACTATTATGACGCACTAAAAATTAAAAAACAATTAAATTTAACCCTTTCGGACACCTTGTAGTTGTAGTCAATTGATAATTGGTGACTGAAAGGGTTAATAAACTAATTCAAAAAGCGTCGAGTGCTTTGTCTAAATTAATTAAAAGACACATAACCAAAACGCGCTCCACGCTTTTTGAATTAGTTGATAAACCCTTTCAGTCACCAATTATCAATTGACTACAAGGTGTCCGAAAAAGTTAAATTTAATAATTTTTTAATTTTTAGTGCGCCATATAAGCGTTTTTCTTTTTGGTTTTTTAAAACTATAATATTTTTTAGTTTTATTTTTTGTCTCCTATACAAGCTAATATCCAGAACTTTTTGTTGTCATTTCTCCCTTTTCAAACTAAATTGACTGAGTGAGCTATAAAGCTCTAAATTGTTGAAAATCAACGAACTATACAAATTCCGAGAATTTGAGAACATTTTTAAAAATAAAAATAAAATAAATGTAAAATTTATTTATTTGTAAAAAAAATATAGAACATTTCTATTTATTGCAATAATTATCACAACAGTACCTACATATTTCATAATGAATTTTTATTTTTATTCGTTTCGTTCTTCGATAATACTTTGAACATCTTCTGATGGCACAGGTAGCTTTTGTAAGTAATATATAATACTAAAATTGGGTAATCAATAATACTATGAATGTTCTCGAGTGTTAATACACACCTGATAACTATTAGCTCAAAAATGTACAAAGTTACTGTGACAAAAATAAAAGCAGATGGAAATGTTGTCAAAGTGTTATTGTAAATAAGCGTGTAAAGAGGAGAACCAATTACAAACGTAGTTAAAGTTTGCATAGCTGTAATCAATGAAAATATTTTTCCGGTATCTTCATGAGGAATCAATTTTGATAAAAGACAATGCGTCATGGGATTTACAGCACCACCCAATACTTTCATCCCAGTTGCTGAAAAATACTTAGCGATATTTTCTATCAAAATAGTTAACATATAAGTTGCTTACCGACATAAATTTGCCAACTTTCTTTAGCCAATCCTATAAAAATTGCACTTGACATAGCAGATAACTCACCAAAAAATATTACAATAATTTCCTTTACATTGAATAATTTATGCAATATTAATGGCCCACATATGCTTCCTATTAATATCACTAAATTATTAAAGCTACTGTATAATGTGTATTGTTTTAATGACCACTGAAATTTTTCTCTTAGAAATTGAAACATCAAGATGGAGGTACCAAATGTTGCTAGCATGAACACCATTACAATAAATACTGTCAATAAAATTATTGCTCTATTATAATTTTCCCTTTTTTTGAATGTTAATTTTATTGTTTCAGCGGCCAATGATATGCGGAATAAATTTCTAAAAATATCCTAGAAAACACAATTAAAAATTAAAAAAACATATAGTTCATAATTACAAAATTTCTGTAGGTTTTTTAAAATTCGGAGAAAAGAAAATAAAATAGTATAAAATAGAAGGTCTTTGCTACAAAAATTAGGAAAGTAGGAAAAATTCAACCATTATCAATCGCGGACTATAAGGTTGAGGGAGAGCAGTATGCCGCCTGATCTGTATTTAATTATGATATATAATAATTTATTATAAAGCAATGCTGTTATATTTATTAATCATTGCGGACGCATGCAATACGATCACGTCATCAATTAATTTCTAATTAATTATAAATGGAAGGTCAACTAACTAATAACCACTATCAGATTGCTTACCTCCCTATTAATATTGGTTACCGATTCTGGTACAAAGAAAAAGGTGAATAACCACGCTAATATGGTACATGTAGCACTAAGACCATAAATTCCTTGATATCCTAATGCGTTGAAAACGTAAGAACTTGATGTTGCTCCAATTATCATACTTAAACCTAATAAACCTTCATATACCCCCATCCTAAAAAAGGAAAAAATTATAATGTCAAAATTGAAAGCGTTTATTGTATATAAGTATTTATAATGTAAATTATAAGCAAACAGGCGCGGATAGAGGGAGAAGCAATGGAGTAATGGAGACAATAGTCCTCCCTTAACTTACGATCGAAACGACTTATTTTGAACAGTTTTAAAATTTTGAAATCGAGTAACAATTTTTTTTGGAATATAGCTAAAATGACACAAAAATTACCCCCACCCCCTACCTGAAGAAAATCCAGTATCCGCACCTGTAGCCAGGTTAAATATACGTTAACAGCCCAGACGAGATTATTGGTTCGTGCCGTAAAACCAAGCATTACTTGCTTCCCAATCGATCAGTCAGTCGTGACTTTGCATTTACTGACAAATATACCAAATCTCAATGTGCAGTTTTAGAAGTACGATCTTAATCCAGAAGTAACCCTCAGAGGAATTCTGCAATTCTGTAGTTTATCCCTCGATCTTACCCTTCCCAAGTCGATAGTTTATTTCCATTTTGCTCCAGTTGTGTGACCAGGAAAAAGTTTTTATACACTGGTATCTATCCCTCTCTATTCTCCCCTAACGTAAAATGTATTGAAACATAACTTGCCTTACTCCCCTGACGTCTTCGGAAGTTACGTCGGTGATATAACTTAATAAGGTAGCAAACATGATAGGATAACCTCCAGATAATATATACGGTATTGAACGTAATAAATAAAACCAAGGAGAAAGATTTCTTATGGAAGTGATAATTATCATGATGATATAAGACAAAGTATAACCTGAAAATTAAATGTAGGTACCTGATAAAAAAATAAATTATTATTACTTGAAATATAGTACCTCCAAAAACACTGAGAAAAACTGGCTTTCTCCCAAATTTGTCACTCCAAGTTCCAATAAAGAAACAAATAAGAACGGTAACAACAGATTCAAAAATTGATCTAGTCATTAATATAATATTTGCATGCGGTTGTACTTCTTGTTCCAATAATGCAGAATCATTATTTGCCGATTGTGTACCTAATAATGCACACTCGGATTCATTATAATTCAATATAACATAACAAGTTCTATATAAAACGAAATTAGTTGTTACGGAATCTAAAAATTAAAAAAAATAATAATAATAATCTTCAATAAGATATCTAGTAGTGGCGGCTCACGACTTTAATCTATAGAAAAGCACAAATTTAAAAAAAAGTGTTTTTACATTGTAACTTGTATTTAAACAAAAATTTAAAAAAATTAATGAGACTAATAAATAATGCATCATATTATACAGCGAATGCACTTGCTTCCATACAGTGAAAACTAAAGAACATAGTTATTTACAGCGAAAACTCGTCGGCTGATTTATTAAAGCGTTCTGCGCACCGGTGTTACAAGCAGAGAGATACCTCAACCACATTATAGTACTTTTAGTTGATATTATAATATTATCGTTCTTCGTGTTCTTCTAGCATTAGCTGTTGTTTGGGTGGCGTTTAATAATGACCTCGTAAAAGGTTAGAACATTTTTATTGTTGATAAGTTGTAACATATTTCCAAAAAAATATTTGATTCATTTTTTAATTTTGAATATGATTATGATAGCATTAATTACAAAATAATGTAATATAAAATATTATAGGAGTATTTACTTTTAAGTAATAATTTTTTGATGGAGGATGGAGGGCAGGTGCCCCTGTGCGCTTTAAGGCAAGCCGCCACTGGTAAGAACGAAATTTTAAAATATTTTACCTTCAAGAGATGTAGCCAAAAATAGTAATAAACCTAATACTTCTACGTGAATTGCAATATTACCAATTTTACACTGAGCCATTTTAAGAATAAAATTTGTTACCTACTGTCTGTAAAATAAAATAATGTACCTACACAGTTCACAACATTAAGTTTCGTGATAACCAACAAATCACCTGCGGACTACAGATTATGTACGTACGTAAGCTTGTACTAAACGGGGTAATCCCCATTTTTAAAAATATTTAATTACATTTTTTGTTATTTTGTTTTGATATTTTTAGACAGATCATTAATTATTATAAATAATAATATACAAATACATACAATAATTTCGATGATTACATTATTATTGTACGAACAGGTTTATTGTCAACTTATTTACCATATCATATACTCCATTTCCACCACTACACTATGACCTCATACAGTAACACAAGCAATCAATTCCATTGTATACTAATCTTAATTTATTTATTCAATCATTAATCATAAAATTTATTGTTATCTGTAAAATACATTGTTTTAATAATAGTACATATCACCACATATCTATCACTCATTATAAAGATTTTTGGTAAAAGTATGTACATATTATGTAGTATGTTCTGATCACTTTTATAAAACAATATCGCTACGGAATAAAATTATTTTTATTGTTGCAATGTTATTTTAGAAGTGGGTGCGATACCACAACCATTCCACAACCTTGTACACAGCCTTATCAGTTTATGCCACCTAGTGTTTTACTCAGAAATTGAACTATATAAAACTTAAATATTGGACTGTTTGTCTTAAGTACAACAATCAATAACCATAACAATAAACTATAAAAATATATGGTATTGCATTTGGCAACGAATGGGAGTTTAATGTTTTTTTCTTCGATGTAAAATTGGTCAGCAAAAAAAGGAACAATAATTGTTTAGTATTATATTTGCAATTTTTGTGTTGTATAAGCTATCTTCAAAAAAAAAGCTAAGTTCGATACTACGGTTACGCGAAACAATGGACTAAATATTAAGGTATAATTCAAATAATACAAAATTAATGAAATTGCAGTACTTTTTGTAAGAACATTATTTAATTTTTTATTTCTAAAATTGAAGGTTTTTAGTTATAAATTATTAAATTACCTACATCAAAAAATGTTATGTAAAAAAGATTGGAAGTTATTTGATTTCCTTGAAAACCTTGGATCTTTTAAACTAAACGTCTTATAATAAAATATGCGTTGCTCTTTGGCTTTCAAATTTAACAGACTACAACTTTAGTAAATTGTTTTTTCAATATCAATGAGTTTCACAGAAAAGTCAAAGATAATTAAACTTTTGCTATAAAAATAAAGACCCTGAGTTTAGTTTCAATATTTTGTATTAAAGTTGTCAGTATGGTGAAATAAAGATACAAGTTGATAATAGGTTTGTTTTTGTTCCAACAAGCAGTTCTCGGACTATAAGCATGCTCTTTAGTTAAAATTTTAACGAAAATGATCTTTAATACTCAAAAATGTAGTTAAAGAGCATGTGTATAATAGTCCTAGAACTGATTGTTGGAACAGACCTATTATAATCAGTGCGATTATGATTTCACCTTTGCTGATACACAAGGTTCGAAGTAAATAATTAAAAATTTATCCAGTTATGTGGATTGAGTTTTCAAAATAACTTTCAGAAATTATTCTGTTCAAAACGATTTTTAAAATCCAGAATCGGGGTGAAATTTCTTTTAAAACTAAAAATATTATTCAAGAGAAAATGTGACGTACAGGATTTCTCGGAGAACAATGTTAATAACCAATTTTGATTATTGCACTATACATTGATGAAGGAGGTAAATAAAATAACAAAAGCATATTATATAATTTTATTGTATGCCATTTATACACCATCGAGAAGCAACCTGTCTAAACTAAAAGTACAGCTCGGAAACTTACATTCGCAACGTGCACTCCATCAAATACCATGCATTGTTTAATATACAGTATACCAATTATTTACAACGGCATTAAATACTGAAAATGAAACATATAACTAAGATATATAAAATTCACAAATTACATTTAACACAGCTCAATATAAAACTATTTAAGACATTTTCACCAATATATTATTTGCATTCTTTGATCGTATGTTGTAACTATTACAAAACATTATTGTTGTAATATTGTAAGCTATATACAGTAAATTATTTTGTAGGTATGTTGTGATAATATACTATTTTTAAATAAATAATAACAAAGTTGTGAACATTGTGTTAACATATCCTTTAAAAGTATTATGTGTATTAATTATATTGTCATTAATCATATTAATTTATTTACAAGCGAATATATATTTTGATAAAATAAATACTCCACTTATATACTTAAGAAAACAACAAATAATTTGCAACAAAAAGGAACATCTATTAAATCTATTTTATTCAAATTATACCATCCATCAAGTTTAAATATAATAATAGAAATTCAAAACACAAACAAAAATTTTGTCGTATTTTGTGGAACAACTAAAAATAATAAACATAATCACGAACTCGATAACAAATAAAACATTCATGAATTAAATTTGGTAAATTTTTTCTTATTCCTAAAGCTACGATATAATTCTAGTTAATTGAATTAACACAATCAGTCATATATATATATTTATATAATATTATGTACTTAGTAAGTTATGCAAAAATAATAATCCAATTCCTAATTTATTTATTATGCATGGACGTGTAAATTTTCGATACTTTATTCTTATAACATTGGAAATAAAAAAACTAAGATTTACACAAATTATAATATTATTGCGTTATTAATAACTCCCAAAAAATTAAATTACATGAAAAATAATACGAAATTAAAGTCAATCAAAATAAAATAAAAAAAATTACGCAAACAAATATTTAATCATCGATAATAGGTGCCGACCTATCGTTTGTCACTTTTGCTTTCTTCAACGTTGTACCTCTCTTGATCTGATCCATTAGCGACTCGTGACATATTTTAGGATCAGCTTGCACGATGTTATTAATAAAATGTCTAATTTTTGAAGCCTTTACGTAGGTCTGCTGTTGTGTATTATTGCTGTTATTTTGTTGAGCTATTTTGGCATTCAGAGAATCGAGGAAGTTTTGCCCTGGACCTCTGCTTATTCGATTTTGTGAAACCATACCTCCCATAGAGTCTTCCGAATTACGCCGTGAACTTCGGGGGCTCGGAGTCAGTTTTGCACTTAGAGCTGCTATGAAATTAGATCCTACTCCACCAGGACCTATATAATGAATAAAAAGTACCAATAATCATCTAAATTTTTACAATCAATAAGTTCTTACCTTCACTAGATTTACGATCGGAACTTTGAGATCGAAATGAATTGACTCTTCTTATCTCGCTAGGACTCCCCGATACAATTTGCGAAGGATAAGCATAAATCACAGTAGACGAAGGCTTTGGATGGACTGGATTTTGTTGGAAGGTACTTAATACTGGTGACGGAGATGGTAAATTAAAATTTTGTGGAGTATTGACAATCGTGGCAGAAGTGTGAAGCATAGTTTGGGGTACATGCGGCAATGGAGGATTTGCCGACATGCGACGAATTGATCCGGGGCTTGCTGGAGTGTGCTTAAGTTCAGTTAGAGCTTTGACAGTTTCTGCCACATTCACTAAAACCACAAAATTTTAAAATTAAATTAAAAGACAAATATTGCTGGCTGTACCTGTAACACGATTTTTGGAATGTGGTGTTGCATCTAACAAAAATGCTGGTGGTGGTGGTAAATTATCTTCAAATTGAATAGGTGTAATAGCTCGATTGGTGTTTGTGATTGACGAGGTTCGGCGAATTGGAGGTGGAGGTTTATTAATTGTACCTGACCCACGACGTAACAATGTATTTCGTATTGAATTGCTTGAATACATTGCTAAAAACATTGCATGTTATTATATATTTTTTGGACATCTTATTTTAGAAGATTATGAAATAAATAACACTCAAAACAAAACACAAAGACAATTGAAAACTAATCTACTAAACTTAAAAAACAAGCAACAAAAGTTTAAAGGAACAGTGTGGAATCTGGCAGTAACAAATTTGTCTTTTAAAGAAGAAATTTATAAATTTGTTTGTGCATAATAAAATAATATGGACTATTATTGCTCCTGCCAGATAACGTATGTATAAAAAGCAGGGAAGCAATTAATAAATTACCTGTCATGGATAGTGGACGACGCCTGATGGCGTTTAATTGATCGGTGTTACGTGGAAGAGTGCAGTATTTGCCAGCAGTTTCTAAGTTAGACACCGACATATCTAACAACACACACTAATGAGCACTCACATGCTAATTACAAGTTCTAATATACTAATAAATAAAAATTATCACCTGTTTCACAAAAAAGCGCCCCAGTTTATATCGCCATAATTTTTTAATTTGTAGATAATAAATTTTGTAATTATTATTATATTATTAATTAATGCTTAATAAGAATAACTTGCAATTACAACTTCTCTTTGTTTTGAAAAAGTAGATACTTCGGAAGCATTGCTTCCATATTTTTACTTTATTTTCTCCCAATTGATGAATTTCATTTATTTTTCAGCCAAGAAAAATAATAATTCCGTTTCTTATATTAGAAATATTACGAGATATTTTTAAAATGAAAATACAAAACAATAAACATTCAATTCAACCTGTGCTTGTAGACTTGTCATTATTTCAAAATTTAATATAAGAGAAATTCGTCAAGAAAAATTTATTAAAAAAATGTTTTCTTTAATTTTTTTCTGTTATAAGATTGTCTAATATTAACGTGAAACCTATCGTATTGTTTCAAACATTACATTTCAAGAATCCTATCTATTTTTCTTTAATTAATATTATATCTTTCAATTTAAACACCAATGTTAAAAAATTAGCAGGTATATTTCTAAATAACTTCAAAAATATTACGGTTAAATTTCGAAGTGATTTCTTTGGGGATCGAATAGAAAAATTTAATTGAAAAATATTGATTGAAAAATAAAAACAATTAGTGTTTTTCGCTAATAATTTCATTCAAGTAAACAAAATTTTATCTTCAGAGCCCTCCGATAAAAAGTTATATCAAACAAATGCACAGTTGCTATAGTTGAAGGGTAAAAGATTTTTCTTTTTAAACATATGGCTCGATGTCTGTAATGTATTAGAATATAAACTAGAACGTGGTCATAGGCTAGCAGTTAATGTTGGATTGCTATAACGTAGTCCATCCCTAATCGACATGTGTGGTGCTACAGTGTTGTACGTCAAGTTATAAACTTTTAGTTTTGAATTGTCTACAACAGGCAGTCGATACTTTGAAAGCTGCTAAGTTTATTAATGGAATTGTATAATTTATCAGGAAAATAAATTTTGATTAGTTGAAAAGACTGTAATTTTGATTGTAAAAAATATTGGAAAGAAAATTTAATTAAGCGAAACGGAAGTTAGAAGCAAACTAATTACAACGTAATAAACTTGAATTAAGATAAAACGAGTAAGATTTTAGATAAATTAAAATTGACTGTAATTAACAAGGATAATACATTTAAATTAAAAGTTTACATTGAATAAAATTAAGGAACTGATAAAATGTACGTGATCAGTTTCATGAAATATGGATGTAGATGTTGATCGGCCCTTGAAAATTAAATTAATTACGATAATTAACATTTAAATAATTTACAAAAATTTGAGTTTTTTAATGACAAAAAAATTAAAACAAAAGATTAAATGGCATTATAAAATTTGATCATTTTAGGCAAAAAAATAATAAAAATTAAATAAATCTGTGGTAACAATCCCGAAGAAATTAGTAGTATGAATCACTCGTGGACATTTTCTGAATGAACATTTCTAATTATATAAATGATTATTATTAATATTTTTATAAACGGTGGCGCTTCTTATGAAACAGTCTGTAAACCCATACACAAGGGATAGGTACATAAAAATGCTTCATGTGAAAATAATTTTTCAATAGTGTAAACATAACACAAAACACAAAATTGGAAAAATTACGTAATCACGTCAAAACAGATTACAAAAAATCGTTTATATTCGTAGATTAATCATAAAAATCGTGTTCTACAAATATAAGAATGTATAAGGCTAGATTTGGTGAAAAATGCAACCCAATACACTAATTAGAAAAAAAAACATGCATGAACTCCATAGAAGTTTGTGAATTAAAAAACTTTACCTTCGGAATGAACTGTTTCTTCCACTGGAAATGTAGTTTGGCTTCCATAACCGCTAGAAGATTCTAAAGAACTTTCACTTGTACTACCGTCCTTCTCAACTTCGTTAGGACCCTAAAGCACAAATCATATAAATGTTACGGAAACAATTTAATTGTAATTCAAATTACCTTTTCTGTTGTAGAAGGCGGAGGTACAACAAAATCGACAGGAGGTGGTGGCAAATTAAGCTCTTGAGCCTTACTTGCTGCCATATTTGCTAATTCATGCATATTGACGTAGGTTGGTTGTGGAATATCTGCTAAAATAAGATAATGAAAATCATGCAAAATAAAAATATTTCTTCTACTAACCTTTTGATATGTGTGCCGGTAAAGGTGTTGGTTTAATCAATTTATGATCTAAACTACCCGGAGGAAGAACTCGGACTCCAGAGACTAATGATTTGGCAGGAACATTAGGTCCGGTTGGCCTTTCCAAAGAAGAACAACGCTATGGAAATATTGCATTGTTAATGTAGCAAATAAAACTAAACATGAAATACATACTGTAGGAAGAGGTGGCTTATTATGAATCGACTTGATGGATACTGCAGGACTGTTAGGAGTTATGGTCGAAGTGCTTTCTGAAGGAGTTGTAGCTGTAACAGGGCTGGCAGGTTGTGATAAGCTTTGATCTGGTGCTTGGAATGTATAAACTGTTAGAGGCGATCTTTGATGTCCCTTCTCGTATGCTGTAAAAACATTTATTTGAGTAAAAAAAAATCGTCACTTTTAAAAAAAAAAACTAACCCGATGATATGGTGTGAGGGCGTTCGTTCATTATAGCATTTGCAGCCCTTTCAAATTGAGCAGTTTCTTGTAAATTGGGCCATGTGGATGTCGTTGTAGGTATCGAAGCTGCAGAAAATGGTGTACATGGTGTACTAGAACTGCTACTATTGCTGCTATGTTCCGACATATTTGAAATCTATAATTTAAAAAGAAGAAATTAAAAGATGTCTGGAATACGGTTTTTGAAGAGATCTACAATAATTTTATTTACCTGAGCTACACTTAAAGAAGAAGGAGGCCTAGGATACAGAGTATCTTGTGAGGTAAAGCCAGAATCTTGACTTGAGACCGATGTCAATCGCACGTTTTGATTTACAGACTGTATACAAGACAACATCAAAACTAGCAGGCAAAATTATAAATAAAACTTAAAATAAACAAAACAAAACAAATTCTTTCTACCTAATAGAGAAATTAAAACAAAATTTTAAACTATTGTGCTTTTTGTGTCAATAGAAACGTAAAACATGCTTAAGAGTGTAGTTATAATATGTGAATAATTTTTCATTTTACAAGCAAAATTTTAAATATTGAACTTACTTGTGATAACGATCGTTTCCAATGTGGATGACTAGGCGAATAATGACTTTTGGAACTACCCGAAGACGAACTGTTTAAGGAACTAATGGAACACATAGAAGATTTTCTAGAACCTAAACTAGATGGAGACGATGGTGGAGTTTGAAAAGACCATCCACTATCTGAACTTTTTAAATCCGCAATAACTTGTTCAGAAGCTGGAGGAAGTGTTTGTGGATCAGTTGTATTTTTCTCTAATTGAGCAACAACTTCTTGAAGATGAGACAATTCTGTTAACATTTGAAGTTCTTCGTCCTGATAATTAATAGAATATTTAACATAACTGAATCTTAAGATATGAGAAAAGTTAAACTCACCACCACAGGTTTAAGAAAACCAACAAATGTACAAAATCGACTACGCTCTTCCACTAATGCGGCTCGTACGGCTTGCTTTTCAGTTTCTTCTATTATATATTTACGTTGCGTTACATCTTGTAGTCCAAATTCTAGTCTCTTTTGTAATTCACTAGTAGAACACTTTTTCACTTTCTTCTGTAACCTTAGAGTGTCCGAGTGGCGCTTTTTCAATTCCGAACAAGCTCTTTTATAATCTGAAAATCTCGAAATAATCATTTGATTTTTTTAATTAAAATTAACACCGACCTTTGGCATGTTCTTTATCTAAATTAAGTACAGTTTTCTTCCAATCTTCCAGCTTTTCTTGTAAAGGTACTATTAAACACTCCATGATGGTACTAAAAATTGCAGAATAATAAAAGGTAAAAACGTAAATTGAAAAATGAACATAAATAATATTCAATCTTGGATAACTCAAAATAATGGCAAAATAAGATATTATGTTATTATGATGTATAACAAAAAGGATATTTTGATTATGTAACTCATATTTTGATAACGCAAAGTTATAATAAATTATTATACCAATCATCAACATTAATCTATGAATGACCTAGTTTATAAGACAGTTCAAAAGTAAAGCTTGTAAATAATACATAGTATCGTGTAGGTACCTTCTAATTCCTAAATTAATTAAATTAATAAAATTCCATAAGTTGATTATGTGCTAAAGTTCAATAGAGAAATAAAAGTATTTTAAAAATTTGCAATGAAAGCAGCACATAGTTCAATGGTAATGGTAAAAACTTTAGCCATCCAAATTTATTACTTTTATACAAAAATATCGATCGTACGGAAAATGAGGTAATGACAAAAAGTATGGGAAATTAAATTTCCAACAAGTTTGGTACTTAGCATTTTTACCGTAAAGTTCAAAATAATCGAGTTATTTAATAAACAAAAATCAACCCTTACATTCAAGATGGCGGAAAAAGCAACATGGCGATTTTCCTGAGTTTTTTGTTTTAGACTACCAATGACCCCCCCTATCGATTGGAGAAAAAAAATTGCTTCTTATAATTAATGCAATTTCAAATGTACATACTGACTGGACTATAATAATAGTTTTCAACGTGGAGGTCTTCAAAAAATGTTCTGATGGGAAATAGTATAAAAATAGAACCAAGACGAAGCAATTCATTAAATAATAATAATAAAAAATAAGAAAGTGTATTTATTTCAAAAAGTGAAATAGATTTTCCACGCCTTTAATAAAATCTGACATATTACCAATAACGCACCTTTGGTTGGACTATTAGGACAATAATTTCTTACCTCGTAAAAGTCTTCAGGCGACCTTCAACGGCTTTGTGTCTTAAACATATTCTTGTTAATGCAGATCCAATTTCTTTCGTGGCTCCTAAAATATAGAAAAAATTGTTAAAGATTAAACAATTTAAAAAGTCTAATATTTATCGTTTTATTGATTTTACTACGTCACTCAATTAATTATCAAATAAAAAATTTCAAGTACCCCATACAACATTTTCCACGAATGATTTGATTTTTGTAGAATTCAAAAACCTGCATTGAAATCGAAAGTTAATCGAACTGTAGAATTGTGTGGCTTCGTGTTAGGAACCCTTCTGACAACAAATTAGCGTAAACAGAATTCCACTAGGCATAAAGTACATCATGAACGTATCATGCACGCTTCAGAAGTAATTGGGGCATGAGTGTGACTGCATGACCTGGGGAGCTACGACGCCAAAGTATGAGGATCAATAGCAACCCCAAAACGCGAACGCGGGTCACTAAACTCTATGTAGGATCTTCAGGATCAACAAGGATTAGTTTCGTATTCTTGGAAGGTTTTACTGTATTTGTCCGTAAAATTCATAAAAGGAGGAAGAAATACATGACATCCAAAAAAAGCCGCACATATCGAAACTGTATTGAATGGTAGAGCATTATAAAGATGTCCTTTCTATTCCTTTATGGTAAAAATGGAAGCCACGATTATACAAATCTAGTTTTTCTAGTGAAGTTTACGAACAAAGGTTTTATGTTATGCACGAGCATTTCAGCTTGAGAGCACAACACTTGGGTCAACAATTTTCTTTGAATACTTTATCTTGACGAATGAATATTCCGCAGCACTTGGAAAAGAACTAGTGTTTCAAATCGCTCTATTTCTTTACTTTAAAAGTTTTACTACAAGCGTAGAAGTAAATAAAACTATAGGTACTCGTGAACACTTTTCTCTATAAATAGAAATGTTAATTGAATGCATAATTTTATGTGACATTAAAGTATTAATAGACCTTTTATCTTTCTCAAAATAAATTGATGGAGACAATTTTTGTCAACAAATTCAAATTTAATTTATGATGTAAAGGCAGTTTCTTTTGTAAACTATCACATGTTTATTAGCAGAACACTTTCGATTAATAGAATTATTGCAGTGTCGGTGCTTTGTGATAAATGATAATCAATTTTACTGATATAAAGAGCAAATAAGTAAATAAGTTAAAGGATTTTAAGTTTTGTTGACTGATTTGTCAGATTCAAAAAATACTATTGCAAGTTAGACTATTATCATATTATGCATTGGAGTATTGAACTGGAAAGTGTTGATGTAACGCGCGAATACCTTGTTCGTCAATGAGGAGGCTGCTGACCGCAAGAGAATCAGTTGAGAAAGGAAATTCAACTTTTAATTAAAATTATTAAATAAGGAACGACTACTTCAATGTACAACTAAAGACAGTTAAAAACACCAGCATTAATCGTACATCTAAGCAACTGCAAAATCTACAACGAACGCAGTTTTTCCAGTAATTTTTAGTAATAATTTTGATCTTCACTATAGAGCACGTACTTCTTTAAAACCATCAGATGGTACTTACTATAAAACACGAAAAAAGTGGTTTGTGTAAGAACTTCTCGAGATATATCTAATCCATAATACATACATAGCTTTTATCTTCCCTCCACACAACAATAAAGTTGCAAGATACTAACATCATTCCGTCAGCGTGCTGTACGAGAGTAAGAGGAAATAAAATAACAGTTGTTGCTAACTTCTTACCTTTAATTGGTTTCTTATAGATTCAGAAATCCAAGTAGGTATGTAATATAATATCATCTATAATATGATCAAAATGTTATTCAATCGAAAATGAACTAAAATATAAAATATAAGGTTTATAAACCTAATCAAAATGTAAAGGACAAAGGACGAATCGCGACATTTTTTTAAATTCCAAGTTTTTGTCTAATAATTATATGTCCGGCAAACAAAGGTATATTAGAGATTTCTCATTAGAAATATAATAATTTTTTATTGTTTGATTAGCTTCTCCATCTCTAGAATATTTCTCGAAATTTGAAAATTCCTTATTATATAAAATAATATCAAGTCTTTTCAATTACGCGTTGCCTGGTTCCGAAATTTAATATTATATACTTTATACTTAGTTAGTACTTGAGAAACATCTACTGATGCCAATAATGATAATATAATATAAACAATAAATTAATTATAGCTATTTTAATATTAAGTAAAACGATTTTATCCTTGACTCCAAAGCCCCAACTAATTGGAATACCGAATATTTTCTTTAGTAAATCAGAAAAACAAAATTTAACTTTTATTGCTTGTTCATCTTTAATTAATTTAAATTAATCATTAAATGGTACAATTTGGCAAAACGTATTTATGCTTAAATGTAAGATAAATTATCCTTAACATTTAATTGACTTCCATTTTCGACATAAGTCACTTAAAAGTTAAAGGCCCCTACCCACGATCATGTATCATGTCTAGTTTCATGCCTGGATTGTTATGTCCAGTTTCATAAATAAGTCGAACCCCATTCTTCTGCCGAGACACCTAACCTACCGAGAATTCGTTCAAGTAAAACGTTGAATATTATATTAGCCATAATTTTTGTTACGAATAGTCCAGTCCATATGTGCGCCCCCCAATCTTAATTCGTGCTTTTTGCAGACGAAATTCAATTGGAGAGCATTAAAACATTCATCTCCGGTCGACATTAACCGTTGATTATTGACATTTATCAGTTTCGATCATTCACAGTAACATGTCATTATGCATAGTGACCGGACATTTTGCTATCACTCCTGAATTTTTATTAAAATTATCCGTTAGGTTCTGAAATATTTAAGTTATTTAAATATTTTAACACAAATACCTTGAACATTTGAAAAAATTGAGAAAAGTCGATTGATAAATCCAACGATAAATTTGTCATGGCCGTGTGTAGGCACCTTTAATGTAAATATGCTATTAGATAATTTATTATTCAGTAAACAATAATTATCAATAAATACCTCCCGTGATCTCAAATTTCAGTTAGTCATTTCCAATCAACTTTGACAAATTTTTATATTACGATGTAGGAGTATATTATATTAGCCCTTTATTACAACAATGTAAATTATCCGATTTCATATATTTTAAAATTTAACATAAACATATTATATTTTCCACTTTTATTGGGGTTTTATTATGGCGATACCATAATCATTATGATGTTCAAATACATACATACATATTGAAAACTTGAAAGAGGCAATTTAAATTTGCTGATGCAAGTATAATATAAAAACAAGATTAACCCTGGAAAGGTTATTTTAGAATTATACATTTTCGGGTTCATATTATAGCGACCCCTATATCCAATCGAGTTCAAATTAGTAGCCTAATTGCTGAATAATTATATCCTGCAAGGGCGTCGATAAATGATATTTAAAACTAAAGTAAGGACGCTTATTTCCAGTATATTACATAATAACAAGCGAATAAAAAATATAAAACTTGATAATTATTATTAAAAGAAATGATTTTACGAGCATCCCGTTTATCCAAATTGCAAATGAATTCCACAATTGCTAGAAAATAATTTCATAACAACAGAATTATGACATAAATTTAAATTCAAGGGATTTAATAAAAAGTTGAACTTTTCATAAAAAATAAGTAGGCATATCCCGTAAAAAAGTAATAAAAAGTTATTGCAGAATTGTAAGTTCTCCAGTAGTTTCCTAAGAAATTTCCATACGAATTGTTGAAACTACTCCGATAGCTACATAACTGAAAAATTGATAACCTCTCGGTAAAAAATGCACCGTTCACGATGCAAATACTATAAATTTCTTTGAAATGTATTATTTTACTAAGCTGTAAATTCAAATATTTTTAATATACTCTTCCTTTTTGACATTAAATTTTCACTAAACACCAGATTTAGTAAATACGGAACTGAGAGACCGGTATAGATTTAATTCTTTTGTGAACCGAAGATCCACTGTTTTTGCCCGGCAATTTAACTTAGTAGCAATTACATCAAGTCGATAAATAACTTATAAATCTCCATTTAAACTCACAAGAGAATCCACGGTTGACCGTCTACCAATTTTGGTGAACTGGTTTTTAAAATAAAAGTACATAGAACCAAAATGAGCAAATACGCGTTTCGGTGTTTGATCTAATGCAGTTTATTTTCAGATTCAATGAATTATAAGCTTAAAAAATTTAGCAACCTGCATGTAAAAGATGTGAAAGATCTCTAGTTCAGATTTCTTACCAATTATATAATCTTTTTAATATTTATTTTCAGCAAAACTACTTAAAATTTATAGTAGGATTTTTGTTGATACATTTCTTTTGGGCTTAGGAAAAAGTGTTCATCGAAATCAGTGTGCGGTCAACTGTTGGGTCGCCTTGACAGATATAAAATGAAAATCTGAACGATCCTTGCTGAAAATTACAAATATATTCGAGTAAATGCAATGTATATAATTAAGTAGAACTTCTATTTACCGTAGTATTTTCTTAAAAAATCATCAAATCAAACTTTAAGAATTTTACTAATTACAAGAAAATTACTTTTCATTATATTCTATGTATGTACATATTATATTAAACCGACGTAATTCTAGCAAATAATAAAATATCACCAATCAATTGCATTACCTAATTAATTAACCTTTAATAATATATTACGATATTATAATTATTATGTAGTATTATGCACATGCTTATGAAATTCCACATGAAATATAAGATAAGTTGAGAATTCCCAATTTTTGCTTTCTGAAATAGTTTCAGGTCCATGCCAGCTTAATCTGATGTAATACCTAATGTCTTTTTAAATTATTTAAAACAATTTTAATAAGGTTATAAACAAAAACTTATAAGGAATTATGAACTACAACTACTTATACATAATATGTACACAGGGTGACCAGTCGACCATCTGAACATAGGAAATTGATTTTTCTTTAATTCCAGCTTCCCGTCAGAACGGATAAGAATGAAAATAGTATCAATTTAAAGAAATTTTTATTCCGCTTCTAAATATACCTAACACTTGATATTTTTTTTTTAATTACTGGTAAAAACTCACTAATAAAATGCAAAAAAAAGATTTTAAAAATAATTTTAGTTGCCTTGATTAAATTTTATTGCAATTGTTTTTGTTTAAAAACGAATAATTTCTTTTCCTTCAACAGAACAAGTTAGTGTTTGCGTTTATTGTTAACGAAATATATTGTAATCTGTCAAAGTAACTTGTTGGAAATTATTGGTTTTCAAACAAAAACAATTGCAATAAAATTCAATTAAGGCAACTAAAATTATTTTTAAAATCTCGTTTTTGCATTTTATTAGTGAGTTTTCACCAGTAATAAAGAACAAACTATCAAGTGTTTAGGTATCTTTAGAAGCGGAATAAAAATCTCTTTAAATTGATACCATTTTCATTCTTATCCGTTGTGATGGGAAGCAATTTCCTATGTTCAGATGATCAACTGGTCACCGGGTATATGATACATATTTTCTTGCTTTTCTAAAAATTGAATTTTACAAAGCTTTCAAATCAGTGTTGTAGAAAAATAGAAATTTTGCTTCTAGTCCTAGAAAACTAGGAAATTTTAAATAACTATATGTCGCAGTCGTTGGTTCGATCCCCGAATGTAGAAATACTACTCAACTCCGGACCTACGAAGCCTATTATAGCACTTCTAATGGATATATTATATTAATTTTATATATAATATTAAACATTATTATATAACACTAGGTATTGATTTTTCTCAATTTTCAATCTATATCTATAAGAGAAGATATTAAATTAAATGCCTAAGGTTTACGCATACATCGAATTCGCTTCGATTTGGATATAAAAGATAATACAATTTCATATTTAATGAAATTTCTTTGAAATAGAATGATATTATATCGAATAAAATACATATAAAATTGCTTGCTTCTGCACTCTATTTCAATCGACTACAGTTATAATTACATAATAACTAATTTACAAATTAAAATAAATATAACAGCGAAAGAATGTTAAACAAATATTAACAATGGCTATTTGCTTTCACTTGTAATTGATGATTTTGCAGCAGCATCAGCAGCAATTTTGTACAAAGTATTTTATACAAAATATAATTTAGAATTTTTATAACAACGTTTATAATAGTACTTATGGAAAACCTGTCAGAAATTTAAAAATTAAAAAAAACTAAAGAGTGCTTATATGTTTTAGAGCTCTACAAAAATTGGGTTTTGGGTGAAAACTTTTAAAATAATCATAAAGGTAATTATACTCGTACTGTTTTTCAAAATTAATTAACTTCAAAATTAAATTAAAATAAATGCTGGTTTTCACCAATTTTGAACGCCTGCTTGTACAAACAGAAAATGAATATCACACAAAATAAAAAGTAGCATTTTGATTAGATTATATGTATAATGTTTCCTAAACGTAAATCAGGATATTCTTCATATTCGCACGCACAAACGTTAAAAGATTTAAACCCATTGACAAATTATTGATCTGAACATACATATTGTAGAGGTACACCAATAAGAATACTATTAGTTGGAAAGTACAAGTTGATTATTATTAATTTATTACTAATGAATAACAGTCGTTGACAATTTTTTGCTATATGCTTTTAGAATAGGTTATTTTATTAATAAGTATCAAAAACCAAGCAGCTATAGGTGATCGCATTAATTATTTGGAAAGTTTTTCAAGTTATGTACTTGTAACTTGTAATATTAGTGAATTTCATTATGAAACAGGCGCCGCGCCAGTTGAAATCTCTTTTTGATTCCATAAGTATCTTAATTTGCACAAATAAATTAAAAATATATTGATGTTTGGTTTTGCCTAATGAAATCTCCGACTCGCTCAAGCGTACTCTAATTTTAATTACGCACCTTTTTGTATATCCACGATTATATTTTCAATATGTCACTCGAATTAATTGTGTGGTTGTCAATATTATAAATCCAATTCGTTAAAAAAGTATGAACGCGAAATTAAATTATTCAACCCATCAATAATAATATGTAGGTATTATTTTTATCATAATCGATTGATACGTGGTTTAAGTACTGTAACTCGATCAATATTTTAGAAAACCCAAAAAATGCACTAAACACTTTTCAGAACTAAAGTGTTTTTAAGTTAACACATGTAAAATACACTGTAAGTATAAATTCGTAAACGTTTTCACCGTAATGCTATGGCATCATCAAGCGATGAATTATATAGAAAGAAAATTAAGAGAGAATCGTGGGAGAGAATCCTTTAAATATTGTTCGGGGTGGTGATGGCTGGTACTTTGAAAAAGGAAGGGATATTTTAAAATGATAACAAAAGGGGCAAAATAAGCGCACTAATAGGTTCAAATAAGGGGGGGGGGATTATTTATTAAAAATGTTTAATAATCGTGAATTGTTTAAATCTGATTGACTATTTAATAACAAAGGTGAAAATTTTAATTTATTTATATCTAAAGCTTCTAAAAATTCCAATTTTTTTACTTTTGGGCCCTACATGTAAAATTTCATACCCCCCTTGTTTATGGTTGGTGTCTATTAAATGTTTCGCGAAAGTAGATTTTCCATCTGTAAGTCTGTGAGATCGCGAGTGTTCGTTAAATCTTCGTTAAATCAAAAACGTTTGCGAATTTATACTTACAGTGTATTTTACAAGTGTTAACTTAAAAACATTCTAGTTCTGAAAAGTATTTAGTTCATTTTTTGGGTTTTCTAAAATATTGATATGATTATTTTTAAGGTTTCACTTAATTTTATATTTATGTTTCGTACGGATTAAAAATTAATCTCTTTTTATTAAATCTTAAAATTTTAAATAAATATTTAAAATCGACATTTTGTGACGGTCGGCGATTGTTCCCAACTCGGGCAAGATCTGGATTAGTGCGGCTTTAGATTCTGAATGTTGCTATCCATAATTTACCTAGTATAACAGTTTGAAAATCAAAGGTAATCAACGATACGCAACATTTCTTCGTATAGATAATATTTGAGTTACAGAATATTTCAAGTTTGATAAGCATCACGAAATTGTAAAGTATTTAATTTATATAAACATAGCGGAACAATATTTCGTGATAGGTTAGTGAAGTACTTTATAGCCTCAATCGATGAAGCAATCTAATTTTATACAACTCGAAGAAAAAGACAACAAAAGTACAATCGGTGATTGGAGCAATAGAATGAAGATCTTTCTGAAAAAACCGCATAAAATATGATTTACTAACATGCTTGAGTGAAATATTCCAAATGATTAATGTTGTGCTTGACAATTGAAAAAAAAAATAATAATTAATATTTATCTTTCTATGGTTTTATTTCACAAATTATTTATAAGTAGTTATTAGTAATAAGTAAAGTACCTAGTAATTATTAGTGAATGTATAGGGTTACTAAATTCACGGGATACTAATTCTAAAGCTGCATTCCAATTAAGCAGTGTGGAAAAATGGGGTTTTTGTGAACAAACGGTTGCTGAGTCTTCAATTTTAGAGCAAAAAATCTGAAAAAATCTGGAATAGAACAAAAAAATAATTAAAAACTAACATCAGAATTAAAAAAAATAATTTTTTATTAAAAGATCCTGCTTTAAGAGACTAAAATGCAATCAGCAGAGGGCGAAATTCTTCAAAATATTGTATCCCAATATTATTCCTCTTCCTCTGGATCCAAATTCTGGTGTTCCAACAATTCTACGGCCTCGGGTGATAGTGACGAATCTTTTTTGGGTAGCAATATTCTTAATTTTGTTATTTCTGGATCGGAAGACATAAGTAGATGGTGCAGGAAATCCGTACAATTTGCAATTCTTGATGTTTTCCGTGTATTAAATTGTCTAATTCTTTTAAAATCTTTATTTCCTGCTTCTTCTTATTATTATTCTTATTGAATACAGTCTTTAGTCTGTGAGCTTTTTTCCACATTTTAGAGTACTGAGTTAAAAATTTAATACTAATGTTATGTTTAATTTGATCCAGCTGCTGTTCAGTAAAATTAGGATTGCTTTTTGCAATTTGCGTAATAATTATCATTATCATTATCAAATTATAATAATTTGGAAGAAGTTGTCTTTTCCCACAGAATATTGCATAAGTCACGATTCAAAATGCTCAAGTTCGCCATTTTAAAATAGTTTTCAATTGTTTATATCTTTTTGTATTTTTTGTATTATTATTGTATTTTGTCTGTATTTTACTTATATAATTTCAAAAAATTTATTTTCGATAATCCGATAATTCATAGAGCAAGTCTCAGTAAAAACGCTCGTATGGTCGCATCTGCAGCTGAAATTTGGAGGGAAAGTACTAGAGATATCCACAATACCACAAAATAAAATTTCAGTCATATGCGTCATTATACAACTAAAAGTTTAAGAGAAGTCAACATTAAAAAAAAATTGAGTTTTTTACAAATTAGGTCCTACAAACCGTAAAAATGTAATTCTTTGTTCTGTTTTCGCACTTATGTGTTAGTAAAGAGATACAGAAACAACATTTCAACTTAAAAACTTTTAAAAAAATCAATGTATTTCCGATTTCAGCAAAGTTAAAGTATCACGATTTTTTGCAATAATAAAACAAGGATGACTTTGCCATTTTTTTTTTGGCATTTTCCGGGCACATCTTTTATAATTTTTTTAGTGTTCATGCATCTTTGGAATGTTCCTAGCAAGTAACTATTTTTTAACAGACCAAATGTATTGCTTTAAAAATCACCTTTTGCCCGCCTCTTCCACACTGGGTGTCGTCTTAATGAAGATGCACCTTCAGAGAAAAACTTCTGTGTAAATTTACTTTGATATTAAAATAACTTAATGTTTTGATTAGAAAATCACTCAGTTTGCAGTTATTTGTCGATTTTGCTCTTATAAGCTTTATTTAAAAATTTCAGAAAAAAGTTGGAAAACAGAAAAGTTTTAATCGCTTTGTAAAGAACTGTAACATAAACTTGGCAATTTCTTTTAAGTTTTAGGCTGTCTTCACATGACGCTTCTTTAACAGAGCTGAAAGAATTATTATTATAATTTATAAATGACGCAATAAACAATAATAATTATTGCTGTAGTGGTGCTAAAAACGTCTCCTGTAAAGACAGCTTTTCAGCTCATTTCTGATTTGATCTGCTTTAAGTCATTAAAATATTAATAAATGATTATTTAGTTAATTCAAATTTACTTGGTTTTAACAACCAGGGTCATTACGCTCACCCAACGGGTAAATGTGAGAGTATTATTTTTATGATGTATAGTGACATTTTCCATGGAATGATAAACAACTATATTATAAATAGGTATGTGAACATAAAATAATTCTTCTGCTATATCCACCTACTAATCCATCTAACTCACGCTAACAATATTATTGTTATTCTACCGAGTATTATTAAAAAATATTAAATTAATATTGTGCGTTTAGTTGGCAACGCTATTAATGATTAATTCATTCTAATTAAATTAAATTAATTAATTAAAATAAAACGATACAATATTTCTTTAGCAACCAAATATATCTAATACCTACATTTTTATTATAAAATATTTTATTAGAAACAAGGTCTTAATCAATGATTCAGAGCAAAAATAAGTTCCCACATCTTTCAAACACTATTAGGTTAGGACAAGCGAATTATTTTTGGTGTTTTTGTATCGATGTTTTTACGTGATACCGTTCATTATAGAGAAACGTTTAAGCATCGACAAATTAATGGCCGATTCCTTCAACTCGAGGTATCTTTAAGATACGAACTTACTAGATAAATTAACTAAGTAACCAAGCAGACAACAGCAATTCAAATTCGCGGTAACAAATCAAAGATTTGATTGGTTACTATAGGTTTATTTATCCAATAGATAGGTATTCCTCGAGATATCACGAGATGAAGAAATTGGCCATAAGGAAAAGAAGGACCACTTTTATCGAAGCGATTCGTATTAACCCTTAATAACTAACGTTAAATAATTGTCAAACTGCCGCTAGTGTGTGATCACAGTGACCACGCTTTGTTTCTTTCGTTTACTCACGTACAACTTAACTTTTTGCTTTTTTTTGCAACAGCTGTTTTAGTTGGTATTCTAGTATGCCAGAAAAAATTAAAGAATAATTACAGTGAAACTTCCCTAACTCGAATTATTCTATAAATCGAATTTTTTTGCAAAAGTATAGGTTTGTCAGATATTTACGTGTAATTTTATCTCCATAATTCGAATTTCTATGAATTTCTCGAAAATGCTGTGTTTATATTTTAAGAAGCACCTACGAGGTTTTATCGCTAATGCTCCCTATACTTCTTCGTTGCTGGCAAAGCAAAATTCATAAATATATGATTACAAATTACAGACGGTTAATTAAAACAATTAAAAACTTTAGTTTCTTCTAAGATTCGAAGTGAACAAGTTGAAGATCATAACATGAAAAGTGGTGTTGTGCAATGCAAAAAAAAAATTACAGATTTTTTCCAAACAGATATGTTGTAATAATAAATGTATTATTCTAGTATTGACTTTGTTATTTTCTATTCATACTAATAATAATAAAATAAAAAATTTTAATACATTTTCTCCAACTCGAAGTTTCTCTAATTCGAACTTTTTTGATGGTCCCTTGAGATTCGAGTTAGGGAAGTTTGACTGTAATTTTAAAATTTTATTAACTTTTAATAACACAAAATGAAATTATTAGCATATTTGCATACCTTTATACGGCATAACTAAAATTTTATTTTTTTTCTTAAATAACTTTTGTTTTCTTTGTTCGATTGTTCGTATTATTTATTGCATAAACAAGCCTTTAATACGAGATTTCAAGATTTTCTTTACTTACTTTTACTTACTAAAAAAAATTTAAAACGATACTATCAACTTAAACGCGAAAATAGTATGTAGCAGTTACACTGGCGATTAGAACTTATAAATGTACATAAAAAATATATTTTTATGTAATTGTGATATTTAACAAAACTAAACAAAACGATAAGATAATAGAATTTTAAAAGTAAAGTGAAGAAAAAATGAAAAAAGTGTAGAAAATTATTATTTAAAAAACCAAATTAGACATTAATTACCACTTGACAGGTTAGAATTAAAAATATTAAAAAAAAGATAAATGAATGTTACGTATAAAAAAATGTTTGAAAAAAATTAATAGCTAAAAAATTTGTAATGCGATATAAGGCCCTATTGCACGGTTAATTCCGATCTTCAGTCGCATATAACGAAGAAAGTAAAAAAATATAACAAATTTCTAAACTGGCACTGCGAGGTTGAAATCACTAAAAACACTGCCCCCAATGTTGATTTCTAAAAAATTTTGAAAAAAGATTTTTCAAATTACCACGTTTCTAACCGTAAGGCGTATAAGCTAAAAAATGAACTTAAAAAAAAAATTTGAAGTAGATTTGTGGTATAAGCATTTTATGTAATTTTCCATAAATAAAAGTTATGATACAAAATATTATAAAACAATAAATATTTTCATTTGCACCAATAAATAAATAACTAGCTAATAATATAGTTTATTAGTAATATTGATGTAAATAACATAATATTTCAATGTGATTATTCTCTCATAGCAACTGTAATGAGTATAATATCTAATATAATTTAATTTAATTTATAATTATAAATTAGTAACTATTTATAATTGTTCAATTTGTACATTGCAATAATTATATGTATATGCACATAATATGTAAACAAATGAGAAATGTTTCTACATTAAGTCCTTCAATATTCAATAATTCAACAGAAAAATAATTCAAAAGTTACACTTTTAAATTTTGATAAGAACAATAATTATGAACAGGGGCATTAAAATTTATAAACAGAAAAATTTAGTTATCATTAGTTATGACTTATGATCATCTAATTTACAAATTAATATTAATGCACTTGCAGACTTCAGGTTTTAAATGTAATACAAAATAATTTGCATAAATTATATTTAAATAAAATTTTTATAATTTGAAAGTAGAAAGTAAAGGCCCGTTCAATAAGATTATTTTTCGCACGATTTTCTACATTATCCAAGCTTAATCGTGAAAATTATTAAGAGAAATAGAGCGCACCAGAAACGATTTATAAAATTTAATTTTTTTAATATTGATACTTATCATTCGAGGGACATTATAGGTCGGTTTGCTGTCTGTGAAGCTTTAATAAAAAATATAATTGTTATTCTTTCCTTCAAAGTTTACACATGGTAAACATCAGAGAAAAGATAAAAAGGTGTTTATTTTCAAATCTTTTACTAACAGTAAAATAAATTTACCGAAGACACTGCATTGATGTGCAAGTTAAATACTCGAGACCGAAAATAAATTAAGTATACAATTTTAGGCTGTTGGAGTAAAAGAAATCGAAGCATTTGTAAATGTTGGATGTGAGAAAATTATATTTAGGTATAGTTTTGCTTTATTTGTGATATTTTAATTCTATTTGTTTCGGTATTTACGCGAAAAACTAATAAGTACAAGTTAGGTAGGTTAAATAATATTATGAAAAAACAATGGATTGACCTCTGAAAATTTAATTTAAATTCATTCACGTGTTCTTTGACTGGAACGTACTAAATGAATGAAAATAAACAATAACAAGAATAGCCATGCACTTACCCCTGGCATTAGTAGCAGAGTCTGCAATTTTTTGGAAGGCGTCCAAGTAAGATCCAATGGCTTGAATCGCCGCCCTAGAAACACAGTGTTCATGAATTTCAAGTTATAAAATTGTCGAGATGTGCCAAAAATTACATCACGTATATGATGTGTCAAGATAAATGTTCGTCCCCATCGGTTTGTATTGATTTCACGTACAATATCCAATCATCGCAAGTGTAATATTTCGAGAATATAGAAAATTGTATCGATACTTAATAGGTATAATATTTCAAAATAAGTTTCCAAACTGACACGTTACAACTTACATTTATTATCTTTAATAATAATAATTGTTGTAAACCACCGGTTTAATGAAAATTTTAACAATACCGTATTCAAGAGAACGATTGCGTGAAATAAACCATCATTAAGTTTAATTACAAAAATACATAATAGATTAAGTAAACAAATAATTTAATTAAGTAGTTGACCTGTAAGATGAATGTAAGTCTTAAAAATTCAAGTAGAATTAATTTTCAATATTATATTAATAATACAGACGTTCTGGTTATTTCAAAAGTAGTACAATATATAACTTCACATTAATCTATTATTAACTTATTGCTGTAAAAATTTAAAAATTATACAACAAACCTTGTAATAATTCAACTCATTTATTATTTATATACAACAGTACAACAACTTGGTTTAACAACGAGTAAAATGTTAGATGTCATTAATGCATTTTATTGCAATCAGAAAAAAGACTTTTTCGAATTTCCAATTAAAAGTACATTAACCGATAACCCGCTTTCATGACACTCGTACATGGTGTAAATATTGAAGAAAGAAGAAACGGTACCGAGGTTTTGTTGATTGCACAAACAGAATTATTGTAATTAAATGTATGTTACAGTAAATTACCGTCAAGAGCCAATAGGCTGGTTAAGCGAATGCCAAAAAGACTTACCTCAATGTTGAGTGTAATTTTGTAGCTTTGGTAATTAAATCTTCCCACAGGGGCATTCCATTCTGTAAAAAAAAACTTAGTTTAATAATTAGCATAAACAAATATAAAAAATTGGCCGAGTACTATGTAAACAGCTAAATTTACTAACTTATTACCGAGACACAAAATGTCAAAACTATATTTAAATAAAATTGATTTGGATAAAAGCGATGGCATACATACATAACTTAAATTTAAAATGATTTACAATAGATACAAGAAATTTAAATAACCCAACAAATTTAGCGACGAGGACAAAATAATAATAACAACGCAACATATTAGTAGAATAATTCATTATATGGTTGTGAAATTTGATATTATATCGTGTGCACTTTTTGGCGAGATGAACTAATTAATAATGAGTGCAATTTGGACATTTGATTGGTCAAATTTAAAAGGTTTTCTTTTTTGCCTGTGTTTACTGCCTGTGTTGAGCGGTGTTCGTCGCTTGCAATTCTTTTGTTTAACTTTTAGTGCCGTTCGTGGCTGACAGTAAAACACGTAAAACAAATGTTAATTAAACATAATAATTATATTTTATCATTTAAGAAGAAATGCTTAAAAAGTAATACTTGATGAAGCTTAATTTAGTGTAAATGTGAAAATTCTATTGCTGGGTTTAAAGAATCTCCCTTGGAATAGAAACACTATTAAGCCTCGTTCACATCCAAGTAACGTACGTAGCGGATATACAAGTCATAACGTGAGCAAAGTTGAAATGCATGGTTTCAAACCTCACCAGTTACATTTGTACAAAACATGGAAGACATAACAAAAAGTTGGGTCAACTTCAACTTCTGCGTTATGTTTTCTATGTTTGACCAATAAGATGCGTTTATTTTACTAGGCAACACCCCCGTTGTGTTTTTTAACACATTTTAAATTTTAAGGTTACACTTCGGACATTTACATGATTTAAATTAAACATTTAGGATAAATAACTGTTGCAGTTGCAACAAATTTTTTCATGCCAAGAAATACATTCTCCCTAAACAGTTCTCACGGTTATATAAAATATCATTTCAGCACGTTTCGCTTCAAATTGGCACTTGCCGAAAGTCTTTTCGATTTAAGATTACAAATAGGTTACGGTAATATTCTAGTCATAAAACCCCAATTGACCGCTTTCTCTGTATTGTACAAATACGAGTGCGCGCGCTTCACGTTTTCTATGTTAATGTGAATGACAAATGATTTGCTATGTTTTCTACGTTATGACTTGTATGTCCGCTACGTACGTTACTTGGATGTGAATGAGGTTTTAGAATCCTTACGTTACATTATGTCAAATAATATTAAACGCTTTCATAAGCTGATCATTAGTTTATATAAAAACTTCAGCATAAACAGGTCACGTTTTTCGTTATGATGTGTAAATGCTTCTTGGTATTGTATGTATCAAATACTTTTTTTTTCGAAAGAATAGATAACCCTTTTATCAATTTATCAAATAAATAGAGACTGTCTAGTTTAAAATCTTGCCTATCTGTAGATAAAGATCAAGTACCGGTATTGGCAGAAATATCGATTAAAAAATAATATCGAAATTGGTTAATATGCTCCAACTCAATAAGTTGTTCGTAGGTTAATGGTGATTATAATATTAATTAATCATTAATAGGTTTCATCAACTTCACCTCTTTCCATTACTCTAAAATCTTAAATAGCATATAAAAATGTTATCTTTTTACCGAAAAAATTGAATTGGTTGAGTTTAGAACTAATGTATTGAAAGAAAAAATGAAATTTTTAGTTTTCAAAATTATTAAAAATAATATTAGAATTTTTTTATAACAACTTGAGGACATTTTTATTTTAAATAAGTTACAAATATCATTAAAAAAATATATAATATACTACTACTTGTAAATAAAAAATCATAAAAAAACCTGTCTAATGAAAAATATTTTAAAAAAGGTTCAAGAGTAAAAGTAACTACTTTTACGCACTAGTAGACTAGTGCAAAAAGGTGATTTTGAAACAAAAATGGTAATCAAAGGGTTACCTTTTCACAACATTTGTGCACCTCATTTTAATTTTGTCAAACTAAAAAAAATTGCAATTCGAAACAATAAATCAATTAATTTATTACCAGTATATTTACGTTTTTCGTAACAGATGTTAAATTATTAAAAGAAATAAGTTATGCAACATCATTTATGTAATTCAGAACGAGAATTTAAAAAACTTTCGTCGATGAAAAATCATTAACTACTTTTTTAATCGTCCTAGGTCAAGATACCGCTACAATCAGTGGTTTTATTGACGTCAAAACGGTAATTATTTCTTCTGCTTACTTATATGCATCTATCATTTCAACGCTTAAACTCTACTTATGTGATTATTAAAACACAGGTAACTAATTTATAATTACATTATGACATAGAAAACACAAAAGTATGTACAGTTAAAAATTTGTAGTTAAATTTGTGCATGCCTAACTTATTCATTATACTTTAAAAAGGAAATTGTCTTACTACTACTACAATTGATCTAATCGCAATTAATTAGCAAAGATTGCTCTATTAAATAGGTTCAATTGTTAAGATAGCATTCTGCCTATTTAAGGTCATTCACAGGGATGTTTAAAAACCTACGCCGGTAGTTAGTAGATAAAAATGTATACTAGTAGGCATCTAGTTCTTGATTTAAGTAAGTTACTATAAAACACACCAACACGACACAAAGTCGGTCGATATGTGGACACAACTTTCAAAAAAAACTAAAAACTTGTAACTAAAATAGTAAAATTCTGCTTTAATTAGTTTTTCTATTTTAACAGAACTAAGTTGTCATACCATGACATCTCCCTAACTATTAATAAAGTTTAGTATTGATTACAACATTTTCGATAAATTCAAGATAGATTGTAATCGTAGAATTCAATTTTAATTAAATTAAATTTAGGGATAAACCACTTTACATCGAAAAAAAAGTCTGTAGGTTTTACTTATATCGGACACTGTGTACACTGTGAATCCACTCCGCCGTATAGGTAAATGGAATGATATATGTTAAGTAATTGTTGAACTTTTAGTCGCGTCAATAAATACATAAAATAGGTAATCTTCGGAAATCCTCAAGAACAACTACGATTTTAATGATTTTTTTTTAAATATTTGTTTTTTTGTATTATTTAAAATCAGAAGCTTTTTGAAGCGGGGATATGACTATTAATATAATTTAAACAAGATGGTTTGTGGATTTATTATTTTATGAGATATCTATAAAAAAAATTTGTTTATGAATACTTGTAGGGAATAATAGATCCGCATCACTTTCCATTTAATTCCACTGTATATTATTTTCGGTCAGTTTTTTGCAGAGAAGATTAATAAACCAATTTTTATTTTTGCTGCTTCCCACGAATTTCTCTTTAATTTTCTTTAGAGGCATATTTTCTTCAAATAAAAATTCAATTGAAGTATTACTTATGTATATATCTACGAATTTTCTCAGACGCTTTAGTTCCATCATTATCATATCTATCAAAAACAACTTTAACGTTAGGGCCATTGTTATTACGTAAATATCTAATGTACTTTAGACAAATATCAAGAAACTTATTATTTTTGTCCCATTTTAATCTATGGTGTAACATACCACCATCAAAAACGTAGAAAAATTGGCGAAGCACCGATATCTTTACAACACCAAACATTACTTTAGTAATATTAAAAATTAAAAATAATAACAGAGGATGCAAAGGAGGAAATGCACATAATTTCAATGAAAGTTATAACGGCTTGCTCTAGTACTATGCTCTAAAGCAGCTTCAAAATGATTTGAAACACATCAAGCTCGCTAATTTCTTTGCAGTCTTAATATTTAACGATGGTTTTTATGATATTCTAAAAATGCTGGAAGTAATGGACGTCATCATCGGTCCTATTGCAAAAGAATATGCCATGGAGAGAGAAAACAGCTGAATCAACCAGGTGGAATTAAGTCATTAAGCATCTTCAAAAGAAGGACGAACAGCTCGGAGAAAATCTTCAGCTTCTCAGCAGGAGGGTCCATTGTATAGGCCAGGTATTAGCAGTTTTTATGGTAAATATCATTTTATCTTGCAAAAATCCATAGTTAAATCGTTAAACGCGTATATCTCCAAATGACATTTTTCAAATTTCCTGCCATTGCAACTCAAAGAGCAATTATCCGATTGTTCTGAAATTTGAACTGAGTACTCCTGAATATATTTACTCTACAATGACGTAGGATATTTTTGTTTAGATGAAAATTGATTATTTGGCATTGAAGAAACGACCATTTTATAGGCAAAAACAGACTATTTTTCATTACTACGCCATTTAGTTAGATTTTGATATTTTTCGAAAATCCTACATCATTGAACAGGAAGTACCTTCCACTTTAACGCTATTTTTTCCTTTTTCGGTTTCAGCTATTCAATCGGCCGGAATCATGGCAGCAGTGGAAGAACTTTTTTTTGGCGCTTCCGAAGGCAGCGCATAAATCCCTTAAATTTCAATAGTTTTCTATGAAAACATTAAGTAATATTTATAGGTCAAATAATATAGCGAAATGTATTCTTAATTTTCCGAAACATTTAATTGAGTACTTTTCTTTCAAAAAATTCTTGAAAATCACCCAAATTTTCAGCGTTCACACTGAGATAGCCCCTTAACATCCGTTTCACATTGTTCAAAAATATTATAATATAGTGTTGATTTTGTCGTTTTCCCTATTTCAGCGTTATCAAAATCCGAAAGAGGATATGGTGCCAGATCGTAGTTAAAATATTGGCAAAGTTCGTCATTACTTAATATACATACATTAACTTAATATACACGTGAATTTTTATGCTGATATTATTAAATTATAACTAAAAACTTTTTTTAAAAGCTATTCTTTAAACTAAAATTAATATATGAAGAATTTTTTGGAAAAAAAAGCAACGCAAAACTAATTTTTTTATATAAATATTATACATGTTGTTTAAATTATATTAATAGGGGAGCCTGCCCAACAGTGAGACACTATTTTTTAAACCCATATAATTCATAAACCATTTGACCTAGAGTACTGATTTACTTACCACTATACAAAACTATCTTTACCTACATATATGTGAACAATGTATGGATATATTCTTCAAGTTTCCTACTTTTTTTGTAGAAAGAAAATATAGTTGCAATTCTCTCACTGTTGGGAACTAGTGACCAACAGTGAGACAACTAGTGACCAACAGTGAGACAACTAGTGCCCAACAGTAAGACATATACAAAACCCAACAATGAAACACCCATTTGTTCGCGTAAAAATTAAATATGTCACGTTTAAAGTTTAAATGTTGATTTAAAATAAAAACAAATACATTGGATGTTTCATGCCAGATAGAGAAATAGGAAATAGGTACAAACATATTTTAACGAATATTAATCAAACTGAAGTCTATTTCAAAATTAAATGTAGCATTTTGGCGACTTGTATGTCGGAAAAGAATTATGATGATGAATTATTGTGATGCTTAAATTATGATGGTTGTTACGCGCTAACCTTAACACATTGTTTCACTGTTGGACAACAGAAAATGTCTCACTGTTGGACACACTGTCGCAAGAGCCGTATTGGTTTATAACTAGTGAAAGACAGTAGTTTAATAAATTATAAAAGCATTAATAAAGACTACATAATTTACACATACCTAGAAAGGAAACACGTTTTACAAAAACCTTTTCAATTTTCTTTGCAAGATAAAATAGTCTATGTGGTAAAATTTACTTTTGCTTGTCAGAAATACACTTACTTCCAATATGTACAAACTCGATCAATAACCATGGTTCAAATCAATGGTTCAAATCAGTGGCAAGAAGCTTCTCCTTTCCTATTGAAAGGTGAGAGGAATTTGAGAGCTCATGAAGTGAGAAAAACGCAATGTCTCACTGTTAGACCTGTCTCTCTGTAGGGCAGGCTCCCCTAGTCATATCCCCGCTTCAAAAGGTTTCTGATTTTAAATAATATAAAAAAACAAAAATTTTAAAAAAAGAATCATCAAAATCGGAGGTGTTTCTGAGGACTTCCGAGAAAAAGACTTCATTGACGTTTCATTTAGAAAAACAAAATACTCTGAAGCAATTTTTATAATCGTGGTAGACTGTTTTGAAAAATTCAAAAATGCAAATCTTGACTATTTTGTCGTATCTTTTACTATCTTTCTACTATTAAGTACTTCTAATAATTTAAATGTTTGGCGGCAAAATACTACCACTACTTCATTACTGACTGCATAAATAACTATTTCTATGATCGAGAAGAATCTATTGGAATAAGTATTTTAATACATAAAATATTAAGAAAACCTAAATCTCACCTACGTGACAGCTTACGCCTCTCAAATTGCTGTTCATTATATTATTAATAGTAAGGATTGAACTACCTACAACATTAAGAATTAAGAAATGTTAAAACACTTAAGATAAAGTAATATATTAAAAAAATAATGAATGCTAACTGGAAAACCTAAATTATTTCTATAATACCATAAAATTTGAATTAGAATAACCCACGGTTAATTTTCGATTCAATCAACGAACAAACAAGCCAAGCCAAGTGTCTTGCTTTTTGTATGTTTCGATATACCTATACATAATATTGTAATTTTGTACTATGTATTTCTTCTTTGTTTATTCTTTTTGATGTGTTTTGACAACTATTTTTAGTCGGTAAATAATATATCTGATTTTTATTTACACCATTACTTCGTTTGATTAGATTTATCAAAATAAATTAAAGGCCGGGCAGGATTGGTGGTGCTCGCGGGGCGTATTTGGCCCCCGGACCGTAGATTGGCGACCCCTTCTTTACGCTATACTGCTGGTATATACTAATACTATAATATATATAATACTATAATACTATATAATACTATAATATAATGCTGGTATATACTGCTATATATACTATCGAAGTTGTCAAATTAAAACCAAGACCATATTAAAAGTACTATCATTGGTACTATCTATAGTTAGTAGGTAATAATATCACTATGACATATAATTATTTTAAGATTTTATATTTGACGTCATCATAAAAAATCATAATATTCATGTTTTAATAATAAGCTTATTATTAAACATTCTTATTCGTTTTTTTTATGCTGCAATGTACCAATTGAAAGAAAACATAATTTTGATCATTATTTGATTGAATTGATACTTGGGCAAGCGCAATAAATTAATTATAGATGATGTTACTCGTATGTTGCACCAAATATCGACTCACTTTTTAAATATGGAAAACTTAACTTAGCGTTACCAAATCAATGTTTCTTATTTAATTACTTTCATAATAAGTTATAAAAAAGATGTCACATGGCAAAAAGAATCCTAAAGGTTGGTATTATGTATTTTATTCTTGTTTATAAAACGGCGTAGATTATAATGTTAATATTGTATTGTTAACAAGTTCAAACAATGTATTTTTGAACAGACACCTATATTGAACGGATAACCGCTGAGAAAGGTTTCACTGCATTATCTTACTTATAGTCAGGGCTCGGAAGTTATAGCACTAAACAAGTAAACTTTTAGCTCTTTAATATGCACTTGAAAACACCAAAATTAGCGCTATAAATAGCACTAAAAAATGTAAAATATGCAAAATAAAATTGTCAATCAATTTTTTTTATTTTTTTATAAACGCATTTTTTAAATATTTTCAAATTTTAATGATCTGCGGTTTTCTGATAGTAGAGTTTTTGAGTTTTGTACGCCGAGAACGACTGTCCAACATTGACGGATGTCACTGGTGCGTACTTAAAAAATGCCAAGTCATTAAAATTTAAATCTTCAGGACGACCCTCTAAATTTCCGGATGTTTCTTCACCAGCCAGAATTTTTGATATTTATATTAGAGCTAGAGATAAATGAAGACGGTCACGGCATGGCGCTTGTGTGCGCCGATTGCTAAGCCGAAATCACCGGTTCGATCCCGGGCGGAGTAAAACTTTATTCTGACCGTCTTCCCTCGGCAGGCAATAGCAAACCACCGAGGTATCTGCCTAGAGAACCCTTCTAAATAAATAGAAGTGGTCACTATGCTCTTTCGTAGAGCAAAGGAATCTGAGAGAGAGAGAGAGATATTAGAACTGAGAGACCACGATTTTTTTCAAGTATTTGATTGAAATTCTTTTCAACAGCTTTTCCATTTGGTTCACATAGAGTTTCAAATGATTTTGGAATATCTAGAACTGTTTTAATTGAATCTGATAATGGTAGATACATATCACATATCACTGTTGTAACAATTTTAAACATAATATAATTTGATACAAATTTTTTTTTGATACTATTTTTTTTTTATATAAAAATGTATCTGTAAATAGCACTTAAAGCTCTAAAATAGCAAAATAGCAGTAAAAACCGAAAATATGCAAAAATTAGCATTATAAAATTTCGTATACGACAACGTCCTGTTGTCAAATTTGTGAAACAAATTTGTATCTAACTTTCAATGTTTTAAGACTTTCCAAAAAATATATGCATTTGCTAGAACTTCCGAGCCCTGCTTATAATGTTAGTAGCCACTGAAAATGACATACAAGTTATGCTTTTGCCTTTTATCAATAGACTTGTTGACTGACTTACTACCGGATATGTTAATGAAGTAAACCTGATTATCAATAAACAGCAATACATTTACAAATATTACTGCTATATTAAGTTCAAATTGACAATTTTCCGTTTTGTATTGATAATGAATAAAGAAACATTTGATGGCATTCGAAGTTCAAAGAAAGGCATAATAATTTAACACAGTGTTCCGCTTTCACAGTCAAGACTAGGTACATAAAATACTTCGTTTTGATTAAAATAAGATTATCAAGTAAGGTGGACGTTCTTAAACTTTCGTAACCATATTCGTATTATTGTTTTATCAGTTGAAAAATATTCTACGATACATAAAATTGGTATCGTCAGTTTCTAATTGAGGTATGAGATATTATGTAGTATACTAATTATGTACCACGTATGTATGTCAAGATGAATACTTTGAACGCACATCACAAACAGAAGAGAACGACGCTTCATCTGTCAAGAAGCGTACAACGAAGATTATTTTGAGAAATATAAAGTTCTCTTGGTAGGCATAATTTCATATTTTCTATAAAATTGCATGATGCCTTTTATTGTAAATCCCTACGCTCAAAACATTTAAAAGACAATACAATTTTGAGATCTAAAAAATTACAACATGAAAATCTACAATATCTATCCAACAATCCTAATATAAAATGTAAACAATTTAATATATCTAATTATGACGTTTAAATAGTTTTTGTACTGAAGTAGATACTATAATTATGTTCAAAGTAAAAATTATTTGTACACGTAATATGTATACATCAAGTAAATAAATACATTGAAGAGTAACATATTAAATTAATTAAAAATTAACAAGCCAAGTAAACAATAAATTAAAAACATCGGAAGAAAACAATAAACTGTACTGTTGAAAGCTTAGGAAAAAATGTATTCTTGCTAAATTATAAATTTCAATTTAATATTCATTTCACTAATTATTAATTTATAATATATTTTCAATTATTTAAAAGTGAAATATGTTTATAGTGTAATGTAGATTATACTTAGTTAATTGAGGAAATTAAAATTTATTTGATAGGAGTAGAAATAAAATAAGATGTTTTCAAATGATGCAGAATTGGATACTTTCTTCACTTTCTACCTTTAATCTTTGCTTTCTGTAATTACGAATTTACCATTGATTATATTATTCCGTTTGTGATTTATGAAATAGTAAAGGCAAAAGGTATACATGTAGGTATGCCATTAATAGATAAACCGAATCACGAATAGCACGAATCGATTTATATGTAGATATCACTTCACTTTTCAATTGGCGGTTATTCGTGTCGATTGAATGTGTTTCGGGTAGTTATGCAGAACAAAAAGTGATAGATAAGTCAAGTGGAGTTAAAATTAGAGTAAAAAGGAAACAAGCAGATAATTAAAATATTTAATGTAAAACTAAACTGAAAAGACTATTAGGTATGTATTTCAAATTTGTACTATCCAAAATTTATTTTTTATAACAATATAAAAACAAGCAAAGTTGTTTTGTTACATAATTTTTCTCGATAACTGCAGAATAAATATTTGGAGTTTTAGTTATATCTTCATTAGCGACACAGCAAATAAATCATAACAGTCTATAATACCGTATTTATGTTATTGTTTCTCTAATTAGATTTATTTTTGCATTTATTTTTAATTGGGAAAATTAAAACATAAAATAAGAGAAAAGCGAAACTTCCCTGGAAGCAGTATGAAACATGTAACAAACAACAAGTATGAAGAGATTTATTAAATCTCTAAAGAGATTTCAGAAAAAAAAAAAAAAATTACGCCAAGCTAATGCGCAGAATGCTATTATAGTCTAGATCAGTGGTTAGACAAAAAATTTACCCACGGATCCCCAAGTGAAAAAAAGGTAGGTACTCATTTTGTACCAATTAACTTTTGGAAGTAGTTATACAGATACTAGTTGGAATTATTGGAATTGAGAAAGTAGGAAAAACAACGACTGTTGATTTCATTAAATGAATTAAAAGCTTTAGCGGTCCAAAATTTAATTTATTTAAGAAACCGACTTGATTTGTAGTTTCAAGAAAGTCTCTACAAAATTATTTTCCTTCTAAAGTATATTTTTGAAAGTGCCTTTTATATTCCGTATTCAAATTAGTTCGTCTTAATATAGTTTTCATTTAAAAACATCATATATCTGTAATATAATATCAATTATAAAAATGTAAAATTTAATTCTGTTTTATATAGCATAGTATCTATAAACGATGGAGTATTATTATCTGAAAACATTTTCCGGTTGTAAACTCTTAAAATAGTTTCTAGTGCCGAATCTTTTGGATTACTAAAGTTCCTCAAACTTGGCCTAGAAAATAATATAGAAGTAGTAGTAATAATAATGCAATAATTTATATACGAGGGAGTACCTATTATAAATAGAAGCAAAAAATGTGAACTTAGTCTCGGTTATCTGAGTCCGAAGAAATGCAATGTAAAATTTTTTTAATTAAAAAGTAATACTTACGTGAAAGTTATAATACGAGCTAAAAGGTTCTTGTTAATGTAAAGCTTTTACTAGAACGTCTGCAGCATAATAGAACAAACGCGTAAAATGGGATTTCTGTTTTGTATGCTCTGCATGCTCACAAAACGTTATAAGATTACTACAGTCACAAATGATATTTAAAGCGGGACATAAATATTAATTAATTCAAAGTATACATAATGCTAAACAGGAATTATGTTTACATGCACTAATAAGTTGAATTACACACGTGCCTAAAATTTTTATATCATAAATTAATCGCAATCAATATGCTTAATATTAAAACTCCGTTCTTCAAATCAAAATTCATAAAATGCTTACTGGGTGAGTTACTTACCTCACTTTTGCCAGTCTGTTAGTAGTAAAATTTACTTAACTTTAATAGATTTATTTATATACGACGTACTAGGTTCGAAATATTAGGTGTTCGTTGACCTTTTATATGCAAAAATGGTTAATCTGCAATTCAGAAATGTAATAGTTCACAAATAAATCATTTTTTGGCAATGACGTAATTTACATATAGGTACCTAGCTAGAATTTATTTGTAAACAAAATATAAAAATGATAAAAATAAAATATCTTAAGGTTTATTATGTCGACACTGCCAGAAGCTATAAAAACCAGAAATAATGTGGCATATAGTAAAGTAGTAAAAGAGATACCATTATAAATTACATATTTTAAAAATGTAACACCAGTAGCGTGTTGAAATTTCCACTAAAGCAATAAATAAAAATAGACATTTTAGTATTAATTAAATAAATAAAGTTTAGTATAAATCAATGGGTACACAAAGAAACTACTATACGCTCATATTAAAGTAGGTAGTGTCGAGAGCGTGTAATTAAGTGCCTACTGTATTAGAAACTGAAGATACCTACTAGCAATAATTTAGGTGCAAGACGATGGTAATACATGGAAGATAGGCAAATTAACAGTAGAATTCTTTAAAGCAGTAACCCAAAATTTAATCCAAATTATGTGGAAAAAAAGAATTAACTTTTTGCCAATTCTCACCATGAAAATTAAATATAATCTATAAAGTAGTAGCATGTTTGTGCAAAATACAATACCACGTTTGTATACATTTAATCATCAAAAAGCCATTTCAATTAAACTCTATCTTCAAGTGTTTGGTGTATTAAAACCAAGTTTAAACAAAAATAAAGAAACTTTTTTAAACCGACTCATTAAGAACGTTTAACCTTAATTAAAAAATACGACAATGGTAGTAATTTATATTATAAATAGGTCTTAAAAATTTAAGATGAAAGGCCTAAACGGTCTCAGATATCAGAAATTAAATTTATTTGTATTATAAATAAAATTGATCTTTTCGTAAAATTTATACAAAAATTATAATAATTTGTTTACAACAAATAACAAAAAGAGAGGTACCTATACGAAATTATCAACTTAAACAAACCGCTAGAGTAGGTATATTTAGTAGAATTATCTTATTAATCGAATGTTTAGTAAAACCACAGTAGCTACTAGTAGATTGTACATAATTATTATCAATACAATACAAAATAACAAATTATTTAGGTATATTATTTTGTATTGTCCGACCCGGATTTGGATTATTTAAGCGACCAAGCAAAATCTAGCTTTGTTCCCATTACCAAAACAATACAAAAAGTTTTTTGGTACCAATTGGCGCCAACGATTATAGTGGTGCGTAAATTTTGTAGTAGGTCGATTTGGTCAATGCGTTATCACTATTAATTATTAAGTATTCAACAAGGCACAATAATATAACAATTATATTTTACAGAACACTTATAACTTGGATGCCAACTACTTGACTGCAGTACTACTATAGATACAGCATTATTAACTAACACACTACAAAAAGACTGTACAAGCACTGCCCTCCAACTGCTCAATTGTCTAGGGGTATACCATAATTCTACATGATTAAGTTGGTACTTAACGGTACTTAATAACCGTTAATAACTTAATAACGTTAGGTACACAGAACGGGCCTGATAACAGTGCACCCCCCCCCCCCTGACATGATGAACCATACATTACAACTATCAGCAGCACTATCTCAAGATATGAGAAGGGCAAGGGGTAAAAAAATCTAACTAACCTTTAGCAATTAAATAAATTAACAAAAGAAATAAATTATTCACCTCGTATTGACAATAATTATAAAAAAATGTAAATCATTTGGGTAAATTGGAATATCAACACATATGACAGCAATTTAAATCAAAAAGTAATTAAATTTTTTTAATTATTTTAAATTTCATTATTTAAAAAACACCGAACCGGCTCCACCGAAGCGACCTTGCGCCAAATCGGACGCATCTAAATGTGCGCCATCCTGCATGTGTAGTACTGTACTATCGCACTGGTAATGCACAACTCAAATCTTAGAAACTTTATAAGAAAATGAAAAACATTGGTATTTAGAGTTATAGGGTAAACGCTACAGTAATCGGACAGTTAAGAAATGTTACAGATTCTTTTAGTGCTCCATTCGGCACTAAATTTTTGAATATTTTTAACGTAATTTCGCCCACTTACAGCTGTCTAAATCACTAAATTTTAACGGATTTTAAATAACAATAATTGGTCATTTAAATATTTCGATAAAAGTTGAATTTATTTGAAAAGCTACTTGTACATATAAAAAAATTATCGGAACCCTTGTGGTATTTCACTTTGAAAGCACCAGTGTTCAATAACTATGTACTGTCGGATAACTGTAGCGTTTACCTTATGCATATTGGGTTCCATGATTTAATATTATGTATAATGTAAATAGTATTGCAATACATATTACAATAAAATATAATATATTATTATGTGTTTACTTTTCAAAAAGAATTTTTTTAAATTAAACCGGGAAAAAGAGCATTTCCTTTCAATGTTCTACTACCATTTGATTTCCAAAGGACCGCCCTCAAGTAACATTTTTTGGATATTAATTTTTCACTATTCTATTTAATAAAACTAATCAGTGGCGGTTGATACAGGCTAAGCGATGGACGGTCAGAAAGTAATTTTAAATGAAATTGCTCTGATATCTTTTGTAATGTTGTTATGATTTTTTTTATTTGTTATTTGTTACTATTATTAAAAACAATATATTTATAAAAATTAAAAATAAATAGTAACATTTTGCATTGGAATAGAAATTTAACTATTTAATTTGATATTTAAAAATATGAAGATTGCCCATTGAAGTTTATTTTACAAATTTAAACTAGTTTTAAATAGTAGAAAATTTAAAAAATCACCCCAAATGTAAAGTGAATAGTACTGCAATATACATATTATAGGTAGATATCTACCCATGGTATAAAGATTATCTTTATACCATATACGAAGAATCGTATCGAAGAATCGTAAGAAGAAAGAAGAAGAATATACAAAGAATCTTTATACCATGATATCTACCTGTTTGGTCTTTAAATAAAAACTAAGGCACGGTTTTATTCGTAGGATAAATCATGAGGTGCACACCAGAAGATGTGATATCTTCTTTTTCTGAACATCTCTAACATTCCCGAAATATCACCCACTTTCCCCAAGATTTCCTTAAATTTCTTGACACGATGTGTACACTAAATCGTACCTACTTTTGATTT
Organism: Cantharis flavilabris; assembly: GCA_949152465.1. Lineage (NCBI taxonomy): Eukaryota > Metazoa > Arthropoda > Insecta > Coleoptera > Cantharidae > Cantharis > Cantharis flavilabris. The sequence goes on from OX424435.1 coordinate 61,205,216, forward strand.
ATATTTCTCGGTTTTATTCACTTCCAATGATATTTTAAGATAATGGAGTTCAATAAGTGGTCATAAAATAATAATTTTTTGTAATCTTATTTTGCCTATACTACTTCCTTCCTATTTAGATGTAGTAGGTAGAATACAGAAAATAAAATCACTGCCAGCAAGTCAACGACCCGAAATGCATCTACTGTTGGCAGAAACGAGGAAGATAATTCATTTTATTTTGTTCTAAAAAATAAATACATACAATTTTTTCTATTTGGATGTTACGATGTTACATTCTAAACATGCGAAAAGAAAATTTATGGTCACTTTTTATTTCGAAACAATTGTTTAGTTTAATTAATTAGAACAAACCATTCTTGTAAGAAAATGGGCAGGTAAGTAATGATGGTTCGAAATCTATTCATAGCAATTTCGTAATTAAATTATACACTAGGAAGTAGATTTTAAATACCTAGTTCCGTACAAACATTTATCTCCCACACAAAGCTGTTCATACAAAATTTTATATACATATAAATTAATGTTGAATTGTATCGGTTAAATAATAGATTCGCAGGAAAATGAAAATTACGTTTGGCTGTAATATTAAATGGTAAATTACATTGAGAAATACTGCAGAAGTTTGTATAATCGAAGGTTATCGACCGTTACTATGTATAGTATACTTGAATGTGTAGATAAAATTTTGAATGTAGCACTACGAGCGTCAAATGTATGTCGAATGTGCCCTCGTATATAATTGACTTACATTCTATTAGTTTATATGCCCATATCAACGAGGACAGGTAGCACGAGATGAATATTACATGAGTTTATTATTAATAGGCACCTTAAGTATTTTGGCTTGTTAGTATAAATTTAATTTACATAATAAATGGAGTTGATAACAAGATTACATTGAATTAACATAATAAGAATGTGTTTGTTAACTTTACAACTAATACTACAGATTTTATTAATTTTTATGCTCAACAGTTTTATTAATCAAAAAAACAAATAGCAAAAAATGTTCATAATGAAGCAATTTTATCGTAAACTAATTTGTTTACAAATTTTCCCATATTGCAGTCATAAATTGCGATGCCAACGACGAAAATAGAGTAATATAAATAAATGAATCAATTAACAAAACGACCAAAACAAAGTTAACCTTAGACTAATTTCTTCTGTATGGTGGTAAAGCTAAAGTATATAGAATTATTGTAAAAAAATGAACTTGAGATTCACAGTATACGCAATTACATATTATTTAAATAATACTCTTGCTTTCTTAAATTAGAAATTTACTAAAATAATCATTTGGTATGGTCTAAATATTATTATCCATTAAAAACACATTAAGAATAGAAATATATATTATTTTAACACTATTCCTGAAAGTAAAATTACACCATTAGGCATCAAAACCATATTTTCTATGAATAATAAATAAAAGTAACGTAAATATTATGTATTCAACTATATTTGCATGCAGTAGATTATATTATGTGTGTACCAGGTACTACTACTATACTATAAATTTGAAGAAATCAGTTATAACTACAGTAACTATAAATATGGATATTTTGCTATATCTATACTAACATAAATAAAATTCCCAATTTTTCTGTCTATATTGTAGAAATTTTCAGGATACGGAGAGAACAGTACTACGCAAGTTGGAATTGAAAATAATATTATGTTTTGAAAAGATAATCAACTCAAATAACAAGGTAGTTATTAAAACTGTACAAGTCTGGAATCAATTTTCCAAATCCCTAAAATTGGTTTTCAATATCATACAAAAAAGAATATGCCGAGATTTAGGATTTGAACAAAAAATACCAAAACAATGGATTTCTCGTAAATATATAAATAATAACTGACATAGCTTTCATAAATCCGCTTAGAGGGCGATGTGTCAATTTGACAGACATAAGAAGAAAAGTTCCAATTGTTCCGAAGTTTTATCAAGTTAAAACGAATTGCTTCGATATCTGTACCGACAGAAATTAGATTACACTAAATTCTTAGAAATTCAATAAATCAACTCGCGAGATTAAAAGAAAATTCAAAACATTTGCAAAAAATTTAATATACATATACAAAAAAAGACTATTACAATGACCTCGTACAGAAATAAAAACAAATATTGAAATCTACAAGTATTTAAATCAAGAAAGTTTTATTTGATCAATTGCATTAAATTATTATATTATTGTAAATTTTATCTGCTCTTTTATAAAATTAATCAATCAAGTGAGGTCAAACTTTGAAAATTCTTTGGGCAGAAGAAAGTAATTAAGAGTTCTGCTTTTACCTGCAGAAGTATGAGCCAAGCTATTGCGCATGCATCTAACTGTGCCAAACTGCTGCAGAAACAGTTACTAATAAGAATTATATATATTATGACAACTACCAAAAAATATTATAAACCATTTAACAGATAGTTAATTAAATGAATAAATTAATAATGAAACTATAATAGATAGCTTAGCATGGTCGTGTGATAATTAAAAACATTGTAACATCGTGCAAATAATGTTTTTCTCCAAGCATACAAAAATGTTAAGTTTTATTTGATGTAACAGTGACTTATTGTGGCTCGTCGGTATGAAAATATTATACTTTTTACTTGAGAAATGTTACAATTTTTTTTAGCAATGTTACAAACAATATATGGATAAGAGATTTTCGAGGTAGAAGAAATAATAAGGTTATTCGAAGGTTATACAAGAGGTGTCTCAGGGTTCCTACTGAATAAATTCCCGGACTTTTCCAGGTTTTCCTTGACAAAGAATAAAAATTTTCCCTGACATTTCAATAAATCGGAAGATAAAAAGGTAAAAACAATTTTAATTTTAAAATTTAAAAATTAAAAAAAATATGTTTAAATTAATTTGTTTTCCCTGACTGAAAATTTAATTTCCCCGACTTGGCACTAAAAATGAGAAATTCCAAACTTTTCTCTGACAAAATTAGAGAAATCTTAAATTCAAAACCAATGGTTGTGTACATATTTTATTTTATAAACATTTTTATGTGAAAACTTTAACTTATTAAAAAATAGTTATTACTTATTACAATCCTTTTTTATAGACAATTTCAGTATGTGCCTATGTATTAATATTTTTAGTTGCTTAGAGCCAACGAACGCCAAGACATTCACAAATTATTACTCATTTTTCGTATCTTTTCGTCAGTAGGAAAATGAAACCCACTTAAATTTCATGTAGGTATTCTTTCTAATGATTAAAATACTATTTCCTTAACTTTGGACCCCTAAAGAGTTAGGTATTCCTTAGTGGTTCTATTATAGGTTATAAAGTAGTGTTTGTTCTTTATTAATGTATAATTTAAATTATATTATACGTTGTATGTATAGTAAAACCATTTTTTTATCAAATTTTTTTTTTAAATTTCTATTTAAAAAAAATTATTTTTTTTTGAAAACTTTGTAGGCAAAATCTTGCTTAGCTTTTCATAGTACCAATATAATGAACAGACTTTTTTCTTTGTAATTTCTAATAATTGAAAGTAATTTCTATTCTTTGCTTGGCTTTGTAAGTTTTTGAATCTGATTTTAGCTTCTCCCATATTTTTTTTAAACTTGAGGTACTTCTTTTCATAGTACTAGTAGAATTAAACGAGTTACTTTACATTTGTTCGTGTACTTATCAGTTTTGCTACTTAGTAAGACCTGATTTTTTTACGTAAGATATAAGTGTAGATTTTTTTTCTGGAGTAAAATTTGGGCATCTTTTGCGGTTTTCTGCTATTTTATGTTTATTGATTAATTGATTGATTGATTGACTAATGTAAATAGTGTGTTTAACTCGTTGACAATTTTCTTTTATATATACTACAGAAAATAATTTTATCGGATAGATTAAAGGCTTATCAGATTATTCTAAGATCAAGATATTTAAGCACAATTAAATATAACCTATAAATTCAAACATTTGGACTAATACCAGTATTAGTTCATTTGTCCTTACTTAGCAAGGGAACCACTACTTAAGGAACACATAAGTTGGTGAAATGCAAATTTTCTTAAGTGCTATTTTAATGGAATACCTAAGCTAAGAATTCTTTACTAGGAAACTCTTAAACAAATGTTGGTGTAAACGGGTATAAGTACACTAATGCCCGTTTTCACCAACATTTGTTTAAGAGTTTCCTAGTAAAGAATTCTTAGCTTAGATATTCCATAAAAATAGCACTTAAGAAAATTTACATTTCACCAACATAAGTGTTCCTTAAGTAGTGGTTCCCTTGCTAAGTAATGAAAAATGAACTAATACTGGTATTAGTTCAAATATTTGAATTTATAGGTTATATTTAATTGTGTTTAAATATCTTGATCTTAGAATAATCTGACAAGCCTTTAATCTATCTGATAAAATAATTTTCTTTAGTAATATATAAAAGAAAATTGTCAACAAAATTGTCGAGTTAAACACACTTTTTACATTAATCAATAAACATAAAATGGCAGAAAACTGTAAAAGATGCCCAAATTTTACTCCAGAAGAAAACTCGAGACTTATATCGTGCGTAAGAAAAAATCAGGTCTTGCTAAGTGGCAAAACTGATAAGTACACGAACAAATGTAAAATAAGTGCTTGGACGGATATAACCAACTCGTTTAATTCTATGAAAAGAAGTACTACCTCAGGTAAAAAAAAAAATCCTTTCATTCTATTGGTACTATAAAAAGCTAAGCAAGATTTTGCCTACAAATTTTTCCAAAAAAACAAATTTTTAAATAAAATTAAAAAAAATTTTTTTTTTAAAGATTGTACTATACATACAACCAACGATACAACGTATAATATAATTTAAATTATACAATAATAAAGAGCAAACACTACTTTATAACCTATAATAGAACCACTAAGGAATACCTAACTCTTTAGGGGTCGGAAAATCGGATGCGTAAAGTTACGGATTTCTTAACGCTCTTAAGGAACTCTTAGCACTTGGTGAAAACCAAATTTGACTTAAGGGTTTCTTATCTCGAAGTTAAGGAACCCTTAAGGTAAGTAGTAATTGTTGGTGAAAACGGGCATAAGTGTAATAAAAAGCTCTGTATTTTTTGTCTTTCTTTCCGTAACGCTTCTCTGATTGGTTGATTTTAAGTTACCAACCTAAAAATATTGGAAAGAATACAATAAAAAAATTCATTAATAGAATCAACCAGTTCATAAATGCTAGGAATGTTTTTCATTAATACTAAGAAATTTTCATAAATAGTCTTATTTATTTTTCATTGTATAGCTTTTGGTTTTCTTTTTGAAAATCTTTTCAAATATAGGTATTTGATATGATCAAAATTTACATAAGGTCATGAAAAGTTTTCATAATATAAGTTACTAATTCAATTAACTTAATTTTTCACTTAAGTAAATATAGAAGAGGTCGCCTACCCTATAATCTACCACCTATTGTATCGCGTAGGTACCATTTTAAGGTGTCAACACCTACGGAAGTAATAAATATGTTTTGTTTTTGGTTAAACCGATACTAGGTGGGTACTTGACCATGAAGAGTTACAAAAATATTTATGACAATAGTAAGTTCTGTGATAATCTAAAAAAATTTAAATTTTTGTGAATTTATGGCATTTCAGAGGTATTCCGATTCCTTTTATTATATAAAAGAAACAACAATGAAAATTGAAAATGTATAGGTAACCTTTTAAAAGGTGAAAATGTAAATTTACGTGTTAAATGTGAAATATAAAATCAATAGCTGGTATTAAGATTTTTAATATAAAAAACATAATTTATATTAATCTGAAGATATAAAATTTCGTATATAAATAATTATAAGCAGTAGAAAAAATTTCAATTTCGCCAAGAAAAAAGTAGTAAACGTAAAAAGTCTAATTTTAGTAATAGAATATCCATCCTTTTAAGAATCTGCTCCATTCTCCGAGGTAATAAAAGCAGTAAAAATGGCTCGTGCATGAGTGAAACTGAAGAGCAGGGGATTAGCAACTCAAGATAATGAATAAATAAATGGAATACAATGTTAAAGCAAAGTGTAAAGACAAAATTAAAAAAAACACCTTGGAAAGTAGGAAGTGGAATTGTAAAGAAAAAAAAATTTGCCTAGCCTTTGAGTGGAAGGAACAAAGAAGTCGTAGCCGATATCTTAGATTTTAACGATATTTACCTGTTCAGATTTCACCATTTACGATTTGAAAAAAAAACATATTACACTTGGTGTTATTTTAAGCTCTAAAAATTAAGTACATTCGAACAATGGAATTTATATTAGAAAGTTTTTATGAGCATTAACATTAATTATTTCACTCTATTACATAAATAGATTGATTTAACTAATATGTAATTAAAATTCGAGTCCATTTATTTACAGCAGGTATAAGTTTTTATGCACGCATTGTCTATAAATAGGATATAGGACACTAATCTTCCTACACAAATTTTTAGGTAGCATTGAATTATTTAATCCAAAACAAAATTACGTAAACCAAAACACGAGTCGATTTTAAAATCCTTTCCGTTCGTAAAATGATCTTGAAATTAAAAAATTAACAGGAAACGGAGGGGGGTAAGCAACGAAAACATTTACATGTCATCCCTTTTCGGGTGTCCCTGCATATGCATAAACTTAACTACCCTTCTCAAATAAGTTAAAAGGGGAGCCCAAGGTCGCGGAAATAAGACAAAATTACGTTCGCAAGTTCAAGAGTTTTAAATGTACCAATCTATAAATAACAAAAAAAGGTTATAGGAATTGCAAGTCAAATTCAAAACAAATAAAAAATCAAAGTAACACAATATTGACAAATGAACGGATTACCACAAAGCCAATAAAGTTTTTCATGTTCTGTGGCAGATGTTTTCCAATGTGTTCGAAAATCAACAAATCTATTGACGTTTTTACAAATAAAATATCCTTCGGAAAACCTTTCCGCTTATATCAACGATCAACCGGCTACCGTAATAATTTGATATTCGTTCAATAAATATTTATAACGGCACCCCCTTACCTTCATATCTTGAATTATGTGTTGAAAAAGACCCCCCAGAACTCCATGATCGCGTTCCATTTGGGTTTCCATGATGGAAAATTAAAACACAGTTAAATTAATTTTACACTACAAAAAGTACACACAATTTAGGACATTTAAGGCTTTAGATAGCAAATTATGATAAGCGAAATCATAAAATAAAACGGAGCAGTTTACATTCCGATAAAGTACACCATTAACAATAATTTATGTAGAAAACACAAAAATGAACTGTCGCCGCACTCGAAACGAAACGATCAATTCACATATTTCAAATAAGTCTTTAATAACAATTAGCAATTGAAACTAACAACCACCATTATACACACCGCACACTTTCGAGTAACTTTTCGTAGCATCTAAACACTGCCGTACTCTCACCGCCCCTCTATAATCTTTATTTGTGTATAAAATACATCTAATGTGGTATAGCGATGCCATCTATCCACAAACTAACAATCTAAGCGACGAATATCTGCATAATGTGGTTTACGAATTAAGTACAGCACACTAGAACTACTCTTCGTGCCGAGAACTAATACATTTTTTTAAATTATTTCCGTACTACTGTTTTCGGTAAAGTGTATTACTGAACGGATTAGATAATTTTTTTATTTTCGATACGTTTTACTAATTTATTGTGGTTGGTAACCTTAATAATTCTTGTGGTGTTTTGATAACTACCTACAGTGCATAATGGCCGCTAAAACCGCGAAAAAGGCTATTCCGAGGAAGGCACCAGTAAAACGGCCAGATGAAAACAATAAAATTAGTAAATTGATAATCCAAGACGTGATTTTTGGTTGTGAAAACATGGGTATCGAAGCTGAAGTACTTCAGAATTTACATGCAGTGTGGTTAATGAAAATTAAAGATAGTGACCCGGAGTTTTACAAATCTATAAGTAAGTGAATTATTATTTTACCTGATATCCAACGGGTGGTGTTAATAAAAATTAGCAAATACTAAAGCTTAAAAATTTAAAGAAAATATTTTGTATTTCACTTGTATTTTGCAGTGTAAATCAGGCCCGTATTTCTAAAATTTGATTTCAATTCGCAAAAATATCAAATTATCTTGTCGAGTTTTATTCTAAAAAATTTTAAGCATCCGTATTTAGTAATGTTTTAATAATAGGTTTGTTCCATCACACAGTTCTCTCCAGTATTAAAGATCATTTTCGTTAAAATTTTAACTAAAGAGCATATGCATATTATAGTCCAAGAACTGCTTGTTGGAACAAACCTAACATCACTCGGAGGTTTTATTTCAAGTTCACATTATATTGTTTTTGCAGTGGTTGCATGTTATTACAGAGGTGTAGAAAATATTTTATGAAGCAGGGTGTGCATTTTAACTAGAATAAGTCACACGAAGGGAACCGCTCAAGTGCAACTCTAGGATCGAGCAAACACCTGTTTTTTAAGTGATATGAACAACCGTTTCTGAGAAAAAAGCGTTTAAAAGTTTTTAAATACAATTTTTTCATATCTTCCCGAACACAATCCAGAACATCCTAGATTCTGCTACTTTTGTAACATGGCATACCGAAAAAAAACAAACAGTATTATTACTATGGAGAAGTGAATCTGTACACTCTTGCCGACTCGTTACCATCTCAACTAGAAGAACTTTGGATTTTTGTTGCATAAACTAACTGAAGTATTGCACTTTCAACATGTCAAATTGAGTTACTGCCCTGTCAGAATCATGTTAACGTAATGTTAACAAATGCTCCAATCAAATGCCATGTTTCTGCTGATCTACCAATCCAAAGCTCCCGTTCGTTAACATTAACATGATTCTGACTGGGCAGTTACACTTGAGCGGTTCCTCTCGTAAGCATATGTTATATTTTTTTATGTGGTGGAAGTTAGCATCAGATTGGTGTTTTGAATAGCCCAAACAAATAATTTTTCTTGCTTTATTTTAGAAAATAATTATTTTATAGTTAAATCTAAACTATTATAATCCCTCGGCTATATATAGTTTTAGGTAGTTTTATTTTAGAAAAAAAATTTAGAAAAGGTTGCCCTAGTTTTGAAAGGTTCTTAGTGTAGATGTTTTTTTTATTAGTACCTATACGTGTGTTTCCAGCAAAGCGTAGCGTAAATATCGCAATTTGCGATATTGAGGAGCGGTACAATTTGCTGGACACGATTCACCGTGACGCAATTCGCCGTGACACGATTTTAACATTTGCTGGACCTTAATATTATAATAATACATATTACGAAAAATTGCAGTTGAGAACAAAAAATCGTCACTTTTGCCGAATACATCCAATCATCAGTACACCACATTTTATCCTGAGATACGATGATATATTCACTTCTATATTTAATAAATAATTATTGTGGAAAATATAAATGCCGAAACGTTGGCACGAGTGCAACCGACATAGTGTGAAATACAGACGTGTTAAGGGTAGTGTAGGGGGTTGCGCGAGTATTCGTACTTAAAAATACGAACGAGTAACGTAACGAACATAATATTAACGATAAACGTGATTATTCTTCAATTATTTTTGTATCATTAATAAATTAGTGTATAAGATGCTTTCTTAATTAGTTTTAATAAATACTATTTACTCGAGAGATTTTTTATTATTCTCAATTATTAAATTATTGATAACTAACAGATTTGACCACTTTTACATGTAAATAATACAAATGACTTTGAATGACATTGAATATCAAATGAATGTCACACGTATATGATATTATTAAAATTTTCGAATGTATTGTTTTATTTTTACAAGCCATCTAACGAATTATTACAACAAAATAGATAAATTAAGATTTCAGTTAATATTTTCTGTAATTTTCTTGCTTTTACAATTGGGTTAATTGTTTCCTCACCAATACTTGTATTTGAAAAGCTCTATCAGCACACAAAATTTTATCTCAATCGGTTAAATATTTCCGGAGATACGATGACATTTTTCATTTTTAAAATTTTTACGTTCCCCATACGAAATCGAAATTTTCTTATTAAAATGTTTCTTGTCATGTCCTGATAAGTTTTTGGTGAATTTTAGTTGGATGTTCGTCTGTATGTCTGTCTGTCTGTGTGGTTAGAATATGAAAATAATTAGTATCAATTGCACAGGTTAAACCACGCAACCAAATGTCATGAAATTTTTCATAAATGTGCATCATAGTTAAACTTAGAAGCCAGATGAAAATGGTGAAAATTTGTTGAAGATTGTGGAAATGATAAAGAAAATAAAAAAAGTTCAAGTGTCAATTACTTTTGGACCACAATTTTTTATACCCAAATTAAATGGGGAAAGTTATATAAGATGTTTACATTGCCAATTTTTTTTATTGTGGTAGCCCTGGCAAATATTTCTCTGCCAAAACCTTATTTTCACCACTAGAGCCCACCAGACATACGTCCAAAAAGTTTGATTGCCATCGACGCAGAAATGCCGAAGAAAACCGAGGGACAAGGACTTTTTTCAAGTTTTCTCAAAAAAAGTAATCTTTTTTTTTCATTTTGAATTTTTGATTTTTATCAAATGGTTTCATTTGCTGTCAAAGAAATCCCCGGGGGGGGGGGGCAATTCTCCTACATACCAAATTTGGTTGAGATCCCTTCATTACTTCATAAGTTATTCACTCTTGAAATATCAAATTTGACAGCATATAATTTTCGACAGATGACAGATGGAAAGTTAATTTCACCTATTTTGGATAAAGCTTAAACCGTAAACCCTACTATCATACCAAATTTGGTCGTGATTGGTTGAACGGTTCAGGAATAAAACGAGGGACAAAATTTGACGACCCGACAGACCGACATAGAAAATTAATTTTTTGCAAATCTTTACGTTTCTGAACATGATCTCCAAAATGCAAAAAAAATTTCGATTACCATACCTCCAAAAATAGTATATTATACATCATGGGACTAAGGTGCTACTTTTCATCTCGCGTGTGAATGTTTTTCTTGTTTTTTCTTTTTTGGCTTTCTCTGGCAAAATTCAAATTATTTCTTGTAATGTAACCATGAATTTCACTGGCACATTTTAATCGTCCACTCAAATAGTCAGGCACTCTTTTAAACGTTATTAAAAAAAAAATAAACCAATAAAAAATAAACGTATAAACTCATAATTATTTTAAGCGTCTCTAACATATCTTTAGGTGGTGTACTATATCTGCTACATTGTAATGTTATCCGCATGCACTTATTTTGAATAATTTGAATTTTTTTCGTTTGTTTTTTATTAAGTGTAAATAGTATATTATGTGGAGCAATGATTGTTTTATTTAACAACAATTTTGTATACGAGGGACGTTTAATTTAAAAATTTAACGCTCATATTACACTGCCAAAAAGAGGTCAAAACACAGAAACAAGGTGTTATTTGAAATCTACAGACAATTTTACTACTTTTCCACATAATCGCCAAATCTTTCGAGACATTTGTCGTAGCAAAAAATAAATTTGTCAATGCCGAGTTGGTATATAGTGCGATGCGTCCAATTTTTTCAATGTTCAGTTACGGCGCCTTGGATTTCCTCTGTTGAATTGAGTTATTCGAATTGTAAACGACTACATTCCTCTCTACTTGGTAATCGTAGGGTTAATTCGTCGTTTGTGTACCACGGAATTTCATAAATCAGCTCTTGGACGAGTGCTACGTTTTCGTTGGTGCTTGCATGCGCAGGTCGCTCTTCATTGTGCAACTGATCTGGACCATTTACGAATTACATCGTACTACCATTTCAAGGTCATACACTGTTAACCGTATACACTATACAGTTCTTGATGAATAGTTTCTTTACTTTCCACATACTTATACGTATGTAAAGGGTGATTTTTTAAGAGCTTTCGGATTTGATTTAAAAAAAAACACATAAAATTTAGAGAAATGTATGAAATCTTTATTTGAGTCGATAGAACGGTCTATATACATAATTCAATGTTTAAAAATGATTTCATGAGAATGTTGACCGCGGATGCGCCTCAATAAATGGTTTATACGTTGGGTCCAATTTTGGCATACTCTCTCCAACACATCGGCCGGTATCTCAGGAATATTAGGAAGCCAATATTGGCTTCCAGTGCGTCAACCGTTGCAGGCTTGTCCCTATAGGCATGAGCCTTAACATAGCCCCACAAAAAATAATCTAAAGGCGTTAAATCGCACGATCTAGGCGGACATTTGACCGCCCCAGACGTGAAATAAGCTTTTCACCGAATAATTTTTCAATAAATAATAAATAAATAAATAAATTTTCAATAATCTACAAGTGTTGTTCGTTTGTAACTCGATTAAAGGTTAAATTATAGACCAAACTGAACATGTTTGACAGTAACATGTTACACGAAAACAGCCGAGCTGCCATCAACAGTGTTACCAAAAAGAAAGTTGCTAAAAATTCACCCTTTATAAGGGAAAGTATTGTAATTCACTCAAAAATCGAAATTTTGGTATTAAAATGTTTTTTATCATGTCCTCATAAGTTTCTGATGAATTTTAGTTGGATTAGTAAAAAAAATTGGCATAAATGTACATCATAGTTAAACTTAGATACCAGCTGAAAATGGTGCAAATTAGTTGAAAATTTTTGAAAATGATAAAGAAAATAAAAAAGTTCAAGTGTCAATTACTTTTAGACCACCTTTTGTTATACCCAAATTATTTAATCGTGCCGTGTCGCATCTCTGTTTAAAGCACGTAAATCGAGTTAAACGGAATGCGAGTCGCGTCGCAACTCGATTCCAAAGGTTTTTGGAATAAGGTTGGAGAAAAAAGTTTATTCTCCAACCGTATTAAAAGCAGTACATTTTTAATAGCATTACCTCAAATGAAAGTTGACGTTTTTCTTACTAATATAAAAATGCGTACATTACTAAGCAACACTTTTTTTACGTGCATTAATAATATATTATACATTAAGGGAGAGAAACACAATATTATTCACTAGGTGCAAGTTTGTCGCTAGAGGGCGAAGCCCGAGGGCTACAATGCACCGAGGGAATAATGGTGTTCTCTCCTGTAGTGTATATACTATTTTTTACACGCCCGAAACCAAGAAGTAAATAAAAAACTAATTTTTCACAATTCCGGGACTAAAGTGCTCACTTTACTCCCGCTTTAGCGGGACTAAAGTAATACTTTTTTTTCGCGCCATTATTGCGCGCTATTGATCTGAAATTTTGCATATGGCTTTCGAGTTATTGCAATTTCAAAATCTCAAATTTAGTTATTAACCAATGTAATTCAGAATTTTCAGCGAAATTGTGAAAAATAGTATATACACCTTGGGACTAAGGTTCTTTTCATCCCGTGTGCGATTTTTGCACACCTCGTGCAAAAACCTTCGCACGAGGGATGAAAAGTAGCACCTCAGTCCCATGATGTATAATATACTATTTAAATCATGACAGAGAATTGCAATTATTTTATTCAGTAGCCTTTAAATTGTAATATAACGAATACTATGACAACAACAAAAATTGTGTAAACAAACTCAGTTTCAAAATGCAAGAACCACAAGAAATTATTGATGCTGCAAGTGTTGCAATCTTCGAATGATTACCACCGAAATCGAAAAAATTGTACGATATTGCATATAATCTTTTAAGAGAGTGGTGCACGGAAAAAGAAGTAATAACATATTCCGAAAACGTCAAAAGTCCTGTCACGAGAAAAAATTATGTTGCAAAAGTAATCAAAAGCAAATGATATTTAATGATTAAGGTAATAAACTGCATTATTTATGTAGATCTTATTATGTATTAACAATTTCTATACATTGTAGGTAGCATTGATTCTGGGTATTGCAGGCGCATGTCGCTCAGAAGAATTGATAAAAGATAAAAGACGTAGGTGCTAGCCTAAAAACTATGACAACTTGATATAAAATAACAAAAATTCAAGTTACTGGATTTTCACTACACGAATATTCAAGCAAAATGTTTGAAGTAATTTAATTTTTGGTTGGAGAAAAAGTAATATGTCTCATTTGGATTAAAAGTGTCTTTGTTTGACGTGCAATTATTGCATTTCAAACAAAGTTTCACTTTTAATCCGAATAAGACAATGTAAGACAATACGTCAAAATCCGTATTAACCTACATACTTTAAAAAAAAGTATAATAGTCCACTAAATAATTTCAATTTTTATAAATTCTTGCTAAAAAACTGTTTGCCAACTTACTTTTGATTGCTACTGTACATGTCGCAATGTAACCATTGTTAGATTTCCGTTGCAGTTAATCTGTTGAAACGAATCCCGCGAAAAACGTGATATTTGGGACTGGAAGCACGCTGCAATTTATTTTCTGTTTTAGTTATTCTAAATTCAATAAATCCTCTTGGAAATCTTGATGTTTTAATTCAATGTTAATTGATAGTAAGGATAATGTTGTATTTAACTCTTATATCGTCATGCAAGTGCAGAACTAACCTAACTGCCATTTACAAAATTTTAGAGGAGAGCACTGATAGATTTAATTTTCTCATAACTCAAAAATTATTTTGAAAACTTACAATCGAATGTCACTTTAAAAATGATAGCAGACGTACTATTAACTGACATTTACAAAATTTTACAGGAGACAGGATAGTACTTTTTTCGCTTATTTGTCGGAATTATTTAAAAACGAAATTAAAATATAAAAATTCGCTGCAAGTGAAAGCTGTGTACCAAATTTCAGCTCTCTAGGACGTAAAGAAGTTGGTTAAAGAATGTCTTTAAGAAATTCCATGCACACGGACGATGGACGACGGTCACGCAAAGTTAAATAAAAGCTTTTAAAAATAATTTGTTTTTAACCTTCATAAATCCGTGCGGGGTACAGCTGTACCCAGACATGAATTTTTGGGTATATTTTCTAAAATAATTTTTTTTTCTTAATTTCCCTCTAGCTATGTTTCTTAAATATTGTCGTGTTTCAAACGTTAAATTTTGATTTTTCTTGAATTTGTTTTATTGGATTACGATGAATTTGTTTATTTTTGTTAATTTTTATAATTGGGTTTGGTTTTGTGAATGATTTTTAAATTTTTGTAATATTGCGGGAAGCATTTAAGAGTTGGTAACAAGTTTTGTGAATCTCAAGAGAATTTTTAGTTTGAGTCACTAATTAGGGATTATTTTATATTTTGCGATTATTATTTTTGAGAATAATAAAATTGGAATTACGTGAGTAGTAATTTGTTTTATTTATTCTGAAAGTTGTCCAAGGTTTGGACAACGTTGGATATTTGGAAATTTGGACATAAGTTTGGATTAATAAAATTGGATCCGTTGATTGTTAATTACGAGGTTGGATGACTAGATTTTTTTTCTAAAAGTTGAAATTAAGAATATAAATCGAAGGCGAAGTGAAATTGGTATGAACGGCTGGCACCTGGGGTGATAAGCCGTCCCGACAATCGTTGTTCCATTTTTAAATTTATTTTATAATTTAATTAATTTGAATCGTAACTTGAATAATTTTATGGAAGAATTGTTTTGGACATTTTTTGGAAAATTGAATTGCACCGCAACGCAAAATCACTAGAACCGACTACTGAGGAGTTTTTTTGTTCTCCGACCATTAGAGTTAGCCGAGGTAATTTCCAAGTGTGGAAAAGGTTTTGTGGAAATAAAAGATTTTTTACAAAATACCACTGCAATATATATGTAAATTGGTATACAAAATTTTGAATAAATTGCTTTTTATTGTAACTAATTATAGAGACAAAAATAGTATGATAAAGTAAGAACAATCAAACTTTAACATATCAAAACCGACCGTTTTATAATAAAATAAAAAGTAGAACTACAAAAGTAGTTATAAGTGGATTTCAACCGGGAGAAAATTACTCCTTTCACAATATGAACACAATATAAACCAATTTCATATTATTTTTTCAAAATGCGTTTACTCATTTATCAATGCTGACAACTTTTTTATGTAAAAATATATTTTTTTATAAGCAGAATGTGTTTTATTTTTAATATTCCCTAATTATAACATTAAAAAAATAATAATAAGCCAAAAAAATGTTGGGGTACATTTGGACCCCACTCGGTATTTAATGTAAGTTTTTGACCACGGGTTTATGAAGGTCAATTAAAATTATCACGTCAACGATTTTTCCGAAACCTCTTAATATGAGTGGAGTTTCTATCGAAGTAAACTAAATCACCGATAACACTGTTAATTCGCTGCTGGGGGTGAAAAAGGGGTTAAGTCATAAAAGTCGATTATTGAGTAAACGCTTGACAAAGAAATAGGCAAATTTCATGTTCAATTTTAACATATTTTTGCTTGATTTTTTGCGAAAGTTTTTTTTGTATATTAATGATTAAATAAATATATAATTTTTTTTAAAAATATTTCGCTAAAGTGACTTTTGATTGACTTATCCCCTTTTACGCTAGACATTTTTTTGACTTAACTTCCTTTTCACTATAGAGATTGTAGAAGAAAATGTTTTTTTAAATACAATTTTATTCAATATAAATTAAATACAAACAATGAAAAAACAATAAAATCACTAAAATTCTTTAGTCCGAAGAAGTATCCGAAAACACATCAATTTCTTCGATGCAGGTTATTAAATTCTTATAAAAATCCCAATTTCCTTCCGAAATATACGGAAGAAGTTCCAGTAGTTGCTTCTTCTTTTCTATTGTTATTTGGATTGGATTCCTATACGCTTGTTTTGGTTCTGGCATATTTTGTTGACTGTGTTGACGACCTCGTTTTTCTAAGTTGAAAGTTTTAAAATCCTCATCGTCATCTAGAGAGTTTTTGTATAACAAACACCTGTAATAGTTTTCTGATACCTTAGCCATCTCACTTCTCTCCAGTTATACTTTTCATAATTATGTGGAGTATAAGTCAGCAAGATCGAAAAATTCAAACCTCTCCATTTCGTGAACTATAAAAGGTTTTCTTTTGCCTACTAGGCGTATAAGTTGAACCCAATCGTGAGGATGCTCAATTTTCAGGTTACATTTTTTCTTTTTTTTTTTCAATAAGACTGTGGTCGGTTACACATTCCATGTGTTCAGGAACTAAAAATTTATGATCAATGATATTCAAATTTTCACAATTTTGTAATGCCACAAGACAAACTGCTGCAATGTAGCTATTCTTATTTTGGCCTCCACATGAATCGGAGTACATGACCAGATGATTAACCATATGATTTAGATCTTTTTTTAAATAATGATAAAGACAGGAACCCATATTGTTCGCTCCCCGCGAACCTCTAAACATGGATAACATACTCAAACGCGTCAAACGAGACATAATAAATACAAATAATTAAGAATAATACACATTACACCGTTATTTTGTAACTAATAATTTTTGTGTAAAAGGAGTTAAGTCGACTTATCTCTATTTACACAAAAGTATTTGACCACTCCAATGACTTAATTGATAGAACTTTTACCAGTTTTACCAGTGCAAAGATGAACAGTTATAGGTTCCAAAAATGAATTAATCCCATTTTCGAAAAAAATGACATCCCCTTTTTCACCCCCAGCAGCGAATTATTATTAAGATTATATAAAAAAAATGTTATATTAAAATTTAAACGCGACTGGTATTTTTAAAAGTAGTTTTGTGTGCTTTACTTTTTGTCCTGCAATTTATAGGCAATTGTGATAAGAATCGTTTACTAATAAACGTTGTTGTAGATACCGAGTGGGATGATTTAAAAAAAAGTTTGAAAAAATTGAAAGAAAAGGAGAAACCACAGATTAAAAAGGTTAAACGGTTAATATCAAAATTTGGAATAGACAGACAATTTTCATCAGAAAAAGAAAACTTAAATGTAGATGGTAAAAAATTTAAGAAAAACTTTAAACGTAATCCAATTTTGATTAAGAATAACATAACAAAATCAAAAATTGCATTAAGTATGCCTCTTTTAGACGATGAAATTGATGTTCCATATACGTTGAAACAACTTCGACATGATACATTAACAACGAAAAATACTGAAAATATTTCTTTTAACGGAGAAGCATCGAAATGTAATATTAAAAATGACAAACTTGAGTTGAACGTAGAACAACATGTAGGTAAAATGGAATTTATGAGCTCCCTGGATTTAGGCGATAATAATAATAAATTAAAAGTTAATATATTACAAAATATCGCCGGCCCCAAATATGATGATTGCTTAAAAGAAAATCAAAAATTATCTGAAATAATTAAAGAAAACAAATACGATATCAAAACTGAGAATGTCGTTTTACAGTCGGGAGCAAACTGTGATTATCAGATAAAATTTTCCCCATCCACGTCTGATAGTAATAACAAACACGATTATGATTTTGAATTGGTCAAAACAACAGAATTAGATCAGTCAGTAAACAATGAAGAAGACCACGAACAAACAATTCTTGAAAATGAAAATTTTGATTATTCAATTAATAATTGTTATAATGATAACTACGATCCCTATAATGAATTTCTCGATGAACACGAAAAACAATTACCTTCAATTAAAGCCGTTGTATCCGATGATGATGATACTGAAATTAAGCAACATTTACCATTATTACCACTTAAAAGAAGGCATTCTATTAAAGCGTGCGGGAGAAGTCATAGACAACCAGATACCAATGAACAAAAATGGGAAGTTAATTCAAGATCTTATCAAGTAATATGTGCAGGAAGATTTTTACGTTCACATTTTGATTACAGTAAATTAGATGGAGCATTTCTAGACGTTGTAATATTTCTACCAAATCGAGATCCAGGTCTAGATGAAAAACGAACATGTATGATTAAAGTATCATCTCTGTTACTGCAAAATAAAACTTTAGATTTGATTATAAACCCTTTACTAAATAGAGTAAAAAGTTTTACTGAACCTGAAGCTGCTTTTGTTTTACAGAAGAGTGTGGATTTAATAATGGAACAAATAGTCCTTTACCAAGTGGATGGACCTCCAAGTAAGAATAATAGCTTTAAATTTTTAAATTATAAATTAAAAAAAATATTTTCAGGTTTAAAATTTCGTTTGAAACAAACTAATAACTATGTCGTTCGTTCATCGAAAAATAAACTTTTATATGATGAGATTGATTCAGATGACGATATCAGCGATGAAGATGATCTAAATATTGAATATGATCTAAACGTTGAATATAAAAATTGTATTTATTGTCGTTATAAAAAAGTTACCAAGAGAAGGAATTCGTTTACTATTCAGTTGTACAACGGCGTTATTAAAATTAATGGTAAGGACCGTTATTTTAATACATTACAAGGCTTAGTAGTTTTTCAGTAATGTAAAATACTATTTTTATTTAATTAATTATTTTTAAAGTCAACGATTTTAAACTTGAAGGAAATGAATCAAAAAGAAAAGGTACAAGCTTAACATTTCATTATATTAAAGAATAAAAATAAATTTTTCAATGTTCAGCATTAGTTTGCGCCTTTTCTCTTTCGAGTTACCAAGGAAGGAATATTTCAGTTATTTTATTATGCATGCAAGTTTTAATTTTTATCAAGTGTAAGTTACATTTTAAGTAGGTACAGTAAATTCACGTTCAACATATACAATCAAAAATTCAAATTTTCCGGCTAATTAAGGATGTAAAGATTTTTATTACAAAACTGGAGCTAGGTATTTCTATCTAAGTGCCGCATATGCGGTTTTGATGCCGGCTAATTAGATGCTGGTTGAACGCGAATTTACTGTTTCATCAAATTTTTAACTTTTATCTATGTACTTCTATGTACATAATAATTATGTTCTTTTTAAATAACATATTGCAAGTTACGAAATTAATTTTGAAAAATAAATATATTATAGCAAAACGCGTAACAAATCTATGCAGTGGTTTTGAATTTATTCTTTTTTTTAATATAATTAATGCATTTATTCTTTTTTTATTATATTTATAAGGTAGTAAGTACTACTTATTATGTCGTAGATGTTCATTTATAACATTTTTAGATTTTAATATTTTTATTTTATATGTAGGTACTTGTGCATTATATAAAAAATGTTATAGTGTTTTTATTTTCTGTTTTAAATTTAAAAATTATTTATCAAGAAGGATTAATTCTTTTTTAATTGTCAGCTCAATTTCCTCTAAATTAATTTATATCTTATATCCTTCTATAATGAGGTTTGAGCAATATCGAAGTCTGATAACACGTATTTGTTTATTTAACATAATGTTTGTATTTTATATGTTTATAAAAAATAAAACAAATTTTCTATTAAACTAAATTGTTTATTGTACCTACTAAGTGTTTTAAAAAGCCATATAATAGTCATTTTAGTTTAAAATTTCATATTGTTCATGAATTAATAATTTTTTAGATCCTCAATTTAGTTTGTTAGCATCACTTAAAGTTTTGTTGAAGCTATTATCAACTTGGAACCATACATTGCAACGAATACTGTTTTATTAAAGTCCGGGCTACTTCAGCATGCCCTACAGAAAAAAAATGTTTTGCTAAAATAAAACTGCATAATATGTTTAATTTTATTTACCTAATTGCAATTCTATGTATAAAACCAACATAATAATTTGTGCTGGAATTTTACAAACAGATCTACCCTGCCAAACTTGTTTCAATAATGCTGATGCTTGATCAAACTGCCCTAGCAAAGTCTTGCATACAGCTAAATTATATTGCATTGTTGCATGTGCACTTCCCATATCAACGGGAAACCATTCTAAAAAAATTATATAAATCCTAGAATCAAAATAAACAAATATATAGTTACTTGAAGGTGGATTTGTTTTAATAGCCTGAACTTCTATATCTTCTTCGACAGGAAATTCGATTGAAATATCTTGAATGAGATCGGGTTTTAAATGCTCTTGTGCCTCGCTGATTTTATCTAATAATACCAGCGCTTCCGCCGAATACAAATGTCCCAATAATCTTAAACATTTTCAAGTAAGCATTAAGCGATTAAAATTTCTTCTTAATATCTACCTATGAGCGCCAGAAATTTTTGGTTGTGAAAGTAAATTGTCAGCATATTCCAAAGCTAAAATGTAATCGCCCAAACATAAAGCAACATATGCGCTAGCTGCAAGAATTGCATTTTTCAACACAGCAATACAGTTATCGGAGAATGGAGTTGAAGGTGCCGATCCTGAAGTAGGTGGAGGTTGTGATCCCGCAGGTCCATGGGCGGGTAATAATAAAAGCGAAACTGGGGATATTATCGTATCAGTTGGAAGTAAAAGATACGCATTTTTTAAACATAGTGAAGCAAACTCCAAGGTCGGTACTGGTACTGCATAAGATTGCCCTTCTGCACTAAAATTGAAATCTCATTTCTGAAATGCAAGTTTAGTTATAATACTTACCTATATTTTTTGTCTTTTGTTAAATTTTTTGCTAATATAACTTTTTTATGTTTTTTTGAACCTATAACGTCGACAATAATTTCCTTTTGTTTCTTTTGTATATCAAAATCTATTTCATTAGACTAAAATTTTGTTATTGTAAAATATACAACATAAATTAATCAAATTCCTTACCTCTTTGTGCAATCGAATGCAACATTCTCCTAATCTCAGCCACAACCTTGGGTTCCGATGATATCTTCTAACGGCAACTATTAAACAATCAAAAGCGTTTGCTGGACGTCCCGCATGTAGTAGTGATATTCCAAGATTGTATACAAGTTCGTGATATCTTGAAGCGCCTAATGTGTATAGCTGTCTTTCACCTGAAGTTAAAAGACAATTTATAAAATAAGATTAGAGCAACGCTTGCGACCTGAACGCAGCGACAAAAATAACAATGGAAATTATACACTGTCGCGTGACCAGCTCCATCTATGCACGCCAAATAAATTGATATTTGCTTCACAGATATATGATTTAATATTGGCATACGTAATATTACATTCTTACTAAGTTTAATAATACTATAATGACGCGCTGAATATATGTTAAGTGTGCCGGTATTGATTCATACATTTGTGAGGCTTATTTTTATCATACAGTATGATAAATATACATTGGATAAGATTTTCGGATGAGCTGGGCAACTCGGTCGGATAACTGGGCAACTACTGTATTTGTTTTTTATTGTTGAACCACCTGGTGACGACGTTTCTTCTCTTGAAATAAGTCTCTCTTAAATTTCTAAATTTACTTTTAATCCTGCACGTGAACCATATTTTATGCCCTTATGGATAACACGTTTAATTCCTTAAAAAATTCATAGTTCTCATGTAGGGTTAATACACAAATATTAAAATATTCCACTAGGGAAAATAATAGATCAAATTTCAGCTCTGTAAAATGGCATTTTAGTTAAAATAGAAGTTCATTTAAACATATATATATGGGTTTTAAAAATTATGGCTTGTATATAAACTACCTTACCGGTTTCTTTTGAATTTTGATTATATGCTAGATCTTCTTTCAATGCCTTTTGATAATAATGACAAGCAAAGTGAAATTTGCCGATTGCATGATGAACTACTCCTAAGTTGTTATACTGCATAACCAATGCTGATTCACCCACATCACTAAAATATTTTGTTCACTATTTTTCATTAAATAAAGAATCTTTTACTTACTTGTAAGTTAAATCATTGACGGAAATGTTGTTTAAAATTTCTATAGCTTTAGTATAATTTCCACCTAAATATTCGTAGTTGGCTTCTAAAAAATGAGCTCCCACGTTCTACAAAAGAAAGCAATATTTTAAAAATAAATTTACTTTTTCATAAAAATATTGATTAGTGAATATTGATCAGGGTTAAACCAATTTTATCAAGGTTTTTATTGTTAAAGCAGGTTAAATTTGGAACATAATAATGATTATGTTTATAAATACATTTCTGATGAAAGCGATAACCGTCGCTGAAAGCTCAAATATAATTTCTATTGCATATTATATTATTTGATTTAACTTGTTATATTGAAGTTTTTAATGTTATTTATTCTCACAAGTTAAGATTTAGATATATTTAAATACTTTAATTTTATTTACTCTCCCACCGGGGTTTCCACCCTGGACCCCAATTGTGACACAAATATTTTGAAAAAAAATCCTAATTTAAAATAGAAATAAAATAAATTAACTAGTATTTGCTTTGAATTAGTTTAATTTTATTTAAAATAAATCAAAAGTTATGCATTAACATTTTCTTAGATTAGAATTGATTTGGTTATCGTTAGAAAGAATATTAGACGGTTACGGTCTGATGCTTGAAGAGAACCCTGGTTTGAGCCCGTCTGACAAACCACCGATATAATATGTCTTGAAAACCCTTCATAAAATGAAGTGGTTATCCTAAACCCACCCTGGGTTGTAGCGCTACTGTGCATTATTGATTATTATTGCACAGGATTGTTTCTGAGAGATATTAATTGCCAGGATATTTATTTAGTCCTGCTCACTCACTTTTTAGTGATAAGTGTCCCATCCGCCACTGAAACTCCTATAAAACATTTGCAATCATATCGGGTATGAAATATCTCAAAAACTTTTCGCTTCCATGCCATAATGTATTTACATTCTCATACTCAGAAATTTGTGCTCTATTCAAATCCGCAAAGAAAAATTTGAGATAACATGACGTCCCAGCTCAAAATTTTTTTTTCAATGGTAAAAATGTAATATTTCCGACGATTTTCTAAGAAAGTTCCTCTAAAACTGTTTTATCGAATTTGTTCCAAACTTTATAAGACTAAAAATATTGGATAAAATAACCAAGTAACCAATCAAATTTTTGAATTTGAATTGCTTTTGTCTGATTGGTTATTTATTTAATTTATGTAATTAGATTTATATTTTAGAGATATCTCAAGGTGAAGAAATGGAGTGTAATTCTTGTAATTGTAATGAAAAAATAGTTTTGCTGCGTAGTTAGACAATGAAAAGGCTACTTCTGTCGATATTTTCATAAATAATAATTATATTAGTGAAGTATATACAAAGGAAGTGTCACATCACATCAAGTTGGAATTCGTAATGAAAATTATATAGAAGTTACTTTCAAAATGGAATTTGATTTAGTTAATGGAAATCCTTCAATAGTTTAATTATTACCATAAAATAATTTTAAGGTATGAAAAGGTCCGAGAAATCATTACATGTATTAATTAAACCATTATTAATTTTCGGGAAACTATTAGGTACTGTATCATTTACCTTCGATGAAAAAGGATATTATCAATCAAAATATCTCTATGTAGTTTTGATTGTGGTAGCTATTTCATACGCAGCTTTTACAGCTGCAGCAATATACGTTCGCATACATTTTAACTTTACTTCTACTATTACCACAATCACCGATATTTTACAAATAACATCTACTGCTATACAAATTATTACAATTTGGATAACAAGTGCATGTTTTCAATATAAACATATTAAATTATTAAAATACTTGGAAGAAACTCAAAAGAAGCTTCGAACTCTGAATCCATGGATTTATTTCAATAGGAAAGAAAAATTTATTTGGGCACAGATAATTCTACGATTAACACTAATTATTGTGTCATGTGTTGTTCAACACATATACTTGGAGTTTGGAAATCACCTAATTATAATAATATTCGATATAACTTTTTACTTTCCAATGTTAATAAACGCAGGATTATGTGCACAAGTATCAACCTACATTATGATAGTGAAAGACAGCTACGTGATACTAAACCAGCATTTAACTAGCTCTTCGAAATTCTGCAAAAAATTTCCACGGAATAAAAAATGGTTAAAAATGATGGCAAATTTAAAATCAAAACAATCTTTGATACAATCAACATCTCCATTATATCACGAATTGAACAAAATATTATATCTTATCAATACTATATTTGGAATATCGTTAGTAACGACTTTTGGAGTATCTTTTCTAATGATTATTATTGATCCCTATTATATTTTGCTTTTGATGCAAGATTCAAATGATATCCAAATGGGACCAATTTTTGCGACGGTGTGCAATTGTGCTCCATACCTTTTAGACGTGTTTTACCTTTGTTACTTATGTAACAATACAGTTGAAGAGGTAATAAGTTAAAACCAACTGGCTTTGATTTGCTAGATCCACACGATGCGTGATCATGTGAATGTTCGTCGACGACTATTGTCCCACCTAGTCTGTAACGAATGTTGGCAAGCCGATACATTTGCTGTATATTGCGGTAAAGGCACAAATGTTTACTTGTAGACTCCTTAGGCTTCCATGCGCGATATGGGATCTCATCGTGTGGATCTAGCATTATATTGAGGAATATTTAAATAATCTTCTAAATAATAATCTAATAAATATTTAAATAATCGCTACACCGAAAACAATAATTGATAAAAAAATTCATCATTTTTGTACCGGTGAACAAAATACATCATATTGATGAATTTGTTTATTAATATGATGAACCATTTTTTTAAGTAGTATAGTTTCCCAATAATGAAATAGGTCTACAAAAATTAACAGTTTTTTATAACCAAAGATGGGAATATGTGATTTCGAAGGTTTTTGGTGTGTAGGAAACGAAGCCGTCATTAAAATTATTCTAGCATGTCAGGATATTAAGATATAGTAACTTAAATGTGCGAAAAAGACCATTTTTAGCTATATTTGAGTTTATGTAACACAAGAAGCGATTTTTTCCCCAAATACCGTATACAACATTGTTCAGTGCCTTTATCTTACAACTCAACTATTAAATCATCGCGAAGCGATTTTTTTCTCCGAGATATAGCACCTAAAATTTAACCAGCAGACCCGAAATCAACGTTTTGTGCCAAATATGATAAGAGTAAATTAATCACGTATTTTACATGAAAACTTAATCTATAAGGGGTTTTTGAGTCACTGGGTCCAAAATTGGCTGATTTTAACACCGTTCAGCCCCTAACGGACATGATTTCGGTTTTCGGGTCTACCAGTTAAATTTTATGTGCTATATCTCGGAGAAGAAAAATGACTTCGCGTTGATTTAATAGTAGAATAAGAAGGTAAAGACTAGCACTAACACTAGTGCGTTATATAAAATCAAATATGCATAAAAATACTCTTTTTGGCACAGTTAGGTTAGAATATCTCAAAATCCTGACATGCTAGGATAATTTTGACGAAAAATTAGATTTTAGCTCATCAAAAACCTTCGGGATCACTTATTCCCCATCTTTAGTTATGAACCCTTGTCGACCTGTGTAATTAGACTTTGGGAATCCTTAAATCTAATTAAAGTAAGAATTAGTGATTTACAAACTCTAATTTTTATTTTATGGGATATTCTAATAACTAAATCTATTTATTTTTCGTGTATATCAGAATTCGAACAATTATATGACTTTTTGTAACATTTTGCAAATACATAGCGAAACACGAATTCAGAATCCACACAGATATTATACTTTTAGGCCAATTTATCGGGAATGCTCATTTACAAATTACAAAATAATGCTGAGTTCGATAAGCACAGAGAATGGTTTTCGCTGCAATTAATTCATGAAAAAATTGAATTTAAAGCTGCTGATTTTTTCCAAGTCAGCTATAGTTTAATATTTTCGGTAAGTTTTACGAAATAATGGCGATGTGACTAACATTTAATGAATTTCAGTTAATGGGGGCCGTAACTACGTATTTGGTTATTTTGATACAATTTTCGACTAATTCCAGTAGCTTGTAAAATATGGTCATTGAAACTAATCACCTAAATTTAATTGACAAAAAAAACAATATCCTAATTAAAAATTATCGATTGACAAAATATTTGTACTGAACTATCTACCTATATAATATAAATTCATAATGTATTGACACTAAAAAACCAATTATTATTAATATCTACTTAATAAAATTATACTTTACAGCATACATTTATGTATATCCAAAGTAATCAATCATTTCACATACTACCTCCCTAACTATACAAACGCGTGTATTATAGTAAATTGTGTGAGTTACAAGTGAACATTTCCTGTTTGAGTTACTTTCTTTCTAAAAATGACTACCAATTTTTACCAAGCAATAAATCCATTACTCGTGATCTCCAAAATATTCGGAGCCATATCAATTACATTTAATTCGTTAAAATATCAAGTGTGCAAATTTCAAATTTACTTGAAAATTGGATTATGTTTTATTTATCTAATATTTTTTGGATACACCGTCTATATACGCAAACAGTTTACTTATAACAGTATGATGATGACAACTACCGATATCATGCAATATGGTGTTACAACTCTACTAGTAATAACAATATGGATTTTCAGTGCCCGCTATCAAAATAAAAACATAAAAATCCTAACAAGAATTTTAGGTTTGGACAAAGATATGAGAAAGTTGGGAGTTTGGATAAGCTATGAAAAACTCAAGAAGCTCATTTATTACCAAATTTTTGTTCGTTGCCTACTAAGTCTGATAGTTATTGCATATCGATCTATCGCAATGAACTACTCGAAACATATCTCTATTTTAAATGCAATTTTATTATTATTTATAATCGAATTTCCAGTGATCATGAATACTGTGGTATGTCAAGAGGTGTCAGTATACATAGCAATTTTAAGAGATCGTTTTCAAATTTTAAATAAACATTTGGATGCATTGCAAACCTCTTCGAATGGTTTGGCTAAAGATGATATAAAAATAATTAAATTGACCACATTCTTGGGCACCACATTAAAGATGTTGAGAACAGTATGTCCTCTACATCACGAATTGACTAAAATATCTGAAATTATTAATGCGCGTTTTGGAATTGTACTGCTTATGTCTTTTCTCAACACTTTCATAAGTACTGTTGTAAATTTATATTTTTGTAGTAAAGTTTGGCAGGACAAGAATTCTTCTAATAAACTGGTAGTAATTGTTGGAACAATTTTAAATTGTGCAACGTACATTATGGAAACTATTTATATTTGCCATATGTGTAATACTACAGCAGAAGAGGTAAAATAATATATTTGTTTAAAATATGCAGGCTAATTTGCTTAAACCTTGTCGTACCAACCGGGGTAAAAATGCATTCCAGATATGATATTTTTTTTTCAACAAATGTTGGTAGGTACTTAGTCTTTTCAGATAATTGATATTTAATATTTAAGGTACATATTTACCATTAAATTTGCTTGTTTTACATTGTTATAAACATAAAAACACGGGATGCAAACGCAACCCATTTGGTAGTTGCCATAGAAGAAGTACGACAAGAGTTTAAGTGGCCCAAGATAAAGATTTTACTAATAACTTTTTAGTTTAATATCACATCTTAATGTTGTAAATATATTTTATTCAACATTACGCTTTCGTGTAATCATCTATCGTCAAGCTTATTTTTCTCTGGTAATATTGAATTTTTATATGCAAAATATGATTTCAATCTAACTTACAGTAAATTTGCCGTTCTGATCTTTACATTGGGGCATCTACAACAATTAACCCTTGAAATGAAATTATTTCATGTTTTATTGTGTAGACGTACCTACTATAAACCCGAATTAGCGATTTCGATATTATCGAGAAATAATTTATAGTAATACCTGAAGTTGATATAATAGCAACCATTAAGACTGTATGATATTTGATATACTCGTATATAAATAAAACAATTCACTGTATTTAGAGCAGGTTATGCCAAGGGTGTTAACCTAACCCCAATATGCAGGGATGACATTAGCGCAGGGATATAACAAACAAACGATCCAACAATGAATGACCAACAAACCTACAAATAATATTATGCAATTAGACAACAAACACGAACAATGATGCAATACCCACAACGAATGCAACTGATGTTTCCTTATAATACATATTATGTACTACAGCAACAAAATAGAGGAAATCTACACATATTGTTACATTTTATCAATATGTATTTACCAGTAGGAAACACTAAATATCCACCATTAACTAATACAAATGAATGGAAAATAGTAAAATGTTATAAAGAGACGGTCATTAGCCTAGTATGTTAGCTGAATAACTGCTGACACTAAGTCACTGAAATCCGGAGGGAGTCTAAAATTTCTTATAATCGTCTCCGTGCTTCGGAGGGCACGTAAAGCCGTGGCGGTCCCCCTGGGTTGACGATTTGCTCTCATCAACAAAAAATCCAGGGTTATGGGCACATCTGGGACAAGCCTAGCAAGCTGCATCTGATGTAAAGCAATTTATATGCTCAGAGACTTGTGACTTAGGCTCGGTCTTCGATAGAAGACAGCCCAATGTCAAGGCAAACGAGTTATCCTAGCCTAAAAGTGGAAGAAGTTATAAAAAAACATTTAAGTTATAAATATCAGAAGTTATAAACAGAAAAAGATGAGCGATTACTGGCTAAATAATCCCATTCAAACAACTAACAGTTTTTCATTGCTAACAGATGAAAATAATGAGGTGCAAACCAAGGGTTCAAAGTGAACAACGCATTGCAACTGAATCTAAACCACCGCCAATTTTTGTGGAAGATGATAATAATAAATGATGTTTATAACAGCATAAATAACCACTTTTGGAAGTGCTAAATGAAGTAGCAGAATACAACTAAATACATACCTATATTATGGAGATCAAGTTAAAATACATTCGCTAACTGGAGAAAACCATACTAATATTATTCAAAGATTAAAAGTAAAAAAAAACAACTTTCACATTTATTAACCTAAACAAGGGCGAAGTTTTCGAGAACAGGATAGCGCTACAACCCAGGGTGGGTTTTGGATAACCACTTCATTTTATGAAGGGTTTTGAAGGCAGATTACCTCGGTGGTTTGCCATTGCCCGCCGAGGGAGAGAGGCTAGAATACAGTTCTTGCTCCACTCGGGCTCTAACCATAGTTCGCTGCTTAGCAGTCGACGCACTTAAGCATCAGACTGTAACCGTCCTTTGAAGTTTTCGAGTAGTAAAAAAAAAATTTACAATCCTCTACAGATATCGATAAAGTTAATGTTACAAACCCTCAAGATGAATCAGGTAATGATCCACCATTATGGTGGTGCAATTAGATGATGGCACAATACACGAACAATAACAGTAGCGATTATTATCCAGCCTTATGGGAAAGCAATATGAAACCAAACCAAGATAAGTGCTTTAATTATCCCACATACAGTCCACTCGAAAAGGAAGAAAAACTCTACAACGAAGAGCAACACCGATACATGACATACACACGTCCTTCGTACATACATACATAACTTGGTCCGAAACGAACCGGATTTCGATCAACAAAAGAAAACACCTGTAACATTTTGCTTTGCAATTGGAATTTCGGGATTCCAAAGAGGGCAGTTGTTTCAATTGTAAAACAGTCAAAAATAATTAAATTCCTTAATTATTATTCCAACAAGAAAAGTACAACACGGGAGGGAACAAGACAAACGCAATAACAGCAAATGGGCTTTCCATCCAAGACGTAAAACACGCAACGGCAAAGGAGCGAGAGAGTAAGAAACACATTCCTTATTTTTCCTCACTTGTACACATACAACGTCCTTCGAACATAACAAGTTTATCGACAGGACAACCAACTTACTGGCCCAGCGACTCAAAAATAATGTAAAAAAGGCCGGTTCAACAATAGTCGGATGAACGTGGTATAAAGTTAGACTTAGTATTACCAATAATAATTCAGTGTTGCCACTAAATTTTCCAAATAAAATCCTGATATTTCCAGGATTTCCCTGACAAAGAATAAAAATTTTCCATGACATTTCAATAAATCAGAAAATAAATAGGTAAAAAATCTTTATTTTAAAATTAAATTAAAACCAATAATTTTTTAAAATTCTTAATTAACAACATTAATTTATAAATAAAATAATTCAATTTAAAATAAAAAAAAATTTTTAATTAAATTGTTTATCTTAAATCTTAAATTCCCTGACTCTTTCAGATTTTCCAAATAAGTGGCACCCTGCAACTTTGTAATTGTTATACCAGGAATAACGTTATACTAAGTTTATCCGATTATTCTAAATTTGGCCCTTAATTTAGTTTTCTTATTTGTTTATCTTAAAATTATGGTTATATTGTATATGAGTTATTTATTATTTTCTTTCATTTTTGTGTTTTAAAAACAAGGCCCCCGTTAACAACTTTGCACACGGGTCCCTCAACTGCTTGTTACGCCACTGATAATAGACTTAAACATTTCACTAACCAATGGAAAATAGCTCAAATTACCGTCTTTCCAAAAACCAGGAAAAAAGATAGAAGTAACATCCTATTGACCAATCGATTTATTACCAATACTTTCAAAAATATTTGAGAAAATTTTACTTAACCCTTTAATGCATCATTTTTTTAAAGTAATAAAAAAAAATATAATGATTTAAACATAAAAAATATAAAACAAAATGTTTTTCAAGTCTGTGGCTATCAAAATAGCGAACGAAAATATGTTGTGTATATGCAATGGGATGGTAATTTCAGTTATGTTTCAGAGTGAAATATTTTGAGGCAGTTGTTTTTCTTATTAAAACACAATTTCAAACCAAATTTTTTACAAAATGGAAAAAAATGAAAGGGCAATATTATAGAAATGTCCCGCTGGTATTGTATGCCTTTAAAAGATTACTCTACTATAACTACAACGTCTAGAACGGTATGTTGTAGTTCTGCAACGGTCTACATTAAAGAGTTAAACGACTTCAGTAGTAGAAGGTTTTTCTTCAGTAGAAGAATTTTAATAAATTACGGAGGACCCCCTCCGAAATTGTCTATATAAATATGACGTTAAATTTGAGTTTTAACCATAATTAATTTTAAGCCTGCGATGGAAATTAAGGTAATTTGAGTTCGTATGTATAATCCGGCGGGATTTTGGTCCGGCTAGATTTTGTTCTAGACCGCCAGTGCTATATTTGTTGGATACAGCAGATCTACCAACCACATAGCTGTACTGGCAACACATATAGATCTTATCCTCATCTCCAAAAATCATCAGGATAATTTAAATAAGATTTAAAATTTTGTTTGTTTAAATAAAATCAAATAATTTTTGGAAACCGATGTGTACTGATGTACCTACATCATCGGTAGATGATTTTTGAATGGAGTACAGGAAAAAAATAGACGAGATGACAAGGTAACTGTTCGTTTTTCCCGGAATAACCAGTTCGCCACTTTCACCGATATAAGAGCTAAAATGGAAAGAAATTGAAACACGGCGAACGCAGTGCCATGGTCTGGAGTTGTTTTTCATTTTATTGTTTGGTCCTAAAGTCAGCATTAAAGGCAAGATGAATGCCGAAATGTTTAAAAACATATTGGCACATAATCTAACAATTACTTCAGAACATCTACCGTTATTGGCTTGAAGATCATAGAAGTTCCAACTCGACAATGATCCCAAGCACACATCGCGTCTGGTGCGAGAGTAGCTTAAAGAGCAAGAAACTGATGTTTCAAAATGGTTTGCTCAAAGGCACGACTTAAGCCCTATACAAAATATATGAGAGATTGTTAAAATGTGTGTTTCAGCTATAAAACCTAATAGCATTGCTGAATTATGAAGAGTCGTTCAATGGGAATGGTACAAGATCACGGTATTGGAATGTGCCACCCTTGTGAAATCCGTGAATCGGCAATATACTGATGTAATAGCTCAAAAAGCCTTGCCAACCAAGTATTAAGTAAAATTTCATTAAATTAATTCAAAAGCAAAGAGCTGTTTTTGTTGTAACTAATTTTTTTTAGGTGTGCTAATTATATTTCCACCAAAGGAATTTCTAATTTTAAATTTCTTGTTTTAAATTTTATATAAACTATTTTAAATTAATTATTGTGTATTATTTATAATATTATTATCTTTACCAAATTAATTTAAATGATTTTATGAAAGAAAAATTGATTAAAATATTAATTTTACTGATTTTTATTCAAAAGCCGGGGGTGTGCTAATTATCTTTCCACAACTGTACATATATCTTGTAACTTTTAAAATCATTAAAAGTACAATAATCTCACAAATCCATTTATTTTCATTATACATTTTTTTAGGCTAACAGAACTGGATCCTTAATACATAAAATCGACAGCGATGATAATGATGTAAAAGACCAGATTGAAATGTTCTCACTACAAATAGCCCACAAAAGGGTTAAGTTCAGTGCAGCAGGATTATTTGCTATAGATTACACTTTATTATTTTCTGTGGGTATCATTACTTTGTACAAATTATTTTTAATTAAAATAATTTCATTTGTAGATTATTGGAGGAGTAACCACAAATTTAGTTATTCTCATACAATTTTCCGAGTAAACAGCACGGGTTAACAAAATTTTCTAACATTGAATTTCTCAGCAACTAACAATAAGAAACAATTATTCTTAGATTGTAAGAAACAAATAGATGTAGTTATGCAGAAACCTACCAACCCAATAAAACACTTATTGAGAAGATAAATAAATAAGATTTAATTTGAAAAATCGTATTGGGTAGTACACTGCGAAAGTGAAAGTTCTTTTATATCCATAAGTAAATTTCTAAGTTACCTTTTAGCCAAAAATACTATTTCCTGATTTTGTACAAAAATACTCAAATTATGTGGGTTGGTGGTTTTATGCAAAATAATGAATATCTACATAAAATCTATACTAGCTTGTTGATTTTTTCTATGATTTTGTAAATTACAAAATAGTTAATAGTTAATAATTCCATTTTCGTAGTTAACTCATTTTTCGAAAATTGTGGGTTGGTAGATTTCTGCATAACTACGTCCAAATAATTTTAAATTTCATAACACGTCAATTTGTAAGATGTACATATAAACAAAAGTTTTCAGTTCTTAAGAGCACATTTAGTAAACATTCGACACAAAAATTAAAACAACAAATAAAAGAGTCCATTTAAAATAATATATAAAAAAAAATGCAGAAAAACACTTAATGTATGTTAAGATTTCCCCTTGAAGTAACTGATAGTAATAAATAAATAAATGAAACACTTTGCTAAACATGTAAAGAAAATGTAAAAAAAATAAGTCAAAATTGGTTCACATAAAGCGTTTAATTTATATAATTATTAATTGATTAAGATTTGAAAATATAAAATCTATTGAAAATGTATGTTGGATACTTGCAAACAATAAAAATATTACAAAATTTACTTCACTGAAAGTTGAAGTTTGAATTTAAATATTTTCAAACTACAGACAAAGACATGAAATTATTCTCACCCCAAAAAACAAGACAAAGGTTAGAAGTAATTTTTGTAATTTATTTCAAATGGACTTTTAGCACTTGTATGCTTATAAATTGATCAACGTATATAACATATTATAATTATAAATAAATAAATAAAAAACTTACTTAAATTCGTAATTCGTACGTAAAAAACTTACTGAAGCTTCGAGCTTCAGTGCAAGTGGACATGGAACCACGACCCGTTCAGCAATACTTAAATTAAATATTTGTATACCACCGCACGATAGGTCCGATTAAGATATTTCCGATCAAAATTCTGAAACGTATAAAACTGGTTCAAAATATGTTTTCGATTACAAGAAAAATAATGATAAGAATCTGAATAACTAATCGGTGTGATCAGCAAATTAGTTTAAAATTAGAAATATTCATAAGCTAAGCCTAAGTTGAGATGTTATAACGATCAGCAATCAATGGTAATTCAATTTTGGTATGGAAAGGTCGAGTTGTCTATATTTTATTATACTTGATATAATCAAAATCAAGTTATAGGTATAATAAACAATTTTCTAAACATTTTCCATTGAATTGTAACACAATTTTTGTATTAAGGGTTTTAAGTTTTGAACCAAGAATAAACTTTTCATAGTCCACTGCATTTAGGATTTTGATACGGAATAATTATATCCTACAGTTTTTGCGCAGTTTTATATATATTATGGTGTCCCGAATAACGTCTCAAAAGTCCGAAGAAGGGGGAGTTCCGCCAAACATGTGGCAACAATGTAAAGGTGCTCTAAAACGGTTTTTGACGATTTTCTCGGTTCCTATCAGTTTACAAACAAAATACCTCTATTCAAAAAGAAAGACACGATAATTCTATACAAAAAAGGTTCTATAAAATTTTTCAGTCCGAGCAATACATTTCATGATAAACCCCGCTGAAAAATATGAAGTATAAATTTATAGTTTAATATTATTTATTGAAGGAAGAAGAATCTAAAGAGTTTATATTATCAGATATTTCAGGTTCTGTGTTGTTCGCAGTTTTTTGTTGTGATAAATCGTCTTCGATTGGTTCAGCATTTAAGCAAGATTGGCCATGGCAATTACCTCAAACTGATAAGATAAGCAATGTACTCCTAATCTTCGACAAGTGCACAATGGTCCACAACTTTTTGCGCAATTGCTAAAAATCATGTTTAAAAAACAATGATAGGTACAGGTAGTTGGAATGTTGTTTTTAGCCACAAAATGTCGTCTTTTGACAACCATCTCCAATTCAAGGAAAGTATATACCCTCTATAAACAAAACCCGATGGGCCTGCTCGGCATGGAAGAACAATGAGGGAAAGAACAGATGTTTAACCCAACATCTCTTTCAGAGTAAGGTGGCCTTTATAGTAGTTTTAACGTTCCGACATCCATCCACATGTATTCAAACTTTGAATTAATATTTTTGATTACCGATTTTTTCATTATATTTTACGTTTTAATCTGAGAAAATAAAAAAAAATTTATACTTCATATTTTTCAGCGGGGTTTATCATGAAAAGTATTGCTCGGACTGAAAATTTTTATAGAACCTTTTTTGTATAGAATTATCGTGTCTTTTTTTTTTGAATAGAGGTGTTTTGTTCGTAAAACTGATAGGAACCGAGAAAATCGTTAAAAACCGTTTAAGAGCACCTTTACATTGTTGCCACATGTTTAGCGGAGCTCCCCCTCCTTCGGACTTTGGAGACGTTATTCGGGACACAATAATATATATGAAAACGCGCAAAAACTGTAGGATATAATTATTCCGTATCAAGGCATATTTTTTGACTAATTTCTGTGGACTATCAGTGATATCAACATAATAAATTTTATTAATTTTTATTAAATTAAAAATTAAAAGTCCACAAATAATGCAACGTTATTGAAAAAATATTCAGCTTGGGAGCTGGAAGGAGTTAAAAGTTATACAACTATAAAATTAAATTTACCTACATTTAACAGCTAAAATCACTCATCTGAATATATATTTAAAATTAAGCCCTTTGATTGATCTGGGTCAGACTAATTTGTTTCAACAAATTAAATAAAGAAAAATTAGTGGGAAAAATATTGTAAATTCACCGTACAACTATGCAGTTAAACATACTGTGTTTGTCTCTCAAGATACGTTTTGCAAGCAACTGCACTAGCAGCACCACATAATCTTGTGTAACTGCTCATATGCAATATTTGTTATATGATTTGATAGACGGTACAATCGAAGAAGAAAACAACTGCTTTGCTGCTACTACTTCTAGCAAAGCAGGACTTACGGTACAAAAAATCCCTATATTTTACAGAGTATCGTCTCTACAGAGCTATGTCCCCATTAATTACCTTGCTATTTGTAGTTGTTTTACTTTTGGTTAGAAATATCTTAATTGAATTCACTGTATAAATAATGCATTTTTTAATAGCAAAGTAGTATCCTATCATAATTATTAAAGAACTCACTGTTTCGTCTTGTAAATACAACTTTTGAATTTCAGCTTTAGCAGCATTAAGGTTGTGCATCATCAGAAAACACCTAGCTTTATATTTTACCAACTTCTTTCTGAATTCTTCTAGTGCAGCTTCCGAAACCACGGATGCCTAAGAATAATAATTTTTAATAAAATTTTATTTCAAATAGTTAGCAACAAAAATTACCTTTTTTTCTTTAGATTCTTTTTCACTTTTATTTTGAGGTTTCAAATTAAATGGATTTGGATTATAAACTTGGTTTTCGAGACAATTTATTAAATTGCTAGATTTATCAAGCTGTTGAGTACAAAACTGTAACTCCACAAGCAGTAAACCAACTTGCTTAGCCAAAGATTCATCTAAAAATTTGTAATTTGAAATTGGACGCTAGTTATTAGCATAATTACCTATGGGTTCTACAAACTTGTAGACTTTTTCCATAATTTGTAAAGCTTGAGTATAATGCCTCAAATGATAGTGCCACAGTGCTTGATTATAATACGCTACACAGTAATCAATGTCGTCTAATTTATCGATGCATAACTGAAACTAAAAAATAAACTATTAGAAGCATTCGGTACAATTATATATTATCCATATTTACTTGACTAAATAAAGAGTTAAGGCTTTTTTGAAAGGAATCCGTTTTCTTCGAGTCCGATTTCATAAATTCCACAATTATTTTATTGTGCAGCACCTTAAAATCGGATTGCCTATTTTCTAATTTATTAAGATATTGTAATGACGACCCATAGTTAGCTCTGAACATTGAATAAAAGAAATTGTGTTAAAAGTTTGCAAATATTTATTGGTTACTTATACTTTTGGAAATCCGTGAGGGCATTTTGAGCAAATTCCTTCTCTTGGTGAGTTACACAATCGGTTGGTTTTTCTAAATCTTCTTTTTCTTGCATGACTATTTTATATTTATAAATTATTATTATTTTCTTTTAAAATAACCTATAACAGAACTACAAGACGTTTCTACAATAAATCTGACAGTTAATATTATTTGCTATTATAGCATAAAATAATAGATGTCGCTAAACTTTACACGAATGACAGCGGTACTCAAAAGCTAGTAAAAGTGGCTAAGCTGGCTAATTTTAACCATATAGCCCTACAGTGTGCATATTTTTTATTATCGCATGCAAAGAGTAAGTATACTCTTTGTCACATGTTAATTAAAAAATAAATAAAAACAAAAACAGAATATTTTTTAAATTGTTTTTCCTATGCTTGTTATACAACGAAGTACTGAAACTGAATAATTGTAAAATAATTATTTTCGTCCATATTTAAATATAATTATTTTCTTTTTTAGGATTTTGGAATTTTCATGTCTTCGAATTTGATAATATACAAGTTTTAGATATGGAAAAAAATTATCCCAAAAGAATTATAAGTGAAATGTTCCATATAAAAACAACAAAGAACTGCGTTAATTTTTAAGAAGATGCACAACAACTGGGTGTAATCAAAGAGTATGTACATATAGAGGGACAGCTCTTATGGGAATACTTGTCACAAGTATTTCTTGATGGCTCTGCTACGCCATCTAGTGGAGGGGGTTATCTCTACGTTTTAATTTTTGGTCCTCTATATACAGGGTGCGAAATGAGTTAACTGAACATGGGAAATTAACATGTAAAAACTTATTTTTGCAAAAATACCTCCCTGTATATAAAGGATCAGCCATAAATTAAAAATTAAAACGTAGGGATCACACCGTCTACTAGATGGCGTAGCAGAGCCATTAACAAAAACTTGTGACAAATATTTGTTAATGGCTGTTCCTCTATATATATAATACTCTTTGGTGTAATATATGCATCGTTTAAAATGAATATCTGAAATGTTACATTGTTTATTGTTTATTTTTTTATTTTTATAGCGACAGAAGCAATTTTTTTAACATACAATTACTTCTTATAATAAGTTAATCTATATTTGTTGTTTCTATTTGATTTTTTTTTTCATAAATAATGTTATTCTGTTACTTCCTTCTAACGCACGATACACTTATTACCGGTATGCTTATGCGCAGGTAGCTCTATCCTTCTCGCACTATGTGACGTCAGCTTGGAGCCAGAAATGTCAAATTCGAAACATTATGTACTACGTGCTTCAACACGAATGTCTCGCGGCAGATCTGATCTTGGCTGCAAGACGGTAGCGACATCTATACTGCAATGACGTAAACCGATCCTAGCCCTTGCCGTTTAGAAATTAGGTTAGAGTTTCGTGTTTACATTACCGTTTGTTGAATTTGTTTTTGAATTGACGTCTAAATTATGTAGCGTTAATTGGCTGAGACGCTTGACGGTTTTTGTTCCAACCGCCAACCACAACGTGTCTCCAACGTGACGTAATTGCGCAGAGTTTTACGAGTTTTAAGTTCTTATTTAGCATACCGGTAATAAGTGTATCGTGGTTTTTAGTATATTAAGTATCTAGAACGGTATGTACAATTTACCGGTTGACGACAATGTTTGGAGACTGAGCGACGCGTAGCGGAGCGAAGTCTCCAATATTTTCGGAAACCGGTAAATTGCATACCGTTCGTGATGGTTATAACATTTTTTGCACGATCGAAATGAATATAAAAAATAATTAATTTTTTTTAAGTCAAATCTAAAGTGCATTGGCATTTGTAGCTATTTATGAAGTAGGTAAAAAATTTGAATTAATTCTGTTGCCGTGGTTTTATTTACAAAAGAAAAACAAATGGTGTCATTTGTAAAATTGTGAATATAGTATTATATCTACCGTATATTAAATATATATTATTATAAAATCGAAATGAGTGATGCTGAAAGTGAAAATGGTGATATAGAAAAAGCTTGGAATATTGGACGTTCGGCAATAATTCCCGAAAAATCTAGGGAACGTTATGAAACGACATACAAAGTTTTCAAAACATGGTGTGAGAAAAAGAATCAAAGAGTCTAAAAAGACATGGAAGATGGAAATCTTCGACTGTGGCTGAAAGTTATGTAGAAGATTCTCTTCAGAACAAAAATCAATTTGCAGAAAAGATTCTGCATGATGATAATGAATCACCTTGCAGCGTTTCTGATGATACTATACCACAATCGTCAACTGGTGCTTCTATATCACGGGCATTTTCTGTTAATACAAATACCGAAAAAAGCAATACTATATCGATTTCTATTTCTAACTGTAACAACTGTACATTTAATTTCAAATAAATCGTGTTTTTATTTGAAATTTTATTTATTATACTTACCGTTTTAAAAACGGTAAGTAAATTTCTTACCGTCGTTTTAGTTCTAGCAACCAGTAAAATCAACTTACTGTCATAGAAACACTATTAGTAAATAAACAAAATAGTCTGATCGTGCAAAAACGTATATAAAACGTATAACAGTAACCTAGATTATACTTGCTAATATCGCGACGGGAGACTTATATCTATTCGTACTATATTCTTTACTTAATATAATATACGTATGTAACTCACGTATATTATTTGTAAAAGTAGTACGTAAATAAAACGTATAATAAAAACATAGAATATACGTGCTAATGTCGCGGTGATAGACTAATATCTAGACGTATATTCTTTACGTATAATATACGTATTTGACCCACGTGTATTATACGTAAAAGTAGTACGTAAATAAAGCGCATAATAACAACGAATATTGTACGTGCAAATGTAGTGGTATTAAACTAATTTGCAGACATAATTTTTTGCGTATAAATTATGTATTTCATACATATAATTATAATTATCGTATAAAAGTAGAACGTAAATTCTTCTTGTTAGGTCCGCCCGTATCCAGGCATCGTGGCATCAAGAACCTAAATCAAGAACGTAAATAGATCTTATAATAAAAACGTTAACTATACATGTTAATGTGGTAGTCGTAGACTAATAAGAATTAGACGTATACTTTTCGCATTCATATTATACGTATACTCAGTGCCGGAATTAGCCTTTTATGCGCCCGGTGCGTGCTTCTCGGAGTCTTTGATATTATTAATGTTGTGGTCATTTTATGGTCATTTATGCGCCTCTCCAGGGTCTGCACCATGTGCATGGGAACCGCTCTAGTTACGACACTGCGTATACTGTTTACATCTACTAAACGTGTTTCCAAGATCAAAACTCTATTTTCAAATATAAGTTGTTTTTTTTTGTGAAAAACAAAAAGGGGAAGACTTAAACATCGAAACAGACATAATTAAATACACCTCAACGTTCAAATACCTTGGTGTTACCTTCTCTGACTAGAGTAATGATGATGATATAGATATAAAGAATAAAATAGGCCTGGGACGAAGTGCTATTCAGCAACTAAACTCAATACTATGGAATGATAAAATAAAGAAAACAACAAAAACGGCTATGTACAAAGCAATCGTGGAAAGTATATTGACTTTTTGTTTGGAAGTCTGGGTGGTGAATGGAAGAAATAGAGATAGACTGCGAGTCCTAGAGATGGACTTCTATAATGGACACAATAGAGGTCAAAGGACTAAGGTGGTTCGGCCATATGCAGCGAATGGGCATATCTCGATGGCCAAAAAGAATATGGAAATGAACTCCCAAGTTTTAGAAGAACACGACGCAGACTAGCAAGAGGCCTAGAAGAGGGGGACTGGACTGATAGAGAGATTTTGAGAGCAAGATGCGAGATCCGGACAAGTCCGTAAACCACTCGCCAATATATTATATATACAGGGTGGCCGTTTGAAATCGAAACAGACGGGATTGTGGCCAGCAGAATTTTTTTTTCAAGAAATGCAAAATCACATCCATTTTATCATCGAGGGGGACAAATTTTGCGATTAATGTCACTCCCGTATTGTTTCATCCCTTCGCGCTGTGATGCCAACCCCTGAAATGTTAATAGGGATGATATGGCAAGTGACCCCTAATTTGAAAGGTCTTGCTTCCTTGAATTCAGTGCAATAATTTTTTTTAAGTTTTATCAATTATTCAACAAAAAAATTGAAACTGCAAAAATGCGAAATAAATACGATATTTTAAGACATTTAAGAATAAAAAAGGTGAAAAACGCTTGGAATTCACTGAATTCAGGGAAGCAAGACCTTTCAAATGAGGTGTCGCTTGCCATATCATCCCTATTAACATTTCAGATGTTGACATCACAGCGCGAAGGGATGAAACAATACGGGAGTGACATTGTTCGCAAAAGTTTTTCGATGATAAAATTGACGTGTTTTTACATTTCTTGAAAAAAATTCTGCTGGCCACAATCCCGTCTGTTTCGTTTTCAAACGGCCACCCTGCATATATTTTATTTATTTGTTTATTTTATAAGTTGTGTTAAATTATGACATTTTTTTTACTTAAACGCTTTATTTTAGGACAGGAGTGGGGGCTTATAAAATATTTTGCACGGGAGCCCCAATAGCACTCGCCATGCCACTGCATGTGATGTGGTGTGAGAATTTTGTTGAGGATGCTTTTCAAATATAATATTAAGTTAAATTTATAGAGAAGCGGAAATCACGTCCCGTAATATCAAGAAACAAAAAATTGTGAATAAATTGCAATTATAATAATAAAATTATTAATGATAGCTTGAAGTTTGAATCGCTTATGTGGTTTTCGTAAGTGCGGTTTGTGGGTGACCGACTATAGAAATGCTCAATTGAAAAGTTTTTTTCGGGTTTAATAATATATCAACATTTTCCTACTACCGATATTAATTTTTTCTTGATAAAAAAAATCGTCACTTCCGCCGCAATATCTCCAATCATCAGCACACCAAATTTTATCCGGAGATATGATGACGTATTCATTTATATGAATGTTTAATAAATAATTATTAAATTACTGATAACTAACAGCCTTAACCACCTTTACATGTAAATAA
This sequence comes from Cantharis flavilabris, assembly GCA_949152465.1. NCBI lineage: Eukaryota > Metazoa > Arthropoda > Insecta > Coleoptera > Cantharidae > Cantharis > Cantharis flavilabris. The sequence continues at coordinate 61,247,698 of OX424435.1, forward strand.
TACAAATGATTTTATATGAATGTCAAATGAACGTCATGTATGTGATATTATTAAAATTTTCGAATGAATTGTTTTATTTTTGCAAGCCATCTTACAAATTTAAAAAAAAATAGATAAATTAAGTTTTCAGTGAATATTTTCTGAAATTTTTTACTTTTTTTACAAATAATTATAAATATTTTAAAAGCTCCATCAGTACACAAAATTTTATCCAAATCGGTTAAACATTTCCGGAGATAAGATGACATTTTCATTTTTAAAATTTTTTTATTGTGGTAGCCCTGGCAAAGATTTCTCTTTCAAAACTTTATTTTCACTACTAGAGCCCACCAGACCTATGTCCAAAACGTTTGATTGTCATCTACGCAGAAAAATGCCGAAGAACATCGAGGGACAAGGACTTTTTTCAAGATTAAAAAAAAAGTAATCTTTTTGCTGTTAATTCCTGTGTAGATAATGTTCCTACATACAAAATTTTGTTGAGATCCCTTCAGTACTTCATAAGTTATTCACTCTTAAAGTTTCAACTTCAACAGTTGGTAATTTTTGACAGATGACAAATAGAAAGTTAATTTCATCTATTCTGGATAAAGCTTTTCAAGGTCTTTAAAATAACCCATCACACGATAAAATCGTTTTTAAAATTCTTCTGTTATTTTCTTGTAGTGGCAGTTCTGATTGACAGATCGCGACGATATTCTTATTTTCACCTTTCTACGGTAAACCCTACTACCATACCAAATTTGGTCGTGCTTGGTTGGACGGTTCAAGAATACCGACCGACACAGAAATTTTTTAAATATTTTATGTAAATATTTACGTTTCTGAAGACGGTGATCTCGAAAATATACAAAAAAATTTGAAATTTTTTTCGATTAGGTACCTTCCTCAAAAATTTTGTTTTTTAATAATTGGAGATAAAATTTTTGTTGACTAGAGGTATATTCATAAATTCTAAAATTTTTACAACATTTGTGAATTTTCATTTTTACCCTAGGACATAATTTTTTATTTTTATAAAGCTACATTGGTCTCATCAAGTATAAAGAGATGTCGCGGATGTCGGTGTGTGCGTGTACAACCAGAAAAATCGAATAAGTTCAAAAAGTCACCCTCGTTTCTTTCGGATAGGATTGAAACATATTTGGTAAATGCCGTAGAGGGTCCGTTATTTGGCGTCGTTTTTTGATTCTTTTTCGAGTTTTGTAATTTTTTGATATAAAAATGCAATAGAATAAAATATCCGAGTCCCACAAAATTGATCTTTAATCATCAAAAAGCTACTTTATCTACTATCGTTACCTAACAGCTCACCTTTATATTATAATTTAAATTACATACATAATGAGTCACTTTCCGCACTAGTGTTAAAAATAAATATAATAATATGCTTTTATTTTTTAAATTGAAGTTTGTTGACATTACCAGTCAAATATAAACCACGTACTTGCGTGATTGCAAATCTTGGTTGAGGCCTTGTTTTGCAAGTATCACTCGCGTTTGATAATAACCTAATTTCTACACTGGTCACATAAACTATTTTCTATAATCTAATTATAAAATCTATTAGTGAATACCAAGTAAAATAAATTATTGTTATACCCTCAGACTAAATATACCTATAGTCCATTTCATTTAAGAAAATAGTTAGAATTTGTACTAAAACGATGACCTCGAAATATTAACCAATGAAATTGGTTTGAAATTGACAGCTAACATTTAATTTTACGTATTATTTTGTGGGAAATTTGAATATTACTATAAAAATGAATATTACTATAAGATCAAGTGCTATTTCACTCGAGAGAACGTTTATTACGATAGTTTTACAAAGTTACATAACTGACACTGGTTGTTTTCAAAACCTTTTAATTCTAACCTCCCTTTTTATAGATTTTTTAGTGAAGTTGTTTTGTGGTGAAGTTCACGTGAAGTTTAATATTATTATGGATGTAGTAGTAGATCAAGACAACCCTGTCCCTAGTTGTAGTCGAGCGGATTCTCACAATGAAGCTAAAATTGAAGTGATTAAAAACCATTGTGGTAAAATTACGAACACGGGCCAACAAATTATGATGCATAATATTTATGCAATGTATCGTAATCAAGGAATCGGTAAGTCTGAAAGTGTAGTTTCAGCTGCAGAATCTTTGGGTGTTTCAGTGAGCAGTATTTGGAAGACAGTTGCCGAGATGGAAAAAAGTGGAACTGCACGATCCCCATAAAAAAAAAGACAACGCAAATGTGCTTACGAAAAATTGGATGAGTTACAGAAGACGGCACTTCGTAGATTAGTTCACCAATTCTTTCTTGCAAATGATCCTCCTACGCTTGATAAAATTTTAGTTGTAAGACTTTGTAAAGAGATAATTTATTATTTCATATTCAAGTATTAATATTTTATTAGGAAGTGGAACGTTGTGAAGTACTACCTTCAATGTCACGTAGTACTTTATCAAGATTGTTAGAAAAATTGGGCTTTTTTTGGGAAACGAGATCAAGAAACCATCTATTACTCGAGAGATCGGATTTAATATTATAGAGACGAACATATTTAAGAAGTATAAGAAGATTTAGACTGGAGGGACGTAAAATCTACTATTTGGATGAAACATGGGTCAATGCAGGTCATACTAAGTCAAAGGTGTGGAAAGACAAAACAGTAGCAAGTGCAAGTGATGCATTTCTCAAGGGTCTTTCGGTAATAGCATATTTATTTAGTTTAACAATTACTACATTATAAATGTGTTTCAGACTGGATTAAGCGATCCCTCAGGTAAAGGTAAGCGATTAATTGTTCTTCATATAGGAAACGAAGCTGGATTTGTGGAAAATGGACTTCTATGTTTTGAATCGAAGAAAACTGGTGACTATCACGAAGAAATGGATTCAACTGTATTTGAGAACTGGATTGTAAAAATTTTACCCCTTTTGGAACCAAATTGTGTGATAGTAATGGATAACGCTTCGTATCATTCAAGAAAAACCGAAAAATTGCCAACTTTTCAATGGAAGAAATCTGCAATGATTGAATGGCTTCAAGAAAGAGAAATTCCGACAGAACACGATGTTCTAAAAGTAGAACTTTTTGGTAAACTTGTATTTCTTAATAATATATTATGGTATCGATGTGTTTATAACAATAAGTAGGTGCAACTTAATTAACCGTGAGTTGTACCAACCACGTTCAATATTTTGAACTTGTCTGGTACAATTCACCGTAAGACTTACTAATTATTGATATAAACACGAAGTTCATATAAATATGAACATAATTGATAGATTATTAAAATACAAGACTTTGTCGGGATGCAGATCATTATATTTTAATAAACTTGATGGTAAGTTTTACTTTGATACTTGCAAAGTTTAATATTATGATTGTTATTACAACTGAACTAATTTTTAGATAGAATAAAAGAACACGTGAAATCTGAAAATATTTGCTCTTCATATGTTGTGGATGAATTGGTTAAAAGCACTGGAAGAGAAATATTAAGACTACCTCCTTATCATTGTAAATTTAATCCTATCGAACTGGTTTGGGCACAAGTGAAGGGCTATGTTGCTGCAGATAATAAAACTTTTAAATTTGCTGATATGAAAATTTTGTTTCAGGATGCTTTGAGTCAAGTTACACCAGAAAAATGGGCAGAATGTGTTAAACATGCAATAAAAGAAGAAGATTTCATATATCCAGTAGATAATCTAGTAGAAAATTTACAATTAGAATTTACCGTAAACACTGGATCTTCTGACGAAGAAATATGAATTCTAACTATAAAATGTTAACCATTAAACAAACAGGAAAGTTCTTAAATATATCTATATAAAGTGAAAAGCTATGATGCTGCTAATAAAACTTTTAAATTTACTGATATGAAAATTTTGTTTCGGGATGTTTTGAGTAAAGTTACACCAGAAAAATGGGCAGAATGTGTTAAACATGCTATAAAAGAAGATTTCATGTATCCAGTAGATAATTTAATAAAAATTGCAATTAGAATTTACTGTAAACACTGGATGTTCTGACGAAGAAATATGAATTCTGACTAAACTTAAATGTCGACTATTAAACAAACAGGAAAGGCTATAAATTTACCCCCGTTACAATAACCCCCCAGCGATTTATCATTAGAAGCCATATGCAAAATTTCAGATCAATAGCGCGCAATAATGGCGCGGGAAAAAATGTATTACTTTAGTCCCGCTTTTGCGGGAGTAAAGTGAGCACTTTACTCCCGGAATTGTGAAAAACAATTTTATGTGGGTTTTCTGTTATTTTATTATGTGTCTGTATGTATAATCTTAAAATTAAATAGTTCCTATGCAGTATTTCTTTATTTATTTCATCAAAATCGCATTAAAATTGAAGTAAATTTGTGAAAATATGTTTTGTAAAATTATGCTGTAACTTTTAAACACTCTTAGTTAGGCAACACATATAACGCATTCAATTTGAATTTTTAAAATGACTTTTCCCTGTGTAAATGTGGTTGTGCATGTGATGCGCCACCTACATTTTTACTACCTGGGATGGACTATAGACAGAACATATACAAATATAACTTGAAGCAAATTTTTCTGTTTGTTTACTATACTGGTGTTTACCGAGTCCCGAGTTGTCATTGGTAAACAAAACGCGCCACTTGTTATGGTTAAAATACGAAATATTTTTTTAGACATTGTGAATTAATTATTATCGTTGTTGAGTCGTTTGTGGAATTTATAATTTAAAAAATGGGCAAGCAATGCATTGTGTGTGGTTAAGTGTATCAAAAATCTTTAAAACATAAGTAAGTAATACTTAACCTAAAAAAACAATCATGGGCGTAACCACTGGACGTTGTTTAATAACAAGTGATGTTTACCAACAGTGCTGCTTAAAATTTGCTTCAAAACAAACCTGTGTGTTAGTATAGCTATGCTCTGTCTAGTAAATAGTTAGTCTGAGGTTATACCTATGTACTTAGTAAGATCAATTCTCATCCAATGATAATGGCATGAACGGAAGGATATCAGGTTAATTGGAATGATAAATCAAACAAATAGAATTTGTTTTACGCTTGTTTCGGAGCATTTATTTCTCCATTCTCAAGAAAAACAAATTAAGATATTAAATTGTTTGTTACAAAATTTTATTACAAATGGAAACATGGACAGCAACGCTAACATTTGTAACACACTGAACGACGTCAATTGAATAAAAATTATAGTTGTGAAGCATATAAAACGATTTGAATATTTAAAAATTTTCAGAAAATCGTGTAAAATATAAATACATACTACGTATTTACTATTTGTTTGATTAATCATTCCAATCAACATGATATCCTTTTCGTTCATAAAATTATTGTTAGTTATTCCTGCACGGATTTTCATTTGCTAATTAAAACTTGCGTCTTTATTGAATTATTTTACATAAAATTAAGTTTAAATTTAGATTTTAATTAAAAAATAATAAGAAAAACTTATTGTTTATTTGAAATTTTTTTAAATTTTAAATTACGTTGTGTCATATTATTAGAAGTATTTCAGACAAAAAATGCCTAAAATGTATTCCAAGTAATACCAACATAAATGCGAACCAACGGATAGTAAACTATACAGATAAATAATAATTAATATGAAAAAGGAATTGATAATAATTTAACCACATTGTTTTAAAAGTTTTAAATTTTAACATAATTTAACTTACGTGAAGGTTAAAATTTAACTGTTTATTGAAAAACTGAGTTTACTAAGTTAATTTTAGATAATTATAGAAAAAACAATTATAGTATTTAATAACTCGCGTACGAGAGCGATTATTCCCTCAAATAAATTACTGAACTTATAAACTTGTAGTTTTTTTATTTTTGTATTTTACCTGTTTTATTGCAATTTCAACGTATCAAAATTTATGAAACCAATCACTTTTATGTGATTCTTCAAATTCTTCTCTTTTCAAATCACCAAATTGCTTAAAATATTAAAAAGTGAACTTTTCTGCATTTTGTGTTTACTCTTCTCATAATCATTGTTTATATCTTACCTACTATATAGATAACATTTATTTATCTTTATTGTAGATTGTAGAGTCTTATTCCTGGAAAAATAGAAAAGTTTTTCATTTAAATAGTAATTAATTAACAATTAGAAAGAAATGGACAAAGTGTTAAATTAAGAGTAAATCAAAATATCAACGTAAATAGTAAATATAAAAATTTATTGCTATATTTTATTACAGGTGATAAATACGCATGGTTTATCTCGAATACATCTACAATTGTATCAGGTTTATAAATTTAATAATTCTAAATGCTTATTATCAATGTACTAAGGTAAAAGCTCGTGGAGCAGCTGTAATTAATAGTGCTTTGTTTAAACATAAATAATTTGTCTTACATTTATAGTTTATATCAAACAATACTGAAACAAAATCGTAATATTAAAACTGTTTTCACATTTAAAGTACTTTATTTAAATATAAAATACCAAATGGTATAAAAATACAAACTACATCAATAGAATTATCAAAAATTAAAAAAATTAAATACTCGAATTTGGAAGAAAGTTTAAGCTTGTCCATTGGTCAATGGTTTTTCTGAAACAGCCTTAATTTCAGCAGCTATTTCGGCATGTCCATTTTTATGCGAGAATCCATTTTGAACAAGTTTTGTTGGAGTAACTGCAGGACTTACGATTGCGAGTGATTCTCCAGTTACGGGGTTCCTTTCTGTAACAAAACCAATATTTATTATTTAAATTGTTTTATCTTGAATAAAAATGTTTTAAATAAAAATTTTCAAAATTTTACCTGCACGAACTCGTGGAGAATTACTACGTCTTTGGTCCCATGATGTAACTCCATTTCCAGTTACAGGATTGCGGTTTGTCACATCTAGAAATATTAAAAAGTTTAAATTTAATTTTTATCGCTATTTTGCACTTTAGCTTTATTAAAGCTCATAAAAATTGACCTCTTTTTATAAGGGTTTCGACTTTGTAAGCGCTTCAAGTTGTATTATAGGTTTCGGTAACTTTTTTGAACTGTCTAATTAAATAATTTATTTTAATTCGTAAGATGTGTTATTATTTTTTTATTTGCAGTGCATTTTTTAAATGTCACATGTTCTTTCTTTGACCGAAGGAAATAATTATATTATTGTAATCATTGCAATTTAAACTGAAAATGTCCCTGTTTCAGGAATCAGGACAGCGTTTCAGTATTCACAGAAAGCCTTTCGAAATATAATTTCGAAAGTACACTACGATAAATCGAGATATTAAAATTTTAATTAAAAAAGTTTAAAACCGGTAGGTACACTATTTCGAAACTGTTAAGTCGGTGGTCCTAAATTAATTATAATAAATAACTGAAAGTGTTACTTGATATACGAATACAACTTGTTCAATTTAGATTTTAATTAAATAACAAACAGGTCCATCCTTCTTACCGTGCTTATTGAAAGATATTTTACGTTGTGGTGTTGAATTTGGACCACCAAATAGGCGATTAAACGAATCGTTATGCACTTGTCCTCGACGAGGAGTTGATGCGTTATTGCTTTGGGGAGAAGACGGTTCGGAAGTGCAAAGTACATTGAAGATATCACTTGGTGGGTTGCTTACTCTGCAAATAAAAAAAAAATTACATAAGTTAACTTATAGCTATACGGAAAAACTTTCACTTTCTAAAGTGTTAGAAAATGTTAGGAATGCAATAATTATAGGTTCTACCAATTCCTGCATAAATTATACAGAAGAAATTCATTATCTAAAATTTTGCAGTACTACTATCGGAAAATGGAGCGGTACATTATTTACGGAATTAGGGGATTACCATAACGCGCTCTTAATTTTGTATTATTTGTTTTTCGGTTTCCTATCTATTTTTTTAAATTTTAAAAGCATTCTTCGGAAGCAAAAGAATATTGCATGATCTTTTGAAGGCAAATTATGTATTAAATTGTTTGAAATTGTATAAACTACTTAAAAAATTATAAATTGTTATATCTAACAGTAAATTGATATTTTAAAGTAAGTTATTTGTTACAGTTTTTGCAGTTTAAATTTGAAACGCGAAGATTAATTCCGGAACTAAATAACTCGGGTAGAACGCCTTTAGCTCAAGTGCCTATCTAAAAAGTAGGTTGCTCATAAGACAATAGTTCATTTTCTCGACAGGCATCTACTTAATACTAAGATCTATTTTTTTAGATTGATTTTATATTATGCAGAATGTGATTATATTGTTATTTCTACCTACGCAGCATATATTGTGGTGTTCAAATTTATTATGAAGTCGTGCTCGCTTTTGTATGCAAGAACAATAATGCAATAATTAGCGTATACGAAATGCACGAATGCAAATTGTTTAGGCTATTTTTTAGAAAACCATACAATTAACTAATTCGATTGCAGATTGTGATTAAAACTTTTTAGCTTTGCAATACGCCTATCTCGTTAGTATTCAATTTACAATAATTGAAAAGTATGTATTTTATACAGTGATTCTCAAACTGGTATAAAACCAATAATTCCCGATGTAATAAATCTTTTTCTAGAATGAACTGAAAGTTGCAAATGAAAAATAAAGATGACTGAAAATACTTTTAAAAATTTCACTTAGTTAAAATGCATTTAGGGCAAGAGTACCGTATCATTGTTGAACTTTATATTCTTAACATCAAAAGAAGCTGTCTTGTAAGCGTAGATTCATTTATATTTACGAGAGCCGTTGTAACCAATAATAGACTTATAAAAATAATCTGTGGACTATTTTGAAAAAACTTTAAGGCATTTTTCTACCTACTTATTATTCTGTATGAAGTACACAGCAAAATTAATGTATTTATAAGAACTAACGATCAGCTATTATTTAATACTGTACGTAATTATGAGAATGTATATTTTGCTAATTGTATGAAGTATGTGTATGTTCATTACTAGAACTCGGAACAAACAATTTTGTAAGTAATAAATTTTATAATAATATACGACAGGTAGTCACGGAAAATACTTAGTAGGTAGGTAAAGCATCTTCATACAGAATGCAATTTCAACTAATTATAAATTATAATCTTAAGGTAAAAATATTACACCTTCCGTGTCTCATTTTACTACACATAATACATTATACTTAATTATAGTTATATGCTCGAAAGACTAAAAGCTTAATTATTATAATTGCATCAATTTATGTCTGTAAATAATGCACTTGAAATATTTAATATATTATAATCTAAAGCAAATAATTAAGTGCAGTTAAAATATACTACTGTGTAGAAAATTAAAAAATTTAATTAACCAGTAGCGCTTTTCAAAGGAAAATAGAGCATTAGAGAATATAATTATTATCATTTATCACAGATCACTGCAGCCAATTAACTTCGCTGGACCAATACGAGATGTGATGACCGAAAGAAGCAAATTCAAATGAGTAATAATTTAAAGTATCTAAAATAAACTATTAAATGTTTTTCTCACGGTAAAATTTTTAATAGCTTATCAACTTCAAAGAAAATTAATGAACAGTTAGATGGATATCCAAGAATTACAAACATGCTACAAAAATAAAAATAATAATAATCACGTTTGCATTCTATGCATGAATATGAACGGTTTTTTAACGTACGTTACGAGTATGTATTATTAAAAATTTCGGGCACGTGATATAGTATCCATCGTTATTTTAACATGTCTGCAGATTACTAATCAAACCAATTTAATATTGCCGTAGGCACAAATTAAAAATCAATTCAATAAGAAAAAGGTTTTTAAAGTTTCTACACATTTCCAATAATTCTATTAATCACAACTTATTTTAACCGATCCATTGATAAGTATTTGTTTTTGAAATACTCAAACTACAGAAATCCAAGGGAGTATAGGGTAGTCACCAGTAATTGTTGATACAATTTTCAAGTAGAGCCATCATATGGAAGTGGTTTTTGTTCCCGATAAGTTCACAAATTGATAGAAGAACAATCACTCAACCAGACACGATTGTTTTATTTGTTTTAGACTGCTGATCGGCGAAAACTATCTGCTCAGTGAAAACTGCATTATTAAATTCAGAACAACCAAAATTTAACATTTTTAAAGCTACATAATATTTTTAATTTTAAATTATTGATGATCTTAGATTTGCGGTTTTCAGAAGAAACTTATCGGCAAGTTCTGCAATTCAATCATAGTTTTTTGAACAGAAATTTATTACTACTTATTTTAAATGAGCAAAAACTTGTATTGGTAAAATGTATGAAGAAGTACTATAAAGCAGATTCTGTTCTTTGTTCAATAATAGCTATACTATAATTTATATTACAAATATATCGCGTTTTTAAGTAAATATATTACAGAAAAAGAACTCAAAATAAAAATTTTAAGTAAATTTGTGGTTTTTAGTATGTATTTATGGTTAAATTCAAAAAATATAAGAATAATACAATACGTAGAAAATCAAAATTCAAAAAATTTGAAAAAGAGACAATTAACACATAACAGGTTTTCTACGTATTGTATTATTCTTATATTTTTTGAATTTAAATATATTACAGTTATATTTTCGACTAAACCACTGTATAATCCATATATTTATTTTGTTATCTGACGAAAGGTACAGTTTTTTGAAAATCTCAACAGTTAGATTTTTATACCAAACGTCACGTACTATCATGCACGAACGCTTATATTTTTAAAAATATTAAAAAAAAAGGAGTCTGATTAAAAAATTATTTTGAAGCAAAACAAAAGTTCAAGTATTTTAATCGAAAAGATATTAAAAAACTGCGGAATGCTCAGATTATACGTTTTAGATGTTAGGAAAAACCAAATTAAAAACTATTCTCAACTAACACTTTTAAAAGGTGCGAATTCCTACTCTTCTACTTGAAGTCTGCATCAATATAAATTACTCACTATAAAATTATTGTTTTTTTAATATCCAAGTGTTTTCCATAATAAAACATACTTATACATTTATGGGAGGTATATGATACAGAAACAAGATACATGAAAATATTTTCCATTGAAATATTTGTCTAAACAAATTTCAAGCATCGCATATTATTTAATAATTAACTTTATATTAATTTATATGTATCATTAACAGTAATCAATCTGATAATTTCGGATAATATATTATAATATATGTACAGCAATCAAAATATACTTTGTCTTGAACTTGATTTGATCGCAGATGAAACAGATTAATAAATAGTTTGAAAATCAACTTGACAAATTTTAAGCGTAACGAAGAATAATTACGTATTATTCACTCGATTAAACTAATACAATGCAAAATTATATAAATTTAATTTTAAACTGCGTTATTGCATCACTTTAATTTGATTTTAATAAATGTGATTGATCATAAATTTAATTACAAACTGATGGATTTTAAACTTTTACGCAATAAAAAAATCGTCACCGTTTAATTAATATGAAATGCATTAGGTAGATAAATAATTAAATTGTCACTTCGGAATGTTACAACTTATAATGATTAAACAAATATGATAGCTCCAAGCCAATATGTCATAAAAATTCCTTGCTTTACAATAGACAATAAATACATTAAATTACCGTTTTCGATTTGCATTGTTTTAAATTTGGGTTCTTTTGTGATGTAATACCACGTTACGCCTTCAAAAACTAAATTTAATTTTATGAACATAAAAGCGTCACGAATGCATTTCGATCCATTTATATGGTACTACACTATATTTTGTACAGCTAATGGAATATCGGAAATCTATTTTAGTATCCTTTTATTTAAAGATGTAGTCAAAGGTAAATATTAAAATATCTTGGCAGGCGGGAAGATTATCTAATAATTAAAACTTAAAAAGATTTTGATAAGAAAGCTTTGAAACGGTTACCATAAAAAAAGCTGGTCTAGTTTGAATGGGAAGTTTATTTAAGGTTCGAATGCTAATGAGCGTCAGATTTACAACCTCTCATTAAATGGTGAGGTGCACTTCAATAACTATATAGTAAATAATCATAAACTATATCGTGGTAGGTTGGGTCGGAATGCGTTGGAGTTTCCGCAAAAGAACGGGTTGGGATGTATCGGTCTATTGGTAAACGTGATAACTTCCTGCTCAAAGGGTCACAAACCAAAAAGTTAATTCAAAATTGAATCTATTTCAATGGCTGATAATAATTATATGGAAGTGCATCCAAATATGGTACCATTTATATTCTTTTTGTAACTCGTGCCATTTTAAACGTGACCAAATCCGTTAAATTAAAATTTCCACCCGTGTGTCTACATGGAAGTTAATGAACTTCAAATCCACTCTTTTGATTACACCGACAGCAGTCATTAGTAAAAAATGTTTTTTAATGTTGTACAAGTTTGTAATATTTAAATATTATTCCTAATTACACCAATTTTGTAATTAAGATACCTATTCAAAATTTTATATTTGACTTTCTAAATAGGAAGTCAAATGAATTATCTATTCCGGATAAAAAATTATCCGAAAACGTTAAAATCCTGTTACAGAGAAATTATTTATCCCAATTTTTTGAATTTTTTTTTCTAAAATTATTACTGTTAGGTTAGGTCAAGCTTTACTGGTTTGATTAGATCAAGGGTAAGTTAAATTGCATTTATGCCAGTCATTAGAAATATAAAATATTTTTTACGCTAGATACGCTCTGCATTATAATTAAATTTAATGATTTACAAAAGAACTAAAAGTGTATCGATGTAAATTGCTTTCCGACTTAATTAAAAATCCATTTTCCGGAATGTGAAAATGATCGTTTAATTATACTAATAAAATTAGCGCTTTCTGTAGCATTCTTTTACCTATTAAGCAGTATATAAACCTAATTTCTTTTTCAATTTGCTCTAAATCGGTTATGTAAATATTTTTCGTATTGAAAAAGAATTTTTTCGTTGGGCAAACACGCGCATCATTTGAAAAACTAAATTCATTGATCCGAAAAATTAATCCAAGTGCAATTAAGTTAAACATTTGCTACGCTTATGAAGAAACTAGTTATAGACAATGATTTTAAAAAATGATTATTCATTGCAAAAATAGTAATTGTATTCTTGTTGTGTGGGTTTTTAGCGTGTCATTAGAGACCGTAAAGTTACCAGACGGAATCGAACGATTTGACTGCAACGTGTTGACGCCAGTGTTCAATATTTTCAAAAAAAAAAGAAACAAAGAGGGTTGTGTGTTATGCAAATTAGAAAAATAAGCAGAAAAAGTACTTTGATTTACTTCTGCATTTAAACTGGACTAAATTTAGAAATTTGTATTGCGGATTAAGGGTGAAGGTTTTAATTAAAATATCTTACGAGTTTAAATCAAATATTTGTAACGCCTTAATATAACAACCATGACATTGTTATTTTCTTTACCGCACGCACATTTTGCATTATAATAACTGGAAATAAAATTTGCATGCTTATTCATATAATATTCATTAAATTAAAATATTCTCTTGAATTAACTACTGTTTGGAATATTAATAATTTAAAATAGATTTGCAACAAAAATTTCTGCGTTTAAAAAATATAGAGATTACCTACTTTTTAAAAATATTTTTCTGCAACTACTCAGGTTCTTCACTGAAGTTTTACACGTTTAATTAAATATACCGGGTGCTGAATGAGTTAGCCGAACTTATTTATGCAAATTCCTGCCTCCCTGATTATGTTAGAGAAAAAATTAAAGATACAAAAATAATGCAGAAATATTAACTACGAATGATAAGAGCCTTAGATTTCTTAGCTTTTGAAATTGTTAAAAGTTTCATTTATCAAACTGGCCATGTAAGTTTCCAAGGTAATTATTTTTAAAAATAGAAATTAAATTCAATTTATTGCATTGCTAGTCCGATAAATGAAAATTTTAAGAATTTCAAAAGCTTTTTTTGACTTGAGTTAGACAAAATCTAATGCTCTTATCATTCGTAGTTTATATTTCTGCATTATTTTTGTCTTTCATTTTATTTCTAAAATACTTAGCGAAGCAGCAATCTAACACCGAATTCTATAATTATTCATGTAATTTCTAGGAAGATTACTTAAAATTTATCATCTCTCTGTATAACTTGCAATATTTTTGAATTTTTTATTGTTGATGAATGAATCACTTATGTATATAAGCAGTTGTGTGAAAATTACTTTCACTCAAAATATTCTTTAGTAAAGAAAAAAATAAGCAGAATATTTTATTCGAATAGTGGATAATCTAGCAAAAATGCAAAAGTTAAAAAGATTGATTGCTATACGATTGTTGTTGTTTTGATTTACATTTAGTACATAAAATATTAGGTGTGTCTAAATTTTTGAGGTACAAAATTTTACATACTATGTAATATTTAAATATTTATTAGCAAGAAATTTTTACAGAAATTATTATTATATCTACTATAGTAGGTATGTACTATTATAATATATAGACAACATGAAGACAATATGAACAATATGTACCATCAGTAATTAAAATGATTTAAAGAAGTTCAAAACAAAAACAAATAATGACTTTTATTTATTTATATTTTTAGATGTATAAATATAATACTACTACCAGCATATAGTTATTTTTAGAATTAATACACCTTTCGTATACTCTTATAATTGCATATCTTTGTAACTCTTGTTTTGATATGTTAAAATACATTCAGGGTATAACAACATGTTGTATTATAGTATAGGTACAGGTAATATATTTATATTATTATTAATTAATTATAATAATAGATATAATATTAATTTATACTAATATAATAATATAATAGCTGTACTATTTTTTAAACACACACAGAAAGTATTAATTATTATTATAATATAATATAGCTCAGCCTCTTCTATGTTTTTTTTATAAATATTTTAATACTATTTTCTTTCATATTAAAATCCTGTATGGCCATTCCGAATAGTTCTGAATAATTAAATAATGTTTATTATGAACTTGTGGTAGGTGTAATTCATAAATATAAATTAAAAACAACGGATAGTTCTCGTTAGACGACTGACCTTAATAAATGTAAGTTTAATTAAACTAAACTCAACTAACTATAATAATAGCACGAAGAGCATTGCTCTTGCCCACTCAGTTATTTTTGTAATTACCATATGTAATTATAAAATTTTAATAATACAAAAATTGCTCTATTTGCGCGTTTCAGCAGATTATAGTTTTTTTATGTTCCACATAGTAAGTATGTACCGCATATTTAAGTTTTTTCAAAATTATAGGTGATTATTAAGATTCCCACTATGAATATTTATAAATTAAATGAACAATTTAAAAAGATAATACATAATGCAATCAGTTATGGTGAATTTAAATTAATTTGTTTCGTTGTAAATTATTCAAGCATAACTATAAAGCGTTCTGAGAAAGAATCTATTTGACATTGTTGAAATTAAAAGTGAATCATTATAAGTTTCAATTAAGTATAAATAATAATAAATTGTTGTTTACAGATTTTTTCACATTTAAAAATGTATCGTACCCAAGTTAAATAGAAAATAAAATATAATTTATTAAACGATCAATAGAAAATAAGTGGCATATTTTCACTAGCGAATATTATTTTATACCGCTAATGCGGAAAAATTACACTCAAAGCTTGGATATGAATGAACGTCTTTGTCAAGTGCTTGAAGATATGAAAATATATTATATTTTATCTATGTTAGTTTGGTTCGTTAGGCTAGATTTAAAAAATTAACATTTAAAGAAAGTAAATATTTCCAAAGAAGTTATTGAATGCCTATTATGAAGATCTCCTTTTTTTAATGTTGGCTTATTTAAAATAGTTATCAAAGATACTACTGCAGTCTATTGGTATTGCAACTAATTACTTTTAATTTAAGTTTATGAAAATTATTTATTAAAAAAGCTTATTATTTGTTCCCCATGAGATAATATTAACAATAAAACACTAAGTAAAAGAAAAACTTTTAATGTCGTTAAGATCGATTAGTACAAAAAAAATTAATAAATAAAATATGTAGTGTTTTCATTTTCTGCACTGAACTGTATAATTTTTGTACGGTCGGTCTTGGTATTTAATTTTACAAGAAATTACAATTTATTTTTCACCTTGAAATAATTTTTAAAATCTTAGTAATTTCTGCTTTATTTGATCGTTGTTACTATTTTTGCAATTGCGAAAACGCCCAAGTAAATATTTTGTATTAGAAAGAAAACCTTCTATTCTGCCATGATGCAAAATGCAAATGTTACTAAGTTTCCAATTTATGATGTGAAAAAGTTGTAATCCATTTAAGTTTTATAGTTTTGTTATTAAAGCCATAAATCAAATGTAGTAAACCAAAAGTTTCTCAGTCATTAATTTTCTAAAACTTCGAAAAATTTTTCATAATGAATTTGCATGCATATTTATGTAAGCAAAAGAAATTAACAAGTTTGGACTAGCTGGTCCAACTAGAATCATAATTGCTGATCCAATTCCGTTGCAATTATGTTTCTTTGAACATAATTTGCGCGATCGCAAAACTAAAATAAATGATGAAGTTTACTAAACTGTCATGACCGTAATAGTAAGCATTGGCCATACAATTTACGTTAATTGCTATGTTCTGCTTCAATTCTAGCGGATGTTGAATGAACACTTATAAAAGAGAGTAAATTTAGATTTTAACAAAGACAATAAATGCGTTCTAAAGCTTTTCCCAAGTAGTTTACTTGGCAAAACTGTGCAACTTCCCTGTTGTATAACATATCCTACACGAATTCCAAAGTTCTTGCACTTCATTCTTTCCCCATTCTAAAATGAAATCTTGGCATTCCAAGTATGTAATTAATTTAATATATTAATTTAATAAAGATGTTTAAAAAAAGATGCCGCGCTTATTATTAATATGTATTTGAATTATCCACGACTGATTACATTATAAGCGGAACGTGAATTAATTGTTTACACATTTCTTCACCTTTTTAATAATTAATTTCAGATAATAATTAAATAAATTTATAATTTAATAGCGAAAACGTGTCAGCGGAAGCAAAGTAACATACAGGAGGTTTTATTAAATTGAGTTGATTGAAGATATCCTCTGGTAAGAACCAATTTCAGACAGTATACTAAACCAGTTATTTATTTAATGTACTCAAAAATTCTATTTAGCAATAATAATATCATTACCCTTTTTATAAGATCTATGTATGTCAAAGAATTTTTGTATGATATACATATTATCTATACACAATCAGGAAAGTGTTTTGCAATTCACTATGGGACAATATGAAGCATTATAATTTCAAATTATATATTTTTTGTTAGGTAGGTGGGTATACAATTTCTCAGTGAAAATGTTATAATAATAACTGTCTATAATTTATAACTGATGGTGTTAATAGACTGCATCTAATATCATCAGTAATGCAACATGGTCAAGAGAGAGCTTAATCCGTTATGCTATTAACCTTCACATAGGCTAGTACCGCAATTCCCATACTTAATCAAGATCGACTTAAGTGGATTACGTAGCAATTTGCTTTTTGTCATGTTTGTGATTAAAATGACGCTCAACTATTTTTACTGCCTCATAATAAAAATTGTAGGTCATGGAGATTTACTAACAAATTTAGCAAAAAATAATAGTCGTGATAACCAATTTTACAAAAATCAATAACTCAATAAAAAGTTATAGCAAATTTATGTCGTGAGGGTGGTAGATATTGTTGGAGACATCTCCGTGTCATGATTTAAACAATCATAGGAATTGGAAAAACACAATTTATTGACGAGGTATAAAGTAATTTTCTTATCGAAAGTTGCGATTACAATTTAATTACGTACGTAGCAATATGGAAGTATACAATTCGTATTTTATAGCTTTTATGATTGTTAGTAGGTATTGTCAGTAATTAAATTGTAATACGCACATAAAACGTGGTTTTATATTACTGAATTTTATTTACTTTCATTTTAATGCAGCATTAATTAATAAGTGAAATCACCCACATGTACAAATTGAAAATTAGTAAGTAAAATTTTTAATTTTTGAGTTTTTCTTATTGGCGAGAAACAGTTTTTTAAAACGAGAGATATCATGAAAATATTTTATAAATTACAGGTAGTATACCGAACAATTAAATCTGACAACTTTATTTATGTGTTTGCAACTCTTTAGAGGTTTGCGTGTTTTTATTAATTTCAAATTTCTTGTACAATATACCCACAGCTTAAATTTTACACTCATTACATAAATTAATAATATTGTACAAGATGCCTAATTCCATCAAGTTATTGTGCGTGTGAAAAAGTGCCACCAGGAGACATAAATAGACTTTGTTTTAAAAAGCATATTTTAACAGACATTTTTTATTACATTTTAGCAATATATTGAAAAGCAATAAAGTAATAATCTATACGTTAATTCTATTCTTTCTAACCTTAAATCAACTATTTTGTTTTAAGTAACCTGCCCAACAGATTGCTTGAGGGTCCGTTACTTTGGCCCCCCCCAGTTAAAATTTTTGGCCAAAAAGCTAGCTCCCGAATCGATATAGCTAGCACCGGCTAGCACCCTAATATTAAAGCTAGCACCATTACAGTTTTTTCACAAATCCACATTGAAACTGGGGGGGGCTAAAGTAACGCTAGCCCCCCCCAGTTAATATTTTGGCTCCAAAAGCTAGCTCCCTAATCTATATAGCTAGCACCAGCTAGCACCCAAATATTAGAGCTAGCACCATTACAGTTTTTTCACAAATCCACATTGAAACCGGGGGGGGCTAAAGTAACGCTAGCCCCCCCCGTTAATATTTTGGCTCCAAAAGCTAGCTCCTTAATCTACATAGCTAGCACCAGCTAGCACCAAAATATTAGAGCTAGCACCATTACAATTTCTTTACAAATTAGTATTTGATAAAAATGATAAAAATGTTTAAATGTTTCATTCCACTGCGCATGATCCGATATATTTCACACGCTCCGCCCATTCTAAACTTGACTAACAATTTTTTAACAGCTATGGCTTATTGTTAATCTATATTATGTCATTTATTTAAGAACAAAACGATAAAGTTAATAAATACAACCTTAATTATCATAATATATCGCTTTGTATATAGTAGACAAAGTAAAATAAATTTATTTAAAAAAATATCAACAAGACAACTTTATGTGAAAATAAATCACAATTTTCCGATATCTCTTATAAGGTATAGATAAGATAATGACACCTGACTGTTTGACTTGGCGAAACATCTTCTTTATTTTTTAATAGGTCATTATAAATTTCCCATTTTCCGTTGTGTCGTCTCCCATAAGTCAAAAAATGTCCGATACAATTTGGAGTACTTTGAGAAGTTCCTTGAAATGCAACTATACCACGTAGAACATATTTATCGCCATTTATAGAAAAATGTGGAGGTATATCTTCCAAATTTGTTGTGAGTTCTAAAATCATATTACTAGTTGCAATTGGTTCTATCGCAATATATATTCGGTCTAAAATTTTCTTTCGCAAGAACCCATTGTTTCCACATTCATTGCAAGTTTTTCTGATGACATGTTCGGATATATGTGCCTCTAATTTCGTCGGCAGTTCTTGAATAGTATTAAGTTCTACCGATAACCATTTTAGATCACTTTGTTGAATATTTTTGCAATTGTTGCATTCATCCGTTTGCATTCCTATCTTAAAACTTTCTAAAGTTGTATTAGCTATATTGGTTATACTATCTTCACAGTTAATTTCTGTAATGTTTTCTGGCAATGAATGTTTCGGAAAATGTTCGTACAATAGTTCTGCTCGAGTTCTATATGTATGAATGTTCACACCTTTATTCACAACTTGTACTACTAATTTTGCGAACCTATTGCTGTCTTTAATTGATTCTATGTATTCTTTGATAACTAACGAATCACAATATCCAATACAAAATATTTGAATTAGTGCATCTAGTCCGCAAGTGTTTCTTAACGTTATCAATTGCTTGAAGATTTTTAGTGGTTTTTGATGAACTATATTACCATTTCGCAGGAGTCCAATTGTCGTTATATTTATTTTTCTCGTCCAATCGACAACAGCCATTTCTGACTGTGGCTCTAAATATGACTTTCGGGGTCTCTTCTTGGGAGGAACGTTCATTCTCATCCATGATTCTTCAGCGACTCTTTCGGATAATGTTTTATCTTGTGTACCTCTAATATAACATTCTTTACAAAATATATCATCTTCGTATGAGACAGTGCAGTTGTCATTGTTATGCAACAGCAAATTGCATAATTTACATACCACATTGGCACTTCCAATTCCTAACTGACAAGAAGCACACAGATTATCAGGCAACAGAAGATTACGTTTTGGTTGTGAATTATCTGTTTCAGATTGGAAATTGTTAACTACGGATGATTTTTCTACTTGGCTTGTAGTAATTCTATCAACTTGAATATTATCGTTCATATCATACTCTACAGCTAGCTTCATAGCACCTTCGTAGTGCCTGATGTATTCGCTAACAAACTCATCCACACGTAGGGGAAGTTTTTCGTGAGCAAAAATTCTGTTCTTGACTTGATTAAAATTACTTTCAGCCGATGCTGAGCTGGCAATTCTAGGCGAAAATGGAAAATTTTTACACATAATACTGCTCCATAAAGGCAAAAAGTTCGAAATCTTTAAAAAATCGTCGACGAAATGTGGTAGAACCTGTTGATTTCCTCGGTCACCTGTTTCTTCTGGTGTGTTGACTCTATTTTTTGCGAATTCAGATATGTTCTTGCACCAACTTGTAAAATTATTATCGGTTTTAATTTCTTCCTTTTCTTTATCATGTAGATTTCCCATAACGTCTTCTTCTGCAAAATTTTCCTCATCCATCATCTTGTTGAGCTCAACTGTCCCTGTAGATATACGTCCAATAAGCCACTTTTTATTAATTTCGCAAATTGTCGGGTTGCCATTGTAGTGCCCTTCTGTATCGGAATAAGCAACAATAAACATAGCATCTAATAATAACTGCAAATCTTCTATTCCTTGACATTGTACAACTTGTCCCATACATCGAAGATAAAATGTTCTTGTTAGTTTATGCTGATTTCTAAGACTAGGCCATCTAGTAACGAGCTTTATAAAATGGGCCACGTCAAAACGAAGAAAACATTTAAAAATTTTATCATCATTTCTAAATAGTACCTTGTAACATTGTTCAATGTATTGGTTGAGGTTCTTATACTGAGTAAATGTGTTTACGCACGAATGCATTAAAGCAAGAGACATATCAGTTACTACTTCTGACGGAGTACATCCTGCGCTTCTAAACCAAACGGATAGCCAATGCGTTATTTCTTCTGTGTTTTGCGAATCACTAAGCATTGATCCAACGGAATATTGTTTTTGATTTGGATACAATATTACAATATCATATAAAAAGATATGCCTTGATTTGCTTCCATCGGTGTAGATAATACGTTTTACAACTGATCCTGTGGCATCGATAGCTATTCTACTATAATTGTTTTCACAATATCGACGATACACAAGAAGCTGAGAATTTGACCACCAAAATACAAAAAAAGGGGAATAGCCAATATTGCGAATAACATTAGAAAATTCTTGAACGTTTTTCATTTCGTAAAGAGAATCAATAGGTTTTTCATTAAGGTAATTCTTTTTCTTTTCTTTACATTTTGCAGCTCTAAGTGTACTGAGTTCAGGCATCATTTTTCCTGTTTCTAATTCGTTATTAATAATCATACTTTGAATTCTACTAGATGAAAACTTCTCATTCACCATTTTATTTACATAGTGAGATCGCAGGTCACCCCGAAGTGGACGTCTGAAATTTAATGTGTGCTTCTTGCTAAAATTTCCTTGAACAGTACAATTCAGTTCCGAAATTTCATTTTGTTGTGGTTCGTTAATCAAAACGCATGTAATTCTTGATTTGCATTCTTTGCAAACTGCCCAAATCTTTAAAAACAGTGGACCAAACGGAAACAATCTGTGCCTGTCAAATGTTAACGTACATGTAAGTGACGAATTTTCTATTAATTTCTTGTGTATTATATTTGTCCAATTTGAATTTGCGAAAACATATGTATTTCTAATTTCACCAGTGTGCTTTGATTTTCTCACAGACTTATCCTTTCTTTTGTATGTAACAAGTTTTTTATCAAAACTTACATATTCAGTCCATGTCAAAGCAATATTAAACCGATAAGTAGTTTCCAGTTCGTCAACACAGTCTTCTTCAATATCAGTGCTAGTATCACTGTTACTGTTAGTATTACTGCATGATATATTACCGATAGAAACTTCTTCGTATATTGCTTGTACATCTTTAACATCATCCGGATAAATTTGTAGAACATTCCATAAATCATAATAATTTTTTGAAACTGCCGTGTAAATTCCAAGTTTTGATATGTTCAGATTATAAAGTATCATAAAATCTTCCGATATTTTCTGCCAAATTGCATTGTGTTTTGAAACAAAACATTTTTTCTCTCTATCGTACAGTGATTCTAATGGAAACTTCAGCAATCCTTCTACAATTGTGTGAATATCAGATTCAGAACGTTTTTTTCCCATTTTAAGTTATATTTGGTATAATTTTTGTTACTTTTCCTTCCCAAATCTCCTATATAGACTAATCCCATTATCTGTTAAGTAGATAATTCCCTAAGCGTATTATCCTTTTTAATCATAACTCGGGGGGGGGGGGTGATAAGAAGTAAATCTTCAATCTTGCTTGTAGCGCCAGTCCTGGCTATTATCGAGACCGAAATTATCTTATTTATGACGTAGTCTTATAATTATAAATAATAAATAAATGATGTCACCCAAGTACGGACCTGATAAGTGAATATTTGAACCTTTCCATACAGGGCGGTTAAATTAAATAAAATTTATTTTACTTTGTCCACTATTATAGTATATCTACGTATTTACTATTTATTTCATATTATACGATATTAGTGTATTACAATTTGATATAGAGAAACCGTGTCGATGTACAAAGCGATATATTATGATAATTAAGGTTGTATTTATTAACTTTATCGTTTTGTTCTTAAATAAATGACATAATATAGATTAACAATAAGCCATAGCTGTTAAAAAATTGTTAGTCAAGTTTAGAATGGGCGGAGCGTGTGAAATATATCGGATCATGCGCAGTGGAATGAAACATTTAAACATTTTTATCATTTTTATCAAATACTAATTTGTAAAGAAATTGTAATGGTGCTAGCTCTAATATTTTGGTGCTAGCTGGTGCTAGCTATGTAGATTAAGGAGCTAGCTTTTGGAGCCAAAATATTAACGGGGGGGGCTAGCGTTACTTTAGCCCCCCCCGGTTTCAATGTGGATTTGTGAAAAAACTGTAATGGTGCTAGCTCTAATATTTGGGTGCTAGCTGGTGCTAGCTATATAGATTAGGGAGCTAGCTTTTGGAGCCAAAATATTAACTGGGGGGGGCTAGCGTTACTTTAGCCCCCCCCAGTTTCAATGTGGATTTGTGAAAAAACTGTAATGGTGCTAGCTTTAATATTAGGGTGCTAGCCGGTGCTAGCTATATCGATTCGGGAGCTAGCTTTTTGGCCAAAAATTTTAACTGGGGGGGGCTAAAGTAACGGACCCATTGCTTGAATCAAGTTAAAATTCACACTGGCAAGAAACCATTTTACATCGTATGATAATGACTTAAAAGATATACAGCATTTAAATTATCTCTACAGAGAGAGTAATGAGGTTATTGTTGTATATTGATTTATATATTTAGAACGAATTACAAATTAGTAGTTTTTACTACTAATTTTATAATTTTTCATCGTTAATATCAATGTTGTGTTAAGTAAAATTAATCAATATTAATTAAGTAAACGGTTTTTAATTTTGTTAGTGTTAATTTTATAGTACCAATTTATATTATTGACATTATTTCACACCTGCATAATAAACCATGACAATCCAACGCAGTTACATTTATTTATTACACCGAACTGTACATAAATTCCAAACTGTAAATAATAACAATTATAATTAAAATGTTAAAATTTTGCGAAAATTAATTCAATTAGTATAACCTATTATTAATTTGTTGAACTACATCAATTTTCTTTAATCTGATAATTATGATAATTAAGTTAATTAAAGTTACAACGAGCCATTACTTTGGGTCTGATATTGTTACATTGTTAATTAATCGAGACTAATGTAAAAGAGTAAATCACGAATTTCTTATTTAATTAAGAAAAAAAAAGAAGGTATATATAACGGCAAAGTGCGCCACTGGATTATAGGGGTGTATGACCTAAGCGCAGCTTAGTCTTCCCTTTTCAGTCGGGCACGCAACGATGTCGACTTCCCTTGTATTCAACCACTTTTACAGCATGTTTCCTATATTTCTAGGTTTACTTTTAGGTCTTCTGTTTTTTATCGTTTTACTTTAAACAAAATCCAATTAAGTCAAAACAACGACAGTGATTTAATGTTTATTCAGACGTCTCGTGATTATATGATATTTAAATTTAAAAAATAAATAATTTATATAGGTTGTTTAAAAATATGTATCAAGGTTATTTGTGCAAAATACAAATTACTTTTTACCTAAGTATAGCCAGAAGAATTGCATGTTTAGTTTTATTAAAATAAAAAATATGCTATATAACTTTTTATATGCACTAGGTATAGAGGTAACTAAAACAAAAAATTGCCCAAAGCAGAATGAATTTTATAATTTTTTTATGTTAATAGGTAAATATAACTTTATATTATCAGTATATTATATTTATTACAATAGTTCAATGGGCATAAAAAACAGTTATGTTGATCTTGAATATTTAATAAACTTTTATTATTTTAAATTCAAGACGTTAACCAATATATGAACAGTTAAACGCCTAAATTAATAGAATATTGCAAATATAATTATTTTAATATAAAGCTCGCATTAGACAACATAATTATTGTAATTTAGCTCCACAACAATAAATTAAATTTGCATTTGGTACAGCTTTCGGATTTAGTCATTGCTATCTTAAAACTATTAAAAATTACTCTTATTTAATTACGAGTTATATTAAGTAACACTGCCAGATAGAGTAATTAGCATACCTTAAACAATTTGCAATAATTAAGTTTTACATAATTTTATTACCTGAAACTACATAACTTTATATATGTAAATTACCTCTTCTGTTCATTAATAAAAAACGTATTAATCATAATAAGGACTTTCTAGTTCATCTTATATGTTAATGATTATTATAAAATTGTTGCATCAACAATGATGTTTCAATTGGACCAAATAAATTTTAAATGTCCATGCTACACGTTTATTTATTATACAATGCAATATTAGACTAGTAATTATTATTATGAACATATTAATTAAATAATTGAAAGTTTTATATAAATTAATAATACTACTAGTAGGTACGTAGTTGATTGAAGTAATCCTTT
Organism: Cantharis flavilabris; assembly: GCA_949152465.1. Lineage (NCBI taxonomy): Eukaryota > Metazoa > Arthropoda > Insecta > Coleoptera > Cantharidae > Cantharis > Cantharis flavilabris. The sequence goes on from OX424435.1 coordinate 61,273,109, forward strand.
ACTTGGAAGTAAAGTGTAGAGGTAATTTTTGCATCATTTGTATATTATTTGCTGGACCCATTTCCTGGGGGGCTAGTCCAACCCTGCTTTCAATAACTACTGCACATAATATTATTGCGGCTATTTTTACTTAATAATAATAATTAAAAAGTAATAAAATAGATAATAAGAATTATTACACAATAATATATCAATATTTCTTGTGCACAAACATAAAAATGATACTAAACGGAAATGCTTTTATTATTTTGAAATACAACATAAATAAAATTCAAGTCACGGTTGACATGACAAACTACTCATCTTAGAAAAATATGAACTTTCACCTTCAATTTTACACGGCAGGTTTATAAAACGTAATCGTGCTAGAATGTCAGGTATTATCAAAACTTTGTTTTAAGTTCCTAGATGAAATAAAGATTTCACTGTCAAGTTAAAATATTTCCAGGTGAAACAGGTCATGCTTTTAAAAATGTAGGAATTACAAGATTTTGAAATACAATACAAAGTTTGTTTAACTTTGTAAGTCATACATTGTGTTTGTTTGTTGGAAGAAAAAATGAAAGTAGAGTATCTACAAAAAAAAATATTGTTGTACTGATGGTAAAAGTTTGAAATATAAAAGCTTAATTTCGTATAACGATTACCTTAAAAAGTTAGTGAATGTTAATCATAATTTAGTTCAGATGTAAAAGTTTTTGACAGGTTTGATTTAATTTTGATATATTTTTTAAAACTTCTAAGGTGAAAGAAACGTGAAATATTTTTGAAATACGATATCCCACGATTTTTAGATTAAATGAAATTCTACACTTCCTATAAAAGTTGTTAAATTTTAAATTAACTTATATTGACATGCTAGAAAAAATTAAACACTTTAGCAATGTAAGAAGAACATAAAATAGGAAATTCACAATTACGAAAATAATTTAAATAGGTCTTTGACCCTGTTCACTTTTTAAACTTGGTGACTATTTTTAAATGCATTCAAGTTAATTTGCGTAAAAATCATCTGAAGTAATTACGGCTTTTCATCAGAAAAAGCATTTGTTCAACAGCAACACCACCGACATTATGAATGGAATTTAATTGAATTGATATACCACAATAATAATGAAGGAGGCCATACGACACCACTATGCATGTTGAAAATTGTACGACGAAATAATAACTTCGCGTACGGCTTTACAATACAAACAAATGTCTTTTTAGAACCAGCAATACTTTTTTTATTTGAAACTAAAAAGGCTTTGTGTGATAAATTATTCTTTCATATATAAATTTAAAAAGAACGTGGTACGCTGTATTGTGTAGGAACAGCTTACAAATAAAAAAATAAGCATTATTGTATGCAGTTTTAAACGAACGCAGTGGCTGTGTTTAATTCTTTCAGAAAATATTAAATACAATGAAATACAGAACTGAAAAATCGCATTTCATGAATTTGAGATTCTAATAAATTGGTTATTCCACCGGAACATGGATGTAACACAAAACATCCGGAAACAAAAACGAAGAATCCTTACGTAGACGACCAACGAAAAGTGGAAATCACCAAACTTAGGTCTAACAAGAACTTCCTGTCCTACGATACGCTGTAGGATTCATATAACGAGTCGTTCATGGAAAAAAAATTAACATTGTACAAGAAGTGTTAAACAGGATTTCAAGTTAAAACCAACTACCGTAGTAAAACATGAGCAAAAAAAAAGTACAAAACAAGAAAATTATTAGTTACCAGTTATGCAAAAGCTTCATGCTTGAAAAAATTTGCAACACGTCTGGTAGTTCAAGATATATTCAATAAGTACCTACTACTTGTATACCAATGCAGTTTTTGAAATTAATAATTTTGATTTAGAAACCATTACTGTCATTTTATTTTAATATAGATGCTATTAAATATATATTATGTTAATTTGAAACAAACAAGAAAGTTATTTATATATTTTATATGTCTATTAAATTATATAAATTATTGATTTTGGTTCTGCATCATATTTTTTAGTAATGTTACTTCTAGTCGAGTTACTACGTTAACTGCCATATAGGAAAATCAGTAATATTTAAAACTTGACAAGTGGTGTACATTTGCACGCCGATGTGATATTATGCTCTTTTAGTTTTATTGATCGAAAAATATTTTACTATTTTTATTTTATTTTATTTATTCTAAATAATGTTTACAAAAAAAAATTATTTCTATTATTAACAATGATTATTCTGTAACTAATCAAAACAAATTAATATGAGGAAGTTCGGTATCAAGTCGGAGATAAGAATTATCCTGCAATTTTTTTTCATGACAAATAATCGCAAAATATTAACAATAGTAATTACTGTTTTGTACAAATTTCTAATACCGATTGGGCCAAATAAAAAAATATTCGTTTTCTCTGCTACAATTTTTTCTAAATATCTCATCTAATCTAGAAGTAAATTATTATTAGAGAATTAAAAATTATAGTACATACTATATTGTTAAATTTATGCAATGTGTGCTTATTATTCAGTCGAGTATGATTTAACACAAACTTTCCTTTTGAATTAATATGTACATCTTTTTGTAGCCTATTATTATGAATTGGAAATGTTGAAATTAGTAACGGTATATTAATGTTTTTTTTATCGATGCACCAACACCTACAAAATATTGCTAATTAAAAAGATTGTGCTCTCTAGGCTATAATTTTTAAAGAAATAATATGAATTCAAATGTCATTTATATCACAAAGTCAATTTTTTCATCATGTTCAAAATCAATATCGAAGATTTACAATGTTATAATGTTGGTATAACTTTTTTTTTATTTGAATTATAATTAAGTATAATAATGGTTGATAACAAAACTTTACGACCTTGTGACTAAACTAATTATTTGCTATTATATTTAGTACTAAGAGAGTAATTTTGTCAAAAATCAACTCAACCCTTAGCGATCTTAAATTAATCATCAACTTCAAAAATTTAATTAATTAGTGTTACAAGTTAATTGAATAATCGAGTATCACACTGTCTACTTAAAGGGTTAGAAAGTACGGAACAATTAAAATAACTTTAGTAAATTACCTCGTATATTAGTTAATGAATTTAATGTTTGCTATATCCTATGTTTGTGTATATCTATTTAGTGGTAAAATTTGACTGATGTGGTAAACAATTTTCGACTTAATGGTCAAATTTACTTATAAACATTATAATTAACTTAAAATTGCTACTATAAATACAAATATTAAGGTTATTAACCCTTCCTCTACAATTTAGATAAATATCTCCTTTCTTTTGTCATCCTGCATATCATCAAACCATTAGCAAAAATATAAAATAGGCAGAATTCTAAGTATTGTTTAGAACTTCCTGTATATTTAGAGTTTTTCAAAAACGAGAAAGTAGGTGTCTCCTTAATATTATTTTAATTATGAATTAGGTACCTACATAATATAAAAAATTATTGTGCAATTTATTGTTAGACCTCTTTTTGTGCTGAGGTGATAATTTGTTGGATATTTCGATACCGATTTTTAAATCAAACGAACCACTTTTTATTGTGGCGTGTTTACGTTTCATTAGGTTTTCAACAAAAAATTTAAATTTTAATCGGTTCAAAAGAATGACCTATTTAATTAACGATTAAATTAATATGCTATAGCCAATCTATACTACACTTCTATTAAAAAATTTATTTAGAATGTAAGCATTTTTGGTTAAATAAGGAAGTGATAGGTACATGGTATTTTATAAGTAATTACTTTTCAAATTACTTAGATTATTAACTTCGTTATTACTAATTAACTATTTCTATAAAAAGTTATTAATGTGATCATTAGTGTATATTTAATTGCTTTTAGTTTTGATTAATTTTAACAGTTAATAAATTTTTAAATTAATATTGGACACTATTGAATTAAATGAGACAGATTTTTTTTTGAAACTACAAGATTAATTAATTGCAAACGAGGAAACCTGCAACCGTGCATTACAAACTTCAAAAGCATAAACCTCAGCCAGTATAGTTAGTATGGTGAATATGGTTACTACAAAAAAAAATTATTTTTAAGCTTTGTTTTATTTATTTAACGCAGTTTTCTTTCGTTCGGTGTAATTATAACTGACTTATATAATAAATTTTCCCTAATTTTAGACCTAGCATGCATACTATATTTATTTTCAAATTTTGAACCCTCGGTATTTTGTAATCTACCACAGATGGTTAATTATTCAATTTTCATGTAGGTAATTGAAAGCGGAATCTCTTATTAAAAGTTAGGTGGTGCATGATAACGTTACTTTGAGTTGATATGTAAATAGTTCGTTAATAAATTCAAGTTTATATTAACCTACATTTAAAAAGTTAAATTCCGAATAAAAAAGTTACCTCGACGAAAAATCTTTTCTTTGTACTTATTCAAAATTTACACTTTAATTGTTCACTTGGACAAAAAAAATAAACAACAGTTGAATTTTAAAACTTAATAAAATGAATTAGGTACCGATCGTTAAAAAAATTATGTTAAAATTTAAAAATAAAATGTACATACCGTTTTTTGCCATAGCCAACTTTGTCGAGTTCAATGTGTCTGTATGTAGCGTATGTGGTCATTATCACTGACAATGAAATAATAATACACGAGTTGCGCAAACTACCGGTACACTTTTGTACAGCTGACTGAAAGCCTGCAGCTCTGGAGAAGCTTTTATAGGCACTGCGTGCACTGGGCCATACGATATCCGATATTTCGTGGCGGAGAATCTTTCCTACTTTTTCAATAGTATGTGCAAGTAAAAAGTTAAAAACAATTTTATGAAATTAAACAATAAGGAAGTTGTAATGCATCTTTAAAATTATAGCAATCGAAAACATATTTAAAGTATATCTGCAATATAGGTTCATCATACGTTACAATGTTTTGAGAAAATTAATAAAAGTTTTACTTTTAAATGAAACTTTTAATTAATTTATTTTTTTGATACTAAAAGTTTTTAAGCGGGTGTGTGTAAATAACATTTTAATTTCTGCAAATACCTTCCAATAAGTAACTTTTCTACTATACTACCTTGCAAAATTTTATTTGAACAGCGAATATACTATAAAATGAGCTGTTTAATTAATCATATTAAAATTTGTGTCGTTACAAATACATTTAAATATTAAATCACTTCTATATCCTACAATAACAATTATTAAGAAAAGGTTTTCTATATATTTTATTATTAGCTAAACTACGATTATCATTTGACAAATGATTATCATGATGACTTTGGTATTGCAAATTAATTTCGTATGCAATAATTGAAATTATTTTGGTTTAAACACATATACCTTGTATTTACAACGAATATGGGAAATAAATGGATGAGCGGTTTGAGTGCTAGTTTGTTTCACGGATTTATCTTATGCTATTATTTACTCGCAAAAAATGCCTATTTGCTGACAACAGGTAATATACAGTGGGCCAAGAAAGTCTCCGTACGATCCCATATTTTCCTATATTATCAATGTAAATTGCATCGTACGGAGACTTTTTTCCGCCATATAAAGACCGATTTTTCAGTAATATTTCTTGGACATTTTTTGTTGTAAATTTAATTCTCTTCATTTTTATTATATACATTTTTGTATTTCGTCGGGACGTTTCCGAGATATATTGACTTTAAAAAAACTGGGTAAAAATTTCAGAAAATTTAACATTGCTCTTATGGGAGTTTTAATAAAATTTTTACCGAGTTTTTTTAAAGTCAATATATGTCGGAAATGGCCCGACAAAATACAAAAATGTATATAAACAAAAATGAAGGGAATTAAATTTACAACAAAAAATATCTTAAAATTTTTGCTGAAAAATCTGTCTTTATATGGCGGAAAAAAGTCTCCGTAGGATGCAATTTACATTGATAATATAGGCAAATATGCGATCGGAGACTTTCTTGGCCCACTGTACTATAAATCGCCGAAGTGCTTACCGTTCCTTTGAAAGTCAGTTGTTAGAAGACAGTATGCAACATCATAAAAACTGATTATATTGCAATGATCTACCGTCTACCCCAATAAATCAGAGTAGTCACAAAATCCAACTTTTAACTCTAATTTAAATATTGCAAATATTTGAATTTTTAGTTTTAATTGTTGTAAAAAACCGGAACGCGTAACGCTTTATTTTATTCACCTGATATAATTTTGAAATGGTTGCAATTTAGCATTTAAGTAGTAAACGTGGCCTAGGTCTCAAAAATTAATTTTTCAAAATCTGAACAATTCTATTATTTCTTTTGGTTTTATTGTTGTTATTGATCATTTCTTCTTAAATTTACTGACATAATTTTTTCTTTAGGTACACGCAAACACCATCTCCTACTTTTCCAATTTCTGATAGTTGTCAAATTCTAAAATATAATGTACAGGGTGAGCCATGGTCGGTTTGTGAATATTGTATAACTTAAAAAAAAACAACCGATTTCCAAATATGAGATATTTTTATTTAATTTGAACTTTTACAATTCATTTGGACTACATTTTAAATACAACATAATCAAATGGCCGCCTCTGTGGCAACGGCAAATGTGCCCTTTTTGCTGCATTTTCAATAACATTTTCGAACATCTCGGGTGGTATACCGATGATTTCGGCGCGAATTTTTGCCGTGATCTCATCAATAGTGAGGCTTCTTGGCGTACACTTTGCATTTCAAATAACTTGATTTGGAGATCTGGGTTCAGTGTCAACGATTCGAGCGATTATTTGGTCGTATTTCTAGCGACGTGGCCGGTCTGCCAGCAATATTCTTTGAGTCAATTGTACTTGGTAAAAATTGTACTGAATTGATGTTTCTAAAACATGTCTACTCAACTCAATGGGTTGACAAAATGTCAATACATAAATAAAATTTAAAAAGAGGTTAGTAATGCAATATATGTTAAGAAATAAGAAATTATATTTAAACAAATTTTTGGATTATTTTTGAAAAAGTGAAAAACCAAATATCAATTCTAAGCGATACCACGTTCATTATAATAAATTTCCAAAAGTTAAATAAAAAAGAAAATTCTGAACAGCACAGTCGCTGTGAAGTCTTATCACTTTACTTGATCATATTTTAACAAACTGAAATATCTTAACTTTCAGTATTTATCTTATCAATGGTGGATTAAATGCAAGAGTTTACAAGTTAATATTTTTTCAAAGAATTTTGTTTTAAGTGCTATGAACAGCATTTTTTTTCACAAAATAGCATTTAAGGTCCAGGTTGGCTTTCCTGTAGAAAATCAAGGGGCATAGCTGAAGAGCGGATTCAATTTTATTGAAATCTTTATACAATAATTCAAATTATTTAAAGTAAACTTTTCAAAAAACCACAATTATCTTAATCCATAATAATCCATAAAATGTATTCCAAATTTGATTTTCCAAATCCAAATTCTATCAAAATCACTTTAATATCGTCCAAATTTTGTACAGTTTCCAAATAAAAGTAATATCAATAAATTTACACACTCAAATTAAAACTTTATTCACAAAATCAATCAAAAATCTCAATTCTGAGACGCAATTGAACACCTTTAAGGGACCCTCCCGCAAAAGCGTCCAGTCACCTCGACGGACCAAGTTGGAAGGTAATTAAATTATTCAATTAATAAATCTTTATAAATTTCATACTTGGTCAAAGATCGAATCTGCGACTATACGCTATGCAAATCTAGCATTATGTTGACTGTTCTATTCAAGCCAACTTAAACATTTTCGGTGCGAAATTATAAAATTTATAAAATTATAAAATTTAAAAAAACCTTACCCAATTGCATGTTTCGATCATATTCGCGGAGGCTGACTACCGTTATCCTACTGCGATTTTGTTTATTTAGGTAGGAATATATCTACTTTGTAGATTAAAATGACCCGTATCTCAACTATAATTTCCTAATTCTAGTTTTAAATGTCAACTAATACGATATTTAAAAGTTTTCGAATGTCTTGAAATTCAGAACTTATTTTTACTGTTAATTTTTTATGTTAGACTAAATTAAATATGTAGGGGAGAGGCTTGCAGGTTGCCACCCCTGCCGAATTTCGACATTCAAGAAGTGTCATCCCCTAAATTTCGACGGACATCGATGTCAAACGAGTAGTTGTCGCTTTTAATCTAATTCTGATGCGCACGAACACAATAACAGGGTGTTTTCTAAATAAAGTCTGAAATTTTATTTGTTAAAAAATGAAAAATTAAAATTGTGTTTTTGTTCTGTGCCCATAAATTGAACATTTTCATCGACAATTTAAGGAAAATATTTTTACTGTGTTGCTTTTTCATTCAATTTTCATTATTCTTAAAAAATTCTAAGCATATTATGAGTAGGCAGTTTTTTTCATATATCTGTGGTCGGCACTTAAAAGGTCATAAGTATACATTGTTTATACTTATGTTGCTAAGTTTTTGACTTGCAGGTTGCCACCTCTCTTATTTTACATTGTGACGTACTTTACAATGCCTGTATAGTGACAGTGGCGACATGAGCCCCCTATTACCCCCCCCCCCATTACATATTTTATGTACCTATTGACGTAAACGTTTTTTATATATTTGTAAAATGAATATAAATATTTATTTACTAATAATTGATGCATTTATTTTATATATTTTTAGATTTAAATTTAAAAAATTTTTAATGGTTTTTTTTTAATTTAACATTTTTTTCCTTGTCAATTTACTCAAAATTTTTTTGGTTCACAGTCACTAAGTGTAATTAATATCAATCATATGTTTTTACTTGAGTTTTTCTACATTTTCAACAATTTTTCAAGGGGTGGCAACCTGCCAGCCGAAATTTCAAGGTATCGATTTTAGATACTTTTGAAAATTTGCTATAAATTTTTAGTTTTTGAGAATTAAAACGGTTTCTAGCGCAGGATTGTGGCTTTATACTTCCCCTTTCCTGTGTATGTTATTATACGGGGGGTAAATCTTTTGACAAAAATATGTACACCGCATCTCCTTTTCCTTAAAACCTCCCAATATATCCTTACATCTCCCCACATTTCCTTCATATCCCCACACCTCCTTACATCTCCTCGCATCTCCCCCATATCTCCTCACATCTCCCCCATATCTCCTCGCATCTCCCCCACATCTCCCCCATATCTCCTTACACCTCCCCATATTTCCTCACATCTCCCACATCTCCTCACATCTCCCACACCTCCTCACATCTCCCACACCTTTTCAAATCTCCTACACCTTTCAATTACTTGTTTAATTTATATTTAAATACGTTCAATTAAGTATTTACTTTCTTTTAATTGCTCAGCAAAAATAGGTAAGAAAAAATCTGGGTAAACTACAGACGCCTAGATTTGAAAGATAGTTTTTATATATATTTATATTTGTAAGATGTAATTTTTTATATTAATTTATTAGTAAAAAAAACTATATTATGAATGCCAACGGTAACAAAAATTTAAAAAAATTGACATAATATGATAATCCAAATTAGTCTTTCTTTCTTCAAGTATTTTTTCGTATTTTTTCATTTGGTATTTTTTCGAGAATTACTCACAATTTTGGGATTACCGCGAACTCTTATAAGTCGATCAGCACTTAATTTTATAGATTGTTCGTTGAAAAGCCAGCACAGCGAAGATTTTCGGATTGTTCTAATGTTATTACCGACTTTTATTTTAAGAAAAGGACGTTCCGATTTATGTGTAGTACCTAAGTCAGGCATATTCAAAAATTCGCCATACGTATCACCCAATTCAATAATATCGGCAATATCTGGGGGTGGCCCACTGTTGGTTGTCTCATCATCCGAATATAGCAAGTCATTTAAACGATCTTCCAACGCAATATCAGCTTCATTGGTATTAGTATGAATATGGAGAACTATCATTTACCCTGCCTTTAGGAAAATCCGGATTGCCCGAGGAATTCTCAATTTCGTCGTCAATTTCGGAAGATGATTCACTTATATTACGTTTCGCAGATTTAAATCTTTTAGCAGGTGCAATTTCGCATTCTTCGTCTATCCCACTTTTTCTTTTTTCGGCAATTTTAGCAGGTGAAGATTGACATGAGTTATAGCTTGTTGAGAGGAGTACATCATCAGGTAAAAGCGGTGGAAGCGAAGTGTGGGATTGAGATGATGTGGACGCCATGTAGTTATAAATTGTGTTAGTCGGTGCAACCGGGGTTTTAGCTAATTTTGAGTTGTTTTTCGACTCCTTTTTTTCTTCTGTGTTTCTATATTTTCCGTGCTTAACAAAATGCTGTTTAAAGTTGCCTATGAGCCATCCCGTATTCGTGTTAGTACCTTTTCGGTATTTTTGTACCTAGAAAAAAAATTTATTATTATACTTGATAAAATAAAGAAATATAATATAATATGTTCTTACCTTAATTTTTATATCGCACAATGGGCAGGCTATATTACAATAAATATTGCCATCTTTATCCAGCTGGCAATTGTAGTTGATGTCGTCAATTTTTGAGAGGGCAATTGACTGGTTATTTTTATCCAAAAGAGAGATACTTTCTTCAAGATTTTTTTTTACTAACTTGCTTAAACAATTTTTTTCATTTCTTAAGTTCTCATAAGCCATTTCAGGAGTTATATTTTTCGCCGAGTCGCTAATTTTTTTATCTACGGTCTTTGAACTCAAGTTTAATTTAGGTTTCAGTTTTTGCCGGTTTTTAACGTGTTCCTGTATCTTCAACAAAAGTTTTTTTTCACCACCAAAAAATAAGAAATTTTTCGAATTATTCTTGAATACACCAAGGTAATCCGATACTTCTTCTTTTGAAAAAATAAGGTCCAGTTCATTTTTGGTAAATCGCTCAATTTCTGATATATCGGCCTCGGAGATATTTTCTAATGAGAAGTTATTAGCGAAACCGTGTAGTGTTAGTTGATTTTTTATATGTAAAGGAATTACTAATTCTAATTCACTCTCGATCGTTTGGAAAAAGTCGTCGCCAGTTGTTGTCATTGTATTATTTGTATTGTATGTATATATATTATATGTATGATAATATGTATGGTATATTAATTAATTAATTAAACTTATATGTATACAATCGGGTATACAATTCATCAATACCAATATAAAAAATTTAAATTTAAATTTTAAAAGATTGAAATTCAAAATTTATCTTGTGTGGGTTTCTTATTTGTTTTTAGTTTTCTTGTTTTGTGAACTCATTTGGATCTTTATTTCATCCGATTCATAGCCATTTTGTAATGTCTGGGGTTTCATCTATACCTTTTCCAGTATGATTTGGAACAAATGAAAACAGATTTGCAGCAAACTAAATCAAACATGAAGCAAATGAAAACAGATTTGGTGCAAATGAAATCAAACTCGATGCAAATGAAAACAGATTTGGAGCAATTGAAAACAGACCTGGAACCAATGAAAACAGACTTGGAGCAAATGACAACAGATCTGAAACAAGTGAAAAGATATTTGGAATATTTGGAACAGATTTGGTGCAAATGAAAACACACTCGATGCAAACAAAAACAGATTTGGAGCAAATGAAAACAGATTTTTAGCAAATGAAAACAGACCTGAAGCAAACGAAAACAAACTTGGAGCAAACGAAAACAGACCTGGAACAAATGAAAACAGATCTGAAACAAGTGAAGAACATTTGGAACAAAAAGAAAACAGATTTGAAAACATGAAAACAGATTTGGAGTAAATGAAAACAAATTTTTTACAAATGAGTTCAAGAAAGTAGTTGTATTACCATTCTTTATTTTTTGTTATTGAAAAATTAAATATTTTTTAAATAATTATTTTTGGTTTGCTTTAATATGGTTCCGATATCTCCCACATCTCCCACACATCTCCCCGACATCTCACATACACCTCCTTCACATCTTCTCTAAATCTCCCACAACTCCCTCACATTTCCCACATATCTCCCCACATCTCCTCACATATCCCCACATTTCCCCACATCTCCCCACATATCCTCATATCTCCTTACATCTCCTCATATCTCCCTCACATATCCTCACATCTCCCATACATTTCCTGCCTCGTGTACACCAAATCTCCCCCGTGATTTACCCCCCGTTATTATATTAACAATACGTTGATTGTATGACGAGTTATGATGAAAAAAGCTATGGGGTGGAACCTGCAAGCCTTTCCCTTAGTAATAAATACTAATTTTTAAAATTTAAATATCACTTATGGAATAGTTCTTTAATTTTGTTTCTTTTGATTCTTTTTCATCTAATTATAAATTCTGTTTAAACCTTCTTCGAATTTTTTTAATTTTTCCAAGAATCTCTTTTAAAATAATTGAACTGTTTATCTGCGTCAACTAACTGTCATCAACTGTCAAAAAATTTCCTTGTAGTATTAATTTTTTGTAATAGTTTATTTTGTTCTTTTAGCATTGTTAATGGACCAACAATAAAGGATTAAGGGAATAAAAGAACAATAAATATATTTTAATTATACCATTTTATTATTAACCAAATTTAAAAGTATTTAGTAATTCTTCTAGAACTAGAATTATTTTTAAGAATTATGGGCGAGCCTCACCTGGTCTACAAAAATATTGGTGTACAATTACTTTAAAATAAAGTAATGATATTTTTAGATACCTAATTTATCTACTATGATCTTTCTTTCAAGTGGCATTAATTTGATCTCCTTGATGGCATTAATAAATAACCTTTCAAAAAATGACATTATATAAAGGAAATATAATTAATATAATAATTTTTCGTTGATTTTCTAATACATAGTTGAAAGATCGATCTTATAGTTCATAAATACTTATAGTAGTAATAACGAAACGCGCGTTTTCGTTCGATAACCCTTCAATGTGTGCTTTCCGTCACACCGCTGCTAGGCGGTGATTATGATTTTAATTTGTGTAGGATATGGTATTTAGTAACTAGTGTTGTTATTAAAATTTAGAATAATGATTGTAAGTAATAATAATCATATTATACTAATATTAATAAGATACTAATCAAAGGATATGGTTCAATCAAATCAAATAGTTTGGACTTCTATTGTGGTTTATTCAACCCATAACAACTAGTTGTTGGTGTTCGACCAATGGGGGAGTTTCCTTAGAAATAATTCTTTGAAATAATATATAAACATGAAACTGTAATAAAAATGCCGCATGTTGATGTAATTGGTTGGTCTTAAAACTCAGCGTACAATTTAAAAAAAATTTTTGAATTTCAAAAAAATATTTAATCTGCCCGCCATAGCTAACCAATAAGAATTAAACATGGCCGTCCGATGTTGTCAGTTCTTAATTGGGTTATTATTGACAGCTATCATATGTTAATTAAAATTCTTTATTTTCTCATTTAATGCTATTGATTATTTCGTCACATCAATGCTGATCAATGTTTTAACTGACAAAATTGGTGCACTCTTTTTAAGAACTCTATAAGCTGGATGGTAGCTTCTGGTAAGCTTCTGGCGAAAAGCCATATAAGTGTGGCATTTAAAATCTCTTAAACTGTGGATGCAAAGCTCTTGTAAAAGTATTATTGATGTTTTAAATGGTTCATATAATATCTTTATGTAAAATATACAAAGAATTATCTTGTTTGTAATTAAATAATGAAATATTGTCGACATGTGAATGTTACCGAAGCACAACCGATCAACAAATTATAACCCAACAGAATAACCAAATGTAACAAACTTCAAATATTACGTTAAGAATGAATGTTAAACCAATTCACTAACAAAATCTGTTCTATTTTTGAAAAACTCTACAAACGGGGTTAATTTGATGAATATCGCCAGAAGGCGAAAAGCTGTTTACGTGTGGCATTTAAAATCTCTTAAACTGTGGATGCAAAGCTCTTGTGAAAGTATTACTGATGTTTTAAGTGGTTCATATAATATATTTATGTAAAATATACAAAGAATTATCATGTTTGTAAATAAATAATGAAACATTGTCGACATGTGAATGTTACCGAAGCACAACCTATCAACAAATTATAACTCAACAGAATAACCAAATGTAACAAACTTCAAATATTACGTTAAGAATGCATGTTAAACCAATTCACTAACAAAATCTGTTGTATTTTTGAAAAACTCTACAAACGGGGTTGATTTGATGAATATCGCCAGAAGGCGAAAAGCCGTTTAAGTGTGGCATTTAAAATATCTTAAACTGTGGATGCAAAGCTCTTTTAAGTTGTCGAGATCTTTGTAAAACTAAAGTATTTGTTTTCATTAAATAAAAATTGTGAATCTAAGTAATCCATAATCACTCATATAAAATAAAAAAGTAACCACGAAATACACGGCGGCCATTACTTGTCATCAGGTAGGCATCTACATTTTAACATTTTAATAGAAGAAAGTACGGCAACATAGTACAGTTATCTAAAATCCTATAGGTTTATCCATTCCCACCCAAACAAGGGTTATGACGTCATAACCCTAACAATTTCAAATTTCATTAATTTTTTTCTGATACTTAACGCACTAAAAAAAATCTGAAAAAAAAACTGATGGCTCCGTTTGATCTCTACTTTCAAATAAAAAAATAAAAAAAAAGTAGGAAATTCCTCCATTGGCCATAAAAACATACTGCAATAGAAGCGTTAAAGCAAAGTTTTGAAATTTTGAGAAACCGAAGAACAGTTTTGCTGCAAGTGTAACTAACATGCTGTTATATATAATATATAGCTCACATGGAATTGTTTAGCTACAAAAATTTTTCATGTAAGCTTTGTTTATTCGGGAGTCTAGACTAACCGTCAGGCGAAAGAGCAGATTAAATTATTAAATATCATAAGCTAAAATGGCATATGCATATGCACCTCAGAGTTTCAGAGAGGTTTAGAATGCTATAGAAACAAAACTATCAACACATAATAGTCACTGTTGCAACCAAACTGTTCCTCAGCTGATAATTGTATGTAGAGTCGATACTTTTTCAAACTTTTAAAGTTGATATATATGTCGGTATTTATATGTGCATTGAATGACAAAAATATGATAATTAATATTTAAAGTAAATAAAATTTCACTTGATAATATAATGAAAAAATATATAGGACAGATTTGGAGATATGCCAAACAGAAAAACAAGTCATCAACTTTAAAGAACGATAGATATCTATGCTAAAATTTACAGAGAATGAAGTTTATTTTCATTGATCTGTGGTTCTGTGGATTGCTTTTGCATTAGATGAATAAGAAAAAAATTTAAATAAAAAATTGTTTTTTTGGACATACAATTCGAAAAAATATAACAGATTTAATTGTAAAGGAAACCTACACTAACTTTCCCATTTAATACGTTGGAAAGATATATTTTTTTTACTCACCTGTTCAATAATTTATAATATCGCAGATAAGTAGTACTGGACAGCAAAATCTTAAGAGATAAAAATAGATCAAGTCGAAAAAATGGGGGTAAATTGTATAATGTATTTAATATCTAATAATTAAAAATATATTCACTTTTAAATAAATTTCTACTCATTGTAATTTTTTATAATAGTTTTCAGTCATTTTTATCTGAAAATAGTGCAGTTTTAAATTATAGAAAAAGCTGCATCATGCCGTTGCATGTGAAAAACAATCTCAATTACACTTATGTACTATTTGAAATATATTATACTCGTATACGTAAGTCCATATTTTGAATGATTTTAATTTTTTTAATAAGCTCTCTGTTCATGGTTCAACATTGTACAACAGAACGGAAAACACTTTGCATCTGGGCAATCTGCATATTTTATAATAATTCTTACATAATTGCACAATTACAATATTTGAATAGTCTCAATGAATAATTATTGTAATAATGGCAGTAATAGAAAGGGTCAGGGGCCGATAGACACTTCGGTAAATCGGAATTATCTCGGTCAGCCGCCACTGAAATCTAACGATCTACTGAAAATTCATAAAATTAAAGAAGCTGGAAATAGGATATTGTTTATTATTATTTATTAGAATAACAAATAATAATTTTGTTATAATCTTTTTTTAAGTAGGATGGTAGACATTGTAAAAAATAGTTGAATATTGTTCCAATGTGTAGCGAGAAAAAAATTGATCTAATTAGTCCAACTCTCAAGGGATGTAAAGTTCTTAAAAAGAAAATTCTGCTATCATTGGGTTTTGATTAATCTAGGTTTTGTTGCTTTTGAGCAAAATCAATAATAATGTTTAGAATCTACAAAATAAATAGAGTAGCGTTTCTACAGGATACAGTAAAAACAAGAGTAAACTTTGAAATAAAAAAAAATTAACCCTTCGATGCCCGATTTTTTCTAATTATGTTATACAATATTATTATAGGAAAATGATCAAAAAATATATTTTATAAAAGTTTTTATTATTGAAAATGACAAGTTTATCGTTTTTATATAATATTATTAAAATAGGTATTTTATTCATGTTCTAGAAAATTTTTGTCAATTTCTAGTTCATCTATAGATTATCTTCTAACCTAGCATTTTTTACGATCTTTAACAGAAAAATTTCCTTATTGTACATTGTTGCACTAATGCTTCTTAATTCTTAGACAGAAAATTTCAAATGTTTTATTGCACTATTGTGAACGAAAGTTGTTCTAAATTCTAATCCTTAGAGGTATATTTAAATTAATGTTACTTATACGTGTGTAACTCCGTGCAACGAGGGGGTTAAAAAAAGACTTGTCTAAAATATGATTTTATAAAGCTATTACAGTCGTGAATGAAATACCCAATAGCAAAGTAATCAGTAAACAATCAATAGATAATCACAACAACGTACACTTTCTTATACTATATAATCAAACGGGTGAACATTTTCAGATGATTAAATGAATTGAATTGAATGGCAGATAAATTCTTTCTTGAAAAATAAGCACTTTTTTTTATCAAATTTGAGTCATCTTCAATTCTCTGTAACATTTTTACAAACATCTTAGAATAGCAAATCGCACAAAATTTGTATGTCTTTTACAAATAAAATAATAGAATTCACAATTTAAAATAAAGTAAGGTTTAGAGATTTATATTTCCACTGGTCGACTAGTACAAAGGAGTTTTAAGTCTTTCGCGCAAGATTTTTGGGATTACAAACAAGCCTATATACGAGTATTAAGTAAATACATTAGATCATTAGAAGATAAATTTGCATAAACCATCACACAGCAGATTTTAAAGTTATTTTAAAACTAACAATAATGCATTTCCAATTGCTCTGGACTTCACTCAAAATAACATTTTGCTAAGTTAAAATTTATGTACCGTGACAATTTTTTAAAGAACTATTAAGTAAGAACACAAAGGCTCTTGCATCTTTGTTAAATTTATTTTCACACTTGACAACCCAAGAATAATCACAATTGATAAGCTTTTACTTTATAATACAGTACATCCTGTATTTTATTTAATTTAAGGCTGTTCTTTTTTATGTATTTTTTCGAGTTTTTGCCATAGAAACAATATCACTTAGATTATACCATATATCCATACTTCAGTATAATTTCAACATTTTCAATGGGTTATTAATTTATTACAAAATAAGTAAATTATAAATTTATAAATCGAAATGTACAAAAACTGGGTTGATTAATGCTTGGGTACTTATATACTTGTAAATTACCAACATCGACAAATACATTGTAATTAAGATAATTACCTACATAGAAATGAATTTACTGAAGAGTTAAAAATTATGAAGCTATAGACGCATTTAATTTGGTTTGGTATTATTTAATTCTATTTTTATATCAGACCTATGTATGTATGCAATTTTCTTAGATTAAAGCAATATTAATGTTTTCTTTATTTGTGCAATATATAATGTGTATGAATTATTGTAGTTCTTGCATTAAAATTTATAAATTATTTCATTAAGCACAAGCAGCTGCAAGATTTTTTTAAATTTGAGTTATTTTTAGGCATTTTGAACACGACATGACCTATTATACAATTAACTTGTTTTCTTCTTTGATTAAAACCATTTAAAATGCAACTGATTAAATTTACATAGTTAAAAATGGTTGATTTTGTAAAAATTAAAAGGATTATATTTATGGGGGCTAAACAGTATTTCTACTTTTTTATGTATAGGTATATACATTTGAATAAATTATACAATTTTTTAAAAAATATTTTTTTAAAACTCGATATCTCTTAGGTAACGAAACATTGAATATATTTTAGAACATTTACAAAATTTCAAATCGAAATTGAAAGTTAAACCTTAATAAAATGAAAATGATAATTTTTTGAATTTATATTTTAACTTTTTTTTATTTATATTTTATTTTATTTGCCATTTCAAGTTTTCAAGGAAAATTCATTTGTATTTCAAATTACTGTACTACAATAAAGTTATACCGCGTTACATTTTTTATCCAAAAAGTGGAAATGGGGTGTAAAACTTTTTGTTTATGATAATAGTTTTAATATAAATACTTAAAATTTAATATATAATAAATATAATAATAGTTGAATAGTTTTCAAAAAAAACGAAATAAAAATAAGTAAGTACAGTTCACAATAACAATTAAGTATTAGAATCTATGTATAGTTTGTAGATAATTTTGCGTTATTTACAAAATCACCAATACAGTTACAGTAAAAGTCAATAATTTCGATAAAATTAAATTGACAATGCCAAAAAGAAAAAAAAATTTACCTTCATGGTTATATATTTTTTCATAATCTTAAACTACGGGATCTTTCAGGACAAAATCCTTCAGGGGTTTTATTAGTTGAACCAAACGTTTTCTTTATTTCGTTTCCTGGAGTATTAGTAATATCAAAATACAATTAATGGACTATAGTAGGGGAAAGTCGGGTGGTTTGAGCCATGTTTTGTTTTTTAGCTATAAAATCTCACTGGATGAAGATATCATGCAGTGGATGTACTGTTAGAAGGCTTACCTCAATATCTACGCTCTTGCATCATTGATTTTTCGAATTTGGAAAAAAAGCTTTTTTTTTTCGATTATACAAATGGGTTAAATTTGAACAAAAATTAGTCTGGTGGTTTGAGCCACCTTAAAAAATCTGAAGAAAACAGTAGAAAACTTGCAGAAATAAAATAAAAACGCACAATTTCAATGAAAATTAGTAATTTATTGTTCAAATGGCACCAAAAAGAAAATAAAGATGGATTAAAGCTCGATTAATTATTCGATTCTGAGTCCAAATCGGAGTCATAATTTTTGCATGTGTAAAACACTTTAAATGAACTGCAATTTTGCACGTAATGCATGAGATGGATGGTTGCGATTTTTGTTGCAAAATGACGATGATGTTTGTCGCTTTCTCGATTCGATTTTAGGCTTCTGGTTTTGCCTGAATTGGACCAATTTCGGTCAAAATCGAAAAGGGGCAAGACTTTTAGAAGAATTTTCTATAATTTCCAATCGATAAATATTTATAGGAATGCGAAACACGAAAAAAAATGTGTGGCTCAAACCACCCGACATCGCTGGCTCAAACCACCAGAATGACGACACTTTTTTAGTATAGTGAAAAAAAAAATTACGTACGATGCAATACTACGAAAACTTTATACACGTGAAAATTCATCGAATTTATAACATATTAATGATATTTACATTGAAAAATCTTTTGAAAATGTTCACAAAACGAATTATTTAAAATGTTTAGCAAAAATTATTTTGTTAATGTTTGGAACACATTGTCTGGCTAACATAATAGCAAGTGGGTTTTTTGTTTACGAAACCTTATGAAAAGTGAAGTATTGGTTTAACAACAACTTCACATAATTCACCAAGAGATGTCACTGTCAATAGACCGAAAAATTGAGGTGGCTCTAACCACCCGACGGCTCAAACCACCCGACTTTCACCTACCTATAGGTAGTTTTAGCCCATTTGGTAATCTTGCAGGCTTATTTTACACGTTTGTAGGAGTATACTATTATAATGCACTTGGTACTTACTGTATATGGGTATGCAATAAAAATTGTTTATTTATCGTTTACGTACATACATAACAAATGTAGGATTTTCATTAATTTTACTACGTACTTAATTCAAACTTAATTAAACCATTAAATTTATGGAATAATAATTAAATAAAATTATTCGATGGTGTTAGATTTTATGATAGCAATTGTGTTAAACCATTTAAATTGTAATTTTCTGATTGAGTTTTGAGTTTTGAGTATTTAGAATAAACAAATGTTAAACTGTTTTTAATCATTCAGGTACAATACGCACTTTCGTAATACCAACAACTGATGTTTCATTCATAAATAACTTACAGAAACTTTCTTTAGCTGTTAATTGTTTTTAAATTATTTAAATTAGTTGAAATGGGAAATGTGTTATAAATGAAAATAACGTAACTTTTAAATATGTGCATATTCTTCAGTATACCTACCTTAAAAAAACAATTAAAAGTCGAAGCGTGGCCAAATGGTACATATACAATCACTAGAATGAGAAAGAATCGACATTTCAGTAATTATGGGCTAATTAATTAGTTGTTGAATATATTCATTATCTTGTTATTTGCTTGTTTACGTTTTTTAAATAAATTACATTTGCTATAACGACAATACTAATGTGTATCAACGCTGCAGTACTGCTGAACCAGTAATACCATCTAATCAGTAATAAAATAATGATAATAATGAGTTGAACGAATAAAACATGTTACTTATCCAGCATGCAGGGTATATAGACGTGTTGTCCCAGTAATTGAGATATTATTATCTATTTCTCTTAATAGAAAATACAATACAATGAAATGTTTAGAAATTTAGAAAATTCTGACAATGAAGTAATCATCAAAAACAAAAACAGCATGACTCGTAGCAATTTAATTGTTAAATTTTTATTCAATCATGCTAATTCCTTGAAATCATACAAATTGCATGTCGAAAATTACCTATTCGAAAATTACGGTAACTAAATATTTGTCAAATTTTTCATGGGCGATTATTTTTTAAAGGTGCGTAGCTATAAACGAAAAACAGTTTCGAAATTTTTAATAACACAATCCGTAGAACTAGCTATTAGTATTCGACGTAAACAAAATTCGGCAGCCTTTGGAGCGGGAAACCGCGGTTCCATGCCTGGTCGCATCAACTGCACTGTTCTAACTTGAAAGTAGGGTTTTCTTTGAAATAATTTCTTTTGTAAACATACATACCATGCTGAACTAAATCGACCAAGTCATGAAAAATATATAATGCAACTTAAACTACGGCCAACTAGAAAAAAAAAACTATTAAACTTACTTAAAATAATTTGAAAATTGATACAAATTGTCAAAACAACAGTTTTTTTTAAAGATCTTGACATTATTTAGGAAATTAGAGTAATTGACAATTATTCGACAGTATTCTGTTATTTAATAATAATTGAAACAATTGAACTAATTTTTTCTATTATTTTTAAATTTTAAAATTGCATTTGTTATTTGGATCTATTAGTTAAACGCAGAATTAAGCTAAGGTACCTATACCCGAATAAATTTGAGTGTGTACTAACTAGGAAGAATTACTTTGCTAATTTTCTACCAACTGCAACTAAACTAAACTAATGTACAGGTATATTTTACTCATATTGTATTACACTGATTGTACTTTTTTAAATGTTTATATTTTGTATCTAGCATGAAGTTTTCAATCAAAGAAAAAAAAGTTTAGTTTAACTTACCATCGATAATATGTAAAGAAAACTGTATACAGCAATGCTGTAAATTAATAACATTTTGTAGGTAGTCTAATTTTCCTTTTTAATTTTTTGATTTTTTTTATATTTTGTATTTGTTATCAATGTTATTATTAATTACAGTTATTAATAATATTAATATATCTACCAATAATGCGCTTGTGCAACTCTAAAATTAAATTGTATAAAACCTTGTTAAAACATTCTTAAGAAATTCTTATAAGTTCATACGTTGCAATCATGATTAATATTATCTATTATAGATTTAACTACGTCTTATAAGTTTGGTCCCGAAATTTGAGTTTTCAACAAGAGGAAATATATAATTACATTGTAATTAAGGACACGTAGTAATTGCTTCTAAATTTAATTAATACAATTCATAATTGTTATATTAACCAGTAAGGCCATTTTTTTATGCTCGGTTATATTTTCAGTGATTAAAGAGGCTATCGTTTTAAGCACTGATGCATTCTTTCTTAAATTAATAAAGTTTTTCTTTATACTAATTAAATCATTTTTTATATTTATGTAACAAAGGAAAGCAAAAAAAGGAAAAATTGATGAAATGGATAAATTTTGCAATCTATAGAACCAAAAAATAAATCTCAATTATTAAGTTAGTATCATTAAATTTTTTTTAATATAATTTCTACTGACATAAGTTAGCTCCATTAATCATTTCAATAATAGCTCATCAGTTATTTATTTATTGATGGAATGACTTGAATTTTAGTTTTTGGATTATCGTTTTGCATGCACTTTTATTGTATAGGTACCTCCTCACTTGCCTACCGCATAGCTATTTGTGATGTTATAATGTATAGTGAAAAATTAAGTTCATTCAAGTGTGGTAAATGATAAAACTATCTTATGTATTAAAAAAATTATTCGACATTTCAACTTGAACCAAAAACTGCGATTGTAATTATGTATTCTGTTATATTACTATTTTCTTTATGTCATTTACTGTTAAATTTTGCATTTTCTTGCCACCTAGTAAAATAATCTTCCTTCTAGTATATTCTCACAATTGTCATGGGCTTTCACTACTTCTCTGCATGCAGTGCATTTTATTTACATACGTAATTTAATAATCACGACTAAAATGAAAAGTTGAAATTAAACATAATAAATTATATTTAAATTTTTTCTTAAATAGTATATTCTTACATTGTTTAAAATTTTACCACAATATATATATTTTCTTTTTGTTTAAAAAATTCAAGTAAACTAATTGGAGTTATTTTATTATAGTAATCTAATTGCGCAATGTTAATTAATTTGACCACGTTCGTATGTAACATTAGCATAATGAAGCTAATGTGAAACTGAATCAAAAAATTCAAATTAAAAAAATATTAATATTTAATTACTTATTATTAATTAATTATTAGGCAATCAGTAACGTGATAATCAAAGGTAGTAGCAATCCAAGATAGTAGCAGTCATTCATAAATACACTCACTATTCGGAACAGAAACACGTTTCGACGTTATCTACTCAACGGTAGTCTCATCTCATCAGACCTGTATGGATAATTGAAACATGAACTACCAAAAAAAGCTAAGGCTTTAGTTTTTTATTTATTTTATTCGTGAATTGAATTCATTTAGCAAGCCTGATGATAGGAAAACTATTGTTTAAAAATGTTATTTATTAAATATTAACGATACTGTCACTACAGTCACAGTTCTAATGTCACATAATATCTAATAGGTATATATTGCTATGATATTTTGAATTATTAAACAATTAAACAATAAACGCATCTCAGTTAGGTGTTTGGTGGAAAATCCCGTTACAGTTCCAAAAAATGTGCTAAATTATTTTTATTTGTTCTGCTGTACAAGAACAATGCTTCCCGCTATGGATGACTATTTTGGTCAAGAGTATGAGATAGTATATGTATAATTTATATAATTAATGTATATGAATAGGATAGTCAATTTGTGGCGCTTAGCTACCATCCCATTGTCATCGGCAAGAGTTACCTTATTTACTCCAAATGCATTAGCATCGACAATATATTGTCTCTTTGCCTCTATGGACCAAGAGAAATTCGCCATTTGTTATCTTGCAAAACACAAACTGGTGTTTATAATTCACGAATTAAGGTATTACAGAAATGCTTACCGGGATGCTTAGCGTGTATATTTTAAACAGAAAATGTAACTAACCGAACCACAAATCATTTGATAAATAAATAAAAAATTATTTTTACCGCGAGATATACCTACTGATGATTTATAATTTTCTTTGTTTTGCTTTGAACTTCAAACAAAACGATTTTTATTGTGCTATTCTTGCTTTTCCTGTATAGTTTATTTTCTTCTAAAATAGTTAAGATGTAAATTTAGCGAAATATTTTTTATAAACATACTATATAAAATTAACAGTACATGGCGAAGAACGAATATAATGCATTGTGAATTTAAAAATCATTATGTATTCATCAAGCACAGAGAAGACAAATTTTAGGTCCCGGCTTCCTGGTTACTTAATTTATAAAAAAAAGTTGCAATTTGTAGTATTGTAGTCTGAAAATTACACTATTTAGTATTATACGAGTACAGTTTCTTTGTATAAATATAAAAATAATCAGGTGGTTATTATTTTCTTTATACTCAAAAATACCAAATTAAATTTAGATCTAATATTTTTATTGTGTACTTGAATTTAAACTTGTTTTCATTTTATCTAAACTATATAACAATGTAGTAATTGTAAGTTAATTAGTGAAAATTTTAGAATTAGAGAAAATGATAGATATTTACAATAATTAAAATTTATTAAAAAATTTCAATTTTAATATCGCTTTTGTGTTCGCTAAAAGGCTGCGGGAAAAAATCAAGAAATTAATTGAGCAGTATAGGTATTGTATCTCTGGGTCCACACCTTGTTACCATGTTAAAGCATCACTGACGATAATTAAAACAATTGTTTAAAAATTCCTTTACAACAATTGAATACTTGCATCCATAACTTTGGTTCTTATTTTGTATTTGTTGTTCTCGATGTTATTTAAGGTATGGTTGTAACAAGTTTTAGTAAGATCCCATAAGTAATGTTAAATTACAACAACTATAATTGAATTTATGATTGAATGTTGTAAGCATACTCGAATTTATTTGAAAATTATTGTTTAATACAAAATTTGTTTTCGGTTTTGTTAAAATTAACCGAGTTCTTTTTCACGAAATTTATTTTATTGTCATTTGTAAACAATGAAAATTAATTTATGTGTCATAAAAACTTTAATTTCAATTGCGGTATATATTTGCGAAGTAATTGTAAATTTTTACAGTTATGCCATCAGACATAACCTGCATTTCCACCTACAGAAGTGCGAAAACATGTTATGGTTGTGAATGTCCAAGTACTGACTCATATTGTGTATCAGACAGCTAATATAAAAATTTTCGACTAGATTTACTTAGACACGATGACATTTTACACGATCGTTAATTTTATTTGGTTTATTTTAATTAATTTACCTTTTCTTTTGATGTTTAGTAATTGAACGAACCACTTAACGTCTGTTTTAAACGTTTATAATATAAATTGAAACAGAAGAATTCTTGCGAGAAAATGAAGAATTTGCATAACGATTAGTCTGAGGGCGCCTTCACACGAGATTTGTTTAGCAGCGCCACAAGCAACTATTGCTGAGGCAATTGATAATTGGTCAAAGCCACCAATTGTTATCAATTATTTATTGCGTGTAGTACTAATAAGGAAGCCTAGTGATGAGAAGCCGAACTTACACTGGTTTACAATTTATTCTTCTTCACGATAATATGCAATAACGAGCAGTACCTACTCGTGCACTGTAAAAATTTATTGTGTGAATTATGTTTATGTTTATTAAAATATGTATTAATTACTCCAGCGCCAGGTTAAAGATGGATCTCAAAGCAAAAAAAAACAAGAAAATAATAATGTTCCTGTTACAATGTAAAAATCTCTGGTTACAAGGATAAAAAAGCGATTCGTACCCCCCCCCCCCGTTGTACCGAAAATAGCTCAAATGAGGGCCGAAAGAGTTACAAGCACTTTTAATTAGATCCAAAGTTTTCTACGAGAAATCAGAGGATTTTCTATATAGACCAGAAATTTTAACTTCACTTTACTCAAAATTACAATTTTAAAGTTGGTGTGCACGATTACACAAAAACTAAAACAGCAATCAAAGACAATTAAATTCTATCGCCGATGAACCTAAAAAATTAATAATTTTATTAAGTTAAAATAATGGTTGAAACAATGAAACCAAAATTACGCTGTAAATCTCAATTTTTGTTTTTCGTTTTCATTATTTTTACATAAAATATTTCATCATAAATTTTGTATTTATGTTTCAGTTGAGAATTTGAGGTACAATTGTGCACAATTTCCAAGTCCGAACTGTACGGACTTGGACAGTAAGTTATTATTCTTAAACACTATTAAAATTATTATGTTAAAAAAAAACGATTCAATATAAAATAAAAATATATTCTATCAAAGAGAAAATCGGTTCACATTACAAAGGCTTGCTTTTTGGCTTGGTTTTTCCAAAAGCCAGGGCCCCTCTGCCTCCCCTTGGCGACGCCCATGTCTAGATATTAGAATAAATTATAGTATATTATACATAAAATACATTTTTAAATAAAGATTTGTATTATTGTTTTAGCTACTTAAAAAAACGAAAATCTGCCCATTTTTAAAACTTTGATGGTGTATGATATTGACTGTGAACCGAAACTAGTAATTTGCACTAATCCACTTTCTCATTGAATCATATCTTAAAATAAAGATAATTTTATTGCAAACACGATGGTGTAGGGTTGCCTGCAAAAAGTCAGTCATGAATCATGGTGAATGAATGAATGTAATAAAATTGTTTGGATTGCACCCCAAACGGTGTTGATTTTCAGTGGACTGTATGATGATATTAGGCTAGGCACTTTATTAAAATAAGTATTTATTTTAATGCTGTTATGTACACAGAAAAGAAACTTTTGTTACAACAATGTCTTCAAGCGTCCAAACACTTGTAAGTTGAGTGACATACTGATGAGACGAGCATGCGCTGCGCCGATATGAACTAACAATTATACGAGGTCCGCTCACAATTCTTTTATACATAGTAAAAATAATACTAAATCTGAACATACCCCCGGCCTTGAAATTTGAAACATTTTCAAAGATTAAATATAAATTCAAAAAAAAAGCAAATTTGCAAAAGCAAGCAAACATAATTGAACATAAATGAGTTTGAAAAACACTTAAAATCTAAAAAATAACAGTAAATAAGAAAATAAGTTGGTTTAACAAAACTTAGAAACTAGAAATGAACAAGATAAACATTTGTGGAAAAAAGATATTCACAAAATAAAACAATGTTCGCACATAACGAAATAGTCGAAGAAACACTAATTTTCCGCACTAGGTAACGGGCAGATTTTCGAAAATGCTCGTTTGATGATACCATTTGCTGTTTGTAGTGTTGCCACACGGTTGACACCATCGGAGCCAGGATGTAGCGAAATTACTCTTCCCATGAGCCATTTCAAAGGAGGTGAGGTTTCCTTGATCAGGACCAAAGCACCAGCAGATAAATCGGAGTGATGTAGCTTCCATTTTACTCTTTGCTGCAACTCTGAAACATACTCTTTACTCCATCGTGTCCAAAGATGCTGTTGAAATCCTTGAATTCTTTGGAAGGCGTCGAGACGATTTTCAGCAATAAGACTGACGTCTGGATCGGGTAATGCGGTCATAGAACGTCCAATTAAGAAATGACCTGGTGTCAGCGGCTGTAAATCACTTGGATCGGAAGTTAAGGGAGCAAGGGGTCTGGAGTTAAGGATGGACTCTACTTGATATAACAAAGTACATAGCTCTTCATAAACCAAGACTTGCTCGCCTATTACTCGTTTGAGATGAAATTTGCATGACTTAACGCCTGCTTCCCATAGACCGCCAAAATGTGGACTATGAGCTGGTATAAAATGCCAGTGTATTCCTTCGCAAGCAACAATTTCTGGAATTGACGATTCCTGTTTTTTAAGAAATTTGCCCAGTTGAAGCAGTTCATTGTTCGCGCCTACAAAGTTAGTACCATTGTCTGAGTAAACATGAGTCGGTTTGCCGCGTCGGGCGACAAAACGTCGAAATGACATTATGAAATGTTCCGTAGATAGACTTGTTACAAGTTCGAGATGAACTGCCTTGGTAGCAAAACAAACATAAATGCACAGATAAGCCTTTGTGGTTTTAGATCCACGACCTTTTCGATCCTTTATATTTATTGGACCGGCGTAATCGATACCGACATGCTGGAAAGGAAATGATTTTTCAGCACGAGCTGGAGGTAAATTTCCCATAATCGGTCTAGTAATTGAAGAAGAAAATCTAAAACATTTCACACATTTGTGAACTACTGATTTGACTAAATTCCTTCCAGCTGTAATCCAAAATTTATCACGTAAGCTAGCTAAAAGAAGCTGCGGACCGGCATGAAACATTTTAAGATGTTCACGAGTGACAATAAGTTTCGATAAGGGATGTTTCCCATCGATTAAGAGAGGGTGTCTCTTGTCGTAAGCGTATTTAGTATTGTGGAGTCTTCCACCTACACGAATTAAACCTTGGTCATCAATGAAAGGGTTTAATCCAATTAAAGAAGATGATTTCTTCACAGGCATTCCTTCAGAAAGTAATTTCAACTCATCACCAAAGGTATCCGATTGCGAAATTTTAATTAATTTATGCAATGAATTAGTGAGTTCCTTGGGAGTCAAAAACCCATAAATTTTGTTGTGTTTAGAGATTAGGCAATTATTCTTAAATCGCAAGCAAAACGCGATTGCTCTTTCGAGTCGATTTAAGTTCGAGTAGTTGTTAAACTGAAATGATTCTTGTTTTCTGACAACAAGAGCCTTCATTTCCTTTTTTAGATCAGGAAGCTTTGGAAGACAAAAACTAGGATTTGGCCAAAAAGCTTCTTCCTTTTGTAGCCAACATGGCCCGTTCCACCACAATGTGGAGTTCTTTAAGATTTGAGGAGCTGCTCCTCTCGACAACAAATCCGCTGGATTCGCTTTCGTTGGCACATGCCTCCAGATGGCATTCTCAGTTAAATTTTGAATATCCGCAACTCGATTGCAAACGAAAGTTTTCAAAAGATTCGGACTGGTCTTCAACCACCCTAGAACGATGGTTGAATCGCACCACAAGTAACAAGAGAAATGTTGCAAGTTTACCGCCTTTAAAACTGTTTTTAATAATTTACTTAACAATAATGCTCCACAGAGCTCAAGTTTCGGAATAGTTGTGGGTTTTAAAGGTGCAACCCTTGATTTTGAGCATAACAAATTTGTGTAAATTTGATTTTCTGTATTTATTGAACGAATGTAAATGCAAGCACCGTAACCTTCAGTACTTGCGTCACAAAACCCATGAATTTGAATGGAAGTTGGGTTTACACACGTGACGTGCCTCGGTATTTTTAGATCTTTAAGATCTAAAAGTTCTGACCTGTACAAGATCCATCGTTTTTCCATATCGATAGGAATAGGATCGTCCCAATTTAATTTTTCAAGCCAAAGTTTTTGCATAAAAACTTTAGCCACGAACGTACATGGCGTAAATAATCCCAAAGGATCGAAAATCTGAGATATTTCAGAAAGCATTTGTCTCTTAGTAATTTTAGGAGACGCCGTATCAGATATAGAAACCATAAAGTGATCAGTTTGAAATAACCACGTGAGGCCTAGAGTGCTTGATTGCTCATGGTCCCCAATGACTAAAATACCAGGATGTACATCCGAGTCAGGTATGCTTTTTAGTACCTCTGGATTATTAGAAATCCACTTTCTAAGTTTAAAGCAACCTGAATTTAGAACCGTTGAAATTTGTTCGCAAATTTCGCGCGCAGCTTCTATAGTAGAAGCACCAGAAAGTAAATCGTCCACGTAAAAGTCGCGTTTGATTATTTCAGCTATTTTAGGTAATTTTTCCTCGCATTCTACACCTAATTGTTTGAGAGAGCGAATGGCAAGATATGAGGCGGAAGCCGTTCCGTAAGTTACCGTATTTAAGTCGTAATGTTCTATGGGGCTTGTCTGCGCGAACCTCCATAAAATGCGTTGTAGAGGCCGTTGACTTGGCTCTACTTCTACCTGACGATACATCTTTTCTATATCAGCAGATATAGCATAAGTGTGCTGCCTAAAGCGAATTAAAATCGTAAATAGATCTTCTTGTACTGTGGGACCAATCATTTGAATGCTGTTCAAAGATTTCCCTGTCGTTGTTGGCGAAGAACCGTTGAAGACTACCCGGAGCTTGGTTGTCAAGCTGTTTGACTTGTGAACCCCGTGGTGTGGAAGATAGTAAGAAGGTATAACTGTTGTATCAGATAAAGACATATGACCTAAATCTAGATATTCCTTCATAAAATTTCGGTAATCTTCTTGAAGTTTGGGATTGGCTTGCAATCGACGTTCTAACGCAAGAAATTGTTTTTGTGCTGTAAAAAGAGAGTCGCCCAGAACTATCGGTTGTTCCTTTAATGGGATTGTCACTACAAAACGTCCCTCTGAATTTCTATTTGTATTATTTATGAAATGCGATTCACAAATATTTTCCTCGGAAGAGAAAACCTTTTCTGTTGGGTAACTGTCTAGTTCCCAAAATCTGGTTATTTGATCTTGAAGATCAATAGTAGTGTTGACATGGCATTGCACTTGGCTGCCTTCGTTAGAACTAGTTGGACCAGCGATAATCCAACCTAGCTGAGTTTCCTGCAATATAGGAAGGTTGTGACCTAAATTGATTTTTCTATTGCAAAGAAGCTCGAAGAATGTGGGAGAACCTACCAAGAGATCAATTTTCCCCGGTATATTGAATCGAGAATCAGATAAACGAATGTTACTAGGTATTTGAAAACTATCCCTCTTTAGGTTGAAGCTTGGTATGCTTCCAGTTATTTCATTAATAATTAAACAAGAAAGTTTAATTTTGAAATTGTTATTGTGAGCAATCAGCTCGAGTTCACACTTCGACTTTACATGTGTGTTTGAGTTACTTAAACCTGTTATTGAAATATTTGCACCTTGAGTGGGCAACCTTAATCTTTGACAAACATCGGTGCGAATGAAGTTTGACTGTGAGCCAGAATCGAGTAAGATTCTAACCGATTGGTAGATTCCAGATGCATCTAGAATCTTAGCAGAAGCAGTAGGTAATAAAACTTGTGAGGCAGTGGCGCAGAAAGCTGATATCGTTTGAATAGGCTCATCCTCGGTAGCAACAGTTGAGACATTTGCTACAGGTGTAGAAACCTTCACCTTTTGCACAGGTGCATGAAGAAGCGTATGATGCCTTGACCTACACGTTTTACAAGTATACTTCGATTTGCATTGAAATTTTAAGTGACCCTTAGATAAACAGTTAAAACATAATTTTAATTCCTGTACCTTGTCTGCTCTTGCTTGAGCACTAAGGGCTATGAATTTGTCACATTGGTTGAGGTAATGATTTTCCTCACACAATGAGCATGACAAAAATCCAGCCACGTATGACTTTGCCTTGAATGCAATTTTGTTACTATTTGCCACCGATGGCGTTGTCTGTATTTTCTCAATTGTTTCTAAAAGATTTGAATGCGATGTTAGAAATTCTTTGAATTCATCTAGAGAAGGCAAAATTGAGATACCTTTATTAAATGTTTTTTGCCACTCTGTAGCACTATTAATATGCAATTTGCTAGAGACTAAATAGACAATTAAACACTCAAATAGTTGCTCACTTGTTGCCATTGATTTGGCGGCAGATACGTGCTTCGATAAAGAATCATTGATTTTTCTCAATGACTGAGAAGATTCCTTCCTTTGAGCGTCCAGCTCGATAATATAGTTCAAGTGATTTTTTATTATTAATTTCGGCTGATCGTAACGTGCAGATAACGCTTTAAAAGCGACCTCGTAATTCGCAGCAGTGAAATCTAGCGATCCGATAACCGCATTGGCCTCTCCGGTGAGACTTGCTTTCAGATAATGCAATTTTTGAACTTCGTTTAGAGTGTCATTTTCATGAACAAGGCTTTGAAAGATTGCCTTGAATTCTAACCACGAATCTATGCTTCCGCTAAACTTAATTAAATTGATTTTAGGCAAGTTAATGTAATGCCTTGCATTGTTATTGCTAACATTTGTACTTGTGCTGCTGTTAGCTGCACTGTGATTGCTATGATTACTAGCCACAGACGGACTTCTGGTTTGACCACCTGTACCAGGTAAACGTAAGTCTTCGATTGACCCTTGCGTGAATCTTTTTACGATGCCTTTTGCTAGGTAAATTTGTTCAAAATATAAATTTTCAAACTGTGCCATGATTTCATCCTCTGCTTCGCTATCAAGACAATTGAAGGAAATTTGACTTTGTAATATTTCGAATTTAGGTAAAATGCTAGAAATTATATCAAGTCTACCTTTAATTTCGTTAATTTGATCTGATGTAAGTATCAGATTATCACTACTAATTGACTCTTGCGTTTTTGTAAGAAACGTTTTGAATCGCGTCAACTGTGCTTTTAAAACACCTCGTTCGTGCTTTAAGTTTTCCATTGAAAATGGATGAATTGCAAGCTAATTTGAAATTAACACAAATAATATTAACGTTATTTATATTTATCGAGTAATAGGCGATTATCTTGGCCCGTAATGTTTCACTAATGTAAATTGACATATGCATGCAAAGACACAAAAGTTAGGAATTTTTAGATAAGAAAGGATTTGTTTACCAAGTAGTTGAGATGCTTTCAAATTGGCGGCGTTGTCGTCACCCGCTCCGAATTGACTTTGTGCTACAATGGCTGCTTTCTTGGCGCGAAATGTAGCGTCCCTTTTCTTATCGCTTTTCTTGGTGACGTACCCCAAGTGGTAATGTGCTTCGAATGTTGACTACGTACCCCAACTAGGTATTTCTTCTATGTAGATATATTGGATTGCACCCCAATCGGTGTTAATTGCTACTTGCTGGTTTCTTATCCGTGTCGAAGGATCAATGTTTGGATTGCACCCCAAACGGTGTTGATTTTCAGTGGACTGTATGATGATATTAGGCTAGGCACTTTATTAAAATAAGTATTTATTTTAATGCTGTTATGTACACAGAAAAGAAACTTTTGTTACAACAATGTCTTCAAGCGTCCAAACACTTGTAAGTTGAGTGACATACTGATGAGACGAGCATGCGCTGCGCCGATATGAACTAACAATTATACGAGGTCCGCTCACAATTCTTTTATACATAGTAAAAATAATACTAAATCTGAACAAAAATCGTTAATCGAAAATAGGCGTAGGAACTTCATATATTATAATAAGTTCGCACAATGTTTCTCTGTCGCGCATCATCTTTGCTCGCTGCAATTTTGAAATTTCAAAGCCAGGCAACCGTGATTCATTACAGATTTTTTGCAGGCAACCCTACACCATCGTGTTTGCAATAAAATTATCTTTATTTTAAGGTATGATTCAATGAGAAAGTGGATTAGTGCAAACATGGGCGTCACCAACGGGGGGCAGAGGGGGGCTACAGCCCCCCCTGGCTTTTGGAAAAACATATAATATTTAATTTAACAATTGCAATATAAAAATCCTAAGAAATAGGCAAGCCTTTGTAATGTGACCGATTTTCTCTTTGATAGAATATATTTTTATTATATATTGAATCGTTTTTTTCTAACATAATAAATTTTAATAGTGTTTAAAAAAATTTGCCCCCCCCCCTGCAATTTTTGGAAGCGACGCCCATGAGTGCAAATTACTAGTTTTGGTTCACAGTCAATATCAGGCAACCCGATGCTAGGGACCACAAAAAGTTAAGCAACTTAATTTTTGCATGATCCTTATGCTTCATACTTTCGATTAATATTAAATTCGTTTGGTTAGCAAGTCAGGGAAATATTAAAAAAAATTAATTACAGTATTTTTAATTATGGGTAAAAAGGTAAAAAAGCCATATTTTCATGATTTATATATGTTACGGTCAATGATGACAATTCGGCCATTAACGTTAATGGCCGGACAATAACGTCAATGACCAGCTTAGTTGGACATTGACGTCATTGACCGGCCATTGACGTCAATGACCATGCATTTTGGGCAATGTTGACATTTAAAATTTAATGTGTGGTTTTTACATCATTGTCCGGGCAATGACGTCAATGCCCAATACAGGGTGGGCAATGATGATATTATTATTCTATAGATTCTATTTGAAAATAATATATTAAATGTGCCTTTGAAATTAATACTAGTTATTAAGGGATACTGAAAAGTTAATTTTGTTAGAAAATATTAGAGATACTACCAAAAAAATGAGATTACTCTTAGACAAGCAGCAGCTGAAAGCAGTGTTTTAGGAGGCCACGGTTACAAGCGTTGTCATTGCAAGGCTGGATGTAAAAACAATAAATGTGCGTGTCTTGCAAGCAATCAAATTTTGCAATTCTAAGTGCCATGGGTCACTCCCGTGCCAGAATAAAAATGATTAATTTAAAAAATTTTATTTCTTTATTTTTGTTAATAAATGATTATATTATTATATTATAATACAATGAATACAACATATTATGTACGTAAATATCACTTGCCAGTTGGCTGTCAGATTTAAATTGCCATTTTGCTGTTCTTTATAGTAATTATTCTATAATATCATCATTGTCCAATCCATTTTGGCCATTAACGTCATTGACCGGCTATAGACGTAAATATTACAATCAAATGAACATATTTACATCATTGCTCACCGTTAACGGGCGATGACGTCAATGGCCGGTCAATGACGTTAATGGCCAGCATAAATGGGCATTGACGTCATTGCCCGGCCATTGACGTCAATGCCCAATTTACGTTATTGACCGTAACATATACACGTTATAGTATAACATTTGAAGTATCCTTCAAAAAATTTTCAATTCAAAATATTGATAAATAAGTCCGTGACAACGAATTTCTAGAGGCGCCTCGAAAAAATGTTGTAATGCGGTGAACATCATAACTCGATACCGGATCATCTTAAACAAAAAAGTCAAAATGAATTTGAAAGGTGATATGTTTTCCTAGGTAGTCAGAAAGAGTTTTTTTGTTTTTTCGGATTTTTTTACTTTTGGCATCATTTTGAAGTGAAAAACACGATTTTCGCTAAAACATTTCGGTGAATTTGTTATTATAAAATGGAAAAAAAATGGTCAAAAAATAAAAAACTCTTTCTGACTACCTGGGGAAACATATCACCTTTCAAACGCATATCGACTTTTTTGTTTCAGATGGTCCGGTATCGAGTTATGAAGTTCACCGCATAACAACTTTTTTTTTCAAAGCGCATCGGGAAATTCGCTTTCACGGACTTATTTATTGATATTTTTAATTGAAAATTTTTTCAAAGATACTTCAGATATTACACTATAACGTGTATATGAAATAAATAAACCAAAATTGTTCATATCTCAAAACAAAAAATCATGAAAATATGCCTTTTTATTCACCTTTACCCCACCCCCTTAAGGATGGTCTGGACCATATTTTATTAGGCAACCCATGCGCGATATATTTATTACCATATTATGTTTGATAAAAAATACTTTTCATCCGGTAAACAGATCGGTGCAAAACGACCTTACTTCGGAGTAAATAAATTAATAATAAATAATAAATAACTAATAAATTAGTAATAAATTCCATTGGTTTGTTTAAATAAACGGTTCGTTAAATTTTTTTACGAACGTTTGTGAATATGGGTGTGAATCTAAAATACCTGTCGACCAAAAGCAGGAGTTGGCGAAATGCATTTTCATTTAATTAGGTTAACTCGAAGCTGTTTTAATATTACAAGTTAAATTAATTTATTATGTAGAAATTATTTTTAATATGGTTTATAATAATTATTACTTATCAACATGTGAAAATATTGTAAAAGTTCTTTTACATGTTAGAAAAGTTATGTTAGAAGAATTCTTCTGTCGCAAACTAATTCAACTCATTTGCAGTTTTTATCTAATATGCTTAACAAGTTTTTCAATTATTAATTTTTTTTTTACTTAATTTTTACTAAATTATTTTGAACTAGAATTTTTCAAAAATTATTTTTTACATTATTATATATATACTTTACCTACAGTGTTTTATCTATTATTTTCTAATATGCAATTTTTTAATTTTAATTTAAATAAATTTGGGTAATTTTGCATTTTCTTAGTTCTAAAATTGTATATGTTATATAATATAGTGCATATCTACATATATACAAAGAATGCAGTTCGATTCTAACTTATATATGTAGAATGTATTACTTTACTTATATGTATATATATAGATAGTATTGAGAAAAACTTAAGCATTTATTTTAATAACTGTTTACTTTCTCTAATACAAACAACACTAAACAAAAATTAAAAATTTACTAATAAGTCAATACTTTTTATGTAAAGCATTTGCAATTATAATATTTTTATTGTGACAGGAAATATATCACGTATTTTTCACACACGCAAGGGTCATAGCAAATAGTGGAAACTTTAAAACGTTTGAAAATAAAAGTCAATGCTTTTAATGTTAAACAATTTTCTAGTAAATTAGTTCGTGCCAATTTCTATTTCTATTGTAAGATCGTTATTATTTGTTGCATTTAGTGCGCTTTAGCAAACCAAAACAATATGTTTCGTTGACCCTTGTTGCCCTGAACTTCATCGATCTTTGGCTATCTAAACAAATTTATATAGATTTCAGTGAACTTTAATTATCGATGTTGTGAAAACTGCATTTCTTAATAAAGGAGATTGGCTTTTAAAAACCTGTGGCTGCGAAGTGAAATTCTGAAGTATTGTGCATTTTAAAAATATTTAGCTATATTTGTACCACGTATTGAGGACTCGGTTTTAGATTTACGTGATTAAACTCCTTATTAAAATTATTTGTAATAAATGAACCTTGAGCTTAACATTACAATTGAAATAATACTATGTCGGCAACAACTCATATAATGCTCGATGGAGCTCGTTTCACAACAACTTTTGTCTAAAATATTTATACCGAAGAAAATCATCGTGCATTTATTGATTTAATTAGTTCAAAATAAAGAGGCGATTGCAACTGGCAGATGTGGTTACAGTTAATAAATAATTAAACTTTTAGATAGAAAATCTCAGTTTATTACTTATTCAGAAAATTGTTGGTTGAGTAGAAACACTTAAATACGTAGAGCACGTCGACATCAATGTTTGCTAGATATCAATGATGCGAAACGAACATTCCTCCGTGAATGTCCTGCTTGATGATTTGTAGTGCAACCAAAATTTATTAATTTAAGTTTAACCAAATTTGATGGTTTTATTTGATATTTAGAAAGCATAACTTTTAATAATAAACATTAAAACATCAAAACAAAAAAAAATTCAAGAAAGGAATAATCACGCAAAATTTAATTATATTTTCAATATAACTCATGATTTACTCCTTATTATTTAATTAATATGTATATTAAATTCTAAAAATTTTTTTATAGCTTACAAGAAAATTAGAAACAATTTATTTTAATTTTCTCTTGGCATTATGATATCCATGTATTTATTACATTTGTAAGTACAAACGATTACATTATTACTATAATATGTACTTTGGTTTTTAATAATTGTAATTTGTTTACGTTCAGTGAGGAAGTACCAAACTAGTGACTAGTAATTCAGTCTTGCGGGTTTCTCCCGATTGAATTGAATAATATTGAAATTTATTTTATTATTAAATTATTATATTGATAATATGTATTACCTATAATAATACAATCAATTGAAAATATATAATATAATAATATATCACAAACAAACGGGGGGACCTGTCACAACTTCATATTTGAAATTAGAGTTTGCAAATTGTAATATATTATTAGTTTTTCATATAAATATTAGCATAATATCCATTTGTAAATATGTTTAACTTATTAATACTTATATTTAGAATTTACTACGTATTGCAAGGCGGAAGTGCACTTCGCAAGAGAGTTCGTCTGTCTCGGAGTTAAGCTTAAAATATAAAATACATTTCGAGTACGTAAGCCAAGAGACAAAATTAAGGTTAGTGGCCACTGGAAACTTTTCACACAAATTTAATTATCTAGTTTCAATATACACATTTCTCCACTTGTTTTCAAAAAAAAAAAGAAAACCCTAATCAAATAAAGCATTCTATTTTTTTAAAATTATTATAAAGCCGTTAATCAATATATAATTTACAACGAAGTAATGAATAAAATCGTAAAGTTTATGATTATTTTAAAATTGTATTGTATTGTAAAAGTTAATTTATAAATTGATATATTGCTAATAAAAAAAATTAGTGGTTAAACACTCTTATAATCGGATTTACTTTGACTATTAGATTGTTAGGCTGTATACTGATATTATTTTTTTTAAATAAATTGTTTATTATAATTTTTCTTTATCACTCTTTTTTTATACCACAGCATAATAGCTTCAAAAAATTTTATGATTTATTTAAAAGCCTGTTTTGTGTTTAACAAAATGCTAACAAAATATGCATTGTTGGCTGCTCCTTTACTACAATAATTAAAATTTTAACCACATTTAACAGGGCCAAAATCGTAAAATATTTAATGTTTTTAGATAATTAAAATTTTTAGTTGTGGTAAAAACTTAAATTAACTGTTTAAAAATAAAGAGTACTTACTTTTTTTAAAAGCATATTTATGGTATATCTATAAACTTTATAATTAATTAATTTTTTGAATTGTATGAAAATGTTCTTATTTGGGATAATCAAATAGAAGTCCATGCCATACTTTATATATTTGACTATACTAAATTAGAGAGCAAAAGTATACGAAACCATTTCATTATCGTCTCCTTGATGATCTCTACAATCAAATAACCTGTTGTTATCCTTATTCGATATATTAAAAAGTGGAAAGCAATACGGTTCACTAAATTAATAATTAAACTTAATTAACTTGCCATTGAAGGTTCTTATTGTCAAAAAAATAACCATTGTTACATTTATAGGTTAATCTTCTATAGCAGACAAAATTGTAAGCAATCTATTTTAAATTAGGCAATAATAAAAAAAAGTCAGGATGTGTATAAAAAGCTGTAACAAATAATACTTGCTAATCTTCTTACAATTTATACAATACTGTGATTCTACAATGAAAACTATTTATAATTGCTTAAACATGTCGTGAAGATTTAAGAAGTAACAGTTTCTGCACAGTTATAAACACTCATTGTAAAATGTTATAAGTAAACAGACAACAAAATTGTAGAGTAGTAGAACTAATCACAAATATTAATGCTTTAATCATGATTTATTGAATACTAGAATTACAAAACATGAACCTATTTCTCAATAAAAAAAAATTGATTTCAAATTTTAGGGTACATCAGTTGCTTTCTAAATATCTTTTGGTAACGTATAAGCAGCTAAGATTAAGCTAACGTGTCTTAGAAGTATGTGAAATCAAATATTTATTAACTACCTTCTTCCTTATTGCTTGGTGAAGTAGTAATTATTAAAATAATACAATCTTTATCTAAACTACTTTTTGTTAATTTTAAAATTTTACTATAAATTGTACGGATATGTAGTGGTAACTATATTAAGACTAGTATAACTCGGTTTAATAACTCATTCATTAATAACTAGAGAAAACTTAAAAAATTAGGTTAACTATGTTTATTTCTTAATAATTTAATTAGTCGAAAATGATAGGAACCGCAACCGAAGGAACCAAAATCTTGGTTTCTCATATTAGGAATGTACTTTGTCTGATAGTTTAGTAATATCGTTGCTATCAAATGTTATATTATTTTTTCTCCAGGATATTTAAAATTCGTATTAGTAAATACTTCTACTTATTTATCGTCCCTCATAGGAGGAAAAACTGACACTTTTACGCCTGTTCGAACGAAGAATATAATTATGTCACCAATACTTGCAGTGTACTATGTATACCAGGAAAGGTGTGTTTGTATACTTTCTGATATTAATGATTTATAAAAGCAGATTTGCATTAGAGGGTCTGTTAAAATTAAAATTAAAAATCAATGGTTGTGATGATAACGTGCTGGCGGTACAAAACTCGACAAGTGTAAAGCTTGAAACACACTTATGTACATTGGGCACACCTTCTTGTGTTGCTTATGGGATCATTTAAGGCAAGGTGAATAGATTATTTATGGACACGTTATTATAATTATTTTTTATTGGTCAAAAAAGAAGAATTTCATATTATGCTGGGTGTATTTACGATAATTTAAATATTTTAGACACGCCATGCAGTAAGTAGATATATCTTTTCTGATTTTTTGAAAAATTGATGCCGTATTTAAATAACTTAAAAGCAAAAGTTTTGCAAACTATGCTCACTTAAGACATAATTATTACGTAAATGAAAAAAGATGCCACAGTTTGCAGCAGCAACTAGTATTATTATGAGAAAATATACTAAAATGAAGAGCGTGACTATCTATATCAAGATTTTCGCACGACTTATATCTTACTTTTATAATTACCGGTTTTTGAAACGCATATACATATACAATAATTTACTTTTACCATCGATGACTTTTACTAACTATCGATATTGTTTTAAATTTGAAAACAGTTTCGTTTAGATTTCATTTAAGCTTGTTGCCTCGACCATTATAAGCTTTATGCTTGATCAATATTTCTATTTAAAGAACAGCTGTTTGAAAAAATGACAATAAAATTGAAAATTATATATTTTCTTTACTATCACTTATATTAATGCTTCACTAATTAGTACACAATATCCGACGGCAAGACCGTCTCTCCTTTTATAAATATTAATTTAATATTATTAAAATATAAA
Organism: Cantharis flavilabris; assembly: GCA_949152465.1. Taxonomy (NCBI): domain Eukaryota; kingdom Metazoa; phylum Arthropoda; class Insecta; order Coleoptera; family Cantharidae; genus Cantharis; species Cantharis flavilabris. The sequence continues at coordinate 61,313,668 of OX424435.1, forward strand.
AGGCTAATGATTATTTTCCTTATTTTACAGCGGTACGAGGTACGAAAGAGAATTTTTTGCATACAATCTATAATTGTACCAAGATGAATTTAGCCATGACAACTTGGATAGTAAAAAAAATTTTCTTTCATGTTAACAAAGTTTATTTTTAAAACCATTAAATTGAAAAGATGAAATGTTAAAAAATTTTAATTAACTTTACTTTCGATGATCAATTTTTTTGTACAATTAAATACCTATAAATAACACACTGAATGCAGAAACCACTAATCTAAGTTAGAATTCAATGTTACGAACTCTATACTTTACAATAAAGGAATAGAAAGTATACACCTTTTTTTATATTGAGTAACATAACGCTGCTATTGAACTTGGAACATTTCTAAAAAATGAAGTAATTACCTACAAAATATAATTGCCCCAAAAAGATATTATTATAATGCAAGAATATACGTCATGATTATAAAGCGCAATGTCACGGCAACCCAAATGTAATGTGATGTGTAACGAGACATGAACTAAATCTTATTCGTTTAGCTTTGGCTTTAGATGGCCACAGAAAAATATATAATTACAGCAGACCAACTTTTGAAGATTTCTTGTTGTTGGCGCAGAGTACTTTTGGTTGGTTATTTGTAGCACATAAAAGAGCCGTTGTTTTTAAAATATGTTCATATATAAAACTGTGCTAGTATAATATTTTACGGATCATGAACACTTTATAACCGATTTTTACGTCGAGATGAGAGTAACTAATAATTATCGTGCATTTTACCGTTTGTGCAGTTACGAGTAGCCACATTTTGTTTTGTTTTATTAAACATCTAATAATATTTAATAACATTACTATTCAATAAATACTTAAAATATAGGGTACGTGGTATATATATGACCAATAAAACACTACTCGCAGGATATAAAAATATTGCTTTATTGCTTCCTAGTTTGTTTAATCATCAGCTATAATATCACAGTAGTATTATATTATCACCGATGATATTTACGAGTTGAAATCGAGCTGTAGATTCAGAGTCCTAAAGGCGAGTTCAATATCTTCGATTATTAATCATAACACGTGTTAACGAGAGAATAATACAGAAAATAAGAACTGCGTTTACACGAAAAGAAACTTATTATTTTTTTCTTTATTTGCAATACAATGCTTTATTTATTATTAAATACACTCTTCTTTCTTTTTCAATTGCTTTACCATCAAAATCGACCAGATTTTCGTAAGAAATATTTATACGACATTCTCACAATCCTATAATCAACTGTTAAATCCAATAGATGAAATTTAAAATTTAAATACTTAAATAAGTGAAAATTAAATTTATAAGGTAATTCTGTGGTCGGCACTTAAAAGGTCATAAGTATACATTGAATCCCCTATGTACTTATGACCTTTTAAGTGCCGACCACAGAATTATCCCATTACTCCCCCCTGTACAGAAATTTGCAAGGGTCCTATTCATTTAGGATATTTTAACTTGGAAAGTTTTCAAACTCTGAGTTTGAGTAAAATAATTATGTATTGAAACTGATATAATAATTACTATGTGGAATGTGGAAGTCATGCTTTGGAGTTAAGCTTGTGATTTGTTATTTTTTATTGTTATCTTTGTTATTATTAATATAGCAATATGTGTATTTATTGAAATTAGTTTCACCGCTGCATAAATAAATAAATTCCTCCGGAGGAATTCTTTCTATGTCAAAGTTATTTCTAAATTAATTGCGTTAAGATTAACATTACTTTTACCAACATAAAAAAGCGAATCTTGAAGTTTCACAATTGGAGCACAAAACCAAATTTTATAACGTTTGAAATTTTGAAAAATGATAAATTGTTTTATCAAGAGCCAATTTATAATATTTAATGGTGAGTTTGTACGATTAACACAGAGGTGCTACAATACATACATTTGCTCCGAATAAAAATGTTCTATTCTCCTAAAATTTAAAAGTTTTAATTGAAATTACTTGAATAGCTTCTTTCTGATTTGCAATTATTTATTATATTAAAACAATATCTAAAATTGTATAATATTTTACCAGCAAAATTGATTTTATTTTACATTACCGTTATATTGAAGTAATTTCTAAATTTGAAAGCGTCAGAATTTTTATGTCTTTTCAGTGTCAAATTTAAAAGACTATCAAGCTAATTAAACATCACAATACAAATCAAATCATTATCTTCCACTTTCAATGGTTGGTTATTACGTTTTTCCTATATTTTGATTTTTGAGAAAGATCTGATATTTTATTGTGGTTGATTTTTAAATTTTAATTTATAATTATGAGATCTATCAGTGTTTATGCTTTATTTCGGTCAAGAAACTAATCAGGTACATTATGCATAGTAGTTGAAGTAATTGTAATTTCAAAAAGTGAACAAAATTATTGCTAATAATATTAAAAACTTCAATATAACAAGTTAATTCAAATAATAAAATAGATATTATATTAACTTGAGCTTTCAGCGACAGTTATAGCTTTCGTCTGAAATGTATTTATAAACATAATAAATTACATGATAATTACATAAATTATATTATATTAGAATTAAGTTTTTCCTATTTTGACGGAAACTCATTACCTATAGGTTGTTCCTTAACTCACCATCATTTTTAAGATTTTGGATCTTAGATCGTAATCAAACTACAATGCGCTTTTTTGGTTTCCACTTAACTTTATTATAATTGAGGGGTCTAGAAGTAAAAGGGTTTAAGTGCACTTTTTGAAACTAACAAATCTAAGTACAAAATATCATATCTAAAGGGTATTCGTCTTTCTTTTTTTATAATATTTTTTTGCCTTGAAATAAAACAAAATTATTAACATAGTTCTTTAAACATATTCCTGAAATTTTGAATTTCATAACTTTAAAGCAATTTATCTTGGAACTACTAAAAATGCACTTGAACCCTTTTACTTCTAGGCCCCATACATTTATATATACATTTCTGACGAAAGTGACAACGGTCGCTGAAAATTATTATATAATAATCTATTTTATTATTTGAATTAACCTGTTATATTGAAGTTTCTAATATTATTAATTCTCACAGGTTAAGATTGTTATATATTATTTTGGATTGGATGTGGAAGGCAAACCGAAGTTCGCATGCACTCGGGCCACAAAAGGGGCCCGTTATGCTACCGATTTATATACTATTTAAAATAATTATTTTTTATTTATTATTATTTTTAATAAACTCAACAAAACAACAAAATTAAAAATGGTTGAGTATTATAATCCTGTGTCATTTTGAAGGTCCATGAAGTAAGCTATATATTATCCGAACATTAATGAAATCAATAAATTAAATAACATTTGTACCATTCTTTATCCGATATTTGGTACTTTTTTGAGAATGTGGAAGTGCTGGAGTTAATCTAATCTAAAGTAAAAGTCTTCGAGTTTCCGTTTCTCTATCCATCAGCATTGACCAGATGGTAAGGTATAACTAAAAAATCTTCTTAAAAGATATTAGGTGCAGCAGTAGGCAAAAAAGCGACTGGAGGATGATGATTACATGCGTATCATACGGTAGGACATATTAGCCATAAACCTAATTATACCAAATTTACCTCCAAGCTTACAGCATCAGCTATAAATGTATAAAATAATTGCATCCGCTCGCCCCCATTAGCGTTTTGATTCGCAAATGCAAAGATTGCTAATCAAACAAAGTTTTATTTTTAATCCAAAAAAGACAATATACTATTTTTCAATTTTGAAATTGACAAAACGTCAAATATGTCTTTATAGATTTTAGATAATATTATAATATTATGCCAGTATAGGTACACTCATCCGATAAACATCAATTAATGTATCGTTAATACTTCAAGTGAAGAAATCATAATACATAATACTGATCTTTTTCCAAAGTAGTCTCTTTACTCGTTAGTATATATTTAAGAATATTTTTACTACAACATTAAAAGGGAAAATTTTACCATTTAACATTTGTATTTCTCACACAAATAGATGCTAAAAGTGAAATTGAATGCAATTTAAACACTTGGCAATAACTACATTATTATAAGATAATTTTGACATAAAATTGTTTGTTTCACTAAGTTCTATTATATTTAAAATAAATAGGTACTAATGAGTTTGTAAGGTTTTAAGGAAATTTTGCATTTTCTTTATATTGCATCAAATTTATCGTTCATTAAACCTGGTTATCGAATAAATTTTAATCTCGTAAACATACAGCTTACTCAATAAAATAAATATTGAAAATGTTATACATAGTATTATTTGTTTGTTTATCACATTATATTATTTATACCTCTGTCTATATCATTTTAAAGTTGTAATTCAGTTTTAACCGTAGGTATTTACAAAGCGGTTCAATTGTCAGATATTTATGATTAGAAAAACTAGGTAAACGCTTATCAATTACAGCAGAACTGGATTTAGAAAATAAAGTTTTTTTTTTTTTATTCCGTTGCTGAAGCCGATTTAAGTTAACCGCTACATTATGGAGCTTTTTAGATTTGGAGTTTGAATTGGTACGATGAAAAACTTCCTGTTCAAGCAATAAAATTAATCAAAATGTAAACCTTTTCATTGTTGTTTATAAATAGTAATAATGAATTTATTGAAGCAAAACTTGTAAATCTTTGACATTATAAATCTTTACTTAACAATAATTTAATTATTTGCGTGATTGATTAGATAATTTATTTGACTGTTACCCAGTAAAAACATCCTTTCTAAAATAGTAATAAATCCAGGCAATACGAAAAAAACACAAAACTATGCGTTATAGGATCGATAAAGTGTATCTAATAAATTTGTTATGCAAATTTTTTAGTTGACTTATATAGCTGTCAGTTTATGTTTGCATACGCAAATTAGTTGTTAACAAAAGGCTAAAAAGTAAACTAGGCACTCAATGGCACAACTGACGCGTGCTATATAAAAATGAAATAAGAAAAAGTTTGTTTCTATTTCGGATCATAGGTTAATTTTAAGATGATAGATTGATAGTTTAACATACAATAACAATTTACTTAATTAACAAATCGAAAATGATATTCTTTCCTAGCAAGTGTTTTTAATTTGTTCTATTATATTAATATCGATAGCTTCATTTAGTTTTCTATTGGCATTCTATTTTCATATAATTAACTAGAAAAAATATTTAAATACAACATTATTATTAATATCAGATAGTATACATATGGTTTTTTTGGAAAAGTACTTGATAAATTTCTATTATTTTAAAATAAATTTAATTATTATAAAAATAAAAGCTTTGTAGTTTTAAATTAATTTTACCCACTGCTAATGTGCTACCCAGAAACACCGTGAAAATGTAGTAATGGATTTTTATGAAAAAATAATAAAAGATTCAAGCTAGTAGTCCGAATGTACCCCGCTATCTGTACTATTATACTGCCTTCAAAAATTGTTATTGTTTTTGTTTATATTTATTACTTACTTAAATATTGTTGTTGTAAATTTTCTATTTTATTTCCTATTAAATTGTGTCGTCTATGCAAACAATTTTAATTTTATGATCATCTATAAATTTTATTGCTTTTAAATTACTTCTTAATAAAATTAAGTTTGAATGTGTGAGGTATTAATTGCAAGTATTTTTATGATACACTTCGATACTAGTTCCAGGATATACCTGTATATATATACAAACTTAAAATTGTAAAGCTTAATTAGTTACTAATGGAAATACGAAATTGTTTGATAAAAAATACTGTAATTTGTGACAAAATTAAAATTTGATTAAAATATCGGAAACATAGCAAGAAAATAAATCTTATTATTTTATAGGAGACTGTAATAATATAATATATTATGTATGTTGTATGTATGTCTATATGTATGTAGGAAGAGCAAAATATATTTTTACCACAGGTAAGTATGCACTTACAATAATATTTTTGTAAGATTCTACAATATTCTAATATGGAATGGCAAAACAACTTAATTTTAACGAGGAAGTATTATACTTATGTATAATAACAATAAATCTAAATGTTATTCCATTATTAAGTTCTAGTTAATATATTGAAAAAATTTATGAATAACGAATCCACCTATTCTAGAGTGCTGGAAGTAACGTTTTCTCGAGTTAGTAGCGTTAAAAGTAATAGGCATCTTAACTTTATTACTAAATTTCCTATTACGACAATTTCTAATCAACTGGAAGTATTTTGTAAACTATTTTCTTTTCTTTTTAACATTATAAGAAAATATGTTTAAATAAAACTCTTTTTTTTATTATAAATTAAAGTATTTTTCTATGTACACCAACATTAAACTTTCTTTGACTTTGAACTTGCACCGCACCTAAAATATTACAAAGGATTGTATGTAGGCCAAGAAGATAGATGACAAGAAAACCGAACTTATTGCCACCTACTGATCACAAATTTACGTGACTCTGACTCAGTTCATTTTTACAGGTACACATAAAAGATAAGTGAATGATAAAATCATTTACTTAGGAAGATTTATTGTATTCTGACAACTTTAATATTAGTCGAGTAAATTGGTACAAACTAATTTTTATTGATGTAGATTGATTGTCTGATAAATATTGGATAAATTGATATTCGTTATTTTCTCATGCACAACATATTAACCTATCGATTGTATATTAATAGAAGTTAAAAAAAAATAATTAAAAACTACAAATTTGGCCCATGCCAATTCTAGGACTAAAAAAAATGTAATATTATAGAAATAAAATTTAATTTTTTTTTTTTGCATAATAGTCGTCAAATTTGCGGCCGTTATTTAGAAATAAATTAGAATAATAGAGATATAATAATTTAAATTACTCGATGAGGCATTCGTACGAAAGGAGTGCCCAAAACATATCATAATTCTACAAGCAAGCTATAAGCCAAACTTTTACTCTGTAATATTTTAAATTGTTAAACAATGAATGTTATCTAAAACTGTTATAATAAAAAAACGTAAGTACACACCTCGTGTTTGTACGTGTTTGTTGTAAAATATTAATTTAAAAAGTTTTATAATTAATTGCAGCTTTCACTTAATAATACATACAGCGCTGCTCTTCACTATATTGTTATGCACTAATGTGCACTTAAAATATGAAAATATATTTTAAAATACACTTGGTGTCAATAAGACAATTTTAATCACAATGTTATTTTTCGATCGAAAGTCCTTCATGCATCGATAATTTATTTTTGTAAATGGTAGGAATTAAATATTTTGTTTCAGATTTTTTCTTCAAATTCAAACTTCATTAAGGTCATTTAGAGAAACTATATTATGTATTTCTTTTTTTTATATATAATATGTTTATATCAATATTATTTTATTGAAAATAATAAGCGCTTTCACTCGAGCCAAACGATAGATGTCTTGGAGAACATACTGTTTTTAAACGTCTAAACCAAAAGCCCTTTTTTTAGGCAGCTCGTCTCGAAAATTTTTGGTACAAAATGAATATGTTATTTATTAAACCGCTTGCCATTTAGTCATTAACAACGACGCGTTTCTTTCATTTTTCTAAAAATTCTAGATCAATTAAATATATCCGTGTAGCAATTTTTGTGAAAAGAAATAGTTTTAAGCAAAAAATTTCGATGCTTTAAATTAGGGATATGAGATAATCTATGGTGGTCCACTAGCAATAAATATGTGTTGCGATTATACGACTACGAGTACATTATAATTATGGATTTGAAAGTCAAGTGTTTTCATTACAATACATCAATATTATCTCTTGTGCAAAAGCTGTGCTTTAGTTACAGAAAACACAACAATAGATTTTTTAACAGTTTTACAGACCGGTTCCTAATAAACAATACGAAATCTATTTTCAGGTAAAAAAAATATTTATTGTTTTTTCTCACTATTAGATGGTTAACTTTAAAAAAGATTATTTATAAAGAACATAAAGCTTTTCTAATCAAATAAAATAGAGTAATATTTTATTCTGAATCTAAAATTTATTCTTTAGGGTTCTGCATTACTTTCTTCTTTTAATGTAAAGTCATTTTTAATTATTTAATTTTTTTATTTTTTAGGAATTTAGTAGTTTCAGATTTATCTCAGAAAACGTGTTCAAAAAATATTGCTATTGCTCATCAGGAAACACTTCAGTGCAGTTGGTGGCTGGAAATACCATTATTATATTTATTATAAACTAATATAAGTATTTTCAAAAATAATTTAATTAATCAAAACTACTTTGGGTTGAATTGAATAACTGTTAATCGGTTTTGCATGCTCTTGTACGCATCATAGCCTTACATCATACAAATTAAAATACAAGAAAGATGTAATACTATAATGCATGTACATGTACTAATTGTGTTCAACGTTAACGCTAATAAAATTAACAAAATATAAAATCTAAATTAAAAATTAAGATCTTTATTCTCGATCTTTGTTTTCAAAATGATAGGCATTTGTGTTTTAAATTAGTTTTAATGTAAACAAGTTAATTAATAAATTATGTTAATTTTGTTGTTAATTTTATCAGTTTCTTAAAAATAAATTATTATAATATAACTTGAAGAACAATCCGCAATTATTTTCTCAACGCAAGTTATACTTTTTAAGAAATGCTCATTTAATGTCTACATTTTAACAATATTTTAATTGGTTATAAATGAAATATCTTTGGATTGATATTATTTTTATTGCAATCCGTTAGATGAGAAGCGAGAATCTTAAGAAAACACTAATTTGCTATTGTCCTCCATATATTTTGTTCAGGAATAATAATGTAACAACTACAATATTATTTAATTTGAAATTTTTAGAGCAGGGGGCAAGGGAATATTTTACATTTAGAAGCAAAAGAGTATCGAGAACAAATTTTTATGTCGAGTAGTTGTACAAAAACATTAAAATTATTCATTGGCATTATTATATTCGTCAGTCAACTGTAAATAATAATATAATCTGATGATCAATATTTATGTAGGCTTTATAATGAATATGCACGAAATGTATGTACAATTACTTGACATAAAAATTGATTGTCAGCAATCTTTTGTTTTTAAGCTCAAAAGGTTATTGTAAAATTTTAAATTTGTTTATAATATCTAGTATTATTATTTATAATTTATAATTATTCATAACAAATATGAATTTTTTTTAGAAAAAATAATATACTGAGAGACAATAATAATTATTGTGATTTGAGATTAGTTTTGTTTCATGCGCAGGCAATTTTCCGATGGTTGATCTTTGATAAGAGTTCATCCTCCATACGCTTGTGAACCAGAATGGCGCTGCGCTGTTTGTAAATTAGATTTAAAAATATTGTATGTTAGTGGAATGTAATAGCTTTAATTAAGTAAGAATCAAGGGTATTTAACTTGATGGCTGGTACCAGCCTTATCTGATTGGTTGATTTTTTGAATAATTCAATAATATTGCTAATTGAGGATATTTTGCTTTTATATTTTCTTATGTCATTTTTGTCAAAAAATAGTCAGCTGGCATGTAATTTGGTTTAATTTACTAAATTTAGGATGCTGGTAGACATTATAGTTGCCCAAAAAAACACTAATTAATTTAATTATTTGCAGCCAATTTAAATTTGGCTTAAAATTAATTTAAAAAAGAAACACAGAAACTAACTAAAAGAATTAATGTTTTCAAAGATCTTAGCTAAATTAACTTTCAACTTCTCTTATTAAGAATTTTAAGCGGAATGACCAGTCTAGAGTCTCGGGGGGTTGTAAAATGAACTTTTGGCCAACAATATGAGCCAACTTTAAGCGAGAGGATTCACAGTCGGTACATTTTTGCATTATTGGTATTCATGATTTGAAGGGCCAATCCCACCAGACCAACAAAATAGATATTTAGACAAAACTTGTTAAATTACTTCGGTAACAATTAGTTATCTTAATCTTAGTTTTGTATGAAACTCGATTTTTTTTGTTTGGTGGGATTAATCCTAGGAATGAAACGTACCGATTTTGAATAAACGCATTGCTAATTACTAGAGACCGGATTATATGCAAAACCCAAATATTCAACTAGTAATAACTTATTACTTGTTTGCACTAACGAAGCGGGACAAATGGACGCGGCTAAATGAACACGACCGAAAGGACGCGGCCAAATAGATGCAAGCTCAGAAAGACGCAATTTTTTTAAAAATTTATTCCAAAAATTATCATACTATTTTGTGTTGTATGTAAACAGGGTTCTGTATGGATTTTGCTTTATGTTATACATATTTAAATATTAAATAAAGCACGGGTAAGAGAGGTGAAGATACGTTCATTAGCTTGGTATAGGTTAGCCGAACAACATCTGACTCTAAAGTACTCGGTTCAAATCTGGGGAGTCTAAAACTTTCATATGACCGTCTTCGTGTTTCGGAGGGCATGTAAAGCCGGCGGTCGTTTTGGGTTAATGAATGCCGTTATCAACTATTAAAAACAGGGTCATAGGCATTTCCCAATCCTGATTAACGAACCGAGGAATTTTTTCTTTCAGAGAAAGAGGCTGATTGTTCTGCAGTGGATAGAAAAGGCTAAAAGGAAGAAGAGAGGTAAACGGTGATTGGTTATAATATGTAATATCTTGAGGTTGGTACACTAATTGACGAAGTTGATACCGATTGGATTGAGTATGAGATCACGACAACTCGTCTAGTCCAGTCAAGAAGTACATATAAGTAGCCAATACTTTAAATGTATAGGATTGCAAAATCCATACAATGAGATTTATTTGTATCTTGTAGCTCGTTATTGATAATCATATTTATTATAATTTATAAGTAACCAAGTGGTAGTCACCTTTCCGATCTTTTTAATGTGCGTGAAGTTAGCCCCCCTTTTGTCGAAAACTAAATTGTTTTGTTTTGTATTGTGTTGAATTCAGTTTGTATTGTTTGTATTGTAAATATTTTTTTCATTTCGCTAAGCAGAAAATTATAAATCGCGAAAAACCATTTTATGCGCTGGCCCCCCCTTTTTTGAAAATTTTGAAATTTTTTGTTTGTATTGTGTTGGATTCAATTTGTACTGTTTGTATTGTTCAAAATTAAAGTTTTAAGTTTAATATTAACCGCGTAAATCACAAAACAAAATTTAGCTCTGGCCCACTGCCTAAGCTGACTCAAAGTTTCTAAATTATTTTTGTATTTGTATGCAATTTGTTTTGTGTTGCAATGCAATTTGTATCGCAAAAATTAAATCCTTCTCTCTGGCCGTACAATCATTATTTTGTTAAATTATATATTTCAAAACAAATTTTATTTGTACAGTAATAAAATTATGTAGGTACACTACTTATCTTTATCAAAAATTATATTTCCGTGCCGAAACGGCTTGCGGTCAAACCGTTTTTGCTCCGAACCGTCCTTGCACCGAACCGGCTTGCGCTGAAACGTCCGCGTCGAAACGTCCGTCCCGAGAAGTCCCTATACCCAAGAATTTCAAATTAGTGGGACAATACAGCAACATTTCTTCTTTTTCAAGTGCCATACACTATGCAGTGCGTAGACCAGCGGTTCCCAATTAGTTTTCGCCGCGGAACCCTTGGGCGAAGTAAAAAATTTGGCAAAATTTATTTTTCGCCATTTTGAAATTCTTTTTGGCGGAACCCTTGGATTTTTTTGCGGACCCCTAAGGGTTCCGCGGAACCCCATTTGGGAACCGCTGCCTTAGAGTCCCCTGCAAAATTCGCATTCGCAACGAAACACTCCCATAAGAAAACATTAAGAGCAGTCACTGCGACTTCAGTCGCAGAGCCCCAGCCGCAGCTAAGGAATCACACCTTTAGTTGGTCATCTTAAGGTTCCTTAGCTGCGGCTGGAGCTCTGCGACTGCAGTCGCAGTGACTGCTCTCTACACTTCCTTATGATACAATCGCATTCTAAGGAAACACTCCCATAAGAAAGCATTGTTGATATAAAAGTATGGAAGATATGAATCTTTAGCTGCGGCCGGGACTCTGCGACTGAAGTCGCAGAGGATGCTCTCCATGCTTTTTTATGAGACTGTTACTTTAGAGTCCCCTGGAAAGATCGCATTCTAAGAAATCATTCCTATAAGAAAGCATGGAAAGAAGTCACTGCGACTTCAGTCGCAGAGCTCCAGCCGCAGCTGAGGAGTCACACCTTTAGCTGGGCGAAATTTTCTTCACCAACACTACGGGGTAGTTAAATGTTATGTAAAAGCCGCAGTTAAAAAATCACACCTTAAGTTGGTCATCTTAAGGTTCCTTAGCTACTGCTGGAGCTCTGCGACTGCAGTCGCAGGGACTGCTCTCTACGCTTTCTTAGAATGATACAATCACATTCTAAGGAAACACTCTCATACGAAAGCATGATTGATATAAAAGTATGAAAGATATGAATCTTTAGCTGCGGCTGAGGCTCTGCGACTAAAGTCGCAGTGGATGCTCTCCATACTTTTATATAAGACAGTTACCTTAGAGCAGCGGTTCCCAATTAGTTTTGGCCGCGGAACCCTTGAGCAAAGTAAAAAATTTTGCAAAATTTATTTTTCGCCATTTTGAAATTCTTTTTGGCGGAACCCTTGCTTGGATTTTTTCGCGGAACCCCATTTGGGAACCGCTGACGTAGCTTCATTGTTGTAATAGTCAACAATTTAATTTTTACGATACAAGTTACATTGCAACACAATACAAATTGCATACAAATACGAAAATAATTTTGAAATTTTGAGTCAGCTAAGCAGCGGGTCAGAGCAAAATTTTGTTTTGCGATTGACGCGGTTAATACTAAACTTAAGACTTTAATTTTTAACAATACAAATAATACAAATTTAATATAACACAATACAAAAAAGAAATTTCAATATTTTCGAAAATGGGGGGCCAGCGCGAAATTTTGTTGCGCGATTTACGCGACTAATGTTAAATTTAGGACTTTAAATTTTAGCAATACAAATAATACAAATTGAATACAACACAATACAAACAAAAAATTTCTAAATTTTCAAAAAAGGGGGGCCAGAGCATAAAATGGTTTTTCGCAATTTATAACTTTATGCTTCGCGAAATGAAAAAAAGATGTACAATACAAACAATACAAACTGAATACAACACAATACAATAAAACAATTTTTAGTTTTCGACAAAAGGGGGTCTAACTTCACGCACATATCTTTTTACCAATCACAATACTTCCTTTTTACGTTCCACTAAATGGCGATTATAATTCTCTCCGAGATTTGTACAGATATAAATTTGTATTAAAATAAAAATTATATAAAAAAGGGAAACTTTGTATCAATGAGATTTGTTAATACGCTGCCTAACCTAAGTAGTATAAAATATAAAAATAACTCTTTGCGTCTTTTTGGGTTTCCGTCCTTTCGGTCGCATCTTTTCGGCCGCGTCCATTTGTCCTAGACCGTTTGCACTAATGTGCTCTAATGTAATGATTACGTGCACTAATGAAATGGCAAACTAGTAATAACTTATGACTAGTAATGACTATAAGTAATAGTAATAAGTTATTACGAGTACTAGTTGAATATTTTGTTTTTGCATACTTATAATCCGGTCTCCATTTATTACCATGAAAAAATTTAAACTTAAATTTTTTTGTGCGATTTGTTACAATCTAGAAACAAGGACAAAAGGGTTAACTTGCCGTTTTCTTATGGAAGCGGCCAATACAATATAAGAATTACATTTTTACGATTTTTGGTTGTTTTTAACAAAAATTTTCAAACTATCTATAAAATTCAATATATTTGTTTACGCTCTCAACTATCATAATTATTATCACAAGGTTCACCAACAATAAATTGGGAAGTACTAGTGGAACCACTCGTCTACACGAACATCAACCTAAACCCAAACGTACATCCCTTGTTTGCCGAGCCGTTATCATGTAGTTAGCCCGTTCATCAAGGTTTTTTATACATATAAAGAGTATGTACAAACCGGCCAACAAAATGTTGGCAACATGTTGACGGATGTTGGCATCTCGTTGACGGATGTTGGCAACATGTTGATGGATATTGGCAACATAGTTGTTGGATACAGCAACTTGTATATGCATACATGTGTTCAACAGTGTTGCGCATCTAAACCAAACTCAGTTGTGAATTAAAAATGGAAATGAAGACTGCTGCTGCCGGTGCTAGTGCTGCTTTCATCATTATAGCTACCCATGCCCAAAAAACAAAAAAGAAGATGGTGGCAGAAACAGTTTTTAACAAATGGCACAAGCTATGGCGACAACTTAATGTCTGATTTACTTTTGAACGATGGTAGCTCGTTCCGCAATTTTGAAGAACTTCTTTGTTTGGTAGGCCCTAAAATCACAATAATGTACCTACTAGATGTAGATTGTGATGAAAACTGTCACTAGCGACACCATATGTTGACAACACCGTATTAACTGAGCGATGTTTTCCATGTGAAATGGAAAACATGGATACAGGCAACAAATTTATTATATTTCATGCCGCGTGATGTTGACGAGTAGCCATCAACTAGTTGCCAGTTGACGGGATACATGTTGACAACACCAATATCAACATGTTGCCAATATTTTGTTGGCCGGTCTGTACATACCAGGGGCTGCACGCAACTTTTTATATGTTACTAGGGTTATTAGATCTAAAAATGTGCTTGGATTAAATTTTTTTATTGGTTTTAGTAATGAAAATGACAAAAGTCGAGGTAAATAGGTAAAGGAACCATTTCACATTAAAAAACATCTTTATTTTACGACTGATGTGTAAAGGCCCGGATCTAGAAGGGAACCTCTGGGCCCACGCCCAGAGTCTGTACGATACAAAGCAAGTTCGCAGACTAAATTGTCGACAAGTTTTCGTGCAAAGTTTCAGTGCAGAAAATCGTCAACAATATTTTTTAATAGTTTAAGATAGTGAGTTTTAATAGTTAATAGTACCATAATAGTTCAAGTTAAGTACGACATGTACAAGTTTATGAATTATAATTTGGTAATTGTTCAGAATGCACGTAAACTTTGTTTTAGGCAAGTGGGTATCGAAAAGTTATTAGTTTACAGTTAATGCGCAAGTGTAGTGACAAGTTAAGAAAGCTGGTAAGCAATATTTTAGAACATATTCTAAATACTACCACTTCAATTTAACTCAGACCATCGAACAGAATCACAAAAAGCGTAATATTTTAAACTTGTCTTCATGGACATTGCACCAACGGGTGCAATAATAAAGAGTGCTACAAAGCGATTGCTTTCAATAGAATACCTACTACCTAACTAAATACCTTGCTACCGATTGGTAGCAATGCTATTTAATGTGTACCACTTCCAATGGTATTTCAACTTAATACATTTGGCGGTAAAATGTAATTTATACAGCGAGCGCTAAATACAAATTATGTTTGTATCATTACAACTTGTTGACAGTTTTAGTGTAAAAATTTGCTACGCGTAATACAAGTTTCAGTTTCTGATCGGTAGAGTTGTTGCAATTTCTCGGTGGCCAAATGTACGAAATTATTTTCGTAGGTTGCACAGGTAACATGAAATTAAGTTTGACAACACTATGTTAAATCTTGTTTGGATCAAATGGGTAACTGTGTAATATTGAAGCTTAAAATCAAATTTTCCTTGTTTACTATTAACTACACCAGAATTGGGCATTTTCACAAAACTTTTATTTCGATCGATCCACACAACTGCCTATTGCGACCGTGTCTCTCTCACAAGATGTTGGCAACATCTTTGAGGTATTAAATGCCGATATATTAAGCCATGGGTCTACATGGCCTGTAGTGCTACAGTATAATATGTGCGTTATTGTATAAATTAATAAAGGTATCAGAAAAAGCTTATAATAATTAAAAAATTATATATTTTGCTATTTATTATGCAAAATCATTTTGAAGTTTCATTAAAACGCTCAATTTTAAACTAGAATCAAAACGCAATTTGATTGGTAAAGCTAGGTGTGACATACTTTGCAGCCGCGGTACTGTTTGAAAATGGTAATGGTTTATATGTGTATGTTGTGTATATAATATGAGTGCTTATTGTCAGATGTGAATTATAACAAATCGTAAGCGAATACAAACGACGCAAAATACCATCAGAAAGCGGCTACAAATAATTTACAGTCAGCGGTCGACATGTATATTTAAATTTTCAATTAGCTGTTGGTGGCCATCTTGGAGTGGGGAATAATGGAGCTGCTCCATTTGCTTGCTGTTACCGCCGTAACGTGATGTGACCATGTGACGTAATACGATAACGTAATATGTTAGCGATCATAATGGTGGAAGCCAAGATGACCATCTAGGGAATTTAATTAATGGGGTGGTTTCCTGTTGCCTTCAACCTTTGGTCTATAGCTTACAAATACATTCTGGGCTTTTGATTACAGCAGTGTATTCGACGCGACCAGGATTTGAACCGAGGTTGCCCCCTTCCTATAGTCGGCCTTATTATTACTTGCACTTTTTATACTTATACGTATTAGTTATTGTTATTAGTAAGGAATGGATTTATATGTATTTTTGTATATTTTGATGACGGTAATTCAATACCTGTACCTTTTAGGGATTCCATATTTTTTTATTTTGGATATGATATAACTTTTACGGAAAATGTTATGGAAAGCCTCGAAGGCGACAGATTGCGAAATTACCAAGAACGAAAAATGCAAAAATACATATAAATCTGTTCCTAATAGTTATTAGTTATTACTTATAGCTTGCACTTATAAAACAACACGACAATTGAAATATTTGTATCATTGGAGGGATAATTATTTTAATGCGCATTTTTTAGTGTAATTAGTATTTAAATAAATACACAGAAAGGTTTATTTTGTGTTAAATAAATGTGAAAATTGAAATGAAATGAAAAAAACCAGATGAGAGGCTTTTTGTGTCTCCTGAAAATGTATAAAATATTTATTTATATAGGGGAGAGGCTTGTAAGTTGACCATCCTTAGCATATTTGCTCATAATACATCTTCAAATTAATATTTTTGGATATATAATATCGCTATTGGAAAGAGGACGTCATTAGCTAAAATTTTTGTTGCAGATACTTATTATATTACTCGAACAACTAAAAAGTTATGATCATTCTCCCGAAGAGACTAAAATTTGCAATTTTTATTTTTGGCATGTAAGTTGAAAAAATTTAACTGAAATTGACTGATGTACAAAATTAATGATCTTTTATTGAGTTTTAAGTGAAAAAGTGAAGAAAAAAGAATAAAAAAACATCAAAAATGAATTAATTGTGATGATCACAATTGATGCTTTTCGGATTTCTCAGCCTCCTTGGGCATAGCAACGGATTCCTTGACCTTCGCAACGAGCTCCTTGCGCTTAGCAGCTAATTCCTTCTTCGCTTTTGCAGCTTTTCGGTTGGTGGCCATCTTACATTCTCGACGATTTTGAAACAAACATGCAGAAACACGATATAGTTAGAATTCACTTTGGATTATTAAAATTCAATGGAATACGAGTTTAGCACATATATTTACCATGGGATATCAACAAAAATTGTTCACTTTATGAACAAACGAAAAAATCAATATTAAAAAAAAAAATTTTTTACACAATGTTTGTCGGAGCTAGTGCGACACGTCTATTCGCTTCTGAACCACATAAAAATTGAAGACTATTATGCCAAAGAGCACGATAACAGTTGAAATTGCGGTATTACCACTGACAGTTTTTTCTAAAATAAGAGGTTGTCATCTTACATGCATGGTCTACTTACAAACCTCTCCCCTGTTTAATTGTATTTTAAATTGCAGAAGCTAATTTTTATACAACTTTTTGTTCCGAAATTTGAAATGAAATTGGATCTCTTTAATCCTTAGTGCAGTGTACATTATGCGATTTTGCTTACAATTTTGCTTCCAAGTTGCTGTAAGCAAATTTTTCGAAGTTCACGTTATACAATTTGACCCGAAAATGAACTCGCAAACGAAGTCGTGAACAGAAAACCACCAAATCCAGTCATACAAGAGAAATCGTATGCAAAGTCATAAGTAAAATCGCATAACGTAAATTGCACTTTAATTTTGGTTGCTGAAACTAATTCCGCATACTTGATTTTTTGAAATCCTTTATTACCTCTTCTTTTGTTTTTATGCACGTCATTATCGTCGGCATGCAAAATATAAATCTCTTCCCATAGATGAGAGAGATAATATAGATGGTCAACTCCCCACCAATTTTAGGAACCAAGTAATAATTCATACCACCGTCACCAACAGCGCTGCTAATCGTCCGATAAAATCAGCGGGAATTCAAACATTGCATATTACATACTTATATATTTGAGATTTCGAATTTTTCTTGAATGTTAGTGAAAATTTTTCTAGAATAATTATTTTTACATAATTATAACCAGGAAAATTTCCACTAATATTTATAATACAATTTACAATATATAATACTAGAAAAACTAAAAAAATACAATATTGATTGTTCATATTTTTTTTATTTGGGAACACCATTACACTAATAAATTTTAATCATTTTAATCAAGTTAAGTTATAAAGTTATGAAGGAATATACTAAATATTACTAAAAATTATAAAAAGAACACAAATACTTCTTGTTAAGAACACTTACCGCAGTTATTTCTAATTTATACATTTATCTATAACAAAATATAACAAAAAAAATTTAATTTAAAAACGCGTATAAGATGACACAGAGAAGGTGCACATTCTATATATATATAAATAAAACATAATTGACTAGTTTCACTTTGCTTGTTGTGTATTTTTAAATTAAATTTTAAATGTCACTTTACTTTTGACGTTAGTTGACAAAATTAATAATTTGTTTTTTCATGGAAAATAGTGATATCTTTGATATTTATCTATCAGCGCATCCCTGGATGGTGGTAAAAACTATCCCCCCCGCACGGATGGTGGTATGATGCCCCTCGCAGGGAGTTGAACATCTATACTATCTTTATCATCTATGTCTCTTCCGATCTTTCATTTTCAGGTTCACACCGCTCTTGATTGGTCCTGCTATTTCCTAGCTTAAAATCACCTTCTTAGCATTAGTTCTTCTGTTGTAAATGATAATCTTGTTTTTGCTTGTCATTACAAAATGTTGATTCTGAAATGTTCCTCCGTAGTGTTAATCGGGTTTAGTTGTGATTGTTTTTGACATATATGTACTACTTGGAATAATTTTTGTTATGAGTTCACAATTTGCTGAATAGTGGTTTTAAAATTTACTTAAGAACATAAACATACCGTGGAATTTTATAGAATGTTTCTCTGATTAATCGCAGTACCATGGAAGTTCCGAGACTCGCCTTTGTCCCAAACTTTCTTTTCAGATAGCGTTTCATCACAATATAAAGAAAAACAAGAAGAAAATCTAAACGAAAATTATAAAAATGAGTTTCTAAATGCAACAAGTTTGTAAAGTATTTCAATTTAAAGACGAATTATTACTTCACTCTAGTTTCGCCAAAAGTTGTGAAAGTATGCCATATTTCTTAAAATAAATAATAAACTATCTACGGCGATTCTTTATCTTGTTTTCCTCTAGATTCGTCAGCTCTCAGGAATAAATCCTGGATGCGCATCTATAAAATACTACTGAAATTACCATGACATGAGTTGGCCGAATAAATTTACTGAAGAGCGAAATTTGACTTTCGTTTCGTACTTCATTTACTTGTATAAAAGGTGTAACTAGAGACCACAAAATTACAAAATTTAATTCTACTGAACAAAATAGTTTTGTTACTTTTCGCGAATCGTTAACTATTAGAAACTTTGACAGCAGCAAAAACGTACCCACAAACTTTACTGAACTTCTGCAAGTTGAAAGTAAAGGCGTTGAAAATTTATATCTCCATTTATTTTATCCGCAAACATAATTCGTTGCTCACTTTTAAAAAATTTTTTAGTTTACAGGTTGAACAGTGAAATGCTGAAATTTTTTTTAACTTGACGTTTATTTATGTATCTATACTAAAAATTATTTTTAACATACAACATACTGATTAATATATTTTAAAATAATATTAAAAAAATAATTCCCATGTAATAAATTTCAGCACTTGCAGTTAATTTACTTTTCTATAGGTAATCCCAGTTACAATGACACAAAATTTCATAAATAAGTAGGTAATTAAAAGTAAATAACTGTTAATATTGTAGTATATCGATTTTTTATTCCACTTATTCAAATTAATAAATGATTAATTAACATACAAGACGTATAATTAGTAATAATTTATCAGTAATACTGGAAGCTCTATTAATTTATCACTTCTTTCAATGTGTAAAAAAATGATAACTGTAAGTTAGAAAACCAAGTTAAATAATTTAAATTGACATTTTCTGTCGTTGACAGGTTGCCTCCATGTCGATTTGACTTTGATTTATATCGCTTAGTATTATGTTCTATGGTTTCATATTATTTAAAGTACCTTTCAATAAAATATATGTCATCGAAATTTTTTAGTTTCAAATAATTATTATTTTCAGAAGTAACGGGGCTCAACAAACAGGATAGTTAAGGTGAAACTTGATTGATTTTTACTATCGTTATATTGCATACGTGCGTTCTACAATAAAGTACACAAGAAAGAGTTGGCCTAAAAGTACACAGTGTTAAGTTGGTTAATAATAGAAATTATTAGTTTATATTGCATTGCTGGATCGTAATTGTTACAATTCCGCACTTTCAGCTTTTCAATATAAAGTAAATAAGTGAGAAACCAAATACAGACATTTGAGATCAATCAATTACTTCACGAGAAAAGATATTCTAGCCTTTTTACGATAAATGAAATTATTCTGAGATTAACACTTATTTGGGACTTTAGTTTCTTTGATATTTTATAAATTGCTTACTTATAGTTACCATTATGGTGATACCACGTCCAATAAATAAAATTTTTAATGAGTAAATTAATAAATTGTATAGGGATTTTTATTTATTCCCTGTGTGATAAATGATATTAGATGTACAAGCTACTTTCTAGCTGAAGCTGCTGCTCAACTCTGTATCTTATAAAAATAATTATTGTTATTAGTGTAGGTAATAAATCAGCATATAAATTAATACCACACATATCCAAATATGAAACACTCAATGTATTATTATACCTGGTGATTTACTAATTATACTAAATGGTAATCAGTAACCGTCAGTAATTACTATGAAAATGCTTGTAACATGAACATCAAACCAATAAGGAACTGATGAAATCGTTCTTCTAACAGTTTTAAATGCACTTCACAATACTATCCATAAATTACTTTCTGAGAAATAACAAGAACGCAATACAAATGGGAAGTAGACATGATATTATCATCCAGTGTGCAGATGCATTATTATGTTACACGTTGGAGAAATTTAAAACAATGGATATCTTTCTTTTTACCGTTTCAAATCATTAATTGAAACCTTATCGATATACAATGTGATTCCATTCAACTCATTATACTCTAGGTAACCTCAAGGGTTGCCTACAATTTAAAACCTGTAACAAAAACTTTCTTTTCGTTTAAAAAATTTAATCTTTTAGAACAATGATCAAAGGCGAGGTGGTGAGAGACATGGAATATTTCTTATATATCTTGTAAATTCTGAAATTTGTTTTACATTTGAGAGACAAGAAAGGATGTTTATGACTCATACTATATAGTAAGAGCCTATAGCAAATTCTATGTTATAAGATATTGATTTATGAGATGAAAATTTTTTTTAGTATTGAGTGACTCGCAGAAAGTTTTGAATTCATGCGGGATCAATTAAGCAAATATAACTGCTTTTCTATTAGATTCGCACAATTTAGTTTGCGAATATACGAGTATTTTGTTAGAAGAATATCCACCCACTTATACATTTTTGCTAAAGGCTTGCAAATTTGTAAACGTAGGTGGGCGAAATGTATCATAGAAAGTTTATTTATCAGTTTACTATCGTAAATCAAAAAAAATGTGCTAGTTGCTCAATTAAGTATACATCGTTTGGCTATACAGGCTATAATAAATTCAAAAAGCGTGTTTAAATATTTCATTGTAAACAAAGTAATCAACCTTTTACTAAAAATTAAGTAATTGTTTTTTAAAAAGAGAAATTGTTTTTTTTTTGATGGGCGAGGTTACCACGTCGGATATATGTTTGAAGACGATAGACTTACAGCATAATCGAATTAACTGCTTATCAGTTCCTAAATCGTAGAGAATACCTTTCTCATAACATAACATATCTCTTCATTTGGTTGCAAATACATGATAAATCTGTATGTTACAGTAAGCCATCTAATTACTATATACTTATACTTCATATTACATAGTAAATCGAGAAAACAATTCAAATTGATAAGAATTAAAAAATCATTATTTCTAATAAAATATGCATAGATCAAAAATTTCGTAATTATTGATTCTGTGTAATTATGGTAAAAATTTGCCTACTTGGCTTTAGGTTCACATCATCAAGAAGTTTCACTCGCTCTAATGTGCTAATTGCAAAAATAATAAAGGATGCGAAAGTAACCAATTAAACATTTTTTTTGTTTTCTGTACTATTGCGTATCCTTAAACAAACTTCTTATAGAAAACGTTACAAATAAAATAATTTGTGTTCTAAAAAATGTTATGGCAATATTGTTTCAAATAAAAATTGTATAGAGGAAGTGGTTAGAAAGTACCATTTAATTAGAACAATAAATGACTTCTGCATTAACCACATTTCAATTTAATGTGCATCTTTTAACAATTAATTACCAAGCATTTTCCTATATTTTTCTAGTTTGTTAATTTAAATACACATACATTATCATGGTCTGATTTGCTCTACTTCAGATTAAATATTTAAAAAACTGTTACTATATTCAATCATCTTATCATATTATACGAGAAGGTAAAACTTTTGACTACTTTTTATTTATTTTACTTCTTAAATTAATATTTTATATTATTAATAATTATTGCATGTTTATATTATATAGTAACGCATTAAATTATGTATCAAATCATTAATTTTAATTAATAGATGTATTTTTAAACAATAGAATCGGTTTCGTATACTACGTTGCTGCAAGGTTTTTTTATACTGATTACTGTATTTTTAAACGAGCTTTAAATATAATTTTACAAAACCTTAACTATTCGAACTTGTATTCTCAAATAATTATTCGTTTTTATTCACTAAATTTTGTACAAAATAGTTTTGCGAGGTCGAAAAACAAACACAAAATACATAGAATGCGTATAAGAAATGCATTCACATTACCTTCCAATCAATGTCTAAATAATTTAGTAAAACCTTATAATTAATTAATTTTTTAAATGCAAAAAATTGTAAAACATTTAAAATTATAAATTTAAATTCATTGAAATAATAAAAAATATAATAATAATATTAATATCTTATATTTGTATGTAGTACATGCAATATTTTGATCAAGTTTTTATTCCAATATTAATTGGTTATTTTATTAAAAATAATTTTAATTTATTGCTCAAAATCAAAAACTTCATTTTGAGATCAGATCAAGCTAGAATATACTACAAGAAATGCCACCGTTTCGTTTTTGAAACAGGTATTTAATCATCATTCATCAGTGGTGGTGTATCCAACTGACTTGACGTCCATATATGTACGAGAAAAATTTTGGAAACCTTAAGTATACCTTTTTTTAAACAAAAAGAGAACTTTTGGATTTGGTTAATGTGTGCTTCACACATCTTTGTACACAAATTTGTAAATTGTGGAGTCTGCCCTGACGTAATAACTAATTTGCACTATTAAAGAAACGATGGGCGCAAGTTCTTCCTATAAGTAATTATTGTACTCTTTCAAGCAATAAAATATGCTTTGACTTTTCAATTTACATAATTTGATAAAAAAAAATTTATAAATACAAACACTTGTAAGGTTGATATTGGTGTTATATGCTAGGGTTACACATGCAATAGATGACACGCATGCGATGGCGCGTTAGTAGTGGTTTACACTTAAAATGTAATTTTATTTCTCCAGTCTTATTTTGCAAGTGCATGCTGATAAGATGTCGACACCGTGTGAACAAATTCATAGTAATCTGCTTGCATTATTAAGTTTACATGTGCAAATTTGTCTTATCTGGCGTATAATAATAATAAGAATAATAATATTTATTCAACAATATGTACAAATCATTTACAATTGATAAACACATACCAGTTTAACGGGTACTGGTTCAGCAAGCTGATTTTGAACCTGTACCGAGATTTAGGCACCATCGATTTGAGCAACTAGCAAACGATTCATCACCTTCTTTTTAAACGTGAGCTTGGTTTCACTGTTCAGGAAGAGATCAGAAAATCTGTTGAAGATTCTAAAAGCACGGTACTCAAAAGATCCCTCAAATTTGGAGGTCTTGTGCACAGGAACCTATAGATTGCTACCATTTCTTAGATTTAGATTGTGGCAGAGGGATCTTCTATTCAAAAGGTGCTGTAGATAGTTAGGTCGTCCAGATTTAAAGATCCCAAATAAGAATACAGCAAACTGAAGTTCACACCGGTATTCTAATTTAAGTATATTCAATGTGTTGTAGATGGGGGTGATGTGATCCCAACGTTCGATGTTGAAGGTATAATGTAGACAAGAGTTTTATAGCACTTGCAATTTATTCCTTAAAAAACATGTAAGGAAACCATAGTAAACAGTAGCGCAGTAATCAATATGGCACAACACGAGATTTTGAACCAGGTTCAATTTGACGCGTGAAGGAAGAAATAGCTTGTACCTGTACAACGAATTGAGTTTGTAATAACCCGTATGACATATCTTGTTCACATGATCTTCGAAGTTCAAGGCAGAGTCCCATATCACACGAAGTATTTTCGCTTTTTCCCTAAGGTCGATGACCTTATTATCAAGAAGAATATCAGTGTGTCTAGTATTGATTCTAGCGATAGTTTCATTGATAGCCAAAGGATTATCTGAAGTATACACCTGAGTATCATCGACATACAGATGAGAATCACATTCATCGGGCAGAACTTCAGGAAGATCCGATGTGAAAATCATAAAGAGCAAAGGACCCAATAAGCTACCCTGTGCTACCCCACGTATCATGATACCGAAATAATACCATGAAGTTTTACACGTTGTGTTCTTCCATCCAATAAATTAATGAGAAGCTTAAGAGCGGAGCTGTCGCATCCATAGTAGCTCAACTTCGCCAAAAGAAGCTCATGATCGATTACATCGAACGCTTTCCTATAATCGAGTAGAGCCACAACGGTCACTTTGGAGTTGTCCATATTACGAATGACATCATTCGATACCTTCGCCAATGCAGTAGCCGTACTAAAACCAGCCCGGAATCCAGATTGAATTTTGGGCAGAATGCCCATCCCTTCGATGTAGTCCAGCAGCTGCCGATGCATAAACGATTCAAGAACCTTAAAAAGCTCAGGTAGGATATACTGATGGGTCGTAGCTCACTAACACTTTTTTGCATTATTGACTTTCGGGAGAGGAATAATAATCGACTTCTTCCATAACTCGGGTAGAGACGATGTCTCAAAACAGAAGCTGTCAAATGAGTGAAAATGTCCAAACAAAAAGGGTTTCAGCATCCTGGACGAGATACCATCTATACCAATTGCATCCAAAGTCCGAGGATGGCCCTAGCAACATCTTCGGGGCTAACCAGACGAAAACGAAACACGAATTTATCTGTGACATGTGAATGTGAATCATTCCTTAAGTTTTTGATTATTTCGGGATCTATAACTGTACTTGGTACAGAGTCAACAAAAAACTTATTTAATGCATCGAGATCAACGTTATCCAGGTTCATTACATTTTCGGATCTACCGTGGATATTGGCGTGATCAAAAAATTTCCACAACTTCTTGGGGTTATTGCGGCGAATATCAATTTCGTGCTTGAAATAAGCTTTCTTTTCATTTGAAACAGCTTCAGTTACGATATTACGAATTTCCTTATAATATTTAAAGTCAGAAGGCTTTTTTGTTTTACTGTACTTGAATGCCTTTTGATGAAATTTTGTGAAGTTTTCCTTTTTATGAAGATAGGAAAACTATCTGGACAATAACAATACTCAACTATAACATTTGCTCATGACTATTCATGTTACGAACTATTGATACTAGATCCGTAGCAAGTATCGTTTGAACCGCAAATGAACTATGTTGAACCGTTCAACATGTTTATTGGAACAGCGGTTTGTTAGTAATCTAGGATTTCGAACTGGTAACTTGTGTCTGTTGGAACGACATTTCATTAATGCGATTGCGTTGTAGTAATATTACTGAAGATAACTCGTTGTTGGAACAAACCCATTTACAAAAAAAATATAACGGTAAAAAGAATATTTGATTTTCAAGAAATTCAAAAATTTTTAAAAACCTTTTTAGTTGACCTTTAGAAACTACAGTGAATTATAGTTGAGATATTGATCATAAATATCTACACAGTAGATTGAAATTCTAAATAAACAAAATCATAGCAAGACATCGGCAGACAGGACTGTCTCAGGAATCAATGACGAATGAAATAATAGCAAGAAAAACTCAATTAAATTCAAAAAAAGCCTTAACGAATTACATGTTTCGATCTCATCAGATTCGTATTGACCTTTTTAAAGGTCAACTAAAAAGGTTTTTAAAATTTTTTGAATTTCTTGAAATTCAAATATTCTTTTTACAGTTATATTTGTTTAAGTTTGGTGAGGTACAAACTTTTGTAAGCTTAGATATCCCTGGTGGACACTTACAATACTTCTAAATACATTATCGTAGTATGGACTTCGACAGGTTAAGCGCACGTGGACGGTTTCATGATCGTTTGAAATAATGGTAAGTTTAATTTTATTTTTTCAACTGCCAATACGAATCTGATGAGATCAGTGTCGCGGATAACACCACGAATAAGATCGAAACATGTAATTCGTAAAGGCTTTTTCTGAATTTAATTACAGTCCCATTTTTATAGTTATACTTATCCGACAGATATCTCAAAGTGAAGAAATCGGACATAAGCATTTTATGTATAAACACTTTAGCACTACTTGTAACTTGTAAATGTATGTATTGTCGTGTTCTGTTCAAGTTAAGTTAGAGATAGGGTTGTCGGTAGTTTTGTGGGACTTTCATCGGGGTGAGTGAGTTTGAATAAAGGCTACCGAGTGTTTTGAAAAATATAAGAAAACTATAATTTTGAGTCATTGGAGAGATTTACTCTCATGAGAAATTGCCAGAACTTTGATAAGAGAGGTAAATTGTTACTTACAACACAAAAAACAAAAACAAATACAAATCGATAAATTAAAATTTAAATGGTGTGGTGTTAATGAAATTTAAAATTTAAAGTTGGTGATAATTTAAACTGGTACTTCGCGCATTGGAAGATAAAGAGGTAGATTGAAAATTTTTGGAAAGGAGGGGACAGGCTTGAGTCGTTTGAAACGAGCAAGACGGACGTGATTTTACCTGCCCTAAGTAAAAGGGTGGTGATTTAAGTGCTAGATTGGAAGATCCTTTTTGTATTTGCGTATCAAAACAGAAGTTATCTGCAGCCGTCGAGGTTATTTCAGTAGATTTTGGTTTTTCTACACCTGAAAATAGATAGTGATTAAAAACGGCGTCCATTTTGGAATTATTTTATCAAACAGCACATGTCTGGTTTTAAGTAGCTAGCGATTTACTTACTGGTTGAAATTAAATTGGTTCCAACAACAAGAAAATTAATACAATCGAGTCACAGCAACACTGACTATTATTGGCACAGCGAAACCATCAGCTACCAACACGGCCTACTATCTCATTCTACTGGATCCGAGTGTTAAACCGGCAGGTAAAAAGATTATCTGTAAACTTTTTTTTGTGTATAAAATTTTTTGCAATTTAAACATTGGCGCACCATTTGAACTTTTGTATTTTCTACGATTATCAAATTTTTATATTAACAATTTTGTATACATATCGCACCATTTACCTTTACAACGGCGAGTGCTTATTAGTAAATGGAAGTTGTCTTTATCAATTAACAGAGGCGTTGTAAAAGGGTAAAACACAATACACGAACCTCCAGTTTCGTTTATTTTGTAAAGAAACAAAAAATCAATTTTTGGCAATTTTTTTTATTTTTCAATATAAGATTTTTTTTATTTTACGTACATGCGTAGTTTTCTTATAAACCATAAAACTAAACCGGCAAGCAAAATTATTGAACTCACGAACCCTGAGAAAGTTTTTCAGCTTCCGCAAAATCAGAGCGACCCGAGGAAAATAGGTAAGGGGTTTTTTACAAAAAACCACTATAGTATGTATAGAAACCGTAATATTATGTAGTAGAGGCATTGTAATATTAGAGCGTAAATTATGTTTTATTTATGCGCTTGAAAATTGCAGAGCGAATCAAAGGTAAGTAAAAATTATTATTTAGGTACCTACACAAGTATACTAACACCAAAAGAATCATTGCTTTCCGTAACCTATCAGAATGTACCTGTAGCCGAGAGTGCCACATCGCGTCGAGACAAAAAGGTAATTTGAAAATAGTATATTCTATAACAAGTTCGCAATAGCCATTTAATTTAACGACTGTTAAATATTTTGTTGTTAGCTATATGAAAATTGTTGTGAAAGTCAATTTTAACTAAAAATAAAGAAATTTTAACTTTTTTACCTAAAATCAATCATAAAAGACACTATTTATCAATAAGAAATAAATGAAAACCAATTTGACATATGAGCAATTTATAATATCAGAGAATGACAGATGAAAGGCTACCACTAGCAGCCCGAAGATATAAGCCAGCTGGAAGGAGATGCTGGAAGGAGACCGAGGAAGAGATGGGTGCCGGAACAGGCAACATAGCCTAATCCACAAAGCGAAGAAGAAGAAGAAGATCAGTTAAATAATTTGGTACAGAGCCGTATTTGAGCGCAGGCTCTATCTATCTAATTTTCTAGTCGTTATGCTTCTTGACAGAAGTGTCGCGACTTATGTATTATAGGCTCTTTTGACAAATTACCTCGGTGGTTTGCCATTGCCTTTCGAGGGAAGTCCACAGATCTATCTTGAGCTTTTTAGATCACAGCAATATTTGACGCGACCAGCATTTGAGCTGCGGTTTCCCGCTTTCCAATCGGCCGATGTAGACTTTCGCCATACTGCTGGTTACCCAGCTACCTAGGCTGCAACTTATGAGCCCGCACCACAAAAACACCTGTTTGAAAATTTTAATTTTGAATAAACTAAAAGAAAAAAGTTCACTAATATAACTTAAATATTTACTTTATTTACTTGTTTGTTACAATCCTTTCTTTTATCTTAAATTTACCTAAAATGTTTGCTTAAAATAACAATTAATTCTCAAAAAAGAAAACCGGTAGGGCCCGCACTTCACATTCAGTCTAGGGGTCTACCTGATTTGGTAGTAGATGTCGCTACTAACACAAAATAGGCCATACCTCCAAAATATCTCCAACCACTTAAAGAACATTAAGGGCCAATATATTCACCTCCCAGTGAAGTGTCTGTTAACTATGTGTTCAGTAAATTTATAAACATCCAATTAGAAGTGACAGTAGTGACAACCTTTCAATTCTAACTGAAGGTTTATAAATTTACTGAACACATGGTTAACAGACACTTTACTGAGAGGTGAATATATTGGCCCTAAGTCATTCAGTAGCACGCCGTGAATTTCGTGCAAATGATACGAATTGTTTTAGTTTTGCATTTTCTTTCAAAGCTACAAGTCGTCAAAATTGTTTTATAATTAAAACTTGAATTATTTACATTTGTTATTTGTTGTTGTTTGGTAGTTTGTTCTATAAACAAACAAGTCTTATAAATACGCGAAAAAACTAAATTGAGATTTTAAAATAACTAAAATAATTTTATTTTGGTACGTCAGTGTTCATATAAACACTTCAAATGTCTTATGTTTTTAAAAACAATTGACATGATGAATTTTAAGCACCTGTTCACCTCAAATTCGCGACTACTGAACTGGTTGATTATATGGGAAGTTCTATGAATACTTCGATCCACCGTATATTAAGCGGCAATGCAACTTTTTCGATTATACCTATGTATGCACTCATAGAAAATGCAATAGTATGTTTTTTAAAATAATGTTACCACCTATAATGATTGACGGTTCTATTTCTATTTGGCACGAACTCTATAGTCAATCTGCAACAGCAACTGTAACTTGTGTTAAAATGAAATCACTCTATAGGTATAAGTACTATAATAATGTGGCTAATACTCTAATTAAAAATTGCACTAGAATGCATATACCTACATTCTACAATAGTCGTGTGTAGAAAAGCATTTATTTCGTTTATGAAATACAAATAATATTTTTTTTAGAACACTATTGTTATTTCATTGAATTTTACAAATAACAACATTTTTATATTAGAATTTGTTAATGGTAATGAAAATGAATAAATAAATTATTTAAAATAAAAAAAGTCAAATTCGTTCTGACCAATTATTTAAAATTACAGACTGTTTACTGTAAATATTATGATCAAAGTTGCTTCAAAATTCTGACCCAATAAATTCAGCCTTAAAATTTTCAGACTTTTCTAGAATATTGAATATTACGTATAATATTGAAATTATAACACATTTCTTGTTAGATGAAAAAATGATTTTTAAGACGAAAAATTACTATGACTTCAAGATAAGCTCTTACGCACGCCGTATGTTTTCTAATTGTTTTCACGCTGTTGTGGTAACTAGACAAACAACTTTCAACAATAATTTTATACATGGTAGAGCGTGCGATTTTAGTCACATTTTTTGTTGGTAGAAATAAATAAAACTTTTCTTATTTTATGAATAATAAAATTTGGAATTTTAGTAGTGCATGGGTCTGAAGGATTGATAAGTATTACAGACGAGTAATAAAAAGAGTCACTTTTGCTCCGCATAAAACTTTGTTTAAAAGTTTTTTGTCTAACGGTAAAAAATAATCATGTTTAGTAATTAATTCTATATTTTTAGTTTCGTTCATAATCGGCACTAAGTAAAAAAATTGCTTTTATAATTTTTTTTAAGATTGATTATGTATTAATGACAAAAAGTGTTTGGCGTTTGATGCAGTATAACTTTGCTAACCCGGACATTCAAAATAATGTTTTCAGTTCTTTTTTTAATGTTATTTGTATAATATTCATACCTACTTCTAAAAAGCTTATAATAACAAAATCAACATTAGTAATTATTTTTGTAAGTACACGAAACAATCATTGTTATTTGTTGCAAAACATAATATGCACAACATAACAGCATTATTATGTATATTGATTAAAAATAATTCGAATTCGAATTCTAAAACTAATGTAAAAATCATTTTTTCACTTTTTGTTTTTGGTATGTTAAATAAAAGCAAACTTCTCGTATAGGTAGCAATTTACCTCAATATGGAATGCATATATTATTTAAACGTTCTATTAGGTTTTTATAAATGTTTTATATTAAAATTATTTCAAGTTTATTTAAAAAAAATTAATTCTATTTGAAATTTCAGATAATATTATGTGCTTCCATCTGGCATGCACGGTTAACAGCTTAATCTAATCACTTCTCAGATTTCTACAGTACGTTCTAAACAAGTCTACTAGATGCTACATGCTTATACAATTTCTAATAATATAATAATTAATAACTATATTATAAATCTTAACTTGTGACAAACATAAACATTAAAAGCTTCAATATAACAAGTTAAATCAAATAACACAATAGAAATTATACTTGAGCTTTCAGCGACGGTTATCACTTTCGACGAAAGCCATTTATTTAACTTGTTATATTGAAGTTTTTAATAATTATTATAACTTTAAAATTTTATTTCAACTACTCTTAAATTAATGATAAATTGAAATTTAATAACAAAAATGTTAATGAACCAATAAAAATCATGTATTTCATATGAACTTTTAGCAAGGGCTTGTTGCTGGCATTATTAAAACATCTATTAGCATGTTTTTCTTGTTTTTTTTTTGTTTTTTTCATGCCATTATATGTTTTGCTCTGAATTATGACAAATTCTTGGCATTGTCATTTACGTAGCTGGTGTTTGTGGAATGATAATTTAAAGGTGAAATTATACAAGATGAGCCGAGCAAAATATTTGATTTCTACTTAATAATGTACCCTACCAAAGTAATAATCTTTGGATCGGTTGTATTGTCACGGAGGCATATTGAACATAATACTTTATTCCAAATTTTTATATCGATCTTTTTCTTTGTCGGTATTTAAAAAAGTGGAGGTAGTGTGTATATAGCTGATAGATCTACTACGTTGTTAAATTAATAATATAGTCAAATAATAAAGCCAAAAACCACATAGGTATATACTTAATCATCATATTGTGACGAAGATGCTGATTAACATATTAATTTAATACATCAAATCATTATTACATTAATACGGGGTGGATGCAGACGCGGGCTCACATCAAGAAGCTTTAATTATTTGTGATTAAAAGCCAAATTAAATCAAATAGGTAGATTTAAAAGCATTTAAAATAATCAATTGATACGTGGTTTAGGTAGTGTAACTCGATATTAACCATATCAATATTTTAGAAAACCCAAAAAATGCACTAAACACTTTTCAGAACTAAAATGTTTAAAAGTTAGCACATGTAAAATACACTGTAAGTATTCGCAAACGTTTTCACCATACTATGGCATCATCAGGCGATGAATTAGAAAGAAAATTAAGAGAGAATCCTTTAAATATTGTTCCGAGTGGTAGGGGGAGGTTTTTATAAGAAAAGAAGGGACATTTTGAAAGTTATTAAAAAATTAAACATTTTATTATTATTATTATTTTATTATTATTATTTTATTTTATTATTAAACATTTTATTAAACATTTTCAATAAGTAATAAACCCCCCCCCTTTTTTGTAATAACTTTCAAAATGTCCCTTCTTTTCTTATAAAAACCTCCCCCTACCACTCGGAACAATATTTAAAGGATTCTCTCTTAATTTTCTAATTCATCGCCTGATGATGCCATAGTATGGTGAAAACGTTTGCGAATACTTACAGTGTATTTTACATGTGCTAACTTTTAAACATTTTAGTTCTGAAAAGTGTTTAGTGCAGTTTTTGGGTTTTCTAAAATATTGATATGGTTAAAAGCATTTATCTTGTTTTTTCAGAACAATGAAACAATAATATACTGAGATATTCTTATTTCGGACAACATTTCTAATGTTAATAACAAAAAACATACAGTAGAATTCCTATAATTCGACATCCACTAATTGGACAATTCTGATAATTTCTTGTGCTAATGGACAGATGCTTATGAGCTTCTAACTCACAAGTTGTGAGCTTTATCTCGCCACGACTCAGAGGTGAACACGTAAGCAGACAGATTGATCACCTACGTTATAATGCTTACATTATAATAAGAAAATAACAGCATTTTTAATGTTAAAATAAAGAGAAATTTAAATTTGAAAGAATGATTATCCGAGATTATAAATAATTATAAAAATAAAAGACATATTTACATACTACTCGTATAGTTTTGTAATTTTGTAACACGTGTCGTCACAAGTTTTTCATTTAATTTTTAAAGCGTTTCGTAAAATAAAAAATTATTTTAAAGTTTATTTATATCTAATTAAATATTTGCGAAAAATTCTGTTTACAAAATTTGTATATTAGAAATAATTAAAATAATCAAATAAATTCTTATAGTAATCAAGAATAATATGATAATATAATAATAACCTATAATAATATAGCTACATGTTTTGATATTTATTTCATCTTTTTATTGAGCGCATTCAGTATAGGACAGGAAATGGGTCCCGTTTATGTCGAACTATACAGATGCTTCTGTATTGTATTAAATTCATTTTTTAAGACTATATAACTGAGTAAATAGTTATTTTTATTTACACACGAAACTGTCATTTATTATTAGGTGTAGTAATAATTGACTTTTTTTATTAATTTTTAAATTAGAAATCCGTGTAAAAATCTATAAATTGTTAGATTGAATAATACGTATTTTATAAATGTATAACTTGTATATGATATACAGTAAGCATTTTTTTTGCGGGTAGTAATAGTACCTATATTGTTTTATTAGGATAGAAAGTTTTCCATTCTCTAGGTTCGTTCCACTTGCCTCAAATTTGTAAAACTCCCGCTCGACAAAAAAGTTAATCTATCTATCCTAATAAAACAATATAATAACAAATAATATTATCAACAGAAAAAGTTGCTAGGCTCTAAAAAAACTTTGAGAAAGATAAGAAGATCATGCTTGGAGAGAGACACAGGAAATTGAAAGAGACAATTTTATTAGTGTCATTTAGATACACGAAAAGAATGAACGAAGATTCTGCCTGAGACAAGAAATTTCCGTTTCATTCTATTTTTCTAAAAGTTTAAGATTTACTAATCCTTACTTCTGTTTTTTCGTATTAAATAATTTCAACAAAGTTTTATTATCAAAATGTTTTATATTTCTTTTAAATTTCTGTAAACTAATCTAGCCTAGCGCTAAGAGTTCTAGCTTTCGCATCTAAAGTTTGTAGTAGACTTTCTGAAGCTGTAGTTCCTATGGGATATTCTCGGAAAAATTATAGAGATAAAAATTTTATCAATGAAACTAATATTTCATTGCCCATACAGTATTATAATACATTGTCAGAACAATTTGTGTCGTTTGAGACACAACAATAGATTGTAACATCCAATTGATTTGTTGGTCGTACTGCTCTGGCGCAATATAGGCTCTTGACCGTCATGGACTTGCAAAATTCATGTGGTGTGTAACAAAATAAACGTTTTCTTTGAGACTACACAGTTTCATATTTAGAAAGACTTTAGAAACTTCTAAAATGTTTTACATGTTTCTCCACTTTTAACCTACACAAAAAATTGCTGTTAAATAAATGATATTAGGTTAAATTAAAAAGGTGTTATTTACATATTCTATCAAAGATACACAATAATTGTACAATACATTATATTTTTGTATACACAGAAAAATACCAGAATTGTGATATAAAGCTTAAATCTACAGGTTTGTCAACTACACTGTAACACTGTTATAGTTTAGGGTCCAAGTTACATAAATATTATATGAGTTATGAATCTAGCAAGGTTAGCTCTCGACTTTAAGCAATGTGTCATTCAAGAGCTTAAAGAACCAAGAAGTACCAAGGATAACCTTGGTATAATTTTTAAAACTATAGATTAAAACTAGATTTCTACGGTCACTGACTGCGCCTTCTATTTTCTGCTAAAATCCAATTAGATACGATTTTAATTTTACGTAGGAGGAGGAACGACGTCGAGTCGGCGGCAGGACGCAATAGTTCTTTTAAAATTCATGTTATTGTTGCATATTTTATGTATAGTTTATTTATTTTATATATTTTTATTATTTATTATACTATACTTTCACAATATATTTATTTTAATCATGAAAATATCAATGATTTTTTGGTTAGCAATGTAATATGCAGTGACTAAAAAGTATTCGTCTACTCCTATGTTACCAATGTAAATTATACATATTGAAATCGCTTTTTGAAATTTAAAAATCGCTTTTGTAGCAAAACTTTTAGACATTTTTTGTTAAAAATTTCATAGTCTTCAATTTTGTACCTATACATTTTTCTATTTTTTGACTGACAGCGACATAAACAAGACTATGATTATAATATACAAAAATATTATCATCTGTATCTCAGAAACGGTGTGAAAAAATAGAAAAATCTATATGAACAAAAATGTAGGGAATAAAATTTGCAACAAAAACTACTTATACATTTTTCTATTTCGTTGCATCGATTATGAGATACAGATTATGAGATACATTTTTTTGTATTTTAGAGAGTTTTGTTTAAATCGCCGTCAGTCAAAAACGGGACGACAAAATAGAAAATTGTATACATATCAAATTTAAGACAATAAAATTTTTAACAAAAAATAATTAAATATAGTTTCTCTGTAAAATCAATTTTTATATGTCAAAAAATCGACAAAAAACTGTTTCAAAATGTGCAATTTACATTGGTAACATTAGGAGTGAACGAATACTTATATACTTATATAATGTTATAAAATGCATTTGTATGATCTCTACTTTATCTAATAGTAAGGTACTTCCGGATAATAAGGCTTATTATAATAAGGCTTAATAATAACGAATAAGCTTCAGTAAGAAAAATTAAAAAGTTTAGAGCCGTGTAGGTAAGAAGTAAAAAAGAATAATATGTATTTATTGATCTTGCAACTTTTGTAAGTTTTTTGTGTTCTTCTTTAATAACATCGATTTCATCAGCAAAAAGACTTTCGTTAACTGGATACTTTTCTGTTAACACGGATTCATCCATTTTTACTTTCAATAATTGGTTTAATATTTTAAATCTTTCTCGTATGGTGGCAGTCCAGGCAAAATAACGAAATTTTATACAAGAGTTAATAAGATAAGGGAGATTTGCAATAAAATGAAATATATCCAATTTAATCAACATATTTTAATAATAATCATATTTTTGGTCTAGTTTCTAAAAAATATAAACCAAATATGGTAACTTGTACCATAGACAAACACAAAACTAAACATTTTTAAAATCCTTGCCAGTAGGCCTTATTTTACAATAGTAGGATAATAAGACCTACTGGCTACTGCCTTTAACACACTGAAATAATAAAATTATACATAATATTATTTAGTATTTTTAAATCAATTAACACATAAATGCAACAACTAAATATTGTTTAAAAAAAGTATTAATTACAACGCTTTGGAGTACTAAAAATCATTGATTTCTGACCACATGGCTCGTTTAGGAGGCATCGAGCTCGAAGCACTAAAAATAACGTTCAATTATTTAGTAATTAATATGCGTACTAATTATTTACGTTTGTAATATCTCAAAAGTACTGTAAAATACATTATAAATCAAACAAACTTTGATAAAAGAAGTAAGACTATAGTTAAATTTAGTAGGCCTTATAACCGCCGACCACTTTATGTAAGAAAAACAAAATAAAAAATATTTGGACGACGATACGATATTCAAATTTTTATCCAACACCTCTGTCTTATGAAGGCATAATAATGCCGATTTTACATATCTTATGGGGTCTATAAAACACTAGTGGACTTATGAATTTATAATTACACACTAATGACTTATATGTAAATTATGAGTACACCTACTACTTAATAGTTTTCATAATTTCAATTAGATATTTTAAAACGTCAAATGTCAAAACTTTTAATTACATTTTAAACTATTATTACGAGATATTGGATAAAACTTTGTATTACACACGTGTCTTAACAGCAAATAAGTTACTCAAAAAAAATTAGCCACTCGAGCAAGCTCTCGTGGCTAAACATTTCTTTCGTAACTTATTTGCCATATAAGCCACTTGTATAATAAATAACTATTAAGATCATCGAAGCATGTATTTATAAAAATAAAAATTTTAATTTTATATGGCTAACTGTAATATTACGAAAAAATATTTACGATTTATTTGAACCGATTTTTATTATTTGGAACTTCACGGTCTCACCTTATGATGAATGATGTAATACTGGAGGCTAGAAACGGGATATTCAGCTCCCGCAAAATTTTAGCAACTTCTACATGCAATAGGTGTCGGTTAGTGTGGTATTGAGCCAGGGGGGTTATTTTAAGTACGATTTTTGTTACTTAGGCCTTATTAGCTTACAGGCCTTATTACCCGCAGGTCCCTTAATTATTATGGTATGCATTAAATTGCTTTAAAATTTATTTAAACATGAAGAAACTACCTTATTTTTCATTAGGTAACTAATTAGCACCTAATTCTGGTATGCAATAATTTATTGTTTTTCCATTTGAGGATTGAATAGTTTTATTCGAGTGAATTAGAGATTCGGATTCGGACTAGTTTTTATTTTAGCCAATATTCAAATGTAATATTTAACAAAACTAAACAAAACGGTAAAATAATTGAATTTTAACCATGTGAAGTGAAGAAATTTAGGAATAATTAGGAATAAAATTAGACTACAAATAGTACAGGACTAAAATTAGTGTAAGTTATTCAATTCTATCACTACACTCAAAAGAGTAAATCGATTTTTATATGTTCATATTTAGTATAGGTATAATGCAATGTTTTAAGATTGGTGTAAACTGGTTATTTTTTAACTTTTTCTAACATACTGAAAATAGATGACGTAAAACACCAATTACTTAATATCTAATATAGAACTGCACATTACTTCTCACTTATAATAACCACCTATGGTTAACTGTTAGATGATATTGATGTTGAGACTATATAGAAATAAGTAAGTCAAATAGTATACATAATGGTACCCATAGTTGCCAATTTCATCAATTAATTTGAAATATTACATTGATAAATTATAATTAATTAAATTATAAAATTATGCGTTGATATGAATAATAAATTAATATCATAGCTATACAAATTATAATTTTTAATTTAATTAATTATAGGAAAAATTGATCATATTGAATTTTATTTATAAATTTGGTTCCTGAAATTTATTGTTCAGTGCATTTACTAATATGGTTGTTAGCAATTAGTATATAACCATAATCATTAAACTTTGAAAGGAATTTTTTCCACAAGTTATTTTAAACTTGTTAATCGCAATTTACAAATATTTTATATGTAGTACCTACATTGTAAATAATATTATTTTATTTTCAATTTTGCCTTACGATAATTATAATATCTCTATAACATAATAAGAATTTTTCGTAACCCGCTTAAAATTATTATAAATTATAGCATTTATTACTTAATTTTAAAGGTAGGTAAACTAAATTTTTAATTTCTGTTATTACCGAAATTTAACTAGACGATGCATTGCACAATTTAGGCAGTAAAATTAATTTCTATACAAAGCTGCTCTCAATGAAACTATTAATTAATTTTCTTACATCATAGGAATTTTTATTCATTCAAAATAGCAATTAATTTACTAACTATAGGTAACCATAACGTGCTCTACGTATGTCGTCTTATATGCAAATTATATTGTAATAATTTAAGTGTTTTAGCTCATTGTTGCTGGCTTGCAGCTGTAATAAAACCACACCTCCAAATTAATGTGTATGTACCTAACGATGAATATCATTTTTAATCGACCTAATTAAGTTTTTAGTTTATTAACACTTTAAACTTGAAAGAATAATAAATTAAATTATTTGATTTATGCTTGGTAAGATTTTTAATGTTGCATTGATAGATGCAATGAATTAAATTGAAAGTCGATTATTGTTGGTTATTATATATTATTTTAAGCTACTTAATAACATTGTTTTAATACAAAAATAACTTGTTTTAATTTTTT
Source organism: Cantharis flavilabris (assembly GCA_949152465.1). Taxonomy (NCBI): domain Eukaryota; kingdom Metazoa; phylum Arthropoda; class Insecta; order Coleoptera; family Cantharidae; genus Cantharis; species Cantharis flavilabris. The sequence goes on from OX424435.1 coordinate 61,353,017, forward strand.
TACTTGTATAATCGTTACAATAATAATCTTTTACTATTGCGCATCAACAGTATCGGATTTTAACAGCTTTTCATTTGTAGGAGTTACGCCAATCCTAGCGTCGCAACGCTACATTGTAGCATTTGAGGAAATGTTATATTCCTTTCATAAGCGGCGCATCCTCAGATTATGCCAAAATGGATTCAAAGTTCTTGTTTATTTTTCTACCGTTTCTATTATTATTGCTAATATTTCAAGAAGTAAATCCAAAAGCAAATTTTTGTTATCATCATGAACTAATAGGAAATGCATAAAAATTATCCATTTGAAAAATAAGGAACAGATATATTTTTAACTTTTAAAAGTTTACTTGAAAATAGTTTTTACATTCTACAAGTTTTATCTCTGTAATAAATTTAAATAAGTTATAGGTAATAACTAATAACTACATTTTAGATAAATTAATTAATTTAAAAGAAGATTATTAAAATGTAAATTTGTCCATATATTTTATTAATTTGGTAAATATTTACAACTTTTTGATTAAAGCCATGAGTAGTTTCAATAAATTCATATTATAAAATTATAATTATTTTAAAGTTTCAGGTCATTAACGGTAGCCAAATATTTGCATGAGTGTTCATGACCTGATATACCTTAAAAAATGAAAAATTTCAATGACGTTTCATTTACTATTAATTGCTATAATTTGATAAGTGTTAACTTTTAAATTATCTCAGTGGGAATTAAAATAATTGATTGGAAAATACGAGCAGGTCCCATTTTTTTTACAACCCAAAATTCTGGAATTTCATACACAAAATCAGGCTTTTGGGAATTTCGGATTTCAACACTTAGAATTTGCAATGTAAAGCTTTGTTTCCCTATGAAATGGTGGCTGCTATGTAGCAACCGTAATACAGTAATTTTGGTTAAATAAGTATAAATTTTGCAATTAAAATATTATATAATTATAATAACTTCTATTTAGTTTACAAAAAATAAACAAAACATTTGGTATAAACCTTTTTTGTTGTGTAAGTAGCTGAAAATCAATTCAAATTGTTTGGTTTTACCTAATACTATGTTGGATATAAATGAGATCTAATGGTGGCATTGTTTCGAAAAGCATCTTTAAGGGTAATACTAATTTAATTAATATGCCAAATGGCAATATCCTTATCATATTAAAATTCGTTTTTAATGGATTTTTTGTCTTTTGCATTTCTGTTATTTACCTATAGCCTGTGACATACGGGCCGATTACATAAAAAAATTTAAAGTAAGAAGTTTAGAATTAATGTAAAATTGACCAATGAAAAATCTTCCACTTTAACTTAATTCTCCTTTTAAATTTTAAAGCTACTTAAAACTTCTTTACAAAATTGGATGTATGAAGCATACATAAGTAACTGGCTATTAGAAAAATTAAATTCAAAAAAATATAAGAATAATACAATACGTAGAAAATCAAAATTCAAAAAATTTAAAAAGGAGACAATTAACACATAACAGGTCTGGATTAAGAAAATTTGAAAAAATGAAAATTTCGTAATACGAAGTACAATATAACGTTATTTTATGGTTATTGCCATTCTTCAGTTGCACGCATCGATTACATTGTGAAATAAGAAAAAAAATTTCAAACTAAACAAAAATATCGACTAAATTGTACAAAATTGACTTACCATAACCTCCAAAGATTATCAAAACTGAACTTGTTACATGAAGTATGAATAATTTAAAAATGATTTGAACTAAGAAATTCGTTTACCTAGCACTGCTAGTTTGAAATCCGAAGGCACTGCCCTCTTAATATGATTTCTAAAATTAATTGTTTAAAAAATTAAAGTTAATTGTCTCCTTTTTAAATTTTTTGAATTTTGATTTTCTACGTATTGTATTATTCTTATATTTTTTTGAATTTAACCATAAATACATACTAAAAACCACAAATTTACTTAAAATTTTTTATTTTGAGTTCTTTTTCTATTAGAAAAATTGTTAAAACGCATATAAAGCATTATCCAAAAAGCAATTGCTTTTTGTTTTTCAATAAAAGTCAGTTGTAAAATACTAGAAGGTTAACCTCCAACCTCGGATCAGAGTTAAACCAGGTTTAACTTTGAATTTGAGCATTCTGATTAGATCAACAGTAGTGTATTCATTCTGACTACAAAATACGCCTGCTATTTTATAATTTATATAGATAACTACTGATTATTTCTTTCCTAAATAATAATTGCCAATAACAGAACTTTATTTTGGTCACATAACTTTTTTGTTATGTTAACTACTATGCTATATTATTCCTCGTTAATTCGATAAGAACGATGTTATATCTTTGTAGTTGCGATGAGCAGTTGTTTATTGAATTAGTTTGAATCGAACCACTCTTCACTAGTAAAAATAATGAATCGAATGGGATTTCTAAGGTAGTTTTTTTGATTAATTTTTTGAAAATTATAGGGAAGAGGCTTGTAATTTGACCACCCTTAGCATTTTTGCTTATAACTCATCTTCAAATTAATATTTTTGGATATATAATGTTACCATATTAGAAAAAGGACGTCATTCGCTAAAATTCTGCTGAAAACACTTATTAGATTACTCGAAAAACAACAGTTATGACCATTCTCCCAAAGAGGCTGGTTTTATTTGGAAAGGTTTTTGAAATGCGCGGACGACTTGTGACGTCAGGACTTACGTAGTATATAGGATAATATTCTGTACAAAAGGGGAATTCCAATGACTATTGCAAAAGTAAATAGAAAAATCCAAAAAATTAGAATTTTAAAATACGAAATCGATAAGTGCAAAACGATAATTATTGTCATCGTAAAACTTATCATTAAATTGACGTGGGATTGGTACTAAATTTGACACTTGAAGTTTTCTATTGGTTCATGTGTGGTTCTGTACATACGCATGCAATAGTCGTTGATATCCCATGGTAAATATATGTGCTAAACTCGTATTCCATTGAATTTTAATATTCCAAAGTGAATTCCAAATATATCGTGTTTTTGGGTGTTTGTTTTTGTGTTTATTTCAATATCGTCGAGAATATAAGATGACCACAAGGCGAAAAGTTACAAAAGCGAAGAAGGAAATTAGCTGCTAAGCGCTAAGAGCTCGTTACTAACGGATAGGATGCCCAAGGAGGCTGAGAAACCATCAATTGTGATCATCACGATTAATTCATTTTTGATGTTTTTCATTATTTTTTCTTCACTTTTTCACTTAAAACTCAATAAAAGATCATTAATTTTTTACATCAGACGATTTTAGTTAAGTTTTTTGACTTTTCAGCAACTTTTTGGGGGTGGTCAACTTACAACTTATGGTCAACTTATGGGAATTTGTATGCGGAATGGTTTTGTTTGGAAAGGTTTTCAAATGCGCGCGCGACTTGTGACGTCACACTTACGTGGTCTATTATTTTGTTCTCTTACATATTTTCGAGTGCAATCGGCCCTCCTTTACGAGTCGGGCTGCTTGTTGTCGAAAATATGTACATAGAGTATATACAGTAGCGCTATAACCCACAGTGGGTTTTGACTAACCACTTCATTTTAGGAAGGGTTTTCAAGGCAGATTACACCTCGGTGGTTTGCCATTTCCCGCCGAGGAAGGACGGCTAGAATAAAATTCTTGCTCTACTCGGGCTCGAACCAGAATTCTCTGCTTAGTAGCCGACGCACTTAAGCATCAGACCGTAACCGTCGAACAAAATGATCGATAATATTCTATGCACATGGGAAATTATATATGAAAATTGTTCACTTTATGAGTAAACGGAAAAATCAATATTTTAAAAAAATTAATTATTTCACACAAGGTTTGTGGGTGCTAGTGCGACGCGTCTATTTGCTTCTAAGCCACATAAAAATTGAAGAATATGTCAAAGCGCACGATAATAGTTGAAATGGCGGTATTAACACTGACAGTTTTTTTATAGTACATGGTGGTCATCTTACATTCATGGTCAACTTACAAGCCTCTCCCCTATTATTATTTTATTATGAAATTGACAACACTATGGTTTATGGAAACCTCAAGACGGTCCAAACACTCAAAGGTTTTGGACATCTTGCCTGGTGTAGGACGATCAACTTCGTGCCATAGAAAATTTTCTTGTGTCTTAATTATTAATTGCGCTAGTAAGATTCTGTAAATAAAAATTCTTCCTTCTCTTGCGGTTAAATAGAATTTTCTCTACACGCTGATAGTAACCGTAACCAGTTTTTTGTTCGTGTGGAAGCCCATGATATTGAGATAAGCCGATATAGTTCGGAAGCGATGGTTTGGCTTCCATAAAAACAAAATCACCGCAAGTAGCTTGCTGTCAGTCGACCAACAATACCAGCTCCGATTGTGAAGAAGTCAAGAAGACATAGCAGCTACTAGACTTATAACCAACTTGGGTTAATATTATCGCAAATTGATGAACATAAAAAGACAAGTAGGTTAAACCAAACGGAAAAAGAGATATGACTTGTTAAAAATGACGTATTAGCCCGAAAAAGAAATAATGTCTTCTTACTAGCTCAATGCGCCGAGCTAGTGAAAAAGAAAACAAAAATACCTTTAGAACTAATGCCAATTAGTTCATTAGAAAAATAATATTTTCAATCGATTGAATAGCTCATCAAATGTGGTCGAGTTTAGCAATCACCTGCAACAAATGAATAAATAGCAATTTAAAAATTATTACAATAATTTGCAAACAGAATGAAAGGCAAATTTTTAAAAGATAAAAATTAAAATGAACTTAGCTTTCTTATGGCTGCGACGATTTGCAAAATCTCGATTTTGCATGTGGTAATGAAGAAAATATGAAACACAATTAACATAATTAAATTATAAGGTAATTTTAATTAATTATATAATATATAATTAATTATAAAAGGTAATTATATAAGGTGCTTCCTAAAACATTGAAAGTTCAACCGATAAATAATTAATAGCAAAAATTTGCCATTATTCGTCGCATAGCGCACAAATAAACTTAGATGGTGGTGCATTCCGAAAAACAAAACAAATTACTAAAATTTGTTACAATAGGCACGATGACTGGTTTTTAAAAACTGTTCTATGATGTCAGGAAGTATCTACTATTTCCAAAAAATATCTCAATTTCTGCAGAAAATAAAAGTTTGGTAGAAAAAATTACCATTTTAATTTGAAATCTAAAATTTACGCCGAAACGCTCGCTTGTGTCATGGCGTCTGTTTGTGACGTCACATCGTATGTAAATGTCACTGTCGAAGTCTTGCAGGTTATAAACAATAATGAAAACCTAACTTAACTTTATAAAATATAACACTACGTGATTCTAAAATTGCAGATAACACCGCGCCCTTTTGAAATTAAACCAATCTGAATGACGTTTTACAAGCTTACACAGACGTGACGTCGTTCGCTCTAATTGATATTAAACTTATCATGGTGGATTTTTGTATTTTATACTTTTATTTTATCAAAAAAGTTACGAATCTAGCTTAGAATATAAAAAAAATACGTTTTTTGTATCTTATTTTCTTATTTCATTAGATAAATACATAATTTTAGTGATTTTCGGTTACTGTCATCATGCCTATTCTAGATATTTTAATATCTAATAAAACCTATAATTGCGATTATCACTATTTAGTGCACGATTTCAAGATACCAAAATCTTTCATCTTTCTGATTTAAGTGATACGATTCAATTTTTTTGTTCGGCCATCTTGCACTTTGGTTAAATTTTATAATGACTGTCATTAGTTAGATTAGTAAGATAGAGTCGGTCTTTCAAATATTATTTTAAACTTGATTTTTTTTAAATTTATTTGTAAACAGAAAACAGAGCACTTAACAACTTGTGCAAGAAGATTTACTTTGGACAAATACAATCTCAGTTCCAGTACGCCATTACCATTTTTGTATGGATTTATGGATTACGGATGGATTGGGAGTTTAGTGGAAATTCCTTACAACTGCTTTTATTAGAATCCAGTGTTCCATCGTCAACTTGAAGATTGTTGATTTTGTGTTAATTTTTCACTGTCTGATACATAGAGTTGGAGATTATTTGTATAATGGATATTTTTATAAATTTACGAGTACCTACTCTGTAGTAAGTGTTTTAACCACCTCTGTAATTCTATTAGGTCACATCGCAGATTTATTTATATGCATGCAGAGAAAAAAACAATCCTTGCAACAATTTTGAAGTAAATATTACATCAATTTGAGTAAATGTTATATCAAATTTAGTAAAATTTACTTCAAATTTAGTACAATTTACTTTAAAATTGGTGTTATCCTTATTTGAACTACAATTGAAGTAAAAATTACTTCAAAACACCAAAAATTTTTCTCTGTGCAGCAATGTCAAAAAGCACAAAAGCATTGAGAATTATATTAATACTATGCAAACCTTAAAATGCAAATTACTCAAAACTATCATTATATTGACTTAGTGCATTTTTCTTGTAAGCCACAATATTGATATTTTATTATTAATAGTTTGTTATAAATTTTAAAACAATCTTGTTTGAATTAAAAAAATTGTTTTGTAGTGTTTAATGTATTAATTAAGAATTAACCCTCTCTATAAGATACTGGTCGATATTTCAACCAGCATGAAAATTTATTGTATGTTATTTATACCATCTTGAACTATTCATCACAAGTTTTTTTAAAAAATACCCTGTCCCATCTCACTAAGCCACTATTGCTGTGCTTAAAAAACATATGTACACTAATTATTTGTGCTGAGCTACAGATTCCACGTTAAATGTATTATGCATAATAATTATGTATGTATAATATGACTAGATTAAAATACTTACGATTAAAATAAATTTGAGTATAAATTTGAGAGAGTACGGATTTTAAGCATAAAAAAATTGTGAAAATAGCGCTTAAAATAGCACAAAAAATTACCGCATAAAAATATGATTTCATCTTAAATATAATCATTAAAAATATTTTTTTTAAATAAAATTTATTTGAAAAGTAACAAGAAAACAGTAATAATGTAAAAAAAATAGTATAATAAAAAGTAAACTAATAATAGTTATTTATATTAATTAAAATTATTAGCTCTTGAAAATACAATAAATATGATTATCAATAACGAGCTACAAGATTACGAGCTATAGGATTGCGAAATCCATACAATAAGATTTATTTGTATCTTGTAGCTCGTTATTAATAATCATAATAATAGTTATTTATGTATCAAGGGCATTATGACGAAGTTGCCCGAGAGCATAAACATCGAGTAATGCCCGTGTTGCATACAACGTTTTATATTACGCTGCATTTTAATTTCAGAAAATTTATAAATTTTCAATTTAAATTTACTAAATTTCCTAGTTTGCCGTGACTTGTGTATATAATTGCGATGAGAGGGCATAATAAGCGGGTATTATGATTTATACTCTTTAGGGTATTATAGCATACTTAATATATTTCGTTGTCAAGGTATAAAAAACAAATAATGAAACAGTGTAATATAAAATAATTTCTCATACATAATTATTTTTCTAAAACATGAAAATTTTAAATCTTTTTCTAAATTTTTTGTTAAAAATTAATTGATAATTGAGGCGTTGTTAAATTTCACTAAAACGCTAGCTATTTGCTCTAATGTATAATTAAATCAAATATTTTTTGCCAATACTTAACCGTTTTTTGCCAAAAGACTGGAACTTTTGAAATAGTATTTTGAAAGATATTTACCACATCTATAGCTTCTGTTAAAGGAAGATCTATTGTTTCCAGCTACCTAATTGATAGCTAATTGAGCTATAATGTGCTTTTATAAAAATGAGTTTTAGTTAAAGTTACTGTGATTTAAATTTCAAACCTATTTATTGCTCTTATCTTTAGGGGTAAACCCGATAAACATCTGCCAATATTAATTCCCTAGTCAAGAAGCACCCTATATTTACCTCACAAAATTTTGTGACTTATAAAATGGGTTAGGTCAAATAGTCATTACCTTCCGGTCCAAAATAAATGTAGGTATATTTATGTACAGTCGCTCCCAGTCGTATTCGTATACTCAATAAATTTTACTTTAAACCAAGATGGAAACTTTGAGATTATATTTAAATGAGAAATAATTATGTCGAATTAACTATTAAACATTGTAATTTAATCATTTAAAAAATATTTATGATTCGCTTATCCTAACTAAGCAAAAATAAGAATAATGTAAAAACATGCATTCAATTACATCACACTCATATTCGTAAAATTGCAGTTATGCACAATTTTATTTCGATATAATATTTCACAGTCATCCAAGAACTTCAAATTTGTATCTAGAAAGACTGTATGAAGTATTTAGTGTCGATTTGTTAAATTTTGTAAAACTTTTACGTGATAAATCCACTATGGGAAGAAAAGGTAAAGAAACCTCGTTTGAATTACGAAAATCAATTATTTATCATCATAAAAATGGTAAGACATTGAAGGAAATTAGTGACTTATCAGGAAGAAGTTATTCTACTGTACAGACATAATAAAACGGTATAAAACTGAACACAAAGTAGAAAATAAACCACGCAATCTTAATAGAAAACTGTTAAATTCTCACGATGAACGAAGAATTCTGAAAGAAATTTAAAAAAATGCAAAGATTAGTGCACCTAAACTTGTGGTGAAAGTAAAAAACGAGTTAGGGAAAATAGTAAGTGCAGAAACAATTCGTAAAGTTATAAGGAAATACGGATATAACGGACGAGTAGCAAGGAAGAAACCGTTTGTAAGCAAAGCCAATAGACTAAAGCGTTGTAACTTTGCCAAGAAATATGAAAATCGTGATTACAACTTCTGGAAACATGTTCTTTTTACAGATGAAAGTAAATTTAATGTTTTTCAATCAGATGGGCGGCAAATTGTTTGGCGAAAACCTAATAAAAGCTTGGATAAACAAAATTTACAAAGTACAGTTAAACATAATGGCAATTCTGTAATGGTGTGGGGGTGTTTTTCAGCAGCAGGGGTTGGTAGGTTACAAATTATAGATGGAATAATGGATAAATATAAGTATATTGATATTTTGGAACAAAATTTACGACCTAGTGTACTTAGTTTGGGAATTGCTGATAAATTTACTTTCTACCAAGACAACGACCCCAAGCATAAAGCTTATTTAACTGGACAATATCTTTTATACCATTGTCCCCATGTCATGGATACACCCCGACAATCCCCAGATTGTAACCCCATTGAGAATTTGTGGGCAGAACTGAAAGCAAGAATAAAAAAATTTGAAATTAAGAATTTACAGGAATTGAAAACAAAATTATTATCTGAATGGGAAAAAATTACACCTGATATTACCGAAAAATTAGTTGCATCAATACCAAAACGTTTAAAAGAAGTTATTAAAAGGAAGGGTTATCCTACAAAGTATTAATTTAACTTTTAATTGTTTTAAGTGAAATTTAATTTGTGGTATACGAATATGAGTGTGATGTGATTAAATGTATATTTTTACATTATTGTTTTTTTTGCTCAGTTAGGAAAAGCGAACTCTAAAATTTTTTTGTGTCATGAAATTACAATGTTTAATAGTTAATCTGGGTTAATTATTTCTTGTTTAAATAAAATCTTAAAATTTCTATCTTGGTTTTAAGTAAAATTTATCAAGTGTACGAATACGACTGGGAGTGACTGTATCTACTGCAATTTTTTTTTAATTTATCGAAAATATGCTAAAATAAGCACTAAAATTGCTTAAAAATAAATCTAAGCATAAAAACATCAAAATAAGCATATAAGCATAAAAAAAATTAACCCTAAATGCCTTATTTTTATCAAATTTATTGACATTTATAACAATTATTGCACTTCTGCTATCAATATTTATGTATAGCAAATTTTCTTGAAATCCGTACTCAAAGATTAGAATGAGACAGTGAAAGTAGACAGTAATACATTAACTGTTACATTGTATAGGTACTACTAATTAATGTCTAGTGCTGGTCTATGACTAAAAATGTGTATCGAAGTTATCACGGCATTGCAGACTTTTTAAGTCTTACAATAAGTGTCTATTCCATATCTGAAATTCATTTTTATAATCTTTTAGCATCATAGCATGAGTACAGTGATGCAATATTTTAAACTATAGTTGACATTTTACCAAATAAGTAAACTAAATAATTTATAATATTCTACATTATTCGTATAGTAGGTATTATTCATTGAAGGGCTAGGAAATACTAGGTTTTTTAATTTTGCAATCTATTTTGATCATATTATTTAAAAAAAATGATTCGATCCAGACGATTTGGAAAATTTAATTTCGTCGAAAGTTTTCGCAAAATTTTTGAAAATTACCCAAATTCGTCACAGAGCATTTTATTTTAAATATTATGTTGTATAAAATTTGCTATCAAGATTATCATAAAATTTCGTATTAGAAAATATAGATTGATGACAAGTAATGCCATCGTTCTTTATTTGAAAATGAGAAGGCGCGGTCCTTTCACCCGACCGCGAATTGCGGTGTGCTCCACATTTTACCAGCGCACGATACTCATTTTCAAGGTCTCTCGAAAACACTTTCGTTTTTTATCAGGTTATGTCATATCACACAATTTGTACATAGGTGTGTCTTCTTATTACAGCTAACGAGTTAGTGCATTGCTTAAATTAAATGTACCCATTTGACATCATAAGGAGACATTATAATTTATTATTTATATAATTTTATTTCATTCCATCAAATATTATCCAAATATATAGGTGTACGTATCTTAATTGTTCAGTTTTTTTTTTCTATATAGAGAAACGATATAGTATTGGTATATTAGAAACATTGCGATGAGTTTATTGATACCTCGAGTGAGGTAGGTATAATAATTATTTATATGCAATCCAATTTAATTTCTTTTAACTCTCCAGTACTAACATATTTTTTTATATCGCGAGTACTAACATCGGTTTGTGAGACCCATTCTAGTTTTTAATTTATTTAACGCCGTTGTTACACTTTTTTTTATGTCAAATAGAATAATATCAAATTTACGTATTTTTCTTTATAATAATGATAATTCTAGTAAGAAAAAATCATTTTGTTTTATAAAATTGCATTGCTGTAAAAGAATTAAAAATTAAATTTACAGTTAAAACTAAAAGTTGTCTGTCTGTGAGACCGATTGTTAGTACTGGAGGGTTAAAACTTACATATTATAGATATGCATGTAAATATAATAAAGTAATTCATATTTATACATATATTATTACAGATGACTGATCCAATTTTGGTATTGTGGATTTAAAAAATTTAATAGCGAGCAGAACTATAATAATTTAAAAATTATAATAATATGATAATTATAGTATTGATGAAGTTTGATCAAAATATTATGTTGGTTAATATTTGCTGTTAATTAATCTTTAATTTTCAACCTTCTTTTTTGATTGTGGGTTTATAACTTTTTTTATGTAGGTGATTGTGTAATAATAATAATTGTTATTAGCTGCATATGAAAAATTAGTTAGGTAAAGGTATACCTATAGCTATTATAGGTCTACATAATTTATTATCATTATACTTTTATACACATGTAAAGCATTATCATCATTTGAAAAACATTTTTGAAACCAAACTGTACTGAGATCAAACTGTACCTACATAATGGTAAAAACCTTTAAATCTGTCAAAAATAAATTAATGTATTTGCAAAGTTAGATATCTATCTAAGAATTAGTCTTAAAAATTGCATCTTGAAGCTGTATTGTATGTAAAGTACCAGTTGAATTAAGTTTAAATTTACTATGCACACAAGTTGCATAAAATAAATACACGCCTTGAGTTGATTTAATTATAATTAGGTACTATATTGGTCAATTATTTATTACGATCTGTGATATAAAGTTCATTTAAACTCCAAAAGATTATCCAAATAAATTTTGGAATCTAATATTCATAAACTCACCGACAATAATTATTGTATTAATCATAATTTGTTATCTGTCGGCACCTGTAAATTTTAAAATCTCTCTTTTTCACACTTGATTAAGTTGTCAATCCTCCGATTGCTATCTTGTTATTCGACCACTCCCAAAGTAACGTAAAATAGTGTTAACATATCTTTTTTTATAAAGTAGTTTTTTTATTATAGCGTTAATTAATAAATTATTATGATTCATACAGCAAAACAATCTTTTCATTAGTAATTAGAATATTTTTAAGAGATTATAGCTTCTATCCTGGCAGTAATAAAATTTCCCATCTCTTATTAGTTAAAGACGTACCTATATAGTTTATCTAAATTTAAATTATAATAATTGGTATTAGGTATATTACTTTTTATTTGTTAAAATAAATTGAAGTTTATAAATTTGTTTGACATCAGTTGCAAAAATAGGTGTTTGCTTATTTGATATATTGAGCTTTAAATAAACCAATTCACTAAATTTGTTTTCAAAGCTGATTTGTCACACGATAATGTCAATATTGTAATCAAATTAATAGGTCTAGCGACACCAAAACAATTATGCAAATTTCAAAATTAGAATTTGTTTTCACGAAGGTGCAATTATGAAATTTGTAAACTTTGTATTAAGTTTACGTTTAATCTTTAGTTAGGTTTTTGGTACTGATAATAATTTGTTTATTGCAACTATTAAAACATTTAACTTGAATTTTTTTTTTATTTTACCTACTACTTTTTTAAATAGTACTTTTTTAAACAATATTTTGACACATAAAAATCCATTTTATAGAAAAACTTATTAAAGATTTTTTGTTGAAAATTTCAAGTTCTTTATTTTACTTTATATAGATTTTTCTATTTTGTGTCATCGTTTTCGAATTATAGTGACTTAAAGAAGACTGTAAAATGCAAAAAATATTGTCATCTGTATCTTGGAAACGGTGCGACAAAATAGAACTATATGTATAGGAACAAAAATGTTGAGAAGAAATTTACAAGAAAAAATGACTGTTAATTAAAATTAATTAGAACAGAACGTCATTTACAACACTCACAATACTACTTATTTTTAATTTTTTTCTGCAGATCAAGAAAGATCGTTAGTTTCGTTATGACATGACATATTTGAAATTTTTATATTAATTGTGTGGTTTTGATATAAATTTCTTATTAATGCATATTAGATCATGTCAATCAAAACATTATCCTCTTTCCACTACAAAAATAACATCGTAATATTTTTAGTTAATTTTTGCGCTGTAACTGACGTTTTGAAACGTGCCTAAATAGTATATTAAGAAACTAGTTTCATAAGACACGTTTTTATAGCACGCATTCCGTTAAAGGATAAGTGTGATAAAACATCTTATGAAACAAGTTTTTACTATCTTTTCTATTTTGCGCTGTTACACCTTAAAAGTTTAAAAATGTACATTTTATTAAATAATTTAATTTTTTGTGTGTTGTTTTTTACATAAATTTACAGGTTAGAACATCGCACAATAGTTTATTAATTTGACATTGACAATATTAATTTGACTAAGGTACCTGCACCTAATAATGTAAGGCCTAGAATGAATGAATAATGAATGGAAAAAAAATTCAGAGGTTCATTCCTATAACAATAGACAGAGAAACTTTTTATCGACTCGGTACCACAGATTGAAGACTACCCAACAGGGCCTGTATTATTGGGGCATAAAGTTGTTTAATGCGCTGCCTAAAGATGTTCAAAGTTTGCCTTCAACAATGTTTATTGGAGTATATATTTTGAAGACGGGGGAAGTGATTTTCGCTATTTTGTGGTGGTTGTCTTTGGTAATTTTGATTGTTTTATTTATGATTATATAATAATTGTATATTTAATTTCTGTTTGTAAAATTTTATATCCATGTAAGTACCTATTTCTTGTTGTTTGGAAATATTTATTTATATACCCTTGTGACGTTTCGTGTAATTTTTATTATACTGAATAAACAATATGAATATGAATTAGAATACACCCTAATAAGGCTTAAGCAACAAAAATCGTACTTAAAATAACCTCCCTCGCTCAATACCACAGTTACAGACTCCTATTGCATGTAGAAGTTGATAAAATTTTTCGGGAGCTGAATATCCGTGCAGCCCCAAATAATAAAAATCGGTTCAAATAAATCGTAAATATGTTATGTAATATTACAGTTATCTATATAAAATTAAATTTTTATCTTTATAAATACATGCTTCGATGATCTTAAAAATTTGAATATCGTATCGCGGTCTAAATATTTTTTATTTTGTTTTTCTTACATGAAGTGGTCTGCGCTTATTAAGGCCTACTAAATTTAACCATAGTCTTACTTCGTGTATCAAAGTTCGTTTGCTTTATAATTAGGGCCCGGATTGGAGGCAATAGGTAACCCGATATTTAGTACGTGGTATACAATTTATAATATTTAATATCTTGTGTTTATGCATAAATTTTATTCCGCATACCAGATATCGGGTTCCCTATTGCCTAGAGTCCGGGCCCTATTCATAATGTATTTTAAAGTACTTTTGAGATATTACGAATGTAAATAATTAATAGGCATGTTTATTACTAAATCATTGAGCGTTATTTTTAGTGATTCGAGACGATGCCTTCTAGCTTAATAGCGCTTAATATGCAGCAATTTTGCTGATGTATTGCTAAAATGGCCCACTATTTTTGAGCAAAAAGCCAGTTATTTGTAATGCTAATACGCTAGTTGGATATCCCAAAAAAGCGTACGCCGCGCAATCTTCTGGTCAATTATAGTCAGATTCTCACCTAATTTATGCACAAAATAACCACCTAGGTTAGGCACCATAGCTGTCCAACCAATTGGATATCCCAAAAAAGCGTACGCCGCGCCATCTTCTGGTCAATTACGGTCAGATTCTCACCTAATTTATGCACAAAATCACCGCCTAGGTGGCGGCACCATAGCTGTCCAACTAGCGTATAGCGCGCTTGGAAAGCTGTCTGTCAGCCAGCAGTTAGCTTGCTAAGGGTCGTATTCACTAAATTATCCCTTAGTTAAGGATCTCTTAGTTAAGGACAGGGTACTTGAAGGGATCCATTAAAAAACCCATTCTCTAATTCATCCTTCAGGTAAATTTTTGTACCTAGCAGTTGTCGTTAACTAATGACGAGGATAATGTTTTTAATCGTGATAGTACACGTGGTGTATAAGAGTAATGTGTTCTCATTGGTTGATTTAAAAAAATAACCTATAAAATATTTTAACAATAAACGACAATTTATAATTGAACAAAATTTGAAGTACGGAAATTTAAAATAAAAATTTATTTAACAAAATAAATTATAGTTTTATAGTCAAACTTTAAATTACGGTAATTTAAAATATTTAACAAAATTTTTCAAAATTAATAAGGAATTGAAAAATCTACTGATTTTAGGATAACAATATGCAAATTAGTTGAAAATTTATAAATTTATCTAACATGTAAATAATAATAATTTGTTAAATATTTTCACATGCTATTTAACAAAAACCATAGTTAGTTGAAATAAAAATTCATTAAACAAAAGAATAATATTATTACGAGAGCGTCTTCCTAATAATCCTAATAAATTATTATTTATTTTTTCGTTATTCAATTCTTCTTCAATTTCTTTCAAATCATCATCTAAAATTTTACAATTTATAGTAATTATTATTTTACAACAATTATGAAATTTTTAACAATAACTACTTCCAGATTATACAATTGCTTGATGTTATGCAGTATTCTGCAGGCATAAATAATTTTAGTTATAAATGTGGGGTGGTAATTCATTGCTAAATAATTACAATCAATTTATTAATTTTTAATTTAAAAAAAGATATGTTAGGAAATCGCTTCATAAGAACGTTTCTATAATTTTTGCTTAGGTATATTATGCGTTTAAAATATACCTTTTGCGTAATTTATCAAGAATATTATTTAATTGAATATTTCTTTTGAAAATAAATTTATTTTTCAAGATTCAAGTTCACATTCACTAATAGAAATAACCCTTCAATTTTCTTAATGACACCTACTGACCATCTCTCAGTTAAGGGATCAACTTGGTGTATTTTGACGCTGATTATGGATCCCTTCGAGTTACAGAATGCGCAAATCCTTATACCTGAAGAGATCCCTCACCACTCTACCAGGTAAAGATCGATCTTGAAGAGCGGTATCTAACTAAAGAATCTTTTATTATTACAGAATAGGTTTTGTCATTAGTTAAGAGATCCTCTCCGTTAAGATCCCTTAAAAGTTAGAGAATACGACCCTAAAAGCCAGCTATTAAAGATTGTAAATGGCTGACTGAAATTGCCAAAATTTTGCTAGTTAGTAGGAGCTGAAATTTATATAAATTTTATAAAAATGTAATAAAATTTAATATATTTAATATTTAATAAAATAAAATTATATTTTATAAAAAATTTTTTTTTTTAATTCCTGATGTTAATTCTGGTTTTATTTATAATCATTTGTAATATTAAATTCAATTTTGCAAATTAATTTCTCTTACTTACATTATCTGAAATGGTGGTTGAGGTTTTTATTTATAACAGTACTTGTAATATTAAATTGAATTTTGTAAAGAAACTTTTTTTTTACTTATCTTTCCTGGTCTGGGATTTGAACGCCTTATAGGGTCATATTCTCTAACTTTTAAGGGATCTTAACGGAGAGGATCTCTTAACTAATGACAAAACCTATTCTGTAATAATAAAAGATTCTTTAGTTAGATACCTCTCTTCAAGATCGATCTTTACCTGGCAGAGTGGTGAGGGATCTCTTCAGGTATAAGGATTTGCGCATTCTGTAACTCGAAGGGATCCATAATCAGCGTCAAAATACACCAAGTTGATCCCTTCACTGAGAGATGGTCAGTAGATGTCATTAAGAAAATTGAAGGGTTATTTCTATTAGTGAATGTGAACTTGAATCTTGAAGAGTGAATTTATTTTCTAAATAAATATTCAATTAAATAATATTCTTGATATATTACGCAAAATGTATATTTTAAACGCATAATATACCTACGCAAAAATTATAGAAACGTTCTTATGAAACGATTTCCTAACATGTATTTTTAAATTAAAAATTAATAAATTGATTATAATTATTTAGCAATGAATTGCCACCCCACATTTATAACTAAAATTATTTATGCCTGCAGAATACTGCATAATATCAAGCAATTGTATAATTTGGAAGTAGTTATTGTTAAAAATTTGATAATTGTTGTAAAATAATAATTACTATAAATTGTAAAATTTTAGATGATGATTTGAAAGAAATTGAAGAAGAATTGAATAACGAAGAAATAAATAATAATTTATTAGGATTATTAGGAAGACGCGCCCGTAATAATATTATTCTTTTGTTTAATGAATTTTTATTTCAACTAACTATGGTTTTTGTTAAATAGCATGTGAAAATATTTAACAAATTATTATTATTTACATGTTAGATAAATTTATAAATTATTCAATTAATTTGCATATTGTTATCCTAAAAACAGTAGTTTTTTCAATTATTAATTTTTTAAAATTTTGTTAAATATTTTAAATTACCGTAATTTAAATTTTGACTATAAAACTATAATTTATTTTGTTAAATAAATTTTTATTTTAAATTTCCATACTTCAAATTTTGTTCAATTATAAATTGTCGTTTATTGTTTCTCGACGTTAAACGTCAATTATATTATAGGTTATTTTTTTAAATCAACCAATGAGAACACATTACTATTATACACCACGTGTACTATTGCGATTAAAAACATTAGCCTCGTCATTAGTTAACGACAACTGCCAGGTACAAAAATTTACCTGAAGGAAGAATTAGAGAATGGGTTTTTTAATGGATCCCTTCAAGTACCCTGTCCTTAACTAAGAGATCCTTAACTAAGGGATAATTTAGTGAATACGACCCTTACCCTCGTATTACGAAACTTCTCCTTAATCTATGGCTATGGGTAGTACATGCGTTTGTATTGTAAGAATTCAGGTACTAAATATATTAGGGAACAACCGGGCCCGGCCCACACAGATTGATAACTGATAATAAAATATAATGATAAATGATTAACTCTGATAATACCTGGCAAAAAATTTTCTAAATATTTATAAAATAAATAGTACATCAATAATAATTATTATTAGTGTATGGGGGTCGTTCATAAACCACGTGTTTTGGTCAAGCAGCATGGCGGTTAGGTTTAGGCTACGCGAGGACAGGTGAAAGTTAGAGTCAATCTACGTAATATTTAATTTATTTTATTTCAAAAAGTTTAAAATATTTATTTTACATGGCTGCATGAAGAGAGGGAGGGGTTTTAATCTAATGAGCACCAAAATGTAACCACGTGGTTTAAGGTTAAATAAATTTTTTAATTTAACTTTACGTTTAAAATTTAAACTTATTTATTTTTTATGATTTATTTTATTTTACACAATGAAAACTATTTGCAGAATAATTGACATCATAATTATGTATGGATATTTGCTGCACTCTATAAATAAAAGTGTACCACATTTTTAAAAATTTAAAACTTGATTTTTAAATTTTAATTAAAGCTAGTTTTATCACGGATTACTCCAAGTAAACTATCTCAGGATAAGAATCCTGAGATAAGACCTTAACAATCAAAACAAACATATTATTACTATAGAATTTATAGTTAAAGGTATTTAAAGGTAGGGTAAGTATAAATATCAGGCCCGTACGCAGAATTTCTTCATGGAGAGGGTTTAC
Organism: Cantharis flavilabris; assembly: GCA_949152465.1. Classification (NCBI taxonomy): domain Eukaryota; kingdom Metazoa; phylum Arthropoda; class Insecta; order Coleoptera; family Cantharidae; genus Cantharis; species Cantharis flavilabris. Next base: position 61,371,715 of record OX424435.1, read on the forward strand.
AAACAAAATTTATAAAATAATTTTGTAGAAAATGTACCAAAAATATGATTATTATTAAAACATGTTGATTAAATTGGATATTTTTCATTTTATTGCAAATCTCCCTTAGCTAGACCTTATTATACGCAGGTACCTTACATAAAATGACATTAATTTGCTTTAATTTATTAATTATCAACCTCTTAAAACAAATTTTTTTTTTTAAATATTGTCCATTTCGATATGCGATTGAGTTTCAAAATGACTTTCTTTTAGACGCAAAATAGAAAATAGCTATTTATACAACAAGGGGTAAAAATGATACTTTTTATAACAAAAAGTGAAAATTGTGTGTCAAGGCGCAGCCGTGATAGACCGTGTTATAAAAAGATACTTTTACTTCGTGTTTCATACCAGATTTTTTATAATTATATTACAAAATGGGTTTTTCTTACAACTTAATTTTTTGAATTAACAATATCTTCAGAATGGTGCTAGACATAAAACAACTGAGCTAAAAAATGTCATATTGTTTATTTTCATTGAAAGTTTTCAAGAAAAAATTTTACATTGTGATATTATTTTCATTTTATCACTTGTGATAAAAAGGACGATTTTTTAAAACTTAAATGACATTCAAAATGTAGTTATTTTGTAAAGGAATTATAAAAAAAAATTTATTATTTAACATTTATCAATATTTTTTAACTCTTTTGAAACATTTTTTAACTTTTTTAAATATGATATTAGTGGACTAAAAAAACTAGCTTTTCTGATGTTTTTTTATGAATCCTATAATATTATTGACCAGCTAAAAGTTTGATTCCTCCCATTGTGCGCCGACTGGTTGATAAAGTATCAACAGCCAGGCCGCTTCAAGATTTCGCAGATAATACACCGTATCTTATAGCTATAGCCATACCAATAATAACTTTCATTAATACTGAATTATTTTGAATGTTTTCGTTTTATCATGATTTTATTAGTGTGTTCAAAATAAATTTTAGTGTTTCTATTATAATTACATTTTAAAAACATTGGAAGAGACGATTTCTATTAGGAAATTTGTTCCTATCACAAAATTTTTATTTTTTAGTGTACCTGTCAGTTTTTGATTAGTAGAAGGTGTGATTACAGTGCATTGGTATACCTACCTATCACTTAACTTTTTATAAATTATATAACATTATTAATCTTATAAAACGTAAGCATATTTTTTACATTGTGATCATAATATTAGAAGGATATTACATACATATTATTACAAGATACACTAGCTTTGATTTTTTAGAAGAATTAAAATCTATATGTAGATGGTAATGTTATGTACCTACCTACTTGTATATAATTTAAAAATAATTTAATTTAAATGATATATGTATCACTTTACTTAAATCCATATTATATGACCTTAACACATTAATCTATACTGTGTAATAATTATATTTCTCTTAATAGAAAAAATGGCATTTATTATAATTAAATGGGTATCATGTTGATCACATTAAAAAATATAATTTCAAATATTATACCAAAATTCAAAATGGATTATTAATTATTTAATATTTTATTAAATATTCAATTAATAAATATAGAGGAGAGGCTTGTTAGATGACCACCCTGTATTTATTTTAATTAATTTAATATTAATACCGCCATTTTAACTGTTATCGTGCTCTTTGACATAGCATTCAATTTTTATGTGGTTTAGAAGCAAATAGATACGAGCTCCGTCAAACATTGTGTAAAAAAAAATAATTATTTTCAAAATATTGATTTTTCCGTTTGCTCATAAAGTGAACAATTTTCGTTGATATCCATGGTAAATATATGTGCTAAACTCGTATTCCATTGAATTTTAATAATCCAAAGTGAATTCCAAATATATCGTGTTTTGGGGTGTTTTTTTTGTGTTTGTTTCAATATCGTCGAAAATGTAAGATGACCACAAGACGAAAAGTTGCAAAAGCGAAGAAGGAATTAGCTGCTAAGCGCTAGGAGCTTGTTGCTAACGACAAGGAAGCCGTTGCTATGCCTAAGGAGGCTGAGAAACCTGAAAAAGGATCAATTGTGATCATCACAATTAATTCATTTCTGATGTTTTTTATTCTTTTTTCTACACTTTTTTACATAAAACAAAATAAAAGATCATTAATTACGTACATCAGACAATTTCAGTTAAGTTTTTTGACTTTTCCGCAACTTTTTAGGGGGTGGTCTACTTACATGCCTAAAATAAAAAGAGCCAATTTTAGCCTCTTCGGGAAAATGGTTATAACTTTTTGTTTTTTGAATAATCTAATTAGTTATTTAGCTAATGACGTGCTCTTTCCAATGGTATCATTATATATATCCAAAAATATTAATTTGAAGATGAGTTATGAGCAAAAATGCTAAGGGTAGTCAAATTCCAAGCCTCTCCCCTATATACGAGGGTGGTCTGAAAAGTTTCCGACCTCAACATGAACATGGCAGCACTTGTCAAAAAAAAAGTAGTGTTTGGTCTAGCTTTGACAGGTACTCACCAAAATTTCAGCCCGTTTTTGCTGCCCGTTGTTTTTTGACAACCGCTTCAGTGAGTCAATGCGAGTGTACTTGTGAAAATGGAAAAAATCGTGTATCGAGCATCAATAAACATTTGGCTTTGAAAGTCAACGTCAAAACGTTTACAAAAATGTAAGACGAATTGGACACTGTGTACGGGGACTATGTACCATCATTTACCACCGTGAAATATTGAGCAGCTGAATTTAAATATGGGCATACTAGCTCGAGAGACGATGATGTTTGAGATATCCAAAAATCGCAACCACTGACGATAACATTGCTCAAATTCACCAAATAACGCTAGACAACTTTCGAATTAAAATTAGAGAGATAGCAGAGACTATGAGTATGTCCAAAAAATGTATTTGTCATATAATGAATCAACATTTAGGCATGAGAAAGCTGCCCGCGCGTTGGGTGCCGCATTTGCTCACTTTGAACAAAAACGTGTTCAAATGAACAATTTCAATCCTCTGTTAACGCAGTTTAGGGGCAATAAATCAGAATTTTGACGCCGTTCAATTACTGTAGATGAAACTTTGATACATCCTTATACTCCAGAAACAAAAATTCCCATAAAACAATGGACTACAAAGAGGGAATCAGATCCAAAAAAGGCAAACACTGTTCCTTCGGCTGGGAAGAACCATTACAGAAGCATATACTGCGCATCATTACTTAACAAGCTGAAGGCAGATATTCCGGAAAAACGGCCACTTTAGCAGAAAAAAAAGTTGTTTCCGCAGTCTCACACCTCATAGTTTGCCATGGCGAAAATCGACGAACTGCGATTTGAACTGCTTGATCACCCATCTTACTCACCAGATCTAGCCCCAAGCAATGTATTTAGTTCTGTAAGCTGAAAGTTTCGCTCGAAAGACAGAGATTTTAGTCGAATAAGGAATTATCACCTTTGTAAACAACTATTTTGCCGAGAAACACGCCGAGTCTTATTTAGACGGGTTAAAAAAGTGGCAGCTTCGCAGGGATAAGTATTAGTATATAGACTTAAAAGGAGACTAGGTAGAAAAATAAAAATAAATTTGAAAAAAAAATTAGTTGCTTCTATGTTAGGTCGGAAACTTTTCAGACCACTCTCTTATACAAGTGTATAATAAAATTAATTATTAAAGTAAGTACCTACCGAGCCGTTTATTATTCTACAAGTAGAAATTAGTTTGACTATTGGATTTGGCATAATTTTCAGTTGCTCCAAAATTATTATGCATTAAATTTGTATATCTACTATTAATTCTAGACAACTAGCCATGAAAGTTTCCATGGTAATTATTTTGGAAAATATAAATTTAATTGAATTTATTACATGGCCAGTACGATAAATGAACATTTTAACAATTTCGAAAACATTTTTTGACCTTTTAAGTAAAAGTTGGCTGAAATTTAATGGTCTTATAATTTGAAGTTTATATTTCTGCATTATTTTTGTATCTCTAATTTTTTCTCAAAAATAATTAGGGAAGCAGGAATTTGCATAAATAAGTGTTTAGATGTTAATTTCCTATGTTCGGCTAACTCATTCAGCACCCGGTATATAAGGAGCAGGGGCGTGCCCAGGATTTTTTCATGGGGAGTTTGCAGAAAAGCATTATTAAGTAAATGCATTCATTATTAGTAAATATTATGTTTATATCAATTTTTCAAATATATAAAAAGTATTTACGTTAATAGATAAAAGCCTATGTAATGGGGCCCCTTGCGGACGGGCTTTATAAAAATTCAAAATAATTTTTTATTAAGTTATTAAATAACTTTCGTTTGCATTCGAGTTCATGTCGTATATAAAACAAGCACCATCATCTAAATTGGGGGGAGAATCAACCCCCCCCCCCCCCAATTACATATTTTTTTATCTATTAACGTAAATTTTTTTTATATAGTTTATATGAAAAATTGATATAAACGTTACTAATAAACAGGGCTCGGAAGTTATAGCACTAAAAAAGTAAACTTTAACTCTTTAATATGCACTTAAAAACACCAAAATTAGCGCTATAAATAGCACACAAAAATGAAAATTATGCAAAATAAAATTGCCAATCAACTTTTTTAGAAGTAAATATATTTTTTAAATATTTTCAAATTTGAATAATCTGCGGTTTTTTGATAGTAGTTTTTGAGTTTTGTACGGCGAGAACGACTGTCCAACATTGACGGACGTCACTGGTGCGTACTTAAAAAATACCAAGTCATTAAAATTTAAATCTTCAGGAATATTTAATTTATTTAGAGTGCTTAATTTCTTTAGTGTACTTAAATAAAATTAATAAAGTTATCTTACGTTTTTCTCGAAAATTTTCTTATGTAACATTATGATAATTTTATATGTATTGTCATGTAGTCCTAGGGGTGTGCAAATATTTTTAAAAAATGCTGGAACCCCAACCAAATACAGCACTATCGAGCGATGAGACTCTTCTTATAATACAGAAAATTTTAATAATCCAATTCCAATAATTATTGAATAAATCCAAATTCAAACAAAGCCAAACCAATGTAAATTTAATTTTTAAATACGAAATGGCAAAATAAAATTGCAAGATAACTCGTCCAAACGTCGTCGTATCTAAATTATATCGTGACACCTTGAAATTTAAAATTTAACCTTGCAAATTTTGCCATTAAATTACATATGATTCTCTTCTTTTTTTATTAATCCAAATCAATCTTCCAATCTAATTTTTTATAATTAATTATCCAAAATTTAATAAATCACAACTCCAAAATCTTAAAATCTTCATCCAAAAATGGGACAAATTATCGAATAAAATCACTTACGCAAATCTAAATTAATTTATTCACAAAATCCAAAAATCTCCAATAAAATCGTTGAAGTAATACAGGAGAAGACTTTTCTTCTAACCGCTACGTGCGGCCATTTTTGCAAAAGCCTGGTTTCCACCGCCCATTGCTACCACTACCACTTGTTGGCGGGAAAACCAGCAAATACAAAAATATTTACAAAAATAATAGAAATTTTCAAATTTACATACAAAAATTATAATGGTGGATTTTGCAACATGATATCATGTATAGAAAAAAAAAACTACAGATTAAGAAAATGCTAAAAAATAGACTTGTTGCCATTTGAAAAAAAAATTCATGTTTACTTCCGGTTGAGTTTGAAGTACAAAAAAATTTACCTCCGCAGTTTCCGATGGTAAATTTAGAGTTGAATGAAAAACTATTCAAACTTTTTTTGTATCTAGTAAGATATAAGAATTATTGACTGTTACCTCTTATCGTTAACAAATAAAACAACTGCGGGACCGTCTTGCCATACTTTAAAACCGTCCAAAACGTCTGGGGTTTTTATTTTTGGTTTATATAAATGCTAAAGTAAAAAAATCAAAATATTTTTAAGTTGCCTAAAGCATGTGTTTTTGGATAAAGTTTTTGCAGATTTGATATGCTCCGGAGTAGCAAAATAACCGCAAACGCCCAGCCAGGCTGTTGTTTTCAGATTCACCAACATTGAAATAGTCGGTTTTTTTATAATTTTATTCTGCCTAAAACACCTGTCCAAAATTCGTCGCCAGCTTTCGGACTATGAGATACTTTGCTTGGAGTAACTCGTGATAAAACTAGTTTTAATTAAAATTGAAAAATCAAATTTCGAATTCTTAAATTTGCTGCACTTTTATTTATAAAGTTGGCACCTGTGTCTCTTGAACCCGTATGTAATCTAAGAAAGAAGAAACAATAAATGCAGTTCTGTGTTTACGTTGTTATTTTTTATGTGTTTTGTTTTACCGACTGTTTTAAGATGTCTTACAAAGTAGTTCAAACTTACGAAAATCGAAAGAAGGTGTTGTCCACGGTACCTTCACTTTGAGAAAAAAATGGGAATCTATACTGGCCCAGAAATAATGTAAGCACGTTTCGTGCAAATCCGCATTCCCAATAAAAATATTTGGCAAGTTATGATTTGTCGAGTAAAGAAAAAAAATGTAGGCACGTTAGAAGAAGGGTTTGCGTTAGAAGAAGTTATGAGTTTGCTATCCGACACAGAAGATGGGAGTAACAATATTGAAGTAACTTCAATAAGTTGATATTTTGGTGAATATATTTTGTAATTTTATTTGCAATTAAAATTTTAATTTCATATTTAGATTTCGAATCCTACGCAGAATCAGAAGCAAGAAGATTCAGAAATCGAAACTGAAAATATTATACTTTCGGTACTGCTAAGTTACAGTTATTATTTTTCAATTATTATTATGATTTTACAAATTAATCTTTTATGTAGAATTCTTATATTAATGATGATGTCCGTTGTAAACTTACTGAAGTACTGAAAGATAATCACCAGTCGGTAATAGTGAATCTTCTTCTCGTTATTAACATGGAGATGAAAAATTGGAAAAAAATTATGAAGAGAGACATCAAGGAGATAAAGGATGATGTTAAGAATATAAAGAATAATCTGATCAAATAACAAACTATGTATAAACATCTTATCAGAGTCCAGCGTGTTTAGTGCAAATGCAAAAAAGTGGAGTTAACTCCACTTTTTCTATTTCAACAATATAACAAAAAATTATTAATAAAATCACTGCAATAAAATAAATCTTCAGAAGACTTTTATTGTTTTTATTACAATAGAAAACTTCTATAAAAAAATTCAACAAACTTTTTTGTTCATGTCGAAGAAATAAGTAGTTTTGTTTTGCAAATTAGCTAATAATTGTCCTTTTCGGTGAGATCATAAAATTTAGAATCTTGAACAATATTTCAATATTAGGCAAATTTTGGCTATTTGACACTTATCTTGAAAACAGATTGGGCCCAATTTATCTAAAACAAATTTATTTTACAGTGAATATATTGTGGTGTTTCAAACCTCAATTTTGATTTTTTTGAATTTTTTAGTGTATTGCGATGAATTTGTTGATTTTTGTAAATTTTTGTAGATTTATTTGATTTTGTGTACGATTTTTGAATTTTCGCGGTAATGCAAGTAATTTTTAAGTTGGTAACAATTTTTGTAAGAGAGGGGGTTTTTTTGCCGACGTTGTATCGAGAGCGGACGTGTTCCGCCGCGCTCTCGTGATTTTTGAGAATTTTGGCTAGTTTTTGGCATATTTTTGAAATTGTATAAAATTGTGCGATTGATTTGATTTATTTGAGTAAATAGATAAAATTATTTGTGGTGAGAATTTTTTATTATTTTATTTCAACGATTTTTCCAAAACTGATGAAGATTTGGTTGTTGATTGAGTGGATTGGATATTGCTAATTGATTTGGATGTTGGAGATGGGAATTGTTATAAATTTCGTAAATAATTAAATTTAAATTTGAAAAGTTAAGGATTCGTTCAAGGGAACGTGTGTTGAAGTGATTGCTAGGCCTGGCGAATTATCGCCACATGAATTTAAAATCTATTTTTCCATTTCAAAATTTGAATTAAAAATTTCGATTTACGTATTGCGTATAATACTGAGCTAGCCGGAGCAAGATAAAAGTGTAGGGGTGGTTTTGTGTAAAATTTATTTTTTACATAAAATATCACTACAATATGTATTTATTAATAATAATTTTACATATTCACCTATCAAATAGTGAAAGCTAAATATAAAAATAGTAAATTCTCTAATTTCGTAGGAAATATGGAAAACCACTAGTAACTCTACATAATTACTATAATGTATCAATAATGATAATAAGGAAGATTAAAATAACTCACAATAAATTTAATATGCAGGGTGTCCGTTTTTAGAGCTCCACCATGAGGATCTCAGTTATTACAAGAGATGCGAGGTCGGTTAAATTAGGGAAAAGTTGCGCATTTTCACGGTGAACAATTATCTGAAAGAAAATTTAATTTGTTATTTTTAGCTTTTGAATTATTGAAGAAAAAATTTTTTTCAAGCGAAAACTAAAAGGACTAGGCGTTTTTACCGTCCTATGGACGTTCTTGGAGCACTTTTTTTATACGGAATCTAAATCTCTCATTGTGTTTTCCACAGCGTTCTTGATGCAAGAGTTACAACACTCAACTTTGGTTTTTTACCCTTTAGAAGGGGTAGTACAGTAACGGTTTCGTGAAAAGGGTGTTAAAACATCGCTATACAGTCTACCAACCATTGCTAGATGAAGTAGTAAAACCTCTTAATAACACTAAATTCAGAAACAAGTCTTGAATTTTCCAACAAAATTCGCCACAAGACGAAACCGACATATAAGTGGATCGAAGAAAATTTACTAGCGAATAATCAAACTTGATTATCAATTGTGGTCTATACTCGAAAATATGGTCTGAAGTAAGTACCATAAAAATTTCGAGCTGCTAAAACACGATTAAATGAAGATAGCAGCCTCAATGCGGATGAAAATGCTGCGTGCTGTCATAGATGAGTGGCTGCGGCGTTTAAAGGCATATGTGAAGGCTCAAGGGGCTCATTTTAAATAAATCATATATAGAACAAAACCTTAGAATCTTAGCAATAAAATGGACGTAATAAAAATGTTTTTTTAAATTTTTTAGTACCTTAAACAATTCACTAATCGTGGGACAGAACTTATGGACTAGGTACATCATAGGTACTAAAATGTAATATTTTTTACAATTTCGCTTCAAATGATAAATTACATTATTTAATAACCAAACTTAAGATTTTGAATTTGCAATAACTCAAAACGGCGCTATATATGGAAAAACCGAGCAAAAAATTTAACGTCCTTGCCCTAACCTCCCCATTGATTTGTTGTAGGAAGTCATATGCAAAATTTCAGATCAAATATTGTGCGCAAGAAAAGTGGTACTTTACTCCCGCAAAAGTGAGAGTAAAGTGACCACTTTATTCCCGAAATTGTGCAAAATATATAATTGAGTTAATTTTAAAAAGATAAAAATGATTATGTAGTAACTTGTATATTTTATAAAATATTAATATTAAAATATTATTATTATTAGAATTGAAAATTATTTTAAATTAAATCTCTAAAAATTGTTTTTAGAGCAATATATTATTTAAATGTTCAAGCGTACTCTATTATGAAAACAATGCTCTCTAACAATTAACAATAAAAATTAAAAATTAAATACCTATCTCAACGTATTTAATACATTTGCATCGATGAATAAATATTGTATATTTTTAAATAAATTATTAAATTAATTTATTATTGAATTGAAATGAATAAATATAATAAAACAGCATGTGGTTGCTTCTGTTTAATGTAAAAATATTTTTTCTAATGTATAAATTTGATGTTACAGAAAAGATTTTATAAACGTGAAATTTGTAAATTGTAATTATAAATTGGACTAAATTGGAATTGGACTTTTCCGTCCAATAAAAAATTGTATATCGTAAAATTTTTACCACGCAGTAATCTCGGTGTCCAATACAAAACTATTTATTTTTGAGTATAGTAACACAATAAAACAATAAAAACAAATCAATTTGTGCTTGATTTTTTTAAATAAACTTTTTAATACAGTTTTAAAATTATCATAATATTTATCGTTTAACGCTTTTAAAGCGTTGCTAAAGAGCAAAGTGTTGAAAATAAATTATTTTGGGTTTTCTGAGCAATGACTTATTTTTACACAAATTCTGAAATATAACGACATACATTTACTTATTGCAAAACACAATTTAATAATTATTATACAAAAGTATCACGTTTGTATCAAAAAGCTCTTTTGAATTGCTGACGACCAAGAAGGAAAATATTTAGTAAATTCATAAACATCGATCATGTGCTATAATTACTTTAAATTTATGATATTTTATTTCTGTAGATAATAATATCTTAAAATCCAAATTAAATAGTTTTTTTGTTTATAAACCTATGTTTTATAATATAATAATAAAAATGTGTTAATGATATATGAGCTTATTTTAATAAACATATTTAATAATAGAAAAATGCAATTTGAATGTTAAACTTATTTTAAAACAGGATTAATAGTAACCTTTATTCAATATAACGAAAGGAAATCGTAAATATTCAAGAAGGTCAGTTTCTGCAAGATATTTTTTTTAATACTGTACTCAAATATAACATCCGTTATTGCTTAACAAAAAAATATTAATTAAATGTTAAAGTTTTGTAAAAGTGGTTAATGATTTTTAAATCGATTGCTAACAGTTGATTCAAAAGATACCTAAGTAATATCTATTGGGATATGTATTTGTTGAAATATATAATATGTTAAATTTTCGTCCCTCGATGTACAAATGTTTAACCAATTTTTCAAATGGGAAACGTGACAAAATTGTGAAATTTTAAACAAAAAATTTAAATATAAATACGAAGATAATAACTATTAGGTATTATACTTTTTAAGCTTTAAATAATAATACGTAGTATATATGAAATACGAGTATAACACCAAGAGACCACCTGACTGTAATAATTCTAAAATTGTAAAATAACATTTGAAAATTGGAGTATGATATTAAATTGGAAATCAAATATTAAAAAATAAAGAAATCAAAATCGAATTTTTAAAAATTAAATAAAGCGATTCAAAGATATAGGTACAGAAAAAAGTAATTGGTAAAATCATCTATAATAATTGTAGATAATTTATCAAAAAAGTGTCATTGATTTTCAACCTTCTACTTCAAGTAACTAAATCGTCTAATTGTAAGTAGCTGAATTAGGCCAGTGCAGGTTTAGGTGAATCATCTATCAATGTTTAGTCAATTTTTCTAGTTTCAATAGATACGATTACCTACTACTTTAAGTAGATGATTTGTACGTTACAAGTATCGACTAGTTTAAGTAGGCAATTGGTCTAATAATTTAGAAAAATTTTCTAAAAAGATATAGAGAATGTTAAAATCTACTAGTCTACATCTAGTAGTCTACTACACAATTTATTATGTTGACTAGAATTACCTAGAATATAACATTCTTTATCGGAGAGATCTGTTTGTAATATATCCTGTCTGAACGGTAAGATTGTTACGCCTATGTTTTTTATTGTGTGGAAAATTTAAAGTATTTATAATTCATGCTTAATAAGTACCATCCCAATAGCGTGAGATCTGCGTCTTCAGCTAATAAATAAACTCAATTTATTATGCTTACTGGGATACTAGGTCCCAGTCTAGATCGTGTGGAATTCATCTTTTCAGCACTCGATAAAAATTATTATGCTTAATAAGTTCCGTCAAACCATCTGACAATTTACGATTCAGCGTCTTGAATTACAGACAGTAGGCGACCCAAGTGTCGACAGGGCGTGAGAATATACAATATAAGTAATTCACAGGTGCGGGGAAAAACAGTCCCAACTAAACCATCAAAATGGTAACGAGCCTTCGCGTATCCAGTTATAATTGGAAATTGTTTAAGCAAGTGCTTGGTTAACTTCGTTAATTATGGTTTCGGGATTCAATTAATTGTAACAGGATGAATTTAACAAGTAATTAGTTCTAAAAATTGTGAAGGTTTGAAATTTCAGTAAAATTTTGTGATACTATCGGCTTTTGAAAGTATTGGTCGCGCGTGCCGTTTTATAATAAGATTGTGGAGTCAACACACTTATTCGTGTAGTCCCTAAAGGAACCAACTCACGTAATTAAGATGTTCTGTAATCGACTTCAACATCATATAAGTATTTATGGAGGGCGCGCCATGGTAAATGCAGGCCGAAGGGCATCTAGTTCGAGATATATTTCGGCAAATCCGTAAGAATTGGAAACTGCTTAAGAAATCTAATGGTACTCGTATCCGACTTTGTAAGGTAAACATTTGTATTATTAAGTTAAGTTTGGGACAACCGCTGGAGATTTGGATCGCCACAAATTAATTGTGATTGTGAAAAAGTGTCGCGGTAACTCCGATTGGCATGGGACAAGTTCAGTGAAAATTGATTATTACAAAATTTATGTAGAATGTTGATATTTGGAAACTGGAATTTTTGTTTATTAACTTTTGTAATTGTTGATTTGATTTAGAATTTTAGTAAGCTGAATCTAAGCCTTTTAACCAATTTTTGTGATTTTGAATTAAATTGTTAAATGCTCGAATTAAACAATTTAAATTATTTTGCATTTTTATTATCTTGCATTGCGAACACACCCCCCTGACATGCTCTCCGGTTTTTCGTTACTTTTTTTAATTTTTTGTATTTGATTTTTAAGAAAAAAAAATAAAAATTAACGTAACAAGATCTACAGACCTTACTTCTTCGATCTATTTCTAGTAATTCTTGGAATTTCGATTTTTGCGAATAATTTTCTTAAGAGCCCATAATTACAATGTGACTGTATCTCGTAGTTGTCTTTAAGAGCGGTAAGCAATTCAACCTATAGTCTTAACTCTACTATTGCAATGAGTTACACGTAAATTGTACAATATATTATGCTTAACTTTTGAAATGGAGATTAGTAGAATATGTAACTTTGATCGATTACCAAGAAGTAACACATGGATTTATATTTATATTACGTTATATGTGTTTTTAGTAATAAACTTTGAAATGATTTTCAACAGCTATTTCATTAGGCGAATTAAACAGATCTACGAGTATTCAGATGATTTCGATATTTCCAAATTAGATGATTTACCCAATTCCATACTGCTACTGTAGGTATACTTATCTGGAAACTCTGACAAACTTTTAAAGGTTTTTGATCTTGTCCACCTAGAAACGGAAAAAAACACTGCTAAGAATTTTAATAACGTTGAAGCTTATGCCATTGTGTAGTAATTCGTAAATTTGTAACCCTTGTGTAAATAAAATGTTTCAAAGCATCTAACAGTTGTTATCTTCTTGATTAACGTTTGAATAATAAATGGCAAGTTGGCAGGTGACCTCGACTAGAATAATTGGCTGCTTAATGATTTTTGACTAAAAATAAAGCCAAGTGTAAGAGATCTTGCAAAACAGGCCTATACATAAAATTATAATTACAACAAAAGCCCTCGTATCCGAAAATTTCTTAAAATTTATTGCGTCAACCGAAAGATGCTTGTGAGCCTTATCTCGATGCGACTCGGAGGTGAACACGTAGGCAAACGGATTGATTACCTACGTTATAGTAATTTAAATTTGAAATAGAGATTATTCGGATATTACAAATAATTATAAAAATAAAATATTTAAATTCTATTCGTATCGAGTTTTGTTAATTTGTAACGCGTATCGTGACAATTTTGTCATTTAATTTATGAATTTTATTTGTAAAATATAAAATTATTTTAATGATTATTTGTATCTAAGTAATAAAAGTTTTGAGAAATAAGAGTAATTCTTTTTACAAAATTTGTACATTTAAATTAAATCATCAAGTTTGCTGGGTACGTGCATAGTGCAAATAAACTCTTATCGTAATCAAGAATAATATGAAACATGATACTATGGTTGTTGATTTCAATTTTATTTTTATGTTTTGGTATTTATTTCAACAAACCATTTATCCGAAACATTCATCTATCCGAGCGAAAATGGGTGCTATTCATTTCAGATACGAGTGTTTTTACTTATTAATGTAATGTTGTAATAATGTAATGGAATCTAATTTTGTCTAATATTGTTACAAAACAACATAAAAGTTCTACACAAAGAAAACAAATATCTAAAACGAATTTTATGAGCATCATACAAAATTTCGAAATCCACCAAGAACAAAGAACATTTTTTTACTAAACAAAGAAGAGCAACTATCGTTTTCTGTTTCTATGTTTTCTTATAATTATTGTTTTTTATCAACTTCAACTTAACTTCAAAAATATTTTGATTTTAAATTTGCAAAAACATTTAAACCAATTACAATTTATTGTAGTTGAGCACCTGGGGACACGTGCCCCCCCCTCCCGAAATGTTCAAAAGCAAAAAAAAAATTTGAAAATAAATTTGAATTTTGAAAATAAAATAGGTAAATGGATATATTTTTAAAGTTGGAACAAAAATTCTCGGAAGGGGAACTTCAAAAAAAAAATTTTTTATGAGTCCCCCCTCCCCCCGAAATAAAATCTTGGCTACGGGCCTTATTAATAGCAAATTACAACTAAATCACACCATTGTATTTTAAAGTTAGAATTGCAATTTTCCACTTTCAAGTCTGCATGTGTGTGCTTTACGCCGTACTACTGCTATAACGAAGAACGAATAACAAACGAAGACAGATCCATGAAATGCTGAAATATTGCGCCGATGGCTAATTATGTGGCATGAGGTAAAAAGCAAATATGATGTATGGATTGTACTAAATATAGTGTTAATTTTGGTACAAAATCGCCACAATATAGATTAACAATATTGCGGCAATATTGATTACCAATGCAGTCTATTGTGATACGATGTGATAGAATTCTTTATGTTAAGTAGAATCGTCTGTTCTACTAAAATTCTGATATTGTACTGCTTAATACATACACGACAAGTTTCGGCTTATTGTCTCGTTCTCAAGTGTGAAATAAAAATAAAAATAACAAAAAGTTGCAAGTCACTTAATACATTATTTTAAAAATAAAATAGCAAATTAAAACGTTAGTGTTATTTGTATAGGGGAGACTTCGTTGAGATGGCATACTTTTTTTTATTGGAATTTTAACTTACAAAAACTAATATTTCAAAAAGAATCTCATCAACGTGCATTCGGTTGAGATGAAGGATTTCTGTAGGTAAACCCTTTTAACCATGCCCAACCTGCCATTTTTTTCACTTGTGAACAATTGTGTTTTATGCCATTTTTCTCTGCAATTTGAAAAGCTTACACACGCGCATCTGTTGATGTTAATTCAAGAAATCTAATTTCCAACTCGCTTATACGTTGAACAATCAATTAAATGTAAGCAATTTACCACCGAGGTAACCTTTTATTGGTCCTTTAACCTTAGCCACACGTCTTCTTAAACTCGTGCCTGGAACGCCAAAATTTTTAGGGGCAAGTTGTCATCTCATTCGCTTGGATTTTACAGAAGTTATGGCTTCTGCCATTGCGGATTCATCCCAACTTTGCCTTTTCCTCTTACGACTGTATTTATAACCATTTCTTTAAAATACAGGTCCCTAATAATTTAAAAAATTTTAGTTGGCAAGATGTCATACTATGCCATCTCAACTCTATCACAGGTATGCCATCTCGATTAAAATGTCTATAAAATATAAACGCTTGAATATATTAAATGTGTGAAGTCATACCCTAAGCTTTATACCATGAAAGAATATACAATTGAATGTAATTTAAACTTATTTTCTTAATATTGCAATATAACTCTTTAATTTTTAATTAAACCTAGCTAAACTTGTTGTTAAAAATAATTTTTACAAGATGAATTATAACAAAAAGTGAAATTTCACCACACAATAGAGATTTAACCTTAGAACTAACTAACTAACTAACAATCAACTGTCAGTTTTACTTCACTGAACAGTTTTTACCCGCTTTAATTACATTTAATTCGCTGAAAAGCGCAGTTCCAGCTCTATGCCATTTAAGCTAAATGCCATCTCAACCAAGTCTCCACTATGTATGTATACCGGGTGACCGGCCGACCATCTGAACATAGGCAATTAACATAGGCAACTAAAATTATTTTTTAAATATCTTTTTTGCATTTTATTAGTGAGTTTTTACCAGTAATTAAAAATTGGCTATGTAAACATTGCATAACTTTCCCCATTAAATTTGGGTATAAAAATTATTGTTCAACCTCCTCTTTCTGGGTACCATTCGAGGAAAAACACCTCGAGGAAGCTGCAGTTCGAATCAAAAAGTCAAAAAGTTGAAAAATTTTACTTCAGATTTACTTCTTTACACACATAATTAGAGAGTAAAGTTTCGTTCGCCACCTTCTTGAAATGTACCGTTCGATGTGCAAGACCTCAAGGAAACGACAGGTCGCATCTGCGGGGCTCAAAAATTGCGCTACGCGAGACATGGCGTGTAAAATCCGAAAACATGTCAAAATTTCATAAACTTCAAACTATACGTGCTTTAGAAAGAGATGCGACACGGCACGATTAAATAATTTGGATATAACATATGGTGGTCCAAAAGTAATTGACACTTGAACTTTTCTTATTTTCTTTATCATTTCCGCAATTTTCAACAAATTTTCACCATTTTCAGCTGGCCTCTAAGTTTAACTATGATATACTTTTATGCCAAATTTTTTGACATTTGGTTGCGTGGTTTAACCTGTGCAATTGATACTATTTTTTTTCATGATGTCGTAACCACATACCGACATACAGACTAACATTCAACTAAAATTCATCGAAACTTAGGAAAGTAAAAAACAAAATATCAAGTGTTAGGTATCTTTAGAAGCGGAATAAAAATCTCTTTAAATTGATATCATTTTCATTCTTATCCATTGTGATGGGAAGCAGGAATTAAAGAAAAATCAATTTCCTATGTTAATTTCCTATGTTTAGATGGTCGACCGGTCACCCTGTATAATAAATAAATAATAATCATATAATTATATCTATATCTTTATTAATGGTAACAGATCATAAAATGCTTGATAAATCTCCTAGACGAAATAATCCTTATAGATACATCATACATCCTAAATCAATATTTTTAACAAAATATCCCAACTAATCCTGGGGCATAATTTATCCCGTGGGGTTTTGAATTACTGTTACGGAAATTCAAAAAATATAAGAATAATACAATACGTAGAAAATCAAAATTCAATTTTGTACAATTTAGTCGATAATTTTGTTTAGTTTGAAAAAT
This sequence comes from Cantharis flavilabris, assembly GCA_949152465.1. NCBI lineage: Eukaryota > Metazoa > Arthropoda > Insecta > Coleoptera > Cantharidae > Cantharis > Cantharis flavilabris. The sequence continues at coordinate 61,388,920 of OX424435.1, forward strand.
TTTTTCTTCTTATTTTACAATGTAATCGTAATCGATGCGTACAACTGATGAATGGCAATAACCATGAAATAACGTTATATTGTACTTCGTATTACGAAATTTTCATTTTTTCAAATTTTCTTAATCCAGACCTGTTATGTGTTAATTGTCTCCTTTTTAAATTTTTTGAATTTTGATTTTCTACGTATTGTATTATTCTTATATTTTTTGAATTTAACCATAAATACATACTAAAAACCACAAATTTACTTAAAATTTTTTATTTTGAGTTCTTTTTCTAGTTTTACGCCTCACGGTTAAAAAACGTGGTAAATTTTTGAATTTTGAATTTTTTCAAAGTTTTTAGAAATCATATTAAGAGGGCAGTGCCTTCGGATTTCAAACTAGCAGTGCTAGGTAAACGAATTTCTTAGTTCAAATCATTTTTAAATTATTCATACCTCGTGTAACAAGTTCAGTTTTGATAATCTTTGGAGGTTATGGTAAGTCAATTTTGTACAATTTAGTCGATAATTTTGTTTAGTTTGAAAAATTTTTTCTTCTTATTTTACAATGTAATCGTAATCGATGCGTACAACTGATGAATGGCAATAACCATGAAATAACGTTATATTGTACTTCGTATTACGAAATTTTCATTTTTTCAAATTTTCTTAATCCAGACCTGTTATGTGTTAATTGTCTCCTTTTTAAATTTTTTGAATTTTGATTTTCTACGTATTGTATTATTCTTATATTTTTTGAATTTAACCATAAATACATACTAAAAACCACAAATTTACTTAAAATTTTTTATTTTGAGTTCTTTTTCTGTTACGGAAATGTTTTTAATGATGAGTTGGCGACTAGAAGATCCCGCCTTTTGAGATTGAAAATTTCAAGTTCTAGCTATTACAAGAATGTTTTGACGCTCTTGGACTGGCTCAAAAATTAACTGTTTACAGAGATTTCAAGTGCAATTTGTGTTCAAAATTACTTTTTTTTTATTTAGAGAATAGAGAAAAGAGAATTTATAACATAGAACCTATATTAATAAGTTCACTTTAAAGTAGTAGTTGGCAAGCGGAAGTAAAATATGTCGAATCCGGCCCGCTGTATAAATGCGTAAATGGAGAAACACTATAAACCGTACCTAACAAATTATTAAGACACTAGAAACTTAAACCTTTTTGTTAAATTGTTCAATCTATTCCTGCCTGCATCATGATAAACAAATTTAATTCGGCCTGTCGACGAAAAAAGTTTGCCATCCCTGCTTTAAAGTATAGTACAATTATTATTAGATTAATATTATATTCACTGAATCAAAATTTACAAATTTACAAAAAATTTAATTACAAAATTTACATTACTTCAAAATACTACTAATTAAAATAAAAAATTAATAATAAAACGATTAATTGAATTATTAATGAAATTAAAATTTAATGTTTAGTTTTAGTAAACATACAATAATAAAAAATCTTACAGAATCATTTTTTATGTAATAAGATTTCAATTTTAATATCTTACTAAAAACACGTTTATTTAATAATAATTAGCAATACGTTACCAATTACCGCATTATTTTATATTATACAAAATTTACCATGCGATTTAGAGAAACTTCGTTATTAACTCTTAATTTCAAATCCTAGTCAATAAATTAAATTTATGAGGTCAAGGGCATGATTTGAATTAAATTATATCAATTTTAAATAGAGTAAATTTACAAGGTGAATTTATACTAAAAACTTAATATCGTGCATTCTTTACGTAATAAGTATTACTTATAATTAATTTGTGACTCGTTTTAACTTGAAATGATCATTATTGGACAAATACTTTATAATACCAGAAGGAATGCATGTTATTACATTTAGAATTATTTATCGAAGTTTCGTCAACAGGTTGACAATACCAAAAAATTAGCACTTCTATTGTAAATTAATATATTTTGTTCGGAAAGTATTGTCAGGAAAGTATTCGCAAAATAAGTAGGTCACTAAAGATGATCTAAATAGTACCTACCCATTATATTATTGTCATTATACGTCAATAGAGATTAATAGACCGATATAAAACCCCAATACTATATTTAGTTTTTACTTAATTTATTTGATTGTAGTTTGACACGATACATTTAAAAATGTAAGTACATTTTTTTTTCCCAATTGCAGATTTATCCCAAGTTAGGTGCCAGTACCCAGCAGCACAAGGTAAAAACCATGCATTTCTGAAACAAACTTATTTTTTAACAATACTTTTAAATAGCCCATATAACTACTATGAAAACTTATTAAAAAAGATATTTTTTTAACAAGTTAAGTACCTACTCGAAATATTTTCTACCCTGATAAAGGTACTAACTCAAAAAAAGTGGAAAATAAACCACTAATGTTGCTAAAATTTGTTCTACAAAGCATTGTGATGAACCGTTAATTGTGAAATAAAAAGATAATTTTTTAGAAAATCATTTTATGTTTTGGGCAGATGGATCGTCATTACTGAATGATACTTACGCTAAAACTCAATAAATTTATTGTTAATTAATATAATATTAATATTTTACAAATTCTTCAAATATTTATTACATTATTGTCATGCGCTATATTATTAATAATTAAATTAATTACATAAAAGTTAGGAAATCTTTTTATATTATTCACATGTCGGACACTATATTCTTGATAATAAATTTTATTAATTATGGAATTCAACTTTTTAAACTAATTTTAAGGTTAATTGAAATTGTGTGAGATACGTGGAAGTTCATTTTAGCATATTAAACAAGTAATGATTGGTAATTGGCTTGAAATTATAAAGTTCTTAAGAAAAACGTGAATTTTAATGTAAATTCTAAATACACTCTTAAAGCTCAAAAAGTTAAAAAAACAGAAAGAGAGAAAACCTTAATCAACTACAAATTCCAGTATAGTTTAAGGTTTAAGGATAATGCAGCTCTTACTTGTTTTTTTACTTACAGTTGTAAAGGTTACCATCAGCAATATTATGCAAATAGTCAAATTTGTAAATTTTAGGTTAAATAATTTAATTTAATACCAATATTATTTTTTGACATTTAAATCAAGTTTAAAAGAAATTTAAATGAGATCTTCAGTAAATTATCCATTAATTACACTTAATTTGTAAGTAAGTATACATTTGCAGTCCACTTATGTAAAAACGATACCATGTAATTTATTCGTCAGACATTCCTCTAAGTTATAAATTAAAATCATCTTATATATTATGTAAATTCAAGAAATTGTAACAAGAAAATGTATCAAACATTACTAAATTATGTACCTAATAGAGTAATTTAAAAATATGAAAATATATATCAAATCTTAATCGAAGGTTATAATTTATTTAAATTTTTTGCCAAAACGAGTTCCGAAATTATAATCCACATACATCTTAAACGACAATCTTTAATTAATTGTGAACATATATTTTATACATTGTCGTTACAAAAGAATTTTCTTACAACACTCGCGCTTATGATTCGACTCTCTTATGGCACTTACTTTTAATTCAAGAAAGTTCAATAAATGATTTAACTTTTATTACTTATAAATTGAATTGTTTATTTCTGTATGTGCTAAAAATGTTAAATAAAAACGCATTTCAGTGACACAATATTTTTTTACATGCAACTTTTTTATTTCAGAATGTGCGAAATGGCTAATTTAGACACCAATTTATAAAATAATGTCTTGGATATTTGCAGTGCAAATAATGAATCTTCAATAATGAAAATTAATAAGAATTATCGAACAACTACATTTTTATTTTTATCTAGAAGATCGCCAATAAAATCAATTATATTACCTATAAAATAATATATAATATTATAATAAATATTCCTATTTGTTATATAGGCCCTTAGTAGAAGTTTTTATTACATTTATTTAATCTCATCTCGTTTTAATTAGAAAAGTATATTTTCTCAATGTATAATGTCGTTGACGTATTTAATATTCTATGTGCAGCTATTGCAATCGCTTATGTCTATTTAAAAAAACTTCTTGTCAAGTCGATTAATTGACTTAAAAAAATAAGATAATTAGATTAACAATATCAATAGTCTGTAAATTGTACTTTAAAATTTAAAAACTAAATAATGTAACATACTCTAGTGAAAGGCCTAAAGTGGTCCCAGGTTGAGGGCCACACCTCCCGCAGAACTATATATACTTTGCAGATCGAGTCTGCATTATAGAAGCTTAAAATCTTTTAAACAATATACATCATGATATTTAAAGTGAGTACCTACTGAAATGTGCAAGTGAATATAATAAAAATAGTAAATTATTGCTTGAATAAAAACTGTGATTAATATTTTTTTGTTCTAGTTATTTGTTATCGCCGCTAGTGTGGCATTTGCCAGTGCTGGTTATGCTCCCGCTCCAGTATCGTACAGCTATTCAGCACAAGCACCTCTTGCTTATGCTGCACCAGCTGTAGCTAAAATTGCCGCTCCAGCTATACAATACACACATTCTGCACCAGCCGTTCAATACGCTCACGCTGCACCAGCCGTCCAATACACTCACGCTGCACCAGCCGTCCAATACGCTCACGCTGCACCAGCCGTACAATACGCTCACGCCGGACCAGCCGTACAATACGCTCACGCCGGACCAGCAGTAAGCTACGCTCAACCTGCTCACCTTGCTTACACTCAACATGCACCAGCAGTAAGCTACGCTCAACCAGCTCACCTTGCTTACGCTCAACCAGCAATCGCCAAAATTGCAGCACCCGCAGCAGTATCTTACGCTTCACCCGCTGTATCTTATGCAGCTCCATCAATTGCTAAAGTAGCATACGCTCCACAAGTATCCTACGCACCGCAAGTATCCTACGCTCAACAAGTATATGCTCCAGCTATCGCTAAAGTTGCTGCCCCAGTAGCATACGCACCAGTTACAAAGACAATCGTTGCTGAACATTCAGCTCCAGCCAACTACCAATTTGGATATGCTGTCAACGATCCACACACCGGAGATTCAAAATCCCAACAAGAAACCCGTCAAGGAGATGTAGTTCATGGTAGTTACTCCTTAATCGAATCCGATGGAACAAAACGTACTGTCGAATACACCGCCGATCCCCACAACGGTTTTAATGCTGTTGTATCGAAAGAACCTTTACATGTCAAAACTGTTGCTGCAGCTCCAGTAGCTTATGCACCAGCAATCGCTAAAGTTGCCGCTCCCATTACCTACGCTTCTTCCCCCGTTTATTCCCACGGTGCTCCATTAGCAAAATACTATTAAGGAATGACATAACTGTGTATTTGTTCTAGTTTTTCTACAATTGTAGATGTATTTATTGATAGGCAATTTTGTTGCTAAATTTATTAAAGAAATTTTATTAAAATTGCATCTTTTACTATTATAAGGTATAAAATATGGTGAGGTTATAAATGTGGATTTTTACATTAAAATATTGGCTCAATTAGCTGTAGTGCTGCAACATTTTAACAGATTTTTGGATTTTTTAGCCAAACTAGTAATCTACCAGAAGAAGTCATTAGTGCTCACAGATCAGATAAGTGACAACACTAGTGGTACACAGTAAATATATCAGAACCGGCTCAAAATAACTATTTTAGAGATAACTATCTTAGTATAAATATAACTAATCAAGGAAAAAAATTGTGAAAAAACAGGTTGGTGCAGTTGCATCCTTCGGTAAACCCCCAGAGGTCGTTCAAACAACATGAAAATAATCCGAGTGGTATTTGCACATATTTAAAAAACCATATTTCGTGGGCTTAGAGCTAAAACAAGATAACTCCAAAATGATAGTTTTGAGAAAACACAACTTTAATGTTGCGTGATAATGTAAAATTTGGACTTGAAACTTAACATTTTTTATTCACTAATTTCCGATGCAATCACATTATAACTTGTAAGTTAATATTTTTTAGTATTAAAAATAATCAAATTTCTTAATAATTTAAAAAACAATTTGAAAGTAAGGGTCCCTTATAATTTTGATTGCGAAAGAATATTATAGAAAATAGATTAATGTTTCTATCTATCTCCATTTAGCTATGCCTACTCTCTAAAAACCTTTGTTCAGCAGTTAACTTATAAACAAAGGAAGCTAAGTTGCACTTATCTGGTTTTTGCATTTAACTACTACATGAACTACTACTCGAACATGCAATTATTGTAATCTAGAGCAAACTAACTGTACTTAACTTATTTTTGCAGTATTTAGAGTTGTAAAAATGGACTTGGTCGAAACTAAATATCTCTATAAAAAGTTTATTAGTGATATTACAATTATCTGGTTTTGCCAGAGCCTAGTTGAGTATATGATTCGTATCCAATAGAGTAGATAACTCATTTTGTGCATAAATGGAGTTATCCTGTTTTGGCTCTAAGCCCACAATTTATTCTCATACTCATTTTGGCTACACTCCGGCGAAGTGCTAAACTCGTGAGTTTACTCAGGATACCTGGCCTATGACTAAAAAGCCTTACTATTCTTAATCTAATATTAAGAAATACATTGAGATGTATTTTTAAAAAGTAGTATTTAAAATTGAGATGTATTTTTAAAAAGAAATACATTGAGACGTACTTTTGAAAAATAATTATTACTTTTGTTTGGGACAACCAAATTTTAAAATTGACGATTGATACGTAGATCAGGCAATGAACTAAAAACATTTTTTTTTTTTATTTAATTTTATTTGGACACAAATTGGATATTTTTGAAAGTTATTATAATGAAAAAATTTATATCGTCGCACTAGTCGATTTATCGATTTTTGGTTTTGATTTTCCCGTTATATTGCAAATGTTTAAATTTAATTTTAGATTTGGATTGTTTAATTTAGGATTGGATTGGAAGAGTCTCATGCTACATGGTAGTAATTTTATTTTATTTTCCACACCCCAAATTACACCGCAATATTACTTTTGGAGGAAGTTAATCTTCTAGTGTGGGTGGGGAGAGGGATTTATTCTCCCCAGAACCTCTATTGTCTATGAAAAAATTACAGGAAGCATATAATTAAGTCAAATTCATAAAACATCAGTACTTCTCAATCTATAACCTCGCGAATTCAATGAGAACAATCTCTTATTTCATCGTACTTTACAATCATCTTAAATGATTTTCAAACTTAATTTCGTACTCTTGCAAATAGCAAAATTCGCATCTTGAATTTTTTAAATTTTGTTACATGATTTAATCAGGAATCGAACCTAGTAAACTTGCCTCGATAGTTTAGCGCTTTACTATCAGGCTAACCGCACACTTATGCATTGAAATGAACTTTTTCAGAAATCCGAATGTTAAAATTGAAAAAGGTTTGAATGGTTTAACAGTTTTCTCCACAAAAAATGCAATGTGCCTAATAATGACGCCAGTCAAATACAGATGAAACATATAAATTACTTTAAAAATGTCTAAAAATAAAATATTAAATAATATTTTTTAAATTTTTATATAAAGAAATAAAAATCGTAAAATTAAATGTTAGCCAACAATGCTATTCTCTATGTCGAATGAGTCGATCGCAAACATAAATCTGAATCTGAATAACGAGGAAAATTTCAATAACTACTACGTGCTGTTGGCAGAAAAGTTTTAAAAATGATTGCAGAAAACCGGCAGTTTTATAAATCTCGCCAGTATATAATAGTGTCCGCGATGTCCGGCTGCATTTTTTAAAGCCACCAGTCAATGTCGCCACCAGACCATGATTTGTATAAAATAGCCAGCAACCCTTGCATTTGCTGACCAATGCCAAACGTGTAATATTTATACATCACCAGCAACTTTATAAAAAGTTTTAGTTTCTTAAATAAAGATATTTCTTTTCCGAAAATGATTTATCAATAATTCCCAATTACATTTATTTTTAAGGGTTTCTAGAGGGAAATGTCGAGATCCCAATTTTTAACTTCTTTTAAAATTTTAAAAAATTAAAATCTTTTAAAACATACTAAGATTCATTACTATACCGTTTGTTCAAAACAAAAGTTGAATTTGAATTTTTTTTTGAAATTGAATTTGAAAAAATACTCTTATAACACAAAATCGTATATTGCACTTTTTTGTTATACTGGTTAAATTACATTTTGACAAAAAATATTTCAGCTACCATGTTTTACATCTTTTATGAAGATAGATACCTAGAGTGACATATATTTTTTAAATTATTTATAATCTAATGTTTTAAATAAAAGAAATAGTCTTGTTTTGAACATAAATATTTATATGTTTATATTTATAAACCTCGGCTCCGCCTCGTCCGCCTTGACTGATAATAAGGTCCTTGCGTTTCTTGTAACTTATATAACTATTACCGTTAATAGGTAAAAAAATATGTAATGGGGAGAGCGGGGTTTGAACCCCCCAAACCCCCCATTGCGTATGTGTCTGATCTCGACATTTCCTTCTAGACCTATGTTTTAAACATTCATTGCCTGAACTATAGGTAAAATATTGTAATCTTGTATTGTGTGCATTACGATATTATAAAAAAAATATTATTCTGTACATTTCAGAAGTAGCGCAGCAATATGTATACTTACAAGTAAGTAATGTAGCCTAAGTAACTATTTTAAGTTTTAAATTTTAAATTGAACTTTTAAAACTTAGGATACCCACTGGCAGTAATAATATTATCTAATATTTAATTGAGATTTTCATTTTCGAAATTAGCTTTATGAAGGCTAATATAGTTATTATTTTTTGCATCAGTTATTTTAGGATTGAAAATTTTAAACCGCTTCGTTATTTTAAAATTTTGAAAATGTTACTTCAATCTGGGGAAACTGGAAATTCATCAAACAAATATAATATAATATTCAAGTGATAAAACGGTTATTCAAAATAGAGATTATACATTCTTTGGGATTTCAAAAATTTTTAATGAAAATAATAATCAATAGATACTTCTTGTAGAAAATGAAAGCTTCTCTAAATAATATAATTTGTAAAATAATATAAATTTTGTAAGCCAAAATTTAACTTTTTACATAATATTACTTTGTAAATAAAATTATAAGGCGTTAAAGTATGTTCATTCTAAATCATTCGATACAAAAAATGTTATAACAAAAGTACTTTTACAAGTTAGATAAGATCGTGCTCTAAAACTGGGATGAAACCACATCTACAATACAAGTAACAGGTGATTGAAAAGTAAACCGACATTTTAAACCAAAAAGTTGGAGTATATACAAACACACACGACTTTATCAACTAAATCATCTAAAATCTTCACAAATCACTAGGATAAAAAAGTAAGCTTTTGTATATCTGATACTTAATCAACAATGGCAATTACAAAAGTACAAAGAAAGGAACTTGTAAGGTACGATATGGAGATTGAATATCGGGCCACTTGTATCTCACAATATGTTACATAATAAAGCCCCGAGGGTGCTTATCGGTATCGTCCTGGCGACCACAGCTCCCACGCATAGGATCAACATCGTCCGCCGTGAAACGTACACAGACCCCTCTTAAGGATAGGTAAACGCAAATAAGTGAATAGATGAAAGGTAAAATTTTAAAAGAAAAAGTCACGCAAACATTAATTATTGTAACATTTTAGAAGAACTGACAGTTTTATAATTTGAACTGCGATTTAATTAAAATATTTTAGATTAACATTTTTCTAACTTTCAATATCAGTAGTTAGGGAGAAATATAACCTGTACCTTCAAAATAGAAATGATCGGTAGTATCCACCTTTGATTTTATCTAAAAGAAATCTATGGAAAGTTCAGGTATGTCAGTGAAACAAATTTGTGTTTGTCTATTTGCTTTTTTAACCCTGTAGTCCTTTTTTTATCGCATGTAACTTGAAACTAAAAATAACATTTGATGGGTTTAAAATAAATAAAGACCTAGTTTTAAAAATTACAAAAATAATACTTTGTAACGTAAAAGAGGTGCCAAGGAACAGGTGTAGAGAAATTTCGTTTAAAAGTTTAACACGTAGATTTAGATTTTAATCGCCAAAATCTCGTGAAGCTGAAAACCGAATTAATACAGAATAACTTCAAACTTAATGTATATGCAGACGAGAGTAGAGAATATTAATTGAATTTCATGCTGCCAGTTTCGGCATTGTTATGAACGTATATCCATGCAAAGTCACAATTCTATTGTATCGCGCACAATACGCCAATATAGCATTGTAACTCCCAAACTTTAAATTAATTCACTGACACATGAATATAATATTTTGTATTTCTACACTGGGAAAGTTTAATTAAATAGAATCTTAGAAAATTTTATATCTGCCATAAAGAAATTGCTTTGTAGAGTTTTCAAACAAAATTTCAAATTAGGTAAAACCTGTGCATTTAAATTATTACGATCAGAATAGATGCCTACCCCATTTTAGAATTAGACAGACACATTTACATTAAAATCTTACCCTTAACCCGTAAGTAGCGAGGTGGGGTGTGAGAGCTCCCAGTAGATTTTAAAATTGCCGTCAGTTAACGATATCGATAGGTGTAATCATTGTATCATCGGACTTCATGTACCCCTCGGGCAGTCTATTTCACATCATCTGAGTGTATTTATTTTTTTTAAACAAAATTCTGGTAAACCACCTCGTTTCTTGTGCGACAAGAAAACCACCTCGCTACTTACGGGTTAACAATTTTAACCGGATTAATTTGGTTTTGCATAATTTCACTGATTCTAAACCTGTCAGTATCACCCATGTTGTACTTATTAACATTTCAAAGTTGTTAATTTTTAAATTTAATAAATAAGAACGACCTTAGGGTATTGATAACTGATCAATAAAAAGTCTGTACCCAATCTAAGTACAATACTTTCACTACAAGAGATGTTATAGTATAGTTATTGATAATAAATAACAATAGTTATTTTCTTTTCACTTACTTCTAGCAATTATTGTTAATTATTAATTGGTAATAATAAGTATAATATAAAAAAATATTATGTATTGGCAAAATTTTTTATTACTATCAAGCATTACTTTTACTATTTGAGAACTTTTAGTGTTTTCAAGTCGTTTCTTTTTTTGTTTGCTATATACATAGATAAATGGGAACTGTTGGTTTTCTTAATAATAACTTATTTATAAAATTTTAAAATTGTAATTCTTTCAACGTTTATGTTTCCAATATTCTTCGTTTTGACTTATATCAGCACGAAGGAATTTGATGGTTATTGATAAAGATATTTCTATATGAACAAACCTAAAAAAAAAAAAAATTGCTGGATTTTCGTTTTACGATTATACAAAACACGATCCTGCAAATTAAATGTTATTTGACTTGCTTTATAACATTGTACTGCTTTAACTATCATTATTTAACTCTATTATCAGTGTAAACTCAACTTTTAATTTGGAAAGTTAAATAATACGAGGGTCGTTTAATTTCTAAGTTTAACGCTCGTATTACACTACCAAAAAGAGGCCAAAACACAAAAACAAGGTAATTTTTGAAATCTACAGGCAATTTTATTTCTTCTCTACATAATCGCCAAATCTTTCGAGACATCTATCGTAGCAAAAATCAACTTATCAATGCCGAGTCGGTAGTACGATGCGTCCAATATTTGGAATAATCAGTTATGGCGCCTTCGATTTCCTCTGTTGAATTGAATTGTTCAAATTGAAAACGACTACATTCTTCTCTAACTTAACAATCGTAGGGTTAATTCGTCGATTGCTTACCACGGATCTTCATAAATCAGCTCTATTTACGAGCGTAACATTTTCGTCGGTGCTTGCATGTGCAGGTCAGTCCTCATCGTGCAACTGATCTGGACCATTTACGAATTGCATCGCGCTACTATTTCAAGACTCAGACACTGTTAACCGTATACACTACACAATTCTTGATGAATTTTCGTCTCCGTTTTATTTTTTTTAATGGCAGTTCCATGGTAAAACTTTATAAAAAAGTTAAACTTCAATCGGTTTGATTTCTACCCAAACGAGCATGCTCACAATCGATGAGGGACTAACCTATAAAAATTTCAACACTCTACGGTTTCACTGAGCGAAGAGCTAGGATTTTTAAACTTAGAAATTAAACGACCCTCTTACTATTATACAAAAATTATAAAATAATAATATTAAAAATATAAATTAATAATTGATTATTATTATTTGTAAGAATATTTTATATTTTAGAAATATGTATGAGGCATAAGTATTTCTAGCAAAATCAGCCTAATTCTGACTTACTCTTTTTTTTTATTTTTTCAGCTCTTTGAGCTGAAAAATGAAAATAAAAATATCCTAAGCTACATTTTAGATTTTCTTGCTATTTACTTTAGCCTGGTAATAATATAGTGAAGCGGCATAGTATAAAAATGTATAACAATTATGCATTTTGTGATAAAAGCATGAAATTTGTATCAATGTTAGTACATTATATAAACTTGATTTTAAGATATTGGGGCGCACAGTGTGGATTTAGCGGACAAAAGGTGAGTTTTAAAGTAATTCATTTGGTCTGTTCAAAAATAGTTACTTGCTAGGAACATTCCAAAGATGCATGAACACTAAAAAAATTATAAAAAATGTGCACGGAAGGTGTTGAAAAAAATGGCAAATTCCATCCTTGTTTCATTATTGCAAAAATTCGTGATTATACATAGGTACTTTAACTTTGCGGAAATCGGAAATACATTGATTTTTTTTAAGTTTTCAAATTGAAATGTTATTTCTGTATCTCTTTACTAACACACAAGTGCGAAAACAGAACAAAGAATAACATTTTAACGGTTTGTAGGACCTAATTTGTAAAAAAACTCAATTTTTTTCTTAATGTTGACTTCTCTTAAAGTTTTAGTTATATAATGACGCATATGACTCAACGAAATTTTTTTTGCGGTATTGTGGATATCTCTAGTACTTGCCCTCCAAATTTCAGCTGCAGATACTTGCAGATGCGACCACACGAGCGTTTTTACTGAGACTTGTCCTATAGATTATCGGATTATCTAAACTAAAATTATTTCGACTAAATCAATAGATGACCTAAAACAGCACGAAGGAAAGGAGTTAATTTTATATAGTAAATGGGGAATGGATAGATCTTCCGGGCAAAACCAATATAAACAGAACTTTATAGATAATGGTACAGATGCTAGCTTGTTTATGATATCCATGGTACCAATCAATATGTCTTCAGATGTATCCAAATTATGGCAAAATCCAAGACCATCTTCAACACGTTACTGTAGGCCAATAAAATTTGAGTTCAAATCTGAAACTTCGGCAGAAACAATTACAGAATCTGAGAACATTAGTAATCAAATAAAAGATTTAAAGACTACACGGGTTGCAATTCAAAATTTATCATTTGATATTAAACATGTATTACAATTAACAATGATTGATGGAAAAGTTTGCAATGCATTAACAGGAAATAAATTGGCTGCTACTTGTAACATTTGCAAAGCAACATGATGAATAACTTGGAGGCTCTTGGTTTAAAAGAATGTAATGAAAATGCGTATCAATTTGGACTCTCTACTTTGCATTGTTGGATTAGATTCATGGAATGTATTCTTCATATTGGATATAATCTTCCTCTTAAAAAGAGTCGTGTTACCAAAAATGATAAAGAAGTTAAACAGACGCAAAAGCACCAAATCCAAAACCGCATAAAAAACGAACTTGGAATAACTGTAGATGTTGTTAGGCAAGGTTCGGGAATATCCAATTATGGCAACACAGCAAGACGATTTTTCAAATTTCCCGAGATCACTAGTTTAGCAACGGGTGTTGATGAAAAGTTAATAAGAAGGTTTGCTAATATCCTTCATGTAATGGCATGTGGAGAAGCAATCAACATTGATGGATTTGAAATGTACACTTCAGAAACTGCCCGACTTTATGTTGAACTTTATGATTGGTATGATTGGTATGCCAGCTAGTGTATATAAAGTTTTAATTCATGGAGCTAGTGTAATTCGTGCCGCAATGGTTCCGATTGGACAGCTTTCCGAAGAAGCTCAAGAAGCAGGAAATAAAGATTTTAAAAGAATTAGACAATTTAATACACGGAAAACATCAAGAATTGCAAATTGTACGGACATCATGCACCATCTACTTATGTCTTCCGATCCAGAAATAACAAAATTAAGAATATTGAGACCCAAAAAAGATTCGTCACTATCACCCGAGGCCGTAGAATTGTTGGAAGACCAGAATTTGGATCCAGAGGAAGAGGAATAATGTTGGGATACAATATTTTGAAGAATTTCGCGCCATCTGCTGACTGCATTTTAATCTCTTAAAACACGATTTTTTAATAAAAAATTTTTTTTTTAATTCTGGCGTTAGTTTTTCATTATTTTTTGTTTTATTCTATTAAGGATATAGTAAGACATCTTCCAGATTTTTTTCAGATTTTTTTGCTTTAAAATTGAAGGCTCAGCAACCGTTTGTCCACAAAAATCCCATTTTTCCACACTGTGGAGCGCTTCGTATTGCGCATGCGTGAGATTTGAGAGCCATTTTAAATTCTGCAAATTTTTTTATTGATGCTATTTTAGATTTTGCCTATTTTTGGGCTTTAGAACATTGAAGTTGCTATTCAATGGTAAAAATACAGTTAATCTACAATAATAAATTGATACTAACATATCGTCGGTTAAAAGTGTTAAACTGCTATACTCCTAAAAATAAAATTTTACAGGAAACAATAAAAGCTCTATTATAAACAACATTTCTATTATTGAAATGTATATATATATACAAGGTATATGAGTAATGTCATATCTTAGCATCATGTCTAAGAAGTTTGTATTCATAGACCCTTTTGCACCTTCAACATCGCAACAACAATCGATGACAAATTGGGAGCTATGTTTCATTTGCCTAGAAGATACACTCAGTGGTGTATTTAGAGGGGGGCAAAGGGGCAATTGCTTTCCCCCAAGGATGACTCGGATTGTACCCTTAAAGCTCCCCCTCCCCCCTGATAAAAATAATGATTACCACGAAGTTTTAAAATTTTAAAATTTAAATTTAAAAAATTTTAAATTTAAATTATTGGAACTTGGAAATTTCCCAGCTTTTTCCGACAAAATTTGTAAAATTATTATTCTGTATTCTGTAGGTATTCTAGAAGAGTGGGAATTTTATTATATCTACTAGAAACTAGACAAGCCGGTTTACACTTTTGACTATAATTTTGACAGTTAACTTTCAAAGTAACGTAAAAGTTGCTACTAAACTCTGAGCAGTAAGGCACTTAAATAAATGTTTTTCCAAGCTTTAATATTCTCTAGCCAAAGGTTTAAATTTCCCAAATTTTTGCTTAAAAATTCAAATTTTCCGGTTTTTCCTGGCTAAATTTGGAAAATTATAAATGCCCTCTCTTCTCCGAGTATTCTAAAAGAGTGTAAATCCTCCGATATGTACTGGAGGGTGTTGCACAACCCACAGACCCCCCGGTTTACAACTTTGACTATATTTTTATATTATTTTTATAATTAACTTTCAAAGTAACACAGAAAGTTGCTGCTAAACTCCGTGAGCAGTAAGGTAATTAAATAAATATGCTTTCCAAGTTTTAATTTTTTCTAGCCGAAGGTTCAACTTCCCTCATTTTTGCTTAAAAGTTCAAATTTCCCGGTTTGGATTAATATTGGACAAATATTTTTAGTCCTAATCTTAGGGCCAATGTACGTATTCACTTCTTGGTAAAGTGTCTGTTAACTATGTGTCCAGTAAATTTATAAACCTCCAATTAGAATTGAAAGTTTGTCACTAGTGTCACTTCTAATTTGATGTTTATAAATTTACTGGACAGATAGTTAACAGACACTTTACCAAGAGGTGAATAAATTGGGTTTAGTTTGATAATATATTTTTGCTTGATAAAAAAAATCGACCAACCAGAGTGAGTGGTTTTTCCTCCAAAAAATCACACGTTGTAGCAGGAGCAGCAGAAGCGTGCCGGGATTTTATGTTTAGGATTAGTTACAACTAACGCGCATGAATGGATTAACAAGATTTTAAAAATTTCTAATATGCCACCCCTAAAAGCATTTTCTAAATACGCCACTGGATACACTACAAGTTTTAACAAATCCAAAGTTATTAAAGAGAAAAGACAGTAGTTCCAGTTACAAAATATTGGCTTAAAATCTTGTCAAATTTGAGGAACTAAGTTCTCTGCCGAAGCATTTGTTGTTTATAATGTTGTTTATACAGCTTTTATTGTCTCCTGTAAAATTTTATTTTTAGGAGTTAGCAGTTTAACACTCTTAACCTACGATTTGCTAGTATCAATTTACTGTAGATTACCTGTATTTTTACCATTGAATATGAACTTCAATGTTCTAAAGCCCAAAAATTTGCAAAATCTAAAATGGCATCAATAAAAAAATTTGCAGAATTTAAAATGGCTCCCAAATCTCACGCATGCGCTGTACAAAGTGCCCCAATAACTTAAAATCAAGTTCATAATGCACAATTATTTTACTATGCCGCCCCACGATATAATTATTAATAGCTATTAGATACATAATATCAATCATCAAATTTCTTGGAAAAGCATTTTTTTTAAATTATAACCTGTGTGAAATTTATATAAACTAATAAAAATACTAGGTATTAGGAATTCACTAATTAGTAAAATTTAAAATCTAATTAAATTCCTAAATTATAAATTTTTTTAATGAAATAAAATATTAGAAAAGCAAAAATAAGACTAACTAAAATTATTGAATTTGTAGGTAACCCTAATTTTGATTCGAGTTAAGGCAGGTGATACCGTTTGAATACAAAGGATAATAAAGGTATAGAAAAGATGTCTCTTACTATAAGGGTTTGTTAGACAATTACGTATACTACTTATTATAAATTCTGTTAAAAATATAACAAAAACTTTTTACCTAACATGTAAATAGAAAATTTTGTGATTCCGAAATATGGTAAAATAGGTTTTGAGGATTCCTTAATAAATTACATTTACGGATGCACAGAAATAGATTGGTATAATTGCTGGTTGAGAGCAGTGCGTAAATTTCTTCTAAAATTCGGTCTCGATATCTGCTCGGGCAGGTTAGATACATTAAGTTGTCTCAATGTTTATTATTATATAGGTGTATTAATAGCACTAGAGGCCTAGTAAGCCCATGGCTTATTTTATCACGTGGTTCCACTGCTTCCTATTTCTCGCCTTTCGCTTCCAATCTCTCACACCCATACCATTGACATCCTCTTGCACTTCACTCCACCATCTACTCCATGGTCTACCCCTTCTCCTGGTACCACCAAAATCCATTTCCCATATCATCTTTGGCACTCTTGTCTCACTCCTTCTTGTCAAGTGTCGCAACCACCTCAATCTCTGCATCTTGACGTACCCTACTATACTCTGTTCGCTATACAATTCTTTCAGTTCTTCATTTGTTCTTCTGATCCACACTCCATTTACCTCTTTTCTTCCAAAAATTTTCCTAAGAACATTTCTTTCCCAAACTTCCAGCATTGTTCTATCCTGCTTTCTTAAGTTCCATACCTCGCATCCGTATGTTACTGTTGGTCTTATAATTGTCTTATATAGTATTAGTTTCAGAGTTCGCGAGATAATTTTGCTATTTAAAATCGTTTTCATTAAATGCGAGCTCCGTGTTCCCGCAGCTATTCTGAGTTTTAATTTTTGTTCATTATTCGGTTTTCTTGCTATTACCGTTCCCAAATAATTAAAAAATTCTACCTCTTTAAATTGATATGTTTGTCGTTCACTCAATTTGACACTCAAGTGTTGTGGTCTTCCCATCTTCTTTGCCTCAATCAGCAATTTTCTCAATGTCTCAATCAAGTCATTTTTTGTTCTTGTCAACACTGTCACATCATCCGCAAAGGCCAATCACTGATGTTTTCGTCTGTATATTGTACTTCCTCTATTCAGATTTGCTCTTCTTATCACTCTTTCAAGGGCTAGATTAAACAAAACCTGTGATAACGGATCCCCTTGCCCCAATCCCACGTCTGTAATAAATCCTTTCGATATTTCTCCATTCACTCTCATTTTATTTTGCGTTTGATCTAGTGTCATTCTTGTCAGACGGACCAACTTAGCTAGTATTTTTAATTTATACATACACATAGCCTCATGCAGTTTTTCTTTTACTATTCTATCATAAGCTTGTTTGAAGTCCAGGAACAGTGCGTATGTGTTCAATCCATATTCATAACTTGATGCTTGTTTTTCTTTTACTACAAATATCTGGTCCGTCACCGATCTGTCTTTTCTAAAACCACTCTGGTATTCACCTATTACATTTTCTGCATATATTCTTAATTTATTTTTTATACAGGTGGCCAAGATCTTATACATACGGTTAAGTAGTACTATACCACGATAGTTTCCACATTCTGTTTTGTCACCCTTCTTATGTATCGGATATATTATCGCCACCTGCCACGACCTGGGCATATCTTCATTTTTCCAAATCTCCTGGAATCAGTTCAACAATCA
This sequence comes from Cantharis flavilabris, assembly GCA_949152465.1. Taxonomy (NCBI): domain Eukaryota; kingdom Metazoa; phylum Arthropoda; class Insecta; order Coleoptera; family Cantharidae; genus Cantharis; species Cantharis flavilabris. The sequence goes on from OX424435.1 coordinate 61,407,384, forward strand.
TTTGATGCACTGTTTTTAATCATTTCTGACTGATTTCCATTTTCCCATGCACTTCTGTTATTTTTCAGATTTTGTATTTTACTTCCATTATCTCTTCCTTATTTGGTACCTCGTTACTAGGATTTTCCTTTTCTCTGTTTATTTGTTCTACATTACGATCTTTTCTATTTGTGTTAAGAAGTTCCTGGAAATATTCTTCCCATCTTTCAGTTATTTTATTCTTTGTTCCCACCAAATTACCTTCTTTATCGCTACAAAAGAATGTTCTTGGTTGATAACCCTTCTTTTCTTCTTTTTACCCCTTGGTAAAAATTTCTTATTTCTCTAATTCTGTAATTTTCTTCTATTTCCACTAGTTTCTGCATATTGTATTCTCTTTTCTTTTCTCTTATTAATTTCTTACACCTTTACGTTTTTCTTTGTATATTTTTTTGTTATTTTTGGAATTGTTTCTAAGCATCATCTGAATCATCTCTCTTGCTGCTCCACGCTTTATTATTTCATTCTCGCATTGTTCGTCAAACCATTCCTTTCTGCTTTTTCTTCTTTCCTTAGACTGATTTTTAACTACTTTGTCTATGCTCTCTTCCTCATCTGCACCAGTATATGTATCCGTCGCTGTTAGTACATTTTCCGTCTCTTCTTCATATTTTATCTGTTCCTGTATGCTTCTTAGTTGTATTCTGCTACCTTTCGTTTTCGTACTTCACTTCTTTTTTTCGTCCGTTATTAGGTTTGTTTGTTTCATTTTCATTCTAACCATGAAATGGTCCGAGTCTACATCTGCCCCCCGGTATGATCTTATGTCGTTTATGTAATATTCATCTCTTCTTTCCACCAATATATGATCAATCTGGTTGACAATCCGACCGTTTGGGCTCATCCATGTCCCCTCATAGCTTGTGCTCTTAATTCGCATATCTCTTCCCATCGCAAAATCTATTAGAAATCTTCCATTTTCATTGCATTCCAATCACCCATTACAAGTTTACAATCATGTTTGGAAATCTCTTCACATATTTTATCTAATGTCTCATAATAGTACTCCTTAATCTCTATATCCTTTTTTTCCGTAGGCGCATGTACATTTACTATTGTTATCTTTCTATGTCCTCCTTTTTTAGTCTAAGAGTGCACATTCTATCGGATACAGGTTTAAATCCAATAACTCTTGTTCTCATTCCTCCTCCCACCATGAAACCCACACCCAGCCTTCTGTTCTTTCCATTATTCTTGAAAAAGGTATACCCGTCTATATCTACTATAATCATTACCAAGCTGTTTTGTTTCCTGCTTTGCTAAAATATCAATTCTGTACATTTTTAAAATTTTTATTAATTGTTTCGATGCCCTTTCTAAAAAAGTAGGGGAGTATGGGACAGGTCCGGACATGGGGCACCTTCGGACAATTCAAATTTACGGCCAATACAAGACATTATACTAGAATGACAAATTCGTGGCAATCACATTTCGAGCACCATTTTGAATAGTGGACAATAGGTTATGTGCCGCAAAAGTGAAAATTAAAAAAGTTATATGTAAAAGTGTTGAAAACTGACTTGTGATATAAGGTTGACGTGTGTATTAGTAAGGTCCTACAATTCAAGTTTTGAAACTTAGGTAAGAATTAATTGTTTCACTAGAAAGAGGGCTGATTTTTATGTACCTAATCTCACAAAACTATAACGGTTTAACGTGTTTGTAGATGTTGTAGCAATAAAATGCAATTATGTTCAACTGGGGCAGGTCCGAACAATTGATGTGGGGCAGGTTCGGACTGTCTCAATACTTTTTTAAAAAAGAAAAAATGCTTCTTTTTTTGAAATACAACTGTTTGCAGAATGGTGCAAACGTACAAAAATAAACGTCATATCCGACCAAAAATTCCGAGTATAATGTCTTGAAAAATGCTCAAACCGTCCACAACACCAGGAACATCAAGAATGTGTTATTATATAATTTTGTGTTATTTCCTGCTTAATAATTATTAAAAAACAAAAAAGTTTTAAAAAATTTAAACTTGTCCGAAACTGCCCCAGCCATATCTGAAACTGCCTCATCATGGGGCAGTTCCCGACAATTTCATAATTTTGCTAAATAAATGTTTTCTTAAAAATGATTTATTATTTTTATTTAGATTTGACAGGAAAACATTAAGTAAACATAGCTATACCTACTATAATTTTTGAAAATCAGTTTGTAAAAATTTGATGTGGACACCACATAACTTCCTTGTAATTTTTATAATAATTGGACAGGAATCTCGTTAATCTATTCATGCGCATCATTAATTACAACTTTTGGCACGGACAATTACAACCAAAAATAGGAGGTGCACAACTAGATGCTATAAGTGTCTCAAATCCAAAATTTCAACTTTCTACGACCTACCGTATTTGAGTTATGCGACATACAGACGTCCGTACATACGTACGTACGTACGTACAGACGTCACAACGAAAATAGTCAAAATGGATTCAGGGAAGGTCAAAACGGATAATTCCGTCAAAATCTGGAAATCGAAAAAAATCGGTATCACAATACTTCCTTGTATTACAAGGAAGTAAAAATGAATGAATATACAACAGTTTGAAAAAAGCTGTCCGGACCTGCCCCCTTCTCCCCTACCCCTAACATTTCATGTTCCCAATATTAGTATTTCATTCCCTCCACCAATCTTTATTCCATTTACTCGCCGGTCCGTCTTAAGATTCTTGTGGTTGCTAGGTTCAATCAGTTTTTTGGTACCTCCTGCAGGCACCCATCCTCTCTTTTCCACTTGAGCAACTTATTGTCGCATATTAATTTCTGATATCCTACCTTTACCCTTTTCCCGCCCTTTCTCATCTCTTCTGCCTGCTCTCTAATTTTTGCTTAAATTTTATCTTTCCATAACTGTTAAATCATGGTCTATATATACCCTCTCACTCGTTAAGCGGCTCAATTTTGATTTATTGCTCATTATCTCTAGTTTTTTTCTCAGCTATCCACTTCTATTACACTTCTCTCCACTCCTATCTTATATGCCATTCTTATCTTTACCTCCACTTCCAAGTATTGTCTTATAAAACCTTCGATTTGTTTTTCCATTGTGGAATTTCCCATTACCTCTATCTTCAGTCCTGTTACCAATAGGTTGTTTCTTCTCTTTTCTCTCTCTTGTAGCTCTACTTTGAATTCAACTGTCTCCAGCTTATTCTCGAGTTTGTCTATATTATTGTCGCTAGATATCTTTTCTTGGTTCCAACCAATTTTTGCTTGGTTCAATTCCTCTTTTATTATTTTCAGTTCCTGTGCCTGGGTTTCTCTTTGTTGTTGAATTTTTTTATTATTTTCCCTTATCTCTTGTTTCATGTCTGAGTTGTCTTGTCTCATCAGTCTTATATCAGAGCTTATGGTTTCCATGAACCTCTTTATTTCATCCCTATTTTCCACTTCTATTATTTCAGATTTAGTTCCCTCTTCTGTGTACGTCTTCTTTTAAAGTATTCGTCTAAGCTACCTATGCTGTTAGATTTGTGAGGTACCTCCAATTCTTTAATTATTTTAGAGAAAAAATGAGAGACACAAAAATAATGCAGAAATATAAACTATGAATGATAACACAATTAGATTTCATCTAGCTTATTGTTAAAAGGTCAAAAAATTCTTTCGAAATTGTTAAAATTTTCATTTATAGCACTGGCCATGTAATAAATTCAATTTAATTTCTATTTTCAAAAATAATTACCATGGAAACTTGCATGGCCAGTCTGATAAATGAAACTTTTAACAACTTCAAAAGCATTTTTGGACTTTTTAAGTAAAAGTTACATAAAATCTAATGTTGTTATCATTCGTAGTTTATATTTCTGCATTATATTTTTGTGTGTTTCTGCATTTTTTCTCTAAAATAATTAGGGAAGCAGGAATTTCCATAAATAAGCTTTTACATGTTAATTTCCTATGTTCGGCTAAGTCAATCAGCACCCTGATGTATTCTGTTTTTCTTTTTTTTTTTTTTTATTCGATAGATTTTGATAGATCGCACTTGAAAACATAATAGTGTCTTCATGCTCTAAATTTCCAGTTATACCTATATTTTTAAAATTTTTAGATATTTTTTAGAATGGATTAAATACTTATAAAATCCAGCTGGTATTTTTAGTACTTAAAATAAAAAATATTTAATCCGTTTTTAAAACTATCGTTTTGAAATCGCACCTGCATGCAGATATATATCCACGAAAACAAAAAGTAGGTACGTTTTTAATTTTTTAAAACTAATACTTCGCTGAACGTAATTCCCACATTATTTGTAAATTTCTTTATAATTCTGAACATTTAGTTTAGAAGTGGTTCTCAATTAATTCCCTTAGACTTTATTATTATTATTAGTATTATTGCTGAACGTGTTATGCTGGTTCCAAGCCCACTTGCACTGCAGCTTTAGGTTTAATATTGTACCCGAATTTTCAGATTTTACTCCATCAGTTTTATTACCTCACTAAACTTGAGCACACTTAGGTTATCTTGTCTTATCTTGTCGGATATCGAAAACAAAGGAGTTTTAACATTTATGAGGCTAGAGCTGGACTTACACATAGAATGTGGTATGGAGTTTCTTTTCCTTCCTCACACTTCCTACATGATCTTCTACACTCTCAATAACCTTAGGGTGTCTGTTTACACAGCAGCTCACTCTAGTCAACTTGAGAATTTTGCACTATTTTGTTGTTGTTGGAGGACCCTACCATGAACATCGACGATTATCCGCGTTCCTCCAGTACGCAATATGTTTTTACTTCTTTGATAGTAGTTCTTTGATAGTCAGTTGTGCGGTCAAGTATACTATCCCACAAGTTGGTTCTTTAATGTTTTTCTTAAATTTTTTCTTGTGTTTACCAACTTCACTTGGAGTCTATATTCTCATCTTTACCTTTTTTTATAAAGTAATTTTCTTCTATTTTCCGCGGTTTTGAAATAGTATATTGACAATGTTAATATACTTAAACTATTTCTCATAGGTTCAGATTTTATTCATTGTTTGATTTCTGAATTTTACTTGTTTACTGATAAAATAAAATCTGACACTCGTGCACTCATGCATTTAAGGTGAATACATAATATAATAAAACATTTATGAAAAATTTAAAATTATCTGGCATAACACATATAGCTGGAATAACTATAGCTTTACGAAAGAAATGCTGCTGTAAAAATAGTATATTTAAACAGGGAGAAAAGTATCATTTTTCTTTGCCAAGAGAAAATTTTCTTAGAAAAGCTTATTTTATCGCATTTTTGAAATTTTGAACACACTAAGAAGTGTTTCAATACTTACCTATCGTAAAAGACATATAGGACGGAAAAAAAAGAAAAAATATAAATAATGGAAGAAAAAGTATCTGAGCCTTTTTATTACGCTTATATTGCCAAAGAAAAGCAACCACCTTGTTTTCTGAAAATGAGGAGGAACGTATAGCCTCTTACTGTCAAAAATGCAAAAAATTTAATCTTAAATTAATAATTTATTTGGATATCTAGTCGTAACTTGCTTTTGCTTGTGATCGGAAACTTCTTAGATGATTTATTTACTTGATAAATCTTTTAATTAATTTATTGCATTAATAATTTTGTTGAAAAACATGAAATAATAATTGGATACAAAGTGATGAAATAATATAAATGGAGAGCCAACGAAAATACGTGTGGTTTTGGTAAATGCTTGAGAGAGCTCTTGTTTATTCCTAAATTACAAGTTTCTTAATAACTTGCGTTACATGCAATTCCTGCATGTGTGCACTCTCGTTGTTATCTAGATTTAGATCAGTAAATATGTGGTGTGCACGATGCTGTCGCTACTACTACAGATATTAGCAAAATTTTAATGTTGTCAATGTAACTTGCTTGGAGAAAAAACTTCCCAAACAATAGGAACAGGCTCTCATTGAAGCTCAAATTACTCGTCAACGATTTAAAGCGATTGCAACGGGGATGCTAGCACAATTCAATAGTTTTCGTAAATGATTTTGCAATGCTGTCTTATACAAAAGAATAAGTTACACATTTACAAAGGGCAGAGTTACAACTTATTAAATTTTATACTTTTGATTTATATTTTTTCATATTATATTAGTTCAAAAAAAATTATCGGCGAATAAAATAGTATTTTCATATGAAATCTTAAGTTATACTTACTTTAGTTGTTAAGTTATACTTCAAACTAAATTTAAAATATGTCAGGTAATATTACTCAACAATAATTTTCGCTCAATTAAAAAATACATAATTACCTACTTATAAGTAAATTAAATATGTCCGATGAAAGTATGAACCATAGAACTTCGGAAGAACTTAAATTATTGGAAGGACTAAATCCATTTCAAGCAACTTATTGAAACTCAAACAAAACTACGCAATGGATTATAAAATCTAAATTAAATAATTTAAAATAAAATATCTACCTAATATAATATAATATATTGTCGTGTTTCAAATACAGTACAGCCTCGTTATTCCGGACAGATATAGTTTTGAGTTTGTTCGGATAACCGAGTTTTCCGGATTAGCGAGATATTTTTTTAAACTTATTTTATTGAATAAAACCCGTTGATATGCATTATTGAATCATTTTATTTTACAATATATATAGTTTACATTAATAAACTAAATAAAATAAACAAACAAAAAAGTAAAAATACAACTTTTATCAAACAATCATACTACGATTTTTTTAAGAAGCAATTAATTTTTGATTGGGTTAATTTTTTCTTTACTACCAAATCTCGTGCAATATTTTTCATTCTTCTTAATAGTAGATTCTGTGGTATATTTTCCTCAGCCCGTTGGAGCAATGTTGAAAAAGCTTCTATTGCATCATTACGCTTTATTTTGAGGACATTTTCGACTCTCATCTCAGGATCATCTTGATCCTCTTTAATAAACGTGTGCAGTGATGTCATAGTTTAGTCTTATAAAAGGTTACCGATGAATTGCATTAATTAGATACTGCAACAAAAAATACGTCCGGATTGCAGAGGTAAAAAATATAAAGTGTCCGAAGAGCAGAAGTGTCCGGATTACTGGGGTGTCCAGATTAAAGTGTGTCCAGATAATCGAGGATGTACTGTATTAAAATTTGATTTTTTTGAATTTATTTTATTGAGTTGCAATGAATTTGTTTATTTTTGTTAATTTTGTAAATAATTTTGAATTTTTGTAATAATGCGGGAAGTATTGAAGGTTGGTAGTATTTTTGTATGGGAAGGGGCTTTTTTGCCGATGTGGAGATCGAGAGCGGACGTGTTCCGCCGCGCTCTTGTAAATTTTGAGATTTTTTGAACAGTTTTTGGCATCTTTTTATGGTTTTATTTAAACTTGTGCGATTCAATTTGTTCATTCAACAAATAAGGAAATATTTTTGGTGAGCATTTTTGATGATTTTGATTCTTCGATTTGTTTTTCAAAGTTGAGAATAATTTGGACATCAATGATTGGATTGGATAAATTGTATGTTAATTAATTAAATTAAAGTTTGGATATCAAAATAATTGATTTTTGGAAAAATTGGAATTATTTAAATTTGAAGGCGTAGAAAATTTGATGTGCTCGTCGCACCTGGGACGATAACGTGCTCGCAATCACCGTTCGATTTACAACATTGAAATTTATTTGAACGTTATTTTTAATTCAATTTCTATTGGAAATTATTTGATGGATTGATTTTTGGATTTTAAAAATAAAATTGGTGCTGTTCAAAGCATATAGGAATCGGCTACTGGAGCGTCTCTTGTTCACCGGCAATTTTGAGCTAGACTGGGAAAATTCTAGAGAGTGGAAAAAGTTTTCGTTGGATTATATTTTTTTCCAATAAAATACCACTACAATATTATACACCCAGAAAATGATTTGTTATACCGATTTAGTTATATTAGAAGGAAAAAATGTTTTAGTAGCGAAATATTAAATATAATTTATTATGTTAGTGCTATTTTTGATAAAAGTACAAAAACAATTTTTAGAGTGCAGAGAAATAAGAGTTAACTGGGTCAAAACGTGGTTTAAACGATGGGAAGTTCATTGAAGCTCGAATGATTCGCCAACGATTGAAACCAATTTTATAAATATATTTGCAACGGGGATGCTGATAATGCTCTCCAAAAGTTTTTGAGAATAATTTTGCAATGCTAAGTCAGACATACTTGGAAAAGGTTAACCATGACATCTTATATATTTTACAAACGAAATTATAAAAACTATAGATATATTATATCAATTGTCAATTATAATATTTTGTTTTTTTATTATTATTATTATTATATGTTAAACAATTTAAACTCAATCTAAAACGTGAAAATTAAGCCTATTTATTTAAAACAATAAATTGTATTGTTTCATAATATAATACCTATATTAGAATAAAAATATTTAATTTAAAATTTATAAATGCATTTGTAACTTTGGAAATAAATGCAGTATTGTAATCAATTTATAAAACAAAGTAAGAAATAGAAAGAGGTAGAACAAAAATCAAGCTGCGTGTATCTATCTCTGATGCTAAGTCGTAATCCGCGTTTAATTAAATTCCAGAAGCTGCGATCTATGGGCGCACCTCGCCGTCATTATCTCCTTCTTTTATTCTATACATATAACCTTTCGCATACCGTCTTTTGTTCCCGGATTCAAAGAGACAATTTCATGTAATTGTGCATAAAAGTCCGAGCCTATCTCGATGTAAGAAGTCACCACAATGCAGGATCTCAGGCGAAATGACTTCACAAATAGCAGAGCTATTATACAAGATAATTTAGAAAGTTCATTTTATTTGTTATTCTACCCAGATTCTACTTGGATGTGTCTAACCCAGGCTAACTCTTTTTGATAATAAAATCGAAAAACTGTTGCATTCTTATAATCTTTACTTTTTTGCATCATATATCGTTTTCTAACTTTTTGATTCAGTATCTGATGTGAAATTTATTTTCATATTAACAATTTTTCAAATTACTTACAAATATTTAAAAATTATTTTTTTAAATAAATTATAATTATTAATGTTATATAATAATCATATTGTATGCTCGCTTAATACCAATTTATTATAGATAATATGTCTCTGGAAAGTTTCAATCGAAACGTTTTACAATTATTTGTAAAATCTTGCACAATAGATTTTGAAACTGAACTTTCACAACAATAAATTAATAGTATCGCACTTGAATGTACAATAGCATATGAAATCCTAGCATCGGAGGGGTAGCCGCACAACTCACCCTCCTTCACTAGATTATAATAGCAGTATAATATATTTACCATTCAAGACTAGTTTGTATTCCTATTATGCCTTTCATTATAATAGGGCACATAATACTGTAAATATCAAAGTAGAGTATGTAGGCGTGCAGAAATGTTACGTCATGGAATAAGGGCGTGGAACGGATGGAAAAGGGGATGCTATTGGTGCATGTATCAAGCGCAAGCAACCAACAGTGTGCACAGTAGCCACATCCAGATACCGTATCATTAGTAGAAAATTTTCAGATCGGTCATCGGAACTCCGGAGTCCGGAGCTTTAGCGTTACAGTCGCGTTTAACCACTCGTTTGTACTTCGTGACCTACCACGTGATTGCATATTACTTATAAGTTTTTAAACAAAGTAGTTCTGGTTATGACTAATTAAAATTTCTGCACAATGAGTCTTCCAAGTGGTGTCGATATGCAAACTCTTATGTCGCAACATCCCGTGTTGGGTTCCATTCCGCCAGCGTTTTTCTTGAGAGCTTCTGAACGTTACCAACGAACACCAAAATGTGCAAGGTGTCGAAATCATGGAGTTGTTTCTGCTCTCAAGGGCCATAAAAGGTATTGTCGTTGGCGCGATTGTAATTGTGCGAAATGTACTTTGATAGCTGAACGGCAACGCGTAATGGCAGCACAAGTTGCATTAAGACGACAGCAAGCACAAGAAGAAAATGAAGCTCGAGAATTAGGACTCTTGTATGCAACAGGGGCTGCTCCGCCACCTACTTCGGGAACGGAAAGCACATCAATTCCGTCACATAATATAACTACTTCTTCTGACATGGGTGTTGTATCATTAATGCAAAGAAATAATTTTCAATCTTCCGACGGATCTGAACCATCCAGTCCAAGTAAGTGCGCTAGTTTTAGTTTATTACTTTGATATTTTCATCGACGATAGATTAAAGTATCTTAATACGCTCGTTAGAAGAGGCCAAGTATTATAGATAGAAAGTTTTGCCAACACAATCAAATAAGGGAGCCTTCGACTTATAAAAATATATAGTTTCAAAAACCTTTGCAAAATGTACATTTTTGTTTATTGTATTTATATCAAGCAGTGTTCGATATTCTAGTATATTGAAATCGTTTACAATTTATAAATTACACTGCATTTTTAAATTCGAATGAATTGAAGCAGCGAATTGAATGTCATCAACAACGCTCACTAACTAAAGTACAAAGAAAGAAATTTCAAGCACATCGTTAAATCCGTATTGTGACATAAAACCAATTATATATTGGTTTTCAATTATATTATCTTCTCTTATATAAACTAAGTAAGCAAAAAGATGAACTAAGAAATACAAAGGTAAATTTTTTTCGAAAGTTATAGATTAATTGCTAAATGCTATATTTATAAAAAAAAATTAATCCCTGAGTAATATTCTAATCAATGTTTTCACCCTATATTACATAGAGAAATTATTTATACTCGCAATCTCTCTTGTATATATATAACTTGTATTATATATAATATAACTATTAGGTATAATGGAACGAGTTAGTTTCTTAAGACCTAAAGACTTTTTAGCTGTATCAGTTATATATATTTTTATTTCTAGAATACAATTCTGTCCAAGAATCGTTGTTTCTTTTGCATATTTATTTTAAAATTATATGTTTATGTTTTATGATCCGTATAGACAGAATTGTTTTGAAAACATTTTAATATAGTGGCATCTGATGTGTGAATTCACACGAAACATATACAGTAGAATCCGCTTAATGGGATCACTTCGGGCCAAGGACATTTTAATAATATTAACTGATATAAATTAGGTAAATTTAGAAAAAGGCGAATTTTAGAAGACTTGGATTAGAACAAAATTGAAGAAAAAAAAGAAAGAAAAAGTGGCCGGTTTCCAAAAAAAAAATGATCACAATAACCGACTGATAACATTATCCGAGATCACATTAAGCGGATTCTACAGTAGTACAATTAAGAAATTGTATAGTTTTATTCGTAAGAAGATGTGTCCACTTCTTCTTTTATTTTCATATTCCACACAATTATTTATAATTTTTATTGATGGGACATGATTATGTTTTACATATTATTTTTTATACATGTATTTTTATTTGTTTTACCTCAGTGGATGATATGTGTTTAAAACTAAAGTAGGTATCGTACATCATCATGCAAATACTAATGTGGGTACTGTAAATTATTTATACTAAATGTGGTATAAATGTAGTATACTTAGTGCTTACTACAATTAATACTATGCTATTATTAGTGTACTCTAATACTAATACAGCAGAAGCCCGTTTAACCGACATCCAATTAGCCGGTATCAAGATCTCACACGCAGCACATACTAAAACAGAATCAGCCGACGCCGGGTTTTGTACAATGAATTGCTTAAATTTTCAAAAAATTTTGGGTATTTTTATGTTGTAATTAAAAGCAAATTGTAAACTAAAGCAATACTGTTTAAAAATTATAATTTTAAATGTCACTGATTGTTCAATTTATAAAGCAAACATATTTTGCACAGCCCAATTAACCGGAAATTTTTAATCACGCGGCATGTTTACTCATCCTACCGTGCCGGTTGAAAGGGATTCTACTGTACTCTACTTTTAGGTGAGCGAAAATAGAAGCATTAGCACAGTTTAAATTATATATTGCAATGCTTTTACCTGCTTTTATTACTACAATTGATTTTAAAAATTCCTAATTTTAGTTGCCCACTTATGATTTTCGTTAAGGGGCTTTTAATTTTTGTATTGAATTGTATTGAATTTTGTATAATTGAATTTATCCAAATGTTTTGTTTAATTCGTGCTGTTTTTGATAAAATTTGAATCTTATTTTATGATGTTAACTGATTCTCGATTTCTTCGTTTTGTGTGTTATTCCATCAATTTATTGTTTTAATCACTCATGCGTATTTGTTGTCTTTACTTCTTTCTCCTTAATTGCATTTTAAACTCACAGAACTTTGAAGAACGGTCAAATTCGATAACACAAGTTTTAAAAATTATTTTGAAAACTGAAAAACTTAATTAAAACTTCATTTCTTTCAATGGATCTGGCATAATTATCTATCGATCTATTGAAAATTAACTTTTATTTGCTGATATTATGTGGTTCTATTCTTCTTCCATTTTGGTAGTTCTCTGAATCCTTCTATTGAAAATTAAAGTTAACCTATCCTATGGTAGTTATTATTATACCACCCATTTTGTCTATATGTATAATAGTACTAAGGTACCTGCACCTAATAAGGCCTATGCCATAATAAGGCCTAAGCTTCGATGATCTTAAAAATTTTAATATCATATCGCGGTCCAAATATTTTTTATTTTATTTTTCTTACATAAAGTGGTCTGCACTTATTAAGGCCTACTAAATTTAACCATAATCTTACTTCGTGTATGAAAGTTTGTTTGCTTTATAATGTATTTTACAGTACTTTTGAGATATTTCGAATGTAAATAATTAATGGGCATATTTATTACTACATCATTGAGAGTTATTTTTAGTGATTCGAGCCGATGTCTCTTAAAGGAGCCACCTGGTCAGAAATCGATGATTTTGAGTGCTCCAAGGCGTTGTAATTAATACTTTGATTTCAAATTAAAAATAATATTACGAATAATTTTATTATTTAAGTATGTTAAAGCTATAGGCCTTATTATGGTACCATATTGAAATAAAGCCTACTAAACTGATGGCTAGATTTTTAAAAATGTTTAATTTTGTGTTTGTCTATGGTACAAGTTACCATTTTTCGTTTATATTTAGTAGAAAATGTACCAAAAATATGATTATTATTAAAACATGTTGATTAAATTGGATATTTTTCATTTTATTGCAAATCTCCCTTAGCTAGGCCTTATTATGCGGAGGTACCTTATACACCTAGTATATCACTTCTTTCTCTCAGATTCCTTCACTCTACGTGAGAGCATAGTGACCATTTCTTTTTTCTTTGAAAGGGTTCTCTAGGCAGATACCTTTAAGAAATGTTTTGCATCATACGATAGTAGGGCAGGCCAAGAGGAGTATTAATTCTTATCCATAACAGAGTTTTCGATAAATTAACTACAAGTCGAGGGTTTCAAGTCAGAAGGGTGTAACTACAAAAATACAGAGACGTTTTATCTTATAGGCTAAATAGGCTAAAACCTAAGGTGCCAAATTCTGAGAGGAACCAGATTTTTCTTTTTTCGAAAAGTGTAAAATCCCCTAATTTACAATGTCACTTGTCCAAAAATTGATTTTTGATTTTTCTTAGCCTTAAAGCCTAAAAACGTCCCTGCAAAAGTAGCTTTTTCAATACCTATTATTTGTTATTTCTATGGCAAATTTAATAACCATATTATATCAAGTTACTTTGTAGTTTACTATCTAAACAACTCATAAGATATTTTATTACCTTAAAAAAGAAATTAAGAAATCCTTAATAACTTACTTGCTTGAAAATGTCGGTTTATCTTCGATATATCTCAAATATTGTAATTTGAAGTTACATATGTACATCCTTCTGACTCTAGACCCTGGTAAATAACTGTAACTGATTGGTTACTTGGTTAATTCATCTAGCAGAAAATGTTGTCTTAAATATTTTCTTTTTAAACCTAATTAGTATACACTAATACGCTAGTGCATAGTTACATTAATAATATAAGCGTACACTATGAAAAAAGATTTGTCGTAACAAAATCATTAGTATAGCTATTGCCACAACAAAGTTTTTTGTGTTTAGAACAAAGTTTTTTGTGTTTAGAACAAACTTTTTTCTTCTTTTTTCTTTTTTCAGAGTGTATTAAAAAACAATTACCTAATTTCAATCAATCCATATTAGTACATTTGATACAATTTTCTACCAATGAATATTTAATTTTTAATTTTTTTAAATTTTTAAAAATATTTAATTAATATTCTATAATTTTATAAGTTTTATTAAATACATATGGAATAAAAATTAGGGTTCTTTGTAAACCAGTACCTATGTAGTAAGTTTATAGAAAAATATTGGAATAAAATTCAGGTTTTATTAAGTTGTATGCAGATTTTTCTCATCTATAGTTAAGGACAAAATATGTTCACTTTATATTTCAGGGTCACAGAAATTGAACTTTAGAGCAATGTAAAAAGTAGCGAAGATGTGTCAAAATTTATCAAAGATAGAGGATAGCAGATAATTAAGGCTTTACTTATATTGATACTAATTGTTATAGGATAAAAATTTAATAATATTTATGATTAGTTCTTTCAAGTGCCTTCGAAGGATCGTATTTACGTTGCAGGCTATCTAGGCTGCAGCATATGAGCCCGCACCACAAAAAAACTGTTTGAAAATTTCAATTTTGAATAAACCAAAATAAAAAAAAGCCGCTGTTACAACTTAACAATTTGGTTGTTTGTTATACATTCCTTCCGTTTATCTTGCATTTGCCTAACGTGTTTACTTAAAACAATTAATTTAAAACAAATTCCGGTATGGCCCGCATCATAGATTCAGCATAGGGTCTACAGACTCTCTAGTAATTTCTTCTCTCTCGGGAAACATTTGTGTGGGTGGTGGGGTGTAATTTACGCTACTGATATAATATCATATTCATATACGTACCTTATTTGCACGAATTTTAACCCTTAACCACTGACAACCACTTTTTTAACACTATTAATACTGACACGGAGTCTGTCAAACTCGTATCAAAATATAGGGTTTTTAATACTTTTAGAGCTGATATGTAAATATTTTATTGCTTATAAATTAGACCCAACATATTTTCTAAGTATTTATTAAAAAAACACTTATTTTTGCAAATCAAACTTAAAAATAACCAATAAAAGAAAGTGTGTTTTTTTCTTACTTTCAAAACATACACTTACAAAATAGAATAATATCTCTATAAAAATTTAAACAATTGTATTTTCCAAATAATATATTGAACAAAAAGGTTATATGAACAAAATAAAACATTTTTTACATTTTAAAACTTTAAGATAAAAACATCTGCACATGGAAATGAACCCTTGTTTTTAACGCTTTTTTACTAATCTTCCCGGTCATAAGAACAGTCTATGTAACATTTGCAGGCATATTTGTTTGTGACATTTTGGGTTTTGACAATTTGGTTAACCAATCAAATTTTTAGAAAGTTTAACCCAAATTTTTTGGTTTAATCTGTAACTGAAAAACTGGGCATAAATGGGTTTTTGCGACGTTAACACTGACACGGAGTCTGGGAGACTCCGTAATGCGTATAAGTCGAGCTTCACGAAGGTCACACAATTATCACTTCAACCACTCAAAGAACACCCGACATTAGGAAGGTACTGGCAGTAACAACCACCAGAAAATTTTCTGGAGGAAAAGGCACTATGAAATGTATAACGCGGAATCTGTCAGACTCCGTGTCAGTGGTTAAGGGTTAAACAGCTTGCACCATTGTATTATATATTCTGTAACATATTATTGGTATAATATATAGTATCTACAAAAACGGAAGACCCATATTTCAAGAGAACTTTAAACGACAAAATATATACATTTTAATTATAGATAAATAGAGGTCGGTTTTTTAGACACTTAAAAACTTGCAAATATTATAGGAAAATATACTCTTAAAAACTTTTGAACCAGCACTAAAATATGCCATAAAAGCTGTATAATTATGCATGAAAATTCTATTCGATGGCAATTGATTTAAATAATAATATATTAAATACTTTCATTGGTTTAATTTTAATTGGTACTTGACGGTGACTTAATGCCCGGTTTCACCAACCTTGGTCAAGGCATTTGATCAACGTCAAATGGTTTAACGTTCGTTAACTCATGAAAATCTGTTTCATAATTGGTTAAAACAGATTTAACGTTGATCAAATGCCTTGACAACCCTTGACGAAGGTTGGTGAACCGGTCATTAGGCTTAGAAATAGAATAATAATTATAATGTTGGTACATAAATATTATTTAAAAAATTTGATATATTTATTCTGCTAATTCATAATTTAAAATTATAATATATAAAAATAAATTAAAAAGTCTTTTGGATTACGTAGAGATAAACTTTATATCGTGCACTAATTCGCGTCGAAAGTAGGGAAACCCCATAAAATTAATCTAAACATTTAACAAGCTGCCAAATAAAAACGGTACATGGAAATTGTTTGTGCCCATGACAACTTTTGTTCAGAATGATATAAAGTACAAAATATAAAAAAAGCAGCCAATTTAACCTAAACCCAATTTCCATATACTTTTGTGCGGGGTCCTTTGTGGTATGTAATAAGTATTTATAGATAAATTTAAATAAAGTTAAGAATAATACAATACGTAGAAAATCAAATAATTCAAAAATATTTTTATTCCAGACCTGTTATGTGATAATAATCTATTTTGATTTTTTAAATTATTTGATTTTCTACGTATTGTATTATTCTTAACTTTATTTAAATACGCATATTTTCGAGTCTTTAATTCTACAATACTTCTTCGAGTGTTTCTACTGTGCATAATTCTTCTTTGGTAATTTCGTGACATTTCTATGTGAAATTACTAAATTAGTAGGTACTAAACAAAAATAAATATCACAATTTGGTTCAAATATTTCAAAATGTTGTAATTCGGTTAAACGTCATTTTAAATGATTACATCAACGCCGTTTCTGCAATCTGATTTTCAAGAATTTTAAATAAATATTAAAACTTATCAACAACTGTTTACCACATGTTTACCATTAAAAAATATTATTATTATTAAAAAATGGAATTCAACAAGATAATATTTAATTTTTTTTGGATTTATAAAACATACACCTTAGACCCTAGAGCAGTCATTTCAAACTCATTTTGTTATGCGGGCTAAATTTTTGGAAAATTATATTCCGAAATTTTTCTTAGGCAACAAAACTTTCTTTTCTTAAAAAAATTGAATTTTTGTAGTTGTAAAATTTATTGGACTTTTGGGTTTCGTTGTAAAGTGTTTGACATACCTGCCTTACAGCTTATGATTGTGAATTTTTTGAATCGATGTTTGTGTTTCTCAATATTAAATCCTACTATCCTTGTAGAGCAGGGTTAACGGATTTGTAAAAAAATATAATATTATGGTCATTGATGATTGAGATTGATGTTTCTATAAAGATGATACTTATACCGGGTGCTGAATGAGTTAGCCGAACATATGAAATTGACATGTAAAAACTTATTTATGCAAATTCCTGCTTCCTTAATTATATTAGAGAAAAAATGGAAGACACAAAAATAATACAGAAATATAAACTACGAATGATAAGAGCATTAGACAAGCAGGAATTTGCATAAATAAGTTTTTACATGTTAATTTCCTATGTTCGGCTAACTCATTCAGCACCCGGTATAAGAAAATATAGAAAAATTAGAATATCGAGTTCACGAAGTTAAAAATTTTTCAAAATTTACAGTTCTAACCCATAATTAACTATTTACATTTTTATTCAACCAGCGATTTTACCAAGCCACTAATATTTATTATAGTTGATGATACAATTAATACATACTAGAGCACTATTTTTGTATTTGCATGCAACTGCTTTTCGCATTTCTGTATTATATGGGCGCTATTATAAATCATCGCGAGTTTTTGCAAAGGTTCAAAGAAATTTACTTGTTATGCATTTAAACCTTTTCCGTTTACCTACAGGGTTTTCTATTTTACAAGTTAATTGAAAAGTGAAATTTTAAACTCAAGGGTGTTCGTTTGACAATTTTAAATGTAGTAGGTGTTGATGTGATAATTTGCATGAATTTTTATTATATGGGAAACTAAGCAAGTTTCTTTCTTTGATGTGCGAGACATACCTACATATTTTACATTTGTTTATTTAAAAAACTCTATTCTGATATTTAAATTCTGTTATGTACCTTATACTGGATCACAGCAGTGTATTTGACGCGACCGGGAATGAAACAGAGGTTTTCGGTTCCCTAGACTGATTTACGCCACACTGCCGTTTACAAACTAAATTTAAAAATAATAATCAAACGTTGAATAATTTATTATTTTATATTAAAGTTACGTAATTGCTTTGATATTTTTTTATGAAAACATATTAATAAATTTTAATAAAAACGAATAGTCAGCCAATGTGAAAAATGTTTTACTAAAGTTGAACTTAAAATACTTGAAACGGACTCATTACAGTTTATTAAAGCTTTATTCGCAAAATTGAATAAATAAAAGACTGTATACCAAGTTAATTCTGCCTCCTTTCAGCGTTTGTTTTCAATTTTAAATTTCGAGTGCTTTATCGAAACGCTGACCAACCAACCACTCTAGAATCAAGCATAAATACCTTCCACAAATATTTAGTTCTATATAAAAGACTACTTTGTTAGAAATTTTGTAATTGGCTAAAATGTAAAGTATAGTTAATTCTGAAGTAGTTGTCTGAAATTTTTTGTGCGAATTAAATAAAAAAGGCAAATTGTTAGATAATTTTTGCATCAGTGTATTTTAATTATTAAAATCAATTAATGCTTTCTGTAATTTCAACAAATTCCAATTTATTCATCAAAGGAATGAGCAATTCGCACCCGTGGTTATAATCTGTTATATCTGTAGGACGAATTTCTTACCACAAAGTCTTATATTCTGTAGACTTTTATATATTGCTGATGTAAAAGAATACAGTTTCAGTAGCTTGTACAGTTTATTATAATTATGATTTTAATTTTAATTGCAACAATTGTAATTCTTGAAATAATAAGGGTATTAGCCTATAGTACATCAGCCGAATAGTGACTTCGGAACAACACCGGAGTTGCTGCTGGTAAAAACACAGGTCGCAGACCTAAATAAAGAAAAAAATAAAGAAGAAGAAGAAATAGTAAAATATACATTTCAAAACGCCGACGGATTATTTTCATTTCTACTACTCTTGGTTTAAATATCTTGAGCAATGAATTAATTAGTAAATCAGCACAAATAAATAATTTTATATTGTTTAAAATATTAATATGAGAAGACTTTAAAGCGGATAAATATCGTGAAATCACGCATTCGTTATTAGCTTTCGTAGGTAAATTAAGTTCATGTAAAGCTTGCGACTAGAGTAAATAATTTGCAAATACTGTATGACCAAATATTCTCTATCGTAAGTCCCAGTTAACAATTTCAATATTTGTTGAACAGCATTACACAGCACATGTACCTATACAATACACTGCGTGTACAGTTGCAAGAGTTTTACTTATATTTACCTAACGGGCATAAAATTTACTTTACATTTTTTTCTAATCAAACACATTTTTTTATAAAGTTACAAATAATAAGAAAATAAATACACGATCCGACTTTGGCATCTCGCATTTGAACCAGTAATTTCAATATTTTTAAAACAATTTTGATTAACCAGTTATATTATGCAAACAAATTGTTTTTCAATTTATATCAATCATGCAATTGTTAAAGTTTAAATGTTATTTTTCGTGAACGTAATTGTTGCTCTAGTGTAAATATAACGGCAACACTAAATTTCTTTAGTCACCCGTGGCCGGCAGTGAAATACTTTTTGAAAAATTACACGTTTTATTCGGTGCTATTATAGTTTTTGTGGCTTATGTGGAATTGACGAACTTCACGGCTAACCGGCAGTTAAAGTAATATTTATCAAATCAATAAATAACTTAATGTTGACGAAATCAATTAAAATTAACTAATTTTCGAGTTTTAAAGAAAAAATAGCTGAAATTTATCTCCTAATACGAAAATAGTATAAAGAATTTATTATAATATTATTATAAATAGTTATTATAAGATGCGATGTTAAATTTTCAACCAACTAAAATAGCAAAATTATTTTCCGCTTTTGCTCTTTTCTAACCGCAAGTTAGTTATAGCATCAAGTTTAATTTTAATTGATCAACCCCAACACACTTCTTCTTTTAATGGCTCTTGAAATCGATACAAAGGTTGTTAACGAGTCCTAGACGTAAAATCAAAATGCTTAAAGCAATACTTAACCAGGATTTTAATGCTCCCTTCATTGCTGCAAGGACTTATGACGTACGTTTTGTAATGTGTTGTTACAACCGCAGAAAGCTTTACAAATATTGACCGTTTTGAAATGCAAGTTATTTAATACCGAAAATAAAAATGAAGCCAAAAAGTATACAAAGAAATATAAAATTTTAATTTTTTTTCTTAATGAGTTTAATACTTTTTATGGTTTTAATTCCCTCCAAGATTGTACAAAAAATTCGTTATTATTTTACTGAAATAGCACTCATATTTTTTAATAACTTTTTATTTGCTATCAACTTGATATTTTGGTTTCTTCGTTTATTAATATTTGCGTTTAGTGAAACTTTAGTTACCAATTAAGTGAATTGCTAATATGTATGTTAAAGTAAATAAGTTTATACATAATATCATGGTTATAATGTAAATTGTTTTTTAATGAATTTGAGGATGAGCAAAAGTAGAAAAACAATCAATAAATTTTATTAAAATGAATTAAACCATTTGCGTTTGTACGAATAATTTTCAAATGTTTACCAACTACCTGATGCTGTAGCAGAAAATTTTAAGTAGATATCTAATATAGGCCTATAATACATTTACTGATGTGCAACTGTTACATGTCTATATTGGTTAAACTTATTTTAAATGGCTAACATTTACAAAGATAATGCTTTTACAAACAATGACTTCACGAGCAATTTATTTATTTAATTAATATGACGATTATATGGAAACTTTTAACTAACTAAACAAGTTATTTTTATGTTAAGTGTGCATATTGTGTTTGCTACTTATTTACTAAACGATGCTTATTTAATAATTTAAATTTGACACAAATATTCCAAGTATTTCCCGCCTTAAAATTAAAATTAAACACTAAGTTACCACACCATAATCTAAGTAGTTTTATATATAAAAAATTAAAATAATGAATAAATCGTTATTTACCATATAAATATCGCATAATTATTATTACTATTATTATTGATATTTAAATTTATTTTTAAAAGTTACTGTATAGTATATATGGCTAAAACTTGGTTTCAACGTTACGAAATTTATAGCCACCCTCTCGCAATACTGGCGCTTTCTATTGTTTGAGTATATGTTGGCGGCATTGTCTTACATAATATATTAGAATATATTGCGTATCTGTTAGCGACATTATAACACTAGGACAATACAAGTTCTATGTTTGGCACGGTTTCAAAAATATTGTAACAGAGAAATAATCTCTTCACAATAGACAAATAATTTCAATGAAAATTGTTTCTCTTCTTTTGCAATACAGATTTCATGACAGTAATATGAAACTTGGAAACAATTCAGAATAAGCGTTTGAAAACAGATACTTTAACGTTTAAGTTCCTGTTGCTTCTCCAAAAAGAATCTTAAACTTAGCAGTTTCTTTCTTAGTTTATTATTTGGTAATTTTACACCCAGCACGAGAAATAAAACGAAATTGCTAAAATTTTATTAGCCATATGTGTAACCTATATGGAAGTGCCAAATATTTTCTTAATTAAAATAAAGTTGTGATATTGAAACTTAAATATAAGGTATGGAAGCTATGTGGCACATTATTATAGACAATGATACTTGGGGAATTCGCAATAACCTAAGAATGCCGTCGATGGTGTTATAAATAGTAGTATCCATTTAATAAAGACCGTCATTAAGGCGCCGTTTATGGGTCATTGCAAGAAATACGGACACAAAACATCGATAAATATATAAAAAAAGACGCTCAAACTTCTAAATTACTCAATTAAGTTTATGATTAAGCAATAAGCACATTTATTTTTTAATTTCAGTTACAAAAAGGCCTAGGTTAAGTACCGAAGATTGTACACTAGACGAATCTGATTCCGAACCGGAAGACATAAAGCGTAATCGGCAATTATCGCCGCTGAGCACTCAACCGCACACCACATCTGTACCTAGTCCATCGCCACCAGAAACAACCACGAGTCCGGATCCTGATTTAGATGTAGAAGAATCTCATACAGAAGCTCCCGAGAACCTTTCTCTCAAGAAACCAGCAAGCCCCGAAACACCTATACAGCAATCGCCAGCATACTCGCCTTATAGCCACTTTCCACAATTTCCATCTTACATGCCGCAATTTCAAATGCAACGATCACCTGTTGACATTCTTTTGAGGGTATTTCCTGGAAGAAGAAGATCCGACGTAGAAGCTATCTTGCAAAGGTTGTCCCTCTCCAGCTATATAATTGAATTACGATTTATATAAATTATTATTTTCAGATGCAAAGGTGACGTATTGCAAGCCATGGAAATGATGGTTAGCGGTTATCAAGAAGAAGTAGCCGCGTCGTCGGCATTTTCGCCATTAGGACCTCCTCCAAATTTTCATAGATTTAGTCCTTCGCGAAGATTTTTATCGGCACCATATGCAGGTACGGGATATTTACCGACGGTTATCCGTCCTCCATCAGATTACGGACTTCCTCTTGTAGGACAAGTTCACGATATATACGCCAACGAAAAAACAACAACTTCTTCGCCGGGTTCGAATACGGGTTCCGACAAAACTTCCTATTCGGAATAACATCTATGGACATTGTGTGATCAATAATAATGTGTGACCCTGTTAAAATTTAATTTTATACTATGAAAAACATAGTGACAATTTAAATGTGCTGTGAATTAAACTAAATTTTAAAAAGAAAACAATTTTCTTCTACTACTTATTCAGTAGAATTTGTATTTGTGTTAAGTAAGTAAATTTAAATTAAATTTAAATGTGTAAATAAACAAACAATAAAAATTCATTTACAATAAGAGAAGTTATGCAGAATAGAATTATAATTTTTGTTCGAAATGAAACTTGAAGATTTAATGAAATAGGAAAACTTAATTAAAAAATTTTGCGCGCTACAGTTTAGGTTTTAAAACTAAAATACCTATCTGTAAAACAATTAACAATAAGCTATTGAAATTTTCGGGCGAACAATCACATCAAAATTTAATTATAAAATACATATGAATCAACTTCGATCCCTTGTATTTCATATTATGAAGTCCCCCATTACTGGCGAATACTACGCAAAGCCAGTTATTAGGCTTCTATTGTTAGCCTGTAGCGACCAGATCATATAAATTATTTTGTAAACAGTGGCGTGTGTTTGAATTTATTGTTTTCCATTAGTGAGGCTATTTTCACTTTGTTTTGCTAAATTGCAGGTAAAATATCATTTGATAAGTACCTGAACTTCACATTTTATAAAATGAAAAAATAAATTAACTACTTCACAATAACTTATTGATTTTATAAAGGATTATTATTTGTAATTTAATTTTTGCTTCTCTACCCCACGCGAAAGCGCTTAAAAAATTTAATCCGCTTAATTGATTTTTTGTTGTATCATTATTCCAATAATACAAAATTAGAAAAAATTTTATTAATTTTTTTGATATTAGAAAAAAAAAATATTTATATATTCTTTTAAAGTTGCAGTAAATTTTTTTAAACTTATTAATCTCTATATTATGTTGTATAACAACCTCAATTAATAGCAGCAATAGTAGGAGCTAATTGTAGCACAATAAATTTCAAATTTAAAATAATATATCAAAAAATAAATATAAATAAACTTTTTATGTATGTCTAATATTTTCACGTTGAAGTGTACCCGATTGTGTTTTTAACAAAGTTTATGACAGAATTATGTGTACAATAAATTAATTACATTGTGGCAAAATGAAATAATAATTTTTTTTCAATGTACATTTATGATTATACGTAATTGAAGTAGTTATTTATAGATGAACCACTCTATATATGTAATTTTGTATAGAATTAGATAATATATTTGTACATAATTTTGTATAGAAACTCTTTTAAAGTCATTACTTCTATATTTGTATGTAGTAAATATTTAAAAATTAATAATAATTAATAATGTTCTATAGTCACTAGAATTTTAATAATGTATACTATTATTGTGTACAATAAATAATTACTAAAAATTTAAAAAATGACTGAATTCTTATTTTATTTTCAAATTATTCCGAATCAGGTAAGTTCTACAGGTTCTACAAACAGCTATGATATTATTCCAGTTGGGTTTTTAGATTATAGAATTATGTTGAAGCTTATGTTAACAAATGCATTCATTGGTAAGAATAAATTTGATCTTAACGTTGTAAGTTGTACAAACTATCCTAATATTTTACGTAAATATGTATAGATTTGGATCTGATGATGCTGAATTGCGAAACGATAGTCGGAAAAGAATTTAATTTTTCCTAGCATACAAAAGTTTTTAACCATTATTAAAAACTATTGATTTAAAATAAATTTTAATTTTCACATCAAGGACTGAGCAACGACTATTCTGCAATCTGCTGTCATCGATCAATTTCCCATGGTTGCAGCACAGCACACTCTGCGTGCAGTCTCTTATAATATAATAATTAGAACCTGGTCGCTCTGTGGTTGCTTGTAAGTCATTTTTATTTGGTTTATTTGATAATAATAATTGTTGCATCCCTGTACAATTTGCAACATCGAGATTATGAAAAATATTAAATATTAAAATTGGCATTTTAGAAATTATTGATAAACTTTTCAATATTCTAGAATAAAATTCTAGAATCACGGGGTGCCAAACCCAAACGCAAGAAATCTTTCTAAGGTTTTTTTCCATTGTATTGGAAAGAAAGGATAAGAAGACTGAACCTAGTAGGTAAGTATGAAAATTGTCTCAATTTATGGAAAATATATTCACCACTTGTTATTTTCTTCGTTAATTTTTGTTTAATATAAAAATGAAATAAATATTTTTAAAAACCAAATCGTCTTGTAAAAACCATTACTAATATATTATTTTGACAAATCAAATAAACGTTATGCAATAATGGAAGTAAACTGTTATTCTGTTTAAGGAATAAACCTTTGACCCTATACTGCAAACCACAGAAATATACTAAGCTGTATTTTCCGGTGTCCGAATTTTAGGTGGTGTGCTCTTCCGGGAAAAATACATTTCTCTAAAATTCAAATGCCGCTTATGTAAACAACCTGAGAAGTTTTTATAAATTGTAACAACACACGGTTTACGGTGTAATTAGGTGAGTTGTACTTTTTAAAGAGAGAAATCCTTTTCTAATAAAGCACTTCTAGCTCTGAAGAGGCTCACAATAAGGTTGAGCGAAACGTCGGCAATTATACAGTAGTTTTTTTTTTCTACCTAAAGTGTCCAATATTCCCGAAAATCTGTTTATATATTTTTTATTTTCTTTATCATTTCCACAATTTTGAACAAATTTTCACCATTTTCAGTTGGCTTTAATTATGTTGCAAATTTTGTGACATTTAGTTGCATGGTTTAACTTGAGCGAATGATACTATTTTGTTTCATATCCTAACCACACACTGACATACTGACATACAGACATACAGACAAACATTCAACTAAAATTCATCAAAAGCTTATCAGGACATGATAGGATTTCTGTTTTTTGAGTGAATTACAAAGCAAAGCAAATTAAAGTAAATTAATGGTAAGTATTTAAATCAGTATAATTTTTGAGTTTATTTTTTATTATTGTTATAAAGTCTAGAACTGAATTTTTGCTTTTTTTTTATTTTCTGGATTTTAAATTTAATCATATTTTTTTATGTGTAATATTATGTGTAATAAGTGGAATGTAAATCGAAAAGATCAAATTACACTTTATGATAAGGCCAATTTCAACTTTTAACCCTCCAGTACTAACAATCGGTCTCACAGACAAACGACTTATATTTTTATCTATAAATTTAATACGATAACAGCTGAATGGTTGAGGGTGTCAGTACCTTCAAATCATCTAGTTTAGTACGTCTCGTGACATCCAGCAAGTGAAAATGTTTTTTTGTTTCTTATTTATAGGCAATAACGGTCTAGCAGACCGACGTTAGTACTAACGTTACAAAAATATTTTAATTTTTAATAAGCGCTTTTTTGCAATTGGAAAATTTACCCGATTACAGTGTCTGCTTAGTGCTTAGCCATCTTTAAACGTGTGATTTACTTCAAATGAGCAGTACACTAAATTCAAATCCATTCAAGCTAGCAAGTTTCTCAACATTGTTTATCTTGCGGATAAAGCATTTTCCTGTTTTCCGGAAGCTGTTGCTGCATAGCGTGACGACTCGACAACATCCGACCTGAAAATCTCGTTTGTTTCGTAACAAGAAAGATTTATCCCCCAATTCGTGTTACC